>CM031965.1:21240498-21887998 GCA_018749465.1 Paracanthobrama guichenoti | reverse complement strand
CCCCTAACTGCAGGCATTTTTAACCCTTCTCTATCACCTATGTGTATAAAATGTAAAACTGAAATAGGTACTTTAACACATTGTCTGTGGTCATGTAATAGACTGCAAAAGTATTGGTTTTTGGTGCTAGGGAAACGGAAAAGATCTTCAATATTCAGTTGGATTTTGATCCAGTCTCACTGGTGTTGGGTATACCTAATGGATGCATTGCTTCATCTGCTAATAAGAAAATGTATAATATTCTATCCTTTGCTGCCAGAAAAAAAAATAAAAATTACTTAATTGGATCAGTGATAAATCTCCATCTCTTAAAGATTGGCATAAGATTATTTATGAGTTGATTCCCTGGAGCATCTTACCTATGTATTGTACTTATAAAGTCTGGACCCCATATCTGGACTATTTGGAAACTCCTCTTCACCCCATTATTTTACAAGGAATATTGTAACTGTATAACTTTCTGGACATTGAACCTTTATTTTTGGTCATCTTCATCTTTTTGAAATATGTTATTGTCTTTTTTTCTAATTTGTTTTATTATGCTGTAGCATATATATATAAATTTTTATATATAAATCTGATCTATTTGTGTTCTTGTCTTGTCGTATTTGTATTATTATGAATATTCAATTAAAAAAAAAAATATTATTATGGAATTTTAATTTAGGTAGAACAGGAAAGCAAACTATCAATATATTTATTTATTTGTTTGTTTTTGCTGGACATAGCCTTGTTTGAAAGCTAAAAGAAAACTGTAAAATGATCAATATGTACTATATTGCCAAAAGTATTGGGACACCCCTCCAAAACATTGAATTTAGTTGTTCCAATCACTTCCATGGCCAAAGGTGTATAAAATTTAAGAACATAGGCATGCAGACTGCTTCTACAAACATTTGGGAATAGGTTGCTCTCAGGAGCTCAGTGAATTCAAGTGTGGTACCGTGATAGGTTGGCACCTGTGCATTCGTGAAATTTACTCAAAACTCAATATTCCACGGTCACCTGTTAGTGGTATTATAACAAAGTGGAAGCAATTGGGAACAACAGCAACTCAGCCACGTGGTAGGCCACGTAATATCACAGAACGGGGTCATGATTCTCTGTCTGGCAATCCGATGGACGAGTCTGGGTCTGGCGTTTGCCAGGAGAACAGTACTTTCTTGACTGCATTGTGCCAAGTGTAAAGTTTGGTGGAGGGGGTATTATGGTGTGGGGTTGTTTTTCAGGGTTTGGGCTTGTCCCCTTAGTTCCAGTGAAAGAACTCTTAATGCTTCAGCATACCAAGACATTTTGGAGAATTTCATGCTCCCAACTTTGTGGGAACAGTTTGGGGATGGTCCCTTCCTGTTCCAACATGACTGCACACCAGTTCACAAAGCAAGGTCCATAAACACTCCTAAACCTTGTGGAAAGCCTTCCCAGAAGAGTTGAAGCTGTTATAGCTGCAAAGGGTGGGCCAACTCCATATTAAACCCTACAGATTAAGAATGGGATGTCATTAAAGTTCATGTGCGTGTAAAGGCAGGCGTCCCAAAACTATATTTTTTATATATATATATATATATATATATATATATATATATATATATATATATATATATATATATATATATAGATATAGATATAGATATATATATATATATATATATATATATATATATATATATATATATATATATATATATATAGATAGATAGATAGATAGATAGATAGATAGATAGATAGATAGATAGATAGACAAAAGGCCTATTAAAAGTAATATATAATAATAAAATTATTTTTTTAAAAAAGCCTTAAAAAGCCACCAACTCATGAAAAGGGAGCCAATTACGCGATATTGAATTTTGCTATATACAGTACAATGTTGCTGTACCCTCCGAAGGCCTTGAGAAACAGGAAGTCACTTAGTGCGAGCGTCTCCAGCCTCTTTGACCCTTTTCTGGAGGGCATCCAAGACTTCCCATGGCACCTGCTGACTTCACAGTCTGCATCTTGCCGGCAAGAACAGAACCTGGTACACACAAACTCATTGCGCTTGATCAGCGTGACAGATTACTCTGTGAAATTAATCATCTTTCTCTGCCATGCTGCTGCTCTCTGTATAGGACGCCGGCCAAAAAGCAGCCGTGGACAGACAGTCCCAGTGGGCACAATGATGGCACGCCACCGTGCGGCTCCCAGGGACCCAATGCCCACTCCCCGGTGAGTTTCATCATTAATAAGACAAGCAAACAGGAGCAGGTTTGTCTTTGAATGCTTGAATGGCTTGCATAAACCAGGGGTATAATCCAGCTGGAGACGCTGAAGATCAATGTCGCATCTGTTCAGTCTTTGTGTTGTCGTGTGCGGCATCGTGGTGACTAAATGATAAGGGGGAAAGACAGCGCAAGCGAGAGAAGAGGGGGAAATAATAAAGGAAGAAGGGGAGTCAATGCTTGGTCCCCGGAGAGCGACAGGCATGTCTCAGCCTCCACCCTTTTTAATCTTTCAGGCTCTCCATGGGTACAGCATCTCCTCTACTCACCCCTACCGCTGCTACAAGCTCCACTCGCATGCTCTTGACATAACTAGGTCTCCCTGTGAATAATAAACCAGCCGCCAGATTCCTGCCTTTGATATGCAGCCCTTGAAGTAAAGATCTGCATCTGATTGAGCCCAATCACTGGCTAATTAATGAGACGGAAGGCCCATGCTCGGCCCACGCTGGCCCAACGCGCTGCCACCACGGTCCGTCCCGGTTCGTTCCCCTGAGAAGAAGCTAGCCGAGCCAGGAGGAAGAGACTGAGGGAGCACCCGTGGAACAGGCAGACGCGGCTTACGCAACGTATAAGTCGAACAGGCTCAACACTGTAGATAACAAGAGGTACAAATAGCATCTTTCAGATATAGGTAGGATTCGAAATGGAGTTTCAGTTTACGTACCAACACTGTTGCTAACAATTTTGTAGGGTGTATTTGGCTTATTTTTTCCAGAGATGCATGATATACCTGGTATGATAATGTTATTGGTGGATACTGGAAGTATACTGTATTGGACTGTATGATACAGTATATATCCAATATCGACTGATAATGTCATCATACCAGATATATTGTGCCTATCCTAGGCCAAATAAGCATGCTGTTTTCCCTTATTTGTACATTTAGATTACTGTTGCCATCATGTAACACTCAATAAAAGCTAATCTGAAATACACTAATATTTTTTATTTACCTTTAAATAAAATCTTTATCAAACCTGAAATATCACAAATGAATATCCATTTTTTTAAACTGGATTTTAATAATGTCAGGCTTAAATTCACTTGTAGCATTTAAAACTGATTTAGTTATTTTTTTTTTTTTTTTTTTTTTACATTTATTTATGCAAAATAGTATGACATTTGTCAACACAAAAATATGAATAATTATCTTCAAGAGTACTTTTAAAATACACTGAGAATTATAAATATATTTGTACAGTGTTAAATGTAACCTTTATCAAATATAAAATTGAATATCCATTTTTAGACTGGATATTGTAGTGAGGACTAAATTAGCATTAAAAACAACTGAAATTAGTTCTTAGGGTTTTTATTTATTTTTTATATTTTTTAGACAAAAGTGTGTCATAATTTATCTTCTATTTTTTTTTTTTTATAAATTTGGGACAATATAAATATATTTAAACATGCATCTAAAAATATATATAGTTTGCCATATGTGATGCGTCAGAGCATGCAAGCTAACCATTAGCCCAAGTCTTCTGTCCAATGACTTTTTTGTTTAGTATCATCATACCTTGTGTACTAAACTAAACCATTTTTTCCCACCAGATGCTTCTACAGAGCAGGACTTAGACATGCTAATTAAACACAGCTCAACTGTCCCGCTATGCTAATCCTCTTCCTGGAGATGCAAAAACAACTTGTGTATTGGAGGCAGCAGGTCAAAATCTAAAAGCCACAAAGAGACTCAGAATCTTCACCGAGGGAGAACTTTGTTGTGCGGTACAGGCAAAATATACTCATCGGCCCTGATGGGTTTTACGGGAAAAACAAGTGCACCTCGTGGGCATTGGGAACTAGGCAGTCTGAGAACCCGGGTGAAGGGAGAACGGGCTAATCATAGAGGTCTCTAGATGGTTTTCTAACCCCAGCCGTAAACGTTTCATTATGACAGTCTGTGCAACAGATAGCAGCTCAAGCTCATTCGAGCTCGTTCCACTTCCCTTGCAATATCTGATTTGGCCCCAGGTTCGAAGGCTCCTCGGAGCATTGAGAGGAATTTCATTTCTATTTTCCTACTTGTCGTCTTTCCGCCACCCGCTTTCTCCCGCTCTCTATCTTCCTCTCTCAGACCTCCCCCCTTCAGGTCCTCTTGACACAACAGACGCACACCGGCAGTCAAGCAAGACAGACTGTGCGGTTAAAACTAGGTGGAAAAAATGGGAGTTTGCCCTGCAGTGAGTATGAAAGCAACTCCTAAGTCATCTCCATTTGTCACAAACTGCACGCTGGAACTGCCAGGCCACTTCTCATACACTCAAACCTCTGACAAGAGCGAGCTGCGGACGAAAATACAGAATAAATGGGATGCTATGGAGCTCAGCATAACACTGCAATACCAATAGTCATTAGGGAAGCCTCCGGCGATGATTTCTTTAACTACAGATTGTGCCTGCCTATACATCATCTCTGAATGCTAAATGGAGATCCAAACAGCTCGTTTGTGAGTGTAAATGCCACAACTTCATCAACTCATGACTGCATTACCACATAATGATGAGGTTATCTTAAGGTATTTTCCTCAATATTTATGTCTCCACTAAAAAGGAAATCAGGAAATGTTGCCAAATGTGAACCTATGTCGCACGAATGAGAACCACAACTCAGCCTTTCTATAACCATACACATATTCTGTATGTGACGCATTGACAAAGAGCAAATGAGCTTGAAATTCTGTGTTAGAAAAATCTCTGCTTTCAAATTATTCAACCAACTGTTAAGACATGTCACCTGATGTTATATGTCCCTCAGGTAAATTCCTCATTCAATTTCCATAGCTCATTAGTTCATTATCTCATTAAATAAAACTTTTAGAGAAAAGCATATTGCTAAAATTGTAAATTTACTATAAATGCAATATATTATGGATGGATGGATGGATGGATGGATGGATGGATGGATGGATGGATGGATGGATGGATGCTTTAGCACCTAAACTCTGGAACAGTCTTCCTAGCATTGTTCGGGAAGCAGACACACTCACACATCTCTTTACTATGGCATACACATAGAACATTATCAATTTTTATTACACGGCTCTGTGGAATACTTGATTCTGATTGGTCAATCGCGCATTCCAGAGGTATGTTTTTCTCAGATAACAACCGCCAAAGTGAATAACACACCGCTCATCCGGGTACTACGAATTATCGTTACCCGTACTACTTATATGTGTGTCACTCCGCTGTCGTTGACTGTCTGGTGCCATCTTGTGACTGAAAAACACTTAACCACCACGGGTTACAAATGGAAGACTTCAAGAGTTAGTTCACCAAAAAATTTAAATTAGCCCATGATTTACTCACCCTCAAGTCATTCAAGGTGTATATGACACTCTTCTTTCAGATAAAATCGGAGTTATATTAAAAAAAGTCCTGGCTCTTCCAAGCTTTATAATGGCAGTAACTGTAGCTCTGTTTTTGAAATCCAAACAAATGCATCTGTCCGTCAAATAACATGCTCCACACGGCTCTGGGTAATTAATAAAGGCCTTCTGATGCGAATCGATGAGTTTGTGTAAGAAAAATATCCATATTTAAAACTTTATAAAGTAAAGTTTCGGCCGATCGCCTTCCGTATTCAATTTATGGGAAAAGTGTTGAAAGTGCCTCTGCAGTTCAAGACACTCTACCAGTTAGGCTCGTCAGACGTAGCGTAAGCATCTTGAATTGCGAGAAGGCACTTTCAACACTTTTTCCACGGAAGGCGATTGGCCGGAACTTTACTTTATAAAGTTTTAAATATGGATATTTTTCTTACACGAACGAATCACTTTGCTTCAGAAGGCCTTTATTAACCCCACGGAGCCATGTAGAGCAGTTATATGACGGACAGCTGCGTTTTTTATGGACTAAAGAGCTACAACTAACGTTCCTGCAATTATAATGCTTGGATTAGCCAGGACTTTTTTAATACAACTCCAATTGTATTCATCTGAATACAATATATACACTTAGCATGATTTGAGGGGGATTAAATCATGGACTAATTAAAATTTTTTGGTGAACTATCCCTTTCAGCATTAATTTCAACATATAGAGTAAAAAACTAATCTTTTTACCAATAGATAAAGGATTAAAGCAGTTTGGAATTGTTTTACTTCGTGGAAGCTTTGTGTAAGAGCTAATAAAATATTAGCTACGCTTCGCGTCGGGGTCCTGATCACTCTGTCAGGGTTTATTCTGCGATAACAACCAGCTGGGTGTACATTATCCCTTACATATGATTCAAATCAGTTAAATTATTGTTTTAGGCTGCATTAACTAGGTCTGCCAAAACCTGTAACACTTCCCGTAACACCTGATGTACTTGTTACATCATAAAAAGAATGTTAGTCTCTCTGTTTATCCTGAGGTTTACTGTAGTCAGCTGGACCTGCGCCTTGACGAGACCAACGCTTCCCTGAAGTGTCTGCAAAGACCGTGTCAACTAGACTCTTCTCTGTGAAGGCCTCATTGACATGACAGCCAGTGGCACTGATCCTCAACAAACCCCGTCTCCTGCGTGATGACTCCAATCTTCAACCAGATGGAACTGGACAAATACTCGGAATATTCCGGTCTAATATGACTTCTGACTTGCAGTGTTGCCTGAATCATAATCATACACTGTTTGTTCGTTGACCAGAGGAGAACTGGCATCCCGACTGAGCCTGGTTTATCCCAAGGTTTTGTTCTCCATGCTGTCACCTGATAGAGTTTTGGTTCCTTGCCTCTGTTGCCTTTGGCTTGCTTATTTGGGGACACTAAATATTCAACTATTTTACTGATCTGCCCGCATTGACACTATATGAGAACTGAACTGAGCTGGATGACATCACTGCTACCACTGTGAAGCTGCTTTGAAACAATCTGCATTGTAAAAAGCGCTATATAAATAAAGGTGACTTGATGTTAAATCCAATGTAAAATATCTTACATTAAATATTACTATTTTTAATGTTCTTGAAAGAGGTGTATTATGCTCATCAAGCCTGCATTTATTTGATCAGAAAAATACAGAAAAAACAGTAATATTGTGAAATATTATTACAATTTAAAATTATGGTTTTATATTTAAATATACTTTAAAATATAATTTATTTCTGCGATGCAAAGCTGAATTTTCAGCATCATTACTCCAGTCTTCTGTGTCACATGATCCTTCAGAAATCATTCTAATATGCAGATTTGCTCAAGAAAGATTTATTATCATTATCAATATTGAAAACAGTCGTGCTGCTTAATATTTTTTTGAACCTGTGATACTTTTTTCAGAATTCATGAATAAAAAGTTAAAAAGAACAATTTATTTTATTACTGGTGTATACTGTTTTTATACACTCACCTAAAGGATTATTAGGAACACCTGTTCAATTTCTCATTAATGCAATTATCTAATCAACCAATCACATGGCAGTTGCTTCAATGCATTTAGGGGTGTGGTCCTGGTCAAGACAATCTCCTGAACTCCAAACTGTATGTCAGAATGGGAAAGAAAGGTGATTTAAGCAATTTTGAGCGTGGCATGGTTGTTGGTGCCAGACGGGCCGGTCTGAGTATTTCACAATCTGTTCAGTTACTGGGATTTTCACGCACAACCATTTCTAGGGTTTACAAAGAATGGTGTGGAAAAGGGAAAAACATCCAGTATGCGGCAGTCCTGTGGGCGAAAATGCCTTGTTGATGCTAGAGGTCAGAGGAGAATGGGCCGACTGATTCAAGCTGATAGAAGAGCAACTTTGACTGAAATAACCACTCGTTACAACAGAGGTATGCAGCAAAGCATTTGTGAAGCCATAACACGCACAACCTTGAGGCGGATGGGCTACAACAGCAGAAGACCCCACCGGGTACCACTCATCTCCACTACAAATAGGAGAAAGAGGCTACAGTTTGCACAAGCTCACCAAAATTGGACAGTTGAAGACTGGAAAAATGTCTGGTCTGATGAGTCTCGATTTCTGTTGAGACATTCAGATGGTAGAGTCAGAATTTGGTGTAAACAGAATGAGAACATGGATCCATCATGCCTTGTTACCACTGTGCAGGCTGGTGGTGGTGTAATGGTGTGGGGGATGTTTTCTTGGCACACTTTAGGCCCCTTAGTGCCAATTGGCAATCGTTTAAATGCCACGGCCTATCTGAGCATTGTTTCTGACCATGTCCATCTCTTTATGACCACCATGTACCCATTCTCTGATGGCTACTTCCAGCAGGATAATGCACCATGTCACAAAGCTTGAATCATTTCAAATTGGCAATGAGTTCACTGTACTAAAATGGCCCCCACAGTCACCAGATCTCAACCCAATAGAGCATCTTTGGGATGTGGTGGAACGGGAGCTTCATGCCCTGGATGTGCATCCCACAAATCTCCATCAACTGCAAGATGTGGCGGCGCCTGAATAATCGGCTGCGGCCCAGAGGCTTGCTCCAAACTTCATTTCGTTATACTGTACTTGTACATGTGTAATGACAAATAAACTTGAAACTTGAAACTTGAAACTTGAAGATGCTATCCTATGAATATGGGCCAACATTTCTAAAGAATGCTTTCAGCACCTTGTTGAATCAATGCCACGTAGAATTAAGGCAGTTCTGAAGGTGAAAGGGGGTCAAACACAGTATTAGTATGGTGTTCCTAATAATCCTTTAGGTGAGTGTATATTTAGTATACAGTATAATCTACAGCCAGATGTTTTGCCAGATTGTAAAACTAAAAATGTTAGGGTCAAAACGACTAATAATTCAGGTCGCATGAACTTAACTGCCACAAACAGATGCTTGTCTATAGGTGATCACCCCCAATATTACAAGCTCAACAAAAATGCAGACAAAATATGGGTCAGCCTCACAAACAGAGCATGACCAGCTACATTTTGAGGGTCAGACTCTACGCAACAAGCTACACTGTTTGACACGGGTCTGTAATCCTCAATGGCGGCTCTCAGCGAGAGTCACCGAAGTTCCATCTGCAGCAATGAAGTGCGGCAATAATACTGACAAAGCCAAGCAAAAACTCTCTCATAAGAATGTGAACGTACCTGACACATCAAAGTGAAGAGAGAGTGTGGCATTTTCCCAAACTCACCCCTGCAAGACAATCTGACATACCTGAGCACACAGAAAGCGCTGCGTTTGAGCTCTGAGGAAAAGGATCACTTGAGGACGGGCTCCATGGGGACAAACTACCTGCCGGTGCTTGAAAACTAGAGAGAGAGAGATGCAAGATACAATCTGCAGAGGGTGAGCAGGTCAAAATAATCCCAGTGAAGCCTTCTCCACGGAAGAACTCACCCTGTGAAGCTAAGCATTGCCAGAGAAATATCAGTCCTGAGACTGATAGTGCAATAAAGCGCTGATGGAAATGGTAAACATTATTATCATACAGAGTGCATGGACACATTGGCTACTTTTTTTGGGTGTGGAAAATAATTATGAACCTGGATAAAGGTGTGTTTCATTGGCTATTTACTGCTGGACTGAGATCATATAAAGCTGTTCATGACACATCTTATAAAAACCAGCACAAAACAGGATCAATTTGAGTCTTTAAGGTTTATGAAAGGGTAAAAGCACTTTATTTGAAAGGGAACTGGCTGTAAAAAGCAGCATGACTTCTAGGAAAATTTCCATTTGGAAATAAGGTCTTGATTTTCCTTCGAGTAAAAGTGTCACCGATGATGGAGATGTCTGAAGATTAATTATGCTTATACATTAATATACATCTCTGCATTACTAATACCTGCAAGTCATTCTTAGACACGAATGTTCGTCTACAGATTCGAAGTGGGTTATTCAATCTTCTGTTTGACTCATAAATTTCACAGACGGATTGAAATTAAATTTGAAAATGTTTATGTGCTTGTGTGCGGAGGTGGCTAAGTGTGTGTTGCCAATTAAGTTGCTCGTCTACAGTAAATGTCAATGCACATCGAGACACTTAACCTTCTATACAGACCCTCGGCGGAAAGGAGCACATTTCAAAGATGCTTATCCGTTTACAGCATTCCACTCTGCCGCACATATTTCTCACAGAAACATCATCAACATCGACATTCCGCAGCGCTGACCAAACAACAAATGGAATCCTGCGGACCCGAGAGAACATTCTATGCAGCGTGAAACGCCAGAGGGGCGTAAACAAGCGTGTAGCACTACAAAGAGCCGTCTCTGAAGAAATGGCTAAATGATGTTAACGTTAGATGCTATGGATGTGCCTCCATTTACAAGAGGGAACCGCAGGACAAATTGAACATGAATGGACACATTTCCTTTCCAATTACACCAATAGATTAGTTGCGCAGGTAACATGTGGTCATTCCTTCCTGTTAGCTGTTCATTACATGTCTCTTTTTGGGAGCCTAAATCAGAAAGGATGAGAGAATGAGAAAAAAAACATTGAAAAAAAAAAACTAACAATTTGTCCACCCAAAACTCCATCAATGGGCATGTCTGTTCTCTGGTGTAGATATATGGTACTGTCAGTGTAGTATTCTTATATTTTGCTATGAACCAATCACGTCAGAGACAACGGGCCTATCATAGACCCAACGCAATGCGATGCCAGGCGTGACAAAGTCTTTTTTGCTAGTTTCAGCCCGATGCAGTTCTAATTTTCATGCCCTACGCCACGTTGTTTAAATGGCAAATGTACTCATGCCCATCTGCTCACCTATGGGCGTGCTGGTCTGAAAACAAGGTGTGTTCAGGCACATTATTGGAGCGTTGCTATTTTGAGGCAACTTAAATCAACTGTGCCATTGACCAACAAAAACCTGGGGCCTATACCATGAAGCCGGTTTAGCTGGCTAGCCAGATACGTTTAAGCTTAGTTTGTGCCAATCCTGGGTTTTAGGTACCATTAAAGTGGTTTGACTTTTAGCAGTGTTCATCCCCATAGTAACTTACGTGCCACGGCTAACCTGGTCCAGGGGCAGGTTATCTTCTGAATAAGAGATCTCAAACTGAAATTGGACCAATCAGCTGTGAGCAAAGTGGCACACCTCTGATGCGATTAAGTCACTCCCCCTTTTCTACTTGAAATTAATGGTCACGACATAGCAAATTATTTTTAAAGACTAAAGCATCTGGCTTTTAACAATGCTTATTTATAATAATATTAATTTTGAATGATTTAGGTATAATTTATATAATTATTATACCCTTAATCAATTACACATATATCATTTTAGTTAATCAATCATTAATAGGCACTTTGTTAAAATTAATATAAATAGCCTATATAAAGGTCATACAAATAAGCTTTAAAATCAATAAATAAATCTATTAAAAAAATTAAAAATGTAAAAATAAAGAAGCTTACTGAGCTTAAATATTCAATTCTCTCTATGTCTCAACTAAATTAACTTCATAACTTTTACTTGCATTGACGTAGGCTATAAGATTTCTCTTTAAGTTGCCCTCTTTCATTAGACAGCTCTTTTCTTCTTGCTGTACAAATTTGTTTAAATTCTTAACATTTTTCAATCATGTAATATTCTGCAGATGAGAGAAATTAATCTCACTGCTTCTCTCGTGAGAAGTGAATCTCAGTTCCACTGATCCACAGCATGTGATTGGCTGTTCACTACTGATGTCACAGCTAAACTCAGGATCAAAGCCTGAGTTGACAGAGAAAGCTAATGATCAGCATCATGGGACCAATAAAGCCTGAATAGATTGGTTTGGTTTTGTCAACTCGAAACTAAGTTTGTTAAACTACTATCATGGTACAGGCCCCTGGTCTAAAGTCAATAGCGCAGTATTTTTTTGTGTTAAAAAGGGCGTGTTAGTTATATGCGCCTATAGGCGGGTGCACAACGCGCGTACACTCTGCTTATTACACACACAGGGACGTGCAGCAACACACAAACGTTTTAAATATTAAAAATACAAGGATTGCTCTCTGGAGAAGCATTCAGTCTTTCCACTCGCAAATTTAGCCATGTTAATAGCGAATCCACCATAGTGCAAGCGCAACTGGCTTTTAAAGGGAATGGGAGATGAGACACGTTATTGCATGTTACGCTCATGTTACACACCTACGACTTTTGGACCATGCGCCTGGAGCGCTGACCGTATTTTCAGTCATTAATCTACCAAAAGTGGATTCAGACATGCCCTAAGTGCACATGCGCTTCAGACCATGAGCTCAGATCGTTAAAATAGGGCCCAATGTATGCTTAATAAGATTAATATGATTAATAAATTGTCATGCTAAAGTGAATTCTGTTTTGTATGTTATGCTAATGGTAATAGCATTCTAGCTCTCTAGGCTTTGTTATACTAACATTATTGAGAGCAGGACTAACTTTATAAGTGTGGGTATGCTAGCATTAGTCAGAGGAAGGCTAGCTTAGATGTTTTTATGCTAATGTTATCAAGAGAAAAGCTACTTTCTAGGGATTATGCTAACACTACTGAGATGAAGCTTTCTAAGTATTGTGGTGCTAACGATATTGAGAGAAAATATGGTGGGAGAAGCTGTTAGCTATACCTTCAGTCAGAGTAGATGACATATTTAATTTGATGCTAATGAAAACAAGGCTGTGAGGCGTAGAAGTACAGTTTGGTTTCATACTGGTGTATACTTAATGCTATTTACTCTGACTATTTAATTGTAGACTAAAAGCACATTTACACTGAGAAGAGAAGACAAGGAGGGGGACGTGATAGGAAAAGGTCTGTGAACCCTTCCCACAGGTCCAAGCAAATGAAATTTAAATTGATGGTGTAGACATTAAATAATCTGATAAACAGGAAAAACATAAGCATGTAAATGCTTTAATTTTCTCAATTGGATTGCAAGGCTGTGATGTTCACTAGTTTTACACTATACATTTGCTAACAAGCTCTTCTGTTCGCTTTCTTTTTAGACTACATTTTTAATAACATTTATACATAAAATTACACTCACTGTGTCACTGGTGGTGACATTATTGTGCAGACTTTCTCTGCTTCTGAATGCATCAACTGGGAACTGCGCAAGCAGCGTTTTGTTCACAATCCATGTAATATGCATGTAAACAAATATATGAATCGGACTGCAATTAGGGGTCTTATAAACAGAACCTGAAATCTAATTGGATTTATTCATGATCTTTAGAGTTCCAACCACTGAAACATGACATGGTCAATGTCACACATAAGATGTACAGTATATAAAAAATTTACTTCAGGACTGCATTAAGAAAAATGCACTTACTGCATACTGAAATGATTCACAAACTCGCTGCTCGTGTACACACACACTTGAGTAGTATGCACTGTCAGCATCCTCAAAGCACATGCACACAGACACACATGAACAGATAGCCCTGATACACAGCAGAAACTCATGATCACAGGCATCTATCACTGGCACTGGCAAAAAAAGAAACACACACAAGATAAAACACGCGACACACTGTCTCCTATGGGCATCAGCAAACTGTAGCTCGGCATATTGTTACACGACCTAGATTCAAGTTTGCTCACTCATTTCTGTCTCTCTCACACACCATAGATGAGAGTATGCTAATGAGAGTGATACTCTAGATTCCCTTTCTGCAGGAGAGAGTTGGGTGACATGAGAATATCACTACTGTAAGAAAATTCCTGGCAGCATAAATCATGAATTGTGTATGCATGTTTTGTGTTTTGTATGTGCGTGTACTTTTAAGAGAACAATTGTATAGAGAGAGCCAGAACAGTGGGTTGTTTTTAGCGGGTGATCTAGGAAGGTCTAAGAGAACGCTATGTGTCTCAAACACCACCTGCAGCAACTGAAAAAAAAAAAGTCTGTAAGATGATAGGAGACAAGTGAGAGGCAAATAAGATAAAAAAAAATCATCAGAATAAAAGCATGAATAAATCTTACAGGAACGACTGCTTCTGAACAAGCAGAATCGCCATGGCGATTCAAACTGAGAGGGAACGTGCTCCAGATTATTGAGCCTAGTGGATTTAATGCAACATCCCAAAAAATAGCGAATGAAAAAGGTTTGCTTTGTTGTATATAATATATATTACATTTAAATCATAATATCTTAAGGTAGATATATATGAACACTATATTCAAAAGTTTTATTAAAATGTATCAAAAGTGACAGTAAAGACTTACAATGTTACAAAATAGTTCTATTTCAAATCAAATAACAAAAGAAATAATAAGAAATGCACCAAATCAGCATATTAGAATGATTTCTGAAGGATCCTGTGACACTGAAGACTGGAGTAATAGAATATAATATATATTAATATCTTAATAATTATTAATTATTTATTAATGTATTAATTTTTACAAAATTACCATTTTTATTGTATTTGTGATCAAATATATGCAGCCTTGGTAAGCACAAAAAAAAAACTTTTGAATGTTTGAGTGTTAAAATTGATATTAAAAAGAATCTTGTGTGACATCATACTAATCTATATTTTTCAGAGGGTCAGAAAAATATCGGCAAAAACCGTGTCGGTTAAGCTCGTTAAGAAATGGGAAAATCAGCGCACCAGAATCCCAAGTTAGGGACTATCATTCCAAACATTCACAACATTTCTGTTTCAAATCCTTGAGTCACGTCACCGTCTACATAGGCAGCAACCTTATGAGTCTAAAACTGACTGAAATTAAAAGCTCTATATAGGCAACAACTATGTTATCTCCACACAAGGATCACACAAGAGACTGACAATTGGTTAATCAATTTAACATAATTTGACATGCCCAGCTTATTTCAGTTACTTAAAACATTTTCATGGCTAAAGTCTGATTACACTGTATTCAGCACAAACTCTGCTACAATAATATGTCAGAAGTATGTATGTAAAATGGTTACTGGGAAAAAAAAGATATATTTTTAAATCACTGAAATAAGGCCATAAAAACACACACTGAACATTTCGTTCACAAGACTTTTTTTCTTTTTTTTTTTTGAGAACTGGATCTTGGCATTGTGGCTACTGACACAAACTATGAGCCTACAGCAGTAAGGAAGCTAGAAAAAGAGAACTAGAAACATAGCTCTATTTTTAAGGACTAGGAAAATGACTGTGGTGCTAGATGCCCATCTGAGCTGCTGTATTCCCGTAACCCTCAGTGACACTCCGCGGCGCACGGGACACAAAGGGTCACTAATGCAGCGTCACACTAAACACTTAGTGTGGAGGCGCAGCAGGTCAGGCAGGGTCAGTGATGATTACCTCAACATACTGTATTTGTGCGGTCCTCCTGACCACACTATCACACACACACAGAGCTTTAATGATGAGAGTGTCTGATCTCAGCCTTTAGCATGTAGCTGTTGTCATGGGATTTTTTTATATTTTGTGGAGAGAAATAATAAAGCTTAAAATATCCAAAAAGGGGTAGAGAAGTATTACAGCATGAATAAACGCAACAAAATGTTTATTCTGGTAACCACTGTTCCTGCCAAAATACCTTACACAGAGATTGGGTTATATTTATGCTAGCGTGACAAAACTAGTAGCATGTTTAATTTAGTAAGGGTTGATGAGCCTAACTTTTAGTTCTTGACACATCGACTCATGAAAGTACATTGAGAAACACACTACAAGACACCAACACTCAATGTATTTTTGTGACCAACCTTTTTAAGACAAACTGTCTAGGACTGCATGGTCTATCAGCTATAAGTTGACCTTTCAAGCAGATAATAAAACCATCTCAAGGATCATAAAACACCTTATTACATTAAGCAGTTTCCAATCTCATTCACAAGGCCTTTGGAAGTGTTTAACAGGGTTTAGTTGCAGTGACACCTCCTGCCAGTAGAGGGAGTGAGAGCAAATGGAGTCCCTGAGCATCTGCGTCTCTCCCACTCTGTGGTCACAGGCCAGCAAATTAAAACAATCCATCAACATTATGGCTTTTAATCCACACATTCCCCGTAAACACCTATTTCTTTACCCTCTCTTTTTCTCCTATATCCTCTCTCTCTTTCTCCCTTTACTCCAGGCCTTCATTCTGTATTACAATAGACACTAAATCATTAACCTACTGCAGCATGTAAAGGGGCTCCTGCATGACTGAAGACACCACAAACGAGCAATTTCAGCAGGCAGGGAGAGAAGTGCTTCTAAGGGAACCTACAGTTCAAATAAAGGTAAAAAAGGTAAAGAAAACACTACACATAACAATATACATCCTTTATGCTGACACTGAGGCTAGAACAAGGTCATAGGTCAAAGTTCAAAGGATCACAACCACTGATTATCAGGTTAAAAGATAAACTACTGAACTAAGACTTGGGAAATCAACCAAATGATGACTTGCTTATAGTTGCTTTGGCATATCCATTTACGAAAACATTCCACACTGCAGAATTTCCACCACAATCAACAGATAAACGGTGAAAACTCACATTCCGCCATTAAAGGATGCATTGCTTAACGTTTCAACATATCTGGCCTCTAAAATGCATAAAACCGCGAAATGAATACCCCAGCAGCGCTATAAACTGACACTTTGAAGGGCAAAAGTCGTATCTCTAACCCAAAAGCGCTGCCGTTAACGCTATCATCCCCGCCGCAGACGATTCTAACCTCTGCCTTATTCCTCCCCCTCCTCTTCAATAACCTTTGTCATGGTCGCACGGTGCAGGGCAGGAATGAGCCTGGCTCCGCACGGCCAGCGCGTCGACATGCGATAAGAGAGGCCTGCCGCATGCATGCACACCGCTGTATTCAGATGTGTAATTACAAAGGAAACGATAAGCCCGCTCCAGAGGGACCGCACCACTAATTACAGAGCCACCAGAGCTTCAAATTGCCATTTAAAACAGCCATACACAATTACACAATGCCACATTCCTGGTGTCGTCTGCACTTCGATGGCAAAGCGGGGCGAGAAAAAGGGCCCGGGCCAGCCGATCTCTGAGTTATGGCTGTTTACGATAGGCCTGACAGGCATAGCGGAGCAGGGGGGAAGGGTTTGGTGCGAGATGCCTCTGAGACTGGAACTGGAAGGATATAAACGCTCCCAAACTCAAAACTATCTCCAAACGAATGTTTATATATGACAAACAAAACGTTCCAACGTGGATGTAGCGGCATTCGCGTGTAACTCCGCCCATGTCCCGCCTTCGTCATCCGAGGGGGGTCAGAATCCCTGGGAAAACATGAGCCACACAAACAGCGAGGGGAGAAAAAGAAAGCGAAGCAGGAAAGTTAGTCATTTTGTGGTTGCGAGAGGAATGTCCTAACAGACATGAGCCTGCCAAAAAAACCCAAGCGATTTCCCCCAACCCCCTTTTCTCGCCTTCAAACACACACACACGAGCAACTACACAGTACACACAACCCCTTCTTGAAACATCCAGCATTAGGATAAAAGGGTTTCTGCGCAACTTTTCACCAACCGTCTCATCCTCTCATGTATCAAAATGGCAAAAACACCCACCCAGACCTTCAAAGGCCTACAACGTATTGTGCAAGTGTAAAGAAAGCAGCCTGGTAACCTGATAGACCACTAATGATGCGTCTCATTCATTCACAGGCCGTTTACAGATAGATTAAATCAAATGCATTATGGGCTTTCTGGTCTTTGGGGGCTTGTCCACAGGGAATGATGAGATCATAATGGCCCCATACAATGAAGTATAAGAGAAAGAGCGAACTCGTGTGTGTGTGTGTGAAACCACAGCGGCTTCTGCTGACACTCATCTCATCCTCCAATTCATTTAGCGTATGCTACACAGTAACAAACGAGCCTGAATCAATCCATCCATCAATTACAGGAAGCTCGGGCATTAATCTAATCTGAGGCTGAACCTGATCCCGGTCTCCGGTAGCGAGGGGAAACCGCAGAACTCAACCTCCCTGCCAAGAGTCTTGCGTCCCCTTCATCTCTCTTGCTCTCCGACACGAGGGTTCACCCACAACGAATGTCTTCAGAAGTCCACTGCACCAATAAAACAGAGGGATTGATGGTCGTTCGAAAAATCTGAGTTGTTAAAAATGTGACTGCACCGCAGAGGAGACCTGTGTGATAGTTCGCACAAAAATGAAAACCCTGCCATCATTTACTTACACTCATGTTGTGTTTTGCTCCAGTTTTCAGAAGCAAATGTTTAGCAGGATGTTCAAGCTGCTTTTTTGTATAATGGAAGTGAATGGAGATCTTAAGATGTCAATGTTCAAAAATAAGCATTTCTAAATAATAAAACAAATCAAATACCGGGAAAACTAAACTAAAATGCATTTTCATGACTTTTCACTTTAAGTTTTTGATGGATGGTATAATGTAAAACTAAAAATCATGAACGACTAACAATGATTGAGTGAAAAGCAAAAACAAACTAAACTGAAAATACAAATTGAAAAAGAATAACACATAAAATTAAATATTCAAAGCTATAACAATCCTGTCTCATGACCAGTCATGCTGCAAATGTAATATTTGTACATTCAAATCACACAAATTAAATCTGAGAGTTATGGAGGGGAGAATTTTCATTCCTCACACAAAGCTACTGAGAAAACTTGAAATATAATGCAGAAGTCATACAGTATACACTACTTTCGTGATGTTTTTATAGTGCTTTGTCATTTTTGGAGCTTGACAACCACTGGAGCTTGAAGCTACAACTTTCATTGTAGGGAAAGAAGAAAATGATATGGGATTGGTACAGCATGACAGTGATTAAATAAATGAGAGAATTTTCATTTTTGAGTGAACTATCCCTTTAACCAATTCAACTCTGCGCCCCACCCGTGGGTCCAATATTGCATCATCATAATCATTCAAAATATGCTGCAGAGCTGAAGTGGTTAAAACTAGGTGAAGAGAACAAAATAGACAAAGATTGTAATACAAAATGTGTGAGAGCCTTTGGTTTGTTTTCTTCGTTCTCCTTGAACGGCTGCCATGTTTGGCATGTCATCTTAGGATCTCTGTGTATGTGTGTTCCGCAACAATAACTTGCCAGTCGCACATGGCAGTGTATGTACGTGTGTGTGTGTGTGTGCGTGCATGTGTCAATCCGGCTTCGCTCCCGTGGTGCCACATGCAGGTTGCAAATGAATATGAATGGCCATGAGAAGCCCTGAGAGGAGGCCGCCCGAGGCTATGCACACTGGGCTTCTATTAATCTTAGAGAAAATTGACACATGGGAATAACCAGAACTGCTCTCAAACAAGCCAGCTGGGCCAAAAATGCACCCCAACTCACAGCAAAACCACAGCTGCATGACGTTGAGGGCTAACTTTCTTAGAGTATACAGTATGTTATATCATCTTAGAATGGCCATTGTACAATGCACTTAAAGGGATAGTTCACCCAAAACTGAAAATTATCCCAGCATATCCCATCCTAGGTGTATATGACATTCTCCTTTCAGATGAATACAATCAGAGTTATATTATGAAATATCCTGGCTAATCCAAGATTTATAATGGCAGTGAATGGCAGCCCAAAAAAGTGCATCCATCCATTATAAAAGTAAAACATCTGTTAAAACATCCGCTTCCGGTGGATGCCTCTAGTGTAACGCCTCTCGTAATTCGAAACGCTATGTCCAATTATAAAGTTTGGATTTTTTAATACACCTCTGATTGTGTTCGTCTGAAAGCAGAATGTCATATACACCTTGGATTGCTTGAGGGTGAGTAAATTATGGGGTAATTTTCATTTTTGGGTGAACTATCACTTTAATGTGCCTCTATTATGCTTTTTTCGAAAATTACCTTTTATGCAGTGTGTAATATAGCCGTTTGTGAATGTAAAACATCTGCAAAGTTTTAAAGATCAAAGACCAATAGTTATTGTCTCCTAAAAAAAAAAAAAAAAAGAATCAATTCTGAACTTCTGAATTGAGTCATCAGCAATTCTCACTTCCTGTTACATATCCATGTAGCAATGTAACAAATTTGCATAATGCCAGCCTATGCCAGTCTTCAATGGCTGCCAGTCTACTTTGACCTGCCCTCAAACACTGTAGTTGTAGATGAGGCTTGGAAAAGTTTGGTTTGAGTTGTCGGCATGTCGAGAAGACGCTGTTTTCAGTGCTGCGGATTCACTTTGCATGCACATGAAAAGGATGAGGATGGAATCACACTGGAACTGATATGGAAAAACCGACACATCGTTCGTATCACTGTGTATTAGTAGACCATTCACAACAGACTGGGCCATCTGACCAATCAGAGCAGAGTAGGCTCGCGGAAAGACGGAGAGACAGACTCTTTGTACAAACCCTTTTTCAGACTGGTGATGTATTTTATGAGAAAAGTGGGGTTTTTTTTACCTTGGATGCATGTAAACATATATAAATGCTTGATTTATAAAACCAAAAAAAAAAATAATTCTAAAAATAATAATCTGACTAAAAAATAATTTTATTATGAAAAAAAAAAAAAGAATTTTCAGAAAGTTGTTACCCACGGGATTACAATATCTCAGAGCAGATGCAACGGCACAGGGATTGAGTTCACAAGACGACAAGCCGTGCCTTTGCTTCAGTCAATTGAGATACAGCACAGCCCATTAGCCACGCAGTACGGAAGGCTTTTTGTTTGTGGTCATGGTAGACAGATATTGTTCCTCATGTTTGGCATTCCACGTTTCCCTCTTCATCAGCTCCCTCGTTCTCAGGGGGACAAATGAAAGGAGGGGAACGAAAAGAGAGGCACTTGATCTTCCCAGTCACAGCGCAGATCTCTCTTAACGCAATGATTTTGATGTAAGTCACATATCCTCATCAAAAGATCAATGACTGATGTCAAGAGAGGTATTTTATGACATTTCGATTTGAGGTGATGTTTATCCTCCATCCAATGTGACAGATCCAATGATTTAACATTTAGGATACATGACAAACAACGGTAAATTTGAACTGTTAAGCGGCATTATAACGAAAGGGTTATGACTTCCAGGTCTGTTTATACTATTCCTATAGCTCTTAAAGGGATAGTTCACCTAAAAATTAAAATTCTATCATTATTTACTCACCCTCATGTCATTCAAAACACGCATGACTTACTTTTTTCTGCAGAACAGAGTTGGGAACCAAAAAACATTGGACCCCAGTGACCTCCATTGTATGCACAAAAAAAAAACAACAAACAAAAAAAACACTGAGGCGTTTCTCAAAATATCTTCTTTTTTGTGTTCCACAGAAGAAAAAACGTCACAGGTTTGGAATGACATGAGTGACTAACAACTAAAAGGTTAAACCGATCTTGGTAGATGATTTCTAGCTTGTGGCTAGCAGACCAAGCTAGCAGACCACTTAATCCAGTCGCACATTCTTAAAGGGATAGTACACCCAAAAATAAAGATTCTGTCATCATTTACTCAACCTCAGATACCAAACAGTCCACTGATCTAAGTCTAAGTCCACTGATCTCAGTGTATTGACAAAAAAACACTGAGACATGTACTGGGTGGGGTTTGAATAATTAATAAGGTAGATTTTTTGCTGTTTCCCAGCTGTATTTACCCGTTTTGTTTTATTATTTTTTTTATTAATTTTACATTCACACTCAAAAACGATCCATCGAATGTTATCATCATTGTGTATTGTGTACCAAGTATTGAGGTCTCTTGTGTTCAGGTGCCATGTTACTACTATTACGTAGATGTGGTGTCTACACAATATCTATTGTGTTATTTACTAAGATGTTTCTAAGTAAAACATACATTTGTAAAGCATGGTTTAATTCAGTGTTATAATGTTTGAGTAAACAGTATTTCAAAGGAAACGAAGTAGAAATTACTCAACCTTTTACTGGCCAAGTTAAAATTACTTATTTGCTTTGTTCATTTTACTTAACTTAGTTAAGTAGAGTTTACTTAATTCCATATGTGAAATGTACTTATGTTCTTATAACTTTTTTTTTTTTTTTAAGTGTACAGCGAAACACTATTTTCCTTCAAAAACAAAAGATAAAGAACAGAGTTCTACCAACTTAACCTCAAAGCCACCAGAAGTGCCACCTGAATACCAAAGCTTCAAGTGTTAGCACTTTAAAACATACCTCAGAATTGCGATGAATTTCTTCACTGTTTGGTATTCAGAAAGGATCTGAGCATCATTACCTATTGAGGTGGGCACGCACACAAAGACGGGTACGTACACATACGACCCGCAGCTACAGGATAAACACAGCGGGGTGAGGTTACGCACTACAGCCTCTGAATATTGAAGGTGTCAATGCAAAGCTGTGACCTAGCAGACGGGCTTCTTATGTATGAATCGCTGATACGGGGCATGAGTATGTATGCGTTTGCATATGTCAACAGAGCAAATTCTTCATCCTCAAATTCTCCAATACCCTGGTTTCACAGGCTTAAGCAATAACCAACAGGCTTAAATCGCACTGGAGGTAATAAATGTGAATGTTTACTTTCTGTCTGCTGTAGTATCCCCGCACTCCTTTCTACCATGGGAACACAACAGGTCTTCATTAAAAGAATTACTGTGGTGGACGCTGACACACAAACACACATTTTGCCTAGAGCAGGACACAAACAGCGCTTCCATGTCGGTTGCGCCATATCATGGCTTGACGGCTGCAATCGCGCTGCTTGAAGAGTCTGTGACACCAGTGCTGATTTTACCAGCATTACTATTCAGGAAACAGCGCCTGTGTGCTCGGCACAGTCAGACCGGGCCTAATGAGACCGCAGGATCTGTGTGACTGACACGAGCACTTCATCGTGCTGTCATGTGTTTATTAAAGCATGATGAGGGTCGCTGGGGCCATCATCTTTAAAGGGGCCATACTATGGTGTAACTTTTTTTTTTTTTGTGAATATACACTAAGGTTCAGAAAGCTTTCTGCCTGGTATAAACTAATGCTGCTTTCAAGTCCTCCTGGGAAGGTCCTATTTACGAGTTTGGAAAACGTAATTACAATGTGAAGTGCATTCGAGTGAATTTGGTTGGAATAAAATGGACTCGCCGGGCAATTTCATATTTGTCCTTTCTTCCCCACTTCTTGACAGAGACAGGAAGCTTTTTAGCACCAGCGCCATAAAACAAAAAGCAAAGGATGTGCATTAGGTGTGTAATTGATGTTTTATGTTGTCTATCATTCTCGTGCCAGGAATTATGGGTAATGAAGTTTTGTTGCGTAAGCCTGTCGCCTCATAAAGTGGCTAAATTAGTAGTATTTATCGTTTTTCTTCACTGATTCCTCACAGTGTAATTATAACCAATTAGCTCCTGCCACATCCATTTAACTGACGCGCCTCCATCCCAAAACGTCAAGGCTCAAAGAAAATCTCAGGTTTTCCCACCCTATGACTTAAAGGCAGTAAATCTGTAAATGGTGATTTTACTTTCATAAATATTCAAAAATCATCAAGGCTATGACATCACAAACATTAGAATATAAACACACGACCACTCAAGTTTACATGTTAATGCCTATTCAGCATTTTGCCCCGCCTACCAGTTAGCCAATCATAGGTAATTTGCATATATTATGTAAATGTTAAAGGTACTGTAGCAAAAATAAAGAAAACATTTATCATTATAAGATTCAGAGTAATTATAATTATAATTAACTTTGAACGTCTATAAACAGTCAAACCAAAATGTATTCAGACACCTTCAACATCTTCTCACATTATCACAGTTTATTCGCTATAGTTTAGAAAATTATAATAAAATATGACAAGAACTCAGAGTTAAACTGTCAGAACAAATTAATCTTGATAAATGTCAGATAACTTTGATAGAAAGGTATGTAATGAATTACAATCAACCAATCAGCTGTCAGCTGTTAAATTTAAGTACCCAATTAGATAATACCAATTTAGGTCAACCAATTACCAAGCAATGCTTCATTTTGTTCAGTCTGTGGTGTAAAAGATCGCATTAGCAATTAAAGAAAAAACACTTCAGCAAAACATGGTCTGGTCAAAGTGTCTTTCATCAATGTTACTGGTAGTCCACAGTATGAAGAATTTTTGGGTATAATACGTCACAGTTTACTTTATTTTGCTATCCTAACTTACATAAAAGAACTGTAGTGTCCTGCACCCACTAGTAAAAAAATGATATCTGGTGTCTGAATAATTTTTGGTTTGACTATGTATGCATGTATGTACACTCACCTAAAGGATTATTAGGAACACCATACTAATTCTGTGTTTGACCCCCTTTCGCCTTCAGAACTGCCTTAATTCTACGTGGCATTGATTCAACAAGGTGCTGAAAGCATTCTTTAGAAATGTTGGCCCATATTGATAGGATAGCATCTTGCAGTTGATGGAGATTTGTGGGATGCACATCCAGGGCATGAAGCTCCCGTTCCACCACATCCCAAAGATGCTCTATTGAGCTGAGATCTGGTGACTGTGGGGGCCATTTTAGTACAGTGAACTCATTGTCATGTTCAAGAAACCAATTTGAAATGATTCGAGCTTTGTGACATGGTGCATTATCCTGCTGGAAGTAGCCATCAGAGAATGGGTACATGGTGGTCATAAAGGGATGGACATGGTCAGAAACAATGCTCAGGTAGGCCGTGGCATTTAAACGATGCCCAATTGGCACTAAGGGGCCTAAAGTGTGCCAAGAAAACATCCCCACACCATTACACCACCACCACCAGCCTGCACAGTGGTAACAAGGCATGATGGATCCATGTTCTCATTCTGTTTACGCCAAATTCTGACTCTACCATCTGAGTGTCTCAACAGAAATCGAGACTCATCAGACCAGGCAACATTTTTCCAGTCTTCAACTGTCCAATTTTGGTGAGCTTGTGCAAATTGTAGCCTCTTTTTCCAATTTGTAGTGGAGATAAGTGGTACCCGGTGGGGTCTTCTGCTGTTGTAGCCCATCCGCCTCAAGGTTGTGCGTGTTGTGGCTTCACAAATGCTTTGCTGCATACCTCGGTTGTAACGAGTGGTTATTTCAGTCAAAGTTGCTTTTCTATCAGCTTGAATCAGTCGGCCCATTCTCCTCTGACCTCTAGCATCAACAAGGCATTTTTGCCCACAGGACTGCCGCATACTGGATGTTTTTCCCTTCACACAATTCTTTGTAAACCCTAGAAATGGTTGTGCGTGAAAATCCCAGTAACTGAGCAAATTGTGAAATAATCAGACCGGCCTGTCTGGCACCAACAACCATGCCACACTCAAAATTGCTTAAATCACCTTTCTTTCCCATTCTGACATTCAGTTTGGAGTTCAGGAGATTGTCTTGACCAGGACCACACCCCTAAATGCATTGAATCAACTGCCATGTGATTGGTTGATTAGATAATTGCATTAATGAGAAATTGAACAGGTGTTCCTAATAATCCTTTAGGTGAGTGTATGTATAAAATGTATATACTGTATCTTTTCTTAGCTTTCCAAACAGTGTAACTTTTACCTAAAACAACAACAACTCTCACTTTTGATAAAACCCCATTGGAACATTATGAAACCAGGAAGAGTAGCATGGAGATAGCTGGATAGAGATATGAGTGGGAGTGTTCGAAAGAAAGAGGTAGTTAAATGAGTGACTGGGGTGCTGAAAGATGGTACACAGCCATAGGGAGGAAGATGAAATGTGTAGTTCACCCAGAGGTTGAACACCTCATAGCTGAATGAGACCAAACATAGCCCAGCGAGAGTAAATACTGCTGGCAGAGACAGTGAGAGGCACACCGATGAACTAATTCTGGGAGACACACATGAACAGACACTTTCACATTCTGCTAATATTAAAAGACACAAGAATTACTAATATTAGCATTAGTCTGAAGGTCGCCCCTGGCAGTTCCAGCGACAATCCTATACAGTTTCACAGAAAAAAAATTTAAGCTGCGGTCCTGACTTTGATGAATGATTCCTTTGAGAGGTCACCCCACTGACTGGACTAACTTTGAACCTACGCTCGCTCACCTGGGGCTTAAAACTAATCCAAACTTAAGCACTGTGGATGTCTGGATGGCCTCTACACAAGAATGCTTTGAGGAGGATTGCATTCAAAGTGTGCTCAGTTCATTCCACACTTCACTCAAGACTCTCAACAGCACGCAGACCTTCACAGTTGGACCGAGAGAGCGGGAAGAGGAGGAGGATGACGAGGAGGTGGGAGTTGTTTGCTAGCACTCTCCTAACACAAGCCACAATCACTCCAAAAACTCTCAAAGCAGCCCTCGATGGGCAGCCCGAACACAATTCTCATGCCAGTGAGTAGCTGCCAAAATGCCTGAGCCTTGAGCCCATGCCACTGCAGTGAATAGATGGCACTGTGCACTCAGCGCTCTCACAGGTAAAGGGCGCTGGGCAAGAAATATGTGGCATGGCACAGAAGGTCACTGTCCAGATGGGGAGTTATTTTCAAATATTTAATAAAGAAGAATTTTTGATGGAGGTAAATGAATGAGGGAATGTGTTAAAGGCAGTTTATGTGTTGAGTATGACTATTACTATTGCTCATACTAAGGTGTTAAACGTAACCTGTCCATACTGTTTTGTACTATGGAATGTTATCCCCAAGACAAGCCATATCTTAAAAACAAAATATCCTATAATCACATATACCATGATTTTGGACCAATGGGATTTTGCTGTGGGCGGGGCTGCTCAACAAACTCTATTATCGCTTTTATCACTTCCCGTTTTTATCATGTCATGCTTGGTTAGGACAGTGTTACACAGAATACAGCAGCATTAAACCCTCAAAATGTCCTTAGTTCTCATTAGAATCATAAAATAAACATCCATCCAATTTTATCTCTCAGTGTTTCCTTTGAGAACCTCCTCCATCGTGGGTGTTGGAGTTCACAGTGCCTGTTTGAGCAGCTTCAAATCACAAGACATTGCAGTTCAGCTAGGGAAACATTTAGGGATGCCTACAATCACCTGTGGAGTTAAAGAAATTATAAACTCTCTCCCCTAAATCCTAATGCTCTCCAAGTGAGAGAGAAGAGACGAATCAGAAGAAATGAGATTACGAAGAGGAAAGAGAAGTCATAGGTGAGATCTCAGTTGTTTCCCCTAGACATCAATGAAATGGGGTACAAAGCTTACGTGTCCAGCTTCCTAGACTTATTTCCTAACAGAAAATCTCACATGTGGATCCTCTGAAGAGAAGTTTCAGAAGAGATCTCAAACTGTGCTCAGATGCCAAAGTCTGCAATCAAAAGTCAAACATTTCTCATTAATATCCCTATGCTAATTAAATACATTTTATAGCCATTTGTATTCCTCAATTTCTCCTTGAATACAATTTTAAGAGAAACATCTGATACTTAATTCTTCAACTTAAGAACTTAAACACTCAAACATGACTTTAAAAAGTGCTGCTGGTCTACCTTCTTTACTAGTGGTTTAACACATGAATCTCCACCAGAAATCTACATGAAGATATGAGGAGATGAGATGAGAAGAACACATTAAGCCAAACCACGTCCTGGAGTCAACAGGCCTGTGCCGCTCTGGTATTTCCTGCTGTAGCTCAAAGACGCCAGACAACTGGGACCAGCATGATGGGGAACAGCAGGACTGGGATAAAGAGGATTGGGAATATCACAACACATTCAAGTGCACACAGTGCACATGCGGATTGACCTTTAAGGCAACATCTGGGCGGCACTGTTTATTGGCCTGACATTGTTTTTCCCACATGGATTGTAAGCTAATCTGTTTGGTAAACTCCACCGTGATCCGTCAATACTCTCAAAGATCAGAACCCGCTCCTGGTGCCTGACCCGGGATCAGTGCTGCTAATATAAGAGACATCCTGTCTGTGGTCCTCTGTATTAAGACAGACTGATCTCTAACCAGTGTCAGTTCCCTCCCTTTTATTGCTTGAACTAGCATGAACTAAACCCCATATATATTGACAGCAAACTTTTTCTTTTGTTTTTAAGAACTGCAGACTCGGAAATGTCAAGACTTCTAAAACTCCAGCATTTATTGCAAACTAATCTACAAGCGTTGATCCCATCTCATCTAATCATGTGCTTGTGTTGGAAGCATTTTGCATTTTCGGTTTAATCTTGCATGCGGAAAATCTCTATAAAACTTAAAAGAGCCGTGGGTTAGCATTTAGAAACATACTGAGCTGTGGAGTCCACATGGGAGACGCGAGTTCATGTCTGGCTCAAGTCATTTCTCAAATCTGTTTCCCCCACTTTTAACTAACATCTTGTCCTCTTGTTACACTCCTGTTAATAAAAGTTGCATACAAATAAATGGCCATGCTGCCACTTAAACTGGTCCACACAAAGTCTACATGCTTTTATTTTTTTTTTTACTAATTTTGGGGAAAATCTGTAATTCTGCAGAATGGATTTAGACAATGAGTTAAACTGAACTAAGAAAATATATTGCTAACTAAAAATATTACCAATAAAAAACTAAAAAATAAATGAAATGTGCAGAACTTTGTGGATGACAGCCAAGTCTGCAGATTCTGTGTAGGCTTATGGGCACAGAGGTGTGTTCCTGTTTTTTCACTATTAAACATTAAAGAACCACCACTACACACGTGCATGCTTACACACTTATAAATCCAAAGCATACAGCCAGAGTCATCATAAAATCCCCTATCAGGACCACTCAGCTGCCACAGTTCTCCAGGAGGGGACATTGTGTGCAGGCACATCAGCATTTTCTTAAATGCTGGAATGATGGGGGGACCAATGAAACAGGAAAAATGCATGAAAACAAATACAGAGGAAAGTTATGCATCTTAATGGAATATTAGCATACTGTTTATCAGTGTTGGGGAAAGTTACTTGTAATAGTAATGACTTATCGTATTACTCCCAAAAAGTAACTAATTACATTACTTAGTTACTTTTTATGGAACATAATGTGTTCCATTACTTTTGTGTTACTTTTTGCATTCATTTTTGGATTCACTTTATTTTGATGGACCCACATTCTGTTGACTAAGTAATGTTGCACCTATATGTCTACTAGCTCTCATTAGAGTATTAGTAGAGTATTAGTAGACTGGTAGGGTTAGGGTTAGAATAAGTTGACATAAACTTGCAAAGACACTTATAGTCAGTAGAATGTCTGTTGGAGGAGTTAGCAGGTATTAAGCAGACAGTACTAATACTCTGATGACAGTTAGTTGACATGTTGTTGCAAAGTTACTTATAGTCAACAAAATATTCAAAGGGGAACATCAAAATAAAGTGTTATCTCATTTTCTTTTAAAAACACATTTATAATATTATTATAATCTGACCACAATATTTCCCATAGAGCCATGTATGCTATACAAACATTACGAGTTATATTACCTACTATACGACTCTTTTTATTGAAAGTTGAAAGTAATGTGTTTTTTTGTTACTATATATATATATATATATATATATATATATATATATATATATATATATATAAAATTTGAATATTAAAAGGCACAATATGTAAGATTTTTGGATTAAAATATTATTATCCCAATAATATTACTTATTATCCCAATGTGGTTTGGTTATCCCAAATGTTTCCAAGAATGTTTAAATCCAGAGAAATAAGCATTTTTAATCAGGACACGGACTGTATCAATAACATCAGACCCGCGTTACCCTCGATTTCCGGTTTTACTTTGTAGAAACCATGGAAACACCAAAGACGCTTTTATATGTTTTATTATACAGGTGAGCAACTGTTTGGATACATTCAACGACAGAAAATTAATCATTGTTATACAGCTCAACACAGTCAGTCTTATTGTTTAAATCTTGTTTTCTTGATTTACCGCGAGTACCGTGTTTTACCATGCCTAATATCGATCTAGCTTACTGCAGTGTGCAACAAGTGTCTCATAGTAGCTGCCGAGCGAATGCACAGAGCAGCATTATAACAACTTTTAACACACTCAAATGTATCTAATATGATAAAACACTGGCGTGTTACCCCACATACGGGTGACCGGAAAAAGAAAGCGGTCCTCTGCGGCATAATAAAAGCTCCGCAAAATTAAGGTATAAAGCCACAATATGTAATTTTTCCCCACTAGAGGTCGCTTATTTGAAAAACAAAGGTGTAAATTAAGTAAATTTATTAAAGTAATATGATTACATAATGCATGCTACATGTAATGCATTATCCCAACTCTGCGTCATATTACAATTTATTACAATTATAAAATTTTGAAGATTTCACAAATAAGCAGTTTGTCAAGAACTAGGCTAGTTGCTTTCTACTAAATGAGTCTGTCAGTACCACTTTTGTTTGGGTTAGGTCATCATATTACGCACAGGGATCTTCATGTAGGTCAGAAGAACTGATTCCCCATGAGTTCAAAACACTGACAAACAGGAAGTGAAACCCATGACCTGAACTTAAACTCACCCCTTAAATGACTAAACAAGAACCAGCTGGTCTTAATACCACTAATCTGGATGTAATACCATTATCTGAGGTAATAAAAAAACAATAGAGAGAAAAAAACGTTCATAACCATGAATAATGCAATAAACCTCTCAGTGGTTCTCTTGGGTATAAGCACAGTTATAATAGCAGTGTTTGATCTCGCCTGGCAGTACCAGTATGAGGGAGGCTGGTGGTTAATTAGTGCCAGGCACAGTCGTCTTATCCAGGTTAGCGACTCAGACTAATCCGCGAACACTAGCACCACCATGCCCTACATTCCAGCGCCCGGCCACCCCTCCGCATGGAGCAGTTTAAGGGCCGATACCACCCAGAGAGACGTCTAACCCCCCTTCTGACATTTCTACTGGAGCCACTGAAGTTTAAGAGTGGCCCACAGATGTCAGCCGTTTCATAGAAGCGGGAGTGAAAGGAGGTCATGCACATGGATGATGTTAACCAAACCACAAAGCGCATTAAAACGCCACTTTGGTTTGAAGTGATGAGGTCGGTTTGCCATTGAAGACATGTTGACGAGTAACCCAACAGTTTAAATCTAGACTGCGTGACATGTTTAATGTTTTTATCAATAAAAATTGAAAATCATACAAAAATTAGGGCTGTCAATCAATTTCAATTAAATTGTACTTGATTTAATTAAGTGATATGTTGATTAATTAATCAAATTAATCACATCACTATTTGCCGTGAAAAGGCCCCAAATGAAGATAATTTAAAGACATTAACCTATATTTTTGGAAGACAAGTAAATCATTGTATAAATCACAGTATAAAACATGGCTTTATAATAAAAATATTAATCTAAGATTGAAGACTATTGAAGATATTTTATAAGATATTAATAATTGTATAAAGTGTAATAAAGTGACAGTAAAGCATTTATAATGTTACAAAAAATATTTATTTTTCAAATAAATGCTGGTCTTTTAAACTTTCTATTCAAAGAATATATTACATTGTAATTTTTTTAAATATATTCAAATAGAAATATTGTGAATGCTTTGTAATAATATTGTACAATATTACTGTGTATACGGTTTATTATATCAAACAAACTGGTGAGCATAAGAGATTTTTCCAAACACATTAACTTTTTTGACTACTTTTGAAGAGCATTGTGTGTGTGTGTGTGTGTGTGTGTGTGTGTGTGTGTGTGTGTGTGTGTGTGTGTGTGTGTGTGTGTGTGTGTGTGTGTGTGTGTGTGTCTGATGTATTCTACTAATAACTTGATAATACAAATTAAGTCTATTATCAATATTAGTAAGTGGAATTCGGAATAGTAGGCTTCAGAAAAATATAAATATATATATAAATATTTTCTAAATATAATTGAGATTTTAAATAATGAATTAAGTTTATGTATCATGTCCTAATGTCATACCTCTTGCTATTCGACCTACTCTAAACAAAAGTGGCAAAAATTCCCCTCAAAATAAATCCATGAAAACATCTGTCCATGACTCTTCTGTCACTCTCAATTGCCCCCTCTCAGCAAAGACAAGGCAGAGGAAGTGGTCGCTCAGGAAACAGGAAGTTGATTAGGTCAGAGGGTCAAAGGGTGATGTCCGATGGCTTTAGAGGAAGCAGTGTGGAAATGTCAGAGGAATGAATTACGGACGGCACACTCGTACAGACGTTTATGAGCCCTGGATGCTCTCGTCATCTTACAAACGCTGGCGCAACCCCAGTCATCACGTCGCACTTTCAGAGAACAATGCACGTCGTCTCCTGTCAGTGTGGCATCTCAGAAATGCTAATGAAATTCTGACAAACAGCAGACAAAAGAGAGAGAGGCGATCCCACTGACAAAGCAATCACATTCAATAAAACCTCCTTTTTAGTCTGTCATTTCTTGCCTGGTTTCTTTATGAATACTCAAACAGAATGAATTGATGTTATGCATACAGGGAACGACAAATGCTTGAAGGAAAGGAAGAAAAACAGGAGGAAGATGACGGGGGAAAAAAACCTACATCATCTTTCTTCCCTCAACTCTTTGGAGCTTCTACAAGGGGCGGATGACTAGAGACGCAAAACGATTTAGCCATAGTGTAAAAACAAGCTCCAATTAGCTAATTAAACCTGACAATTAGCCAGCGCGTGATTCAGCTGCCAACAAAACAACACAGAGCGAAAACACCGGAGGCTGGCACAAATAAAAGACATTCGATATCTTCCATTTTGTCATCTTTATTATCTAGCCTCCTCCACCTTACCCCATTTTACGTTTTTGTTTATACGTCTTCGCCACCAGCACAGCTCTCCGTCCATCACTATCTCAAGAGCCAAAACAATAGATTTCACCAAAACAAAGAAACCACCGTGTTCTACGACACACCGTTTACAAAATGACTATAATATTTCCGCATGATACCATGGTAAAACCAGTGTTGAGATTCTAATATGATGATATGGATTTCTTTGAAATTCATGGGAACAGATTTGCACAAAAAAGTTCTGAGAATTTATGCATTAATAAATAAAAATATTAATAAAATTAATAATTATGAAATGAATTAGATTAATCACATTTATTTTATTCTATTGACAGACATAGTTCATACATCTAAGATTACTCTAAATATATTTATTTGTCATAGTTCTTAATGGGTCTATATACACAAAAAACAAAAAAAAACAAAAAGGTATTATAGCTGCCTTTAAGCACATATAAATAACAGTTCAGATATTATTACAAAGCAGCTGGTTAGCAAGTGTTTTGCGTCATAGAAGTTATTATACCACATAGTTTAGCATAGCCGGAACACTACAAATTATACTATGGCATTTCTGACCAGCAGTCTGCTACCATCTGAGAGCATCACTATACCATGGAACAACTTTTTACTTTTGTAAGCGGAAATTACAGCAGCGAACGCACAGAAGATTCATAAAAAACACAAGCGAGTCAGTAGACTCATCCGGATTTGATTTGATTTGATGGAGGTCGCCACGGAAACACCACACGCTCCGTCATTCGAGCTTTATTTCAAAACATCTAAAAGCCGCTAGGACAAAAATCCACCCTGGAAGTCTGAGAGTACCTCATATTCCCATAACTCAACTCCAGTGTGGGTCGGGCTCAGGTCTTCCCCCATTAAAAATACCTAGGAGTCCATTTAAAGAGTGACAGGGTGAATGGAGCGAGTCTCATGACTTTTTCGACGGTGGCCTTAATTTCTTGCATCGGCGTTCTGGAGCTTTCCATTATTCCTGCCTGACGGGGGATAACGGCAGGCACTCCACTCCGTAACAAGCTCCTTGACCTTTCCCTAGCAGGGATGGAGTATTCCACCCCGCTAACGGCTCCGTACAACCGATTGCTTGCTGAGACCCGCTGTAATAATATTTGGCTTGATATGTGGGAAGGTGAGAAGAAAGCTAACATTGTCTTAGCAGCATTCAATTTAGTTCAGCTTATACCACAAGACTATGCGGCAACAAAGGAATAGTTCACTCATTTTAAAATGATTTTGTCCAATCGGCTCTTTCCTTTACAATAAAAGTGAATGGTGACCACAGCTGTCAAGCAAGATTCATATACAGTCTTTAGAATATTTTAAACATAGCGCACAAGTCATTTGACTACTTTTATGATTCCTTTATGGTGCATTTTTAGAGTTGAATAGCTCTTGGTCACCATCTACTTTAATTAATCTGAATAGAACAGCGTAAACATTCATCAAAGCGTCTCCTTTTGCGTTTCATGGAAGAAGGAAAGTCAGAACAAAATAATTTTCACTTTTCAGGGCACTGTCACTTTAAATCAGCTGATACAAAAAAATGAGTCAAAGTATTTATAAGTATGAAGATATAACGTTGAGATTCACACCATTGTTGTACTTCCAGAAACAGCTTGTGGACCATCTACTTCTGCATTATCAGGGTCCAAAATTAACACTCGGCAAGTGCCAAATGGGAGTAAAAAAATTGGCTTTGGAGGGGACATAAAACTGAGTAACTCGCCAATTGGCTGGCAACTTTATTAGAAGCTTCAACATAATGCCAGATTTAAGTCAAACTGTAAGAATGACAGTCTGACCACATAACTGATGTTTTCTAAAAAACATATGTCGTGAATAGTCTTCTAATGACTTTTACCGTGAACTGCATCAGAAGTTTATCTACGATGTCAAAACAGTTGTTGTTTTTTTTCTCCCAGAACTCCATGTGGTGCCACATATGTGGAATGTACCTCGCATTAAGCAACCAAAATTAAAATATGTGGAACAAAATCACAAGATGTCTTCATGTTTTTGTGACAGGTGCAGCTTTACTGATAGATGAACACTGGCCTATTGCATATGAGTCACAAAAATCTATAATAATATGCAAGGGCAAAAATAATAATGTTGTTGTTAAATGTATTTTATATATATTTTTAATTTGTATTATTTTTAGTATAGCTTTTGTAATAAAAGTATAGTGTTATCTTGTCTATTATTATAATATTATAATATATATTATAATAAAATCTTCACTCCCTCATCATGTAATCTTCTGACCATACAGCGTTACAGTACGGCTTGCAAAAGTAAATATAAAATAACAATACTAGCATTTGTTTTGCAGGTGTTCAATTGTCAACACAGAACATTTACCATGTTTTACACACCTGTCTCAGTAAACGTTTGTAATGGAGAACAATATGACTTTTGCCAGTGGCAACCAAAAAAAGTCACTCAGTAGCAGAAATCTCCAGATTTGCAACACTGTAATTAACAGTGAAAGATGACAAATAATCCAATCAAAGTCTCCCATTGGTTTCCAATAAGCCGCTCAGACCTCTTTGTATAAATTGCATGGGAGTGAATGAGTGTCTGGATCATGTCAGACAATCAATCATGTTACCTCTAGCAAAGCCAGATAAGAGAGTTACACAAAGAGAATCTATCTGGCACCAGACAAAACAAGAGCTGATACAACTATCAAATCTAATTGAACATTTGTTGTCACAAACACCAATATTTTATCATAAATACATACTTTATGCCAGAGATGTTACCAGCACACACACCTTCAACCTGTCTGTGTCCTGACTTTAAAATTACGTCCTGAAGCACGGAAAGAGATGCTATAAGAACAGCAACAACTTTGCTGTGTTTCCTGAAAAACAACATGGCACCAAGACTAAATGATGTAACAGCAAGCAAAGCATCACTTCTGAAGCAATGGTTGAGGATGGCAAATCTCAATTGCCCAAAGTCTCAGGAAAACAAATTATCTGCATTTAAGACTGAGCCAACAGCCACAATCACTCCGCCTACCCACTTCACGAAACAAACAAAACAATCGGCTGATGCATAAATACATACACACAACAGGGCTGTGCTATGACAGCTAACAGAAATACAAGCTCAGAAGACACAACAAGATTTAAATAGTGTATGTGTGCAGGTTCTTAGTCCAATATCCCTCATTATATCAGTGTTTGTCAGATTATATCACTTAAACAGTTTGTTTAAAACTCTTTAAACAAGGACATATTCAATAAAAAAATATTTATATTAAATATACTGTACATTAGGTGACATTGCATTTCAGCTGATACATAAATACACCTAAAAACTAAAATACATCAGTTAAAACACTGATAAAAAGCAGTTATAGTTACTTATTTTTAAATATTATAAGTATATTACAAACTGATTCAATGAAACAAATCAGATGTTTCAAAGCTACATGATAAAGTACATTCTGGAGCCTGTTCTGTTAAAGATGCATTACTGTAGCACATGTAATTGTGAAGCAACAACCAGTAAACTGTGACACTGCTTGCACAGATGCAAAAGCATTCTTGAAAAAGAAAAAGCATCAGCTAACACTGAGATTGATTTTTAAGTCTATTGATTGACTACCCATTGGAGATTGATGAATTCATCAAGGCCACATTGATCATCAACTGCCCCTGACGTTACGGATGCAGCAAACCACTGGAGGGCAAAACAAGCACATCGTAAGTTACTGTGCATAAAACGAGTTCAGTTAATATTACCCATAAACCCTTGCAGAACTGAAGAGAAGTTTGTAACTGTTCATGATTCACTTTAAAGTCCGGAAGAATGTACAGAAAAGCATGAACCAAAAATATATTTTTTAAAAAGAGCCCTTGAAAATTAAATATGGTAAATTATAATCTAGATAACACTTGTTAAAGCAAACAGTCCACATCAAGATCCCAATGCTGGTGCATATGTAACGAAACGAAATGAAAGGAAATAAATTGAAACAAAACAAAAAACAAAACAAAACAAAGATAAAACAAAAAACAAAGCAAAAGCAAAGCAAAACAACTAAAAACACACAACACAACAAAAACAACTAAACTAAGCAAAAACACAACTAAACAAAAACAAAAGCAAATCAAAACAATGAAGTGAAACAAAACAAAAACACAACATAAAAACAACTAAACTAAGCAAAAACACAACTAAACAAAAACAAAAGCAAATCAAAACAATGAAGTGAAACAAAACAAAAAACACAACATAAAAACAACTAAACTAAAAAAACACAACTAAACAAAAACAAAAGCAAAGCGAAACAAAACACAAAACACAACAAAACTAAGCTAAACAAAAACAAAAAGCAAAGCAAAACAAAAAAACTGTACAAAAAAAGACTGCATTAGATAAAGTAAAAAATAAAAATAAAAAAAAATAAATAAAAAAATTCACAATATAATGGTATTTTACTGATATTTTGTCATATTGGTAATTCAAGTTTGACAAGCTTACAAACAAAAAGGTTTCCGTCTTTCTCCATTCAAGCAAATAGGAGCTGTACTTTAATGCCATGAAAACAGCTGCCAGGGGGATTATCAAAATGGCTGCCAAAAAGGAACTTGTACCAAATTGAACCATCCAGTCCAATAGCCTGAGAATTGCAAAACAGTATTTACGTGCACAAATAAGTGAAGTTCTGTCGGCAACTGTGGTGGACACAAGTGACATCGGGTCATATTGAGACTTCAGCTTGAATGTTTTATGTGCTTGTTGGGGGCAAAATGACTGTCAGCCCATGTTACATTTGCGCTGAGGCAGCGATGTATCTCGAGGATATTTTTTCTTTGCCGTGTGTGAGAATGTAAACGGACAGTAGGACGACCCTGTTTAAACAATTCTCCCGCAGGCCGTTATATGTCTAGATCTTTGGCAGCATGAGTGTACGTGTGCAACTGAGTAAAGAATATGAAAGAGAATACATATTAAATGCATTAATGAGTCTGTGTGTGTGCAAAGCCATGTGTCTCTCTGCAGGCCATCTTGGCTATCCAGGGCTACGAAAATGACCTCATTAAATATCATTGCATTAAGCCAATTTTATGAATTTAACATAGTCCCTGGACCATTGTTTGCCTGCAAATTAGATTAAAGCAACATTCTCTTTTCTGTTTGGGGTCTTTCAATTATTTTTGGAGGGCATTGCAGGCAGGGAACCTAATGAGCTGAGACAGCTTTCCTCCTTTCGACTGTGTCTACAAAATGTCTGAGCCAATTAACAAACAGCTCCTCCCCATCAAGACAACACGACTTCCAGGGACAGCGGCTGTTAGCATAGCGGATCTCTCTGGCTAGATTACCACCAGAAGACATTTGGATGGTCTAACACCATGATCAAAGGAGATCAGCATAGGTTTTTTTACTAACAGCTGTGGTGTTGCAGCTACTTTGAAGCTTCCCAAGTAACAAGCTACTCATAATTTCAGTTAAACTCCTGTAAAATGAATAGTTCACCCCACAAATAAAATTAAAAGTGCTATTGCTATTTCATGCATTCTGACTTATTTACACTGTTAAAGAATTGGATTCTTATGCTAAACATGGCCAAAATTTTTAAAAAACGAGTTGAACGTATGCTGTATATTGCATATTTCTGTTCCAAATACACTCCTTCAGGTTTCGAATAAGTTTCGGAAAGTTTTTTTTCCCCGAGCATGGTCCTGTATGACGTCATAAAGGACGGAATTCCTTGTATGGGCGCGTGTGTACATCAACCAGAGCGAGAGCAAGAGCGCGCCCATCAACAAGCTTTGTTTCGTTCGGGTTATGGAAGCCGGCGGCAGCCTGAAATCAACAATGTCACTACAGAAATGTGTTTTTGGTTATGAGAAAGATAACCTTGTTCAGCCTCCCAAATAACCCAGCGTTAAGGAAACAGTGGATGCAGTTTGTTTTTCCGGAGCAACAACGGAGTTCTGCAAGTGTTTGTTTGTTTGTCTGTTCCCGGGCATGAGTGGAAACCACAGGCGGTGAGTTAAACTGCATCAAATGTCTGTGTTTTGTTGGCAATCGACGTGTAAATGCATATAATGTCAACAACACGAACGCATAGTGAATTGAAAGTTATCCATCCAATGCCATGATGTATTTTGTTTGTGTGTGTGTGTGTGTGTGTGTGTGTGTGTGTGTGTGTGTGTGTGTGTGTGTGTGTGTGTGTGTGTGTGTGTGTGTGTGTGTTCGTGACTCTTTAGCTCCGCCCACTGCACGCCTGCACAAGCTCGGCTGTTTTCAGAAAGAATCGGTACAGCGTATCTGTCTTTTATAAATATGATAAAAGTATAGACTCTTCAGAGATATGAAGGCTGCAATACTCTATAGGTACTCAAGATTAACATGAGACTGGCAGAAACTGTGTTATGTACCCTCTAACGCTTTCTTCGACAGGCGGATGCAACAAGACCTGTTTTCCTGTTTGTTTGTGTGACGTTTGGCATGAAGCCAATTTGAAACATCCAAATAAATAGATTCACAAACTCACCAAAATGTCAACCATAGAAATGTACAGATGCACAAAAGTAACGCTATTGAACCACCCAAACAGATTTACTCAAATTAAACTCATTTCAACCATCCAAATGCAATTCACTAAAATGAATGAGATTTCTAAACGCTACATGTCAAAAAGAGCAAAGTTGAGTAAAGCATGTTTAATTATTATCATCTCACCCCAGTCAGTAGAGCTGTGCAAGCAGTAGAAAGTTCCAAACTACAATGTACTCATAGTTAGTTACTCCCAACAGCTGATTTTGAATACATGCCTTTAAACCGGACTAGTTTGCAATGTGTATGTGCAATGTTTGTGTTTCCACAGCCCTTAAACAGTACATATGTGTATAACGTGTGAATGAATGCATGCATGAAACTACCTGTGTGTGCACATGCATGTATGTGTGACCCCAGGGGCTAGGACCGGAATGTCATTTTAATGAATGCAAGGATTGGGTAAGGTAGAGTTGGGCGCCCACTGAGGCCCTTGAGGCTTCAGGAGGACGCAGAGACACAGTCAGGATGACAGTAAATGCAAAACAGCCAAACTCAAGGGGATAATAAAGAGAAGCAGGCCTGTTACCCTATTTTTACCACATTTTTTCCCATAGACTTCCCTCCGGCCCTGCCCAGCGCACATATGTCGCCAAGATGTATGCTGTTCTAATGTTCCAACAGAGCAAGTTGGAATATGAGCAAACACTCTAAATATGACATCACATGATTAATGGCAGGGCTTTGGTGATGCATTCAATCATATAAAATTATATTGTGATTCGATTTCTAACAATATTTTATCAAAACTTCCGATCCTTCAGTACGAAGATAAATATTTATTTTTTTAAATGTATTTAATCTGTAGATAAATGAATCAAGAATTACATATTATTTTGCCCTTTTATTAAAATTAAACAGAACATTATACACCAGTTAGAACAACCATGATCCAATTATGCTTTTGTCATGCGTCACATATTGAATTGTGGTGTATTAACTACGTTTATCATATTTTGAGTTAGTCAGCGATACAAACCTAGCAAATTGACACAAACAGACCTTGTTTCACTATCCCAAAGGATTGAGACTCATTTACTGATGGTTTTCAAAGGTCTATGTGTGGTTGACAGGAAGTGAATCCATAGCTAATCATTTTAATCCCCAATAAAGATGATCAGAATGTGAGGAACAGCTAGTGATGTGTCAAAAAGAGTTTTCCGTAGTTTTCAAATAATTCCTTTCTAAACTGCTCATGTAACACTCTTCACACCGATGCTTGTATGGGTGTATCTGTGTGTTGGTTGCAGGTCTCAAGGTTTGTTGCATAACCTTAAAAAAGGCTGAACCAAAGCCAAGCATCTTGTATCATTCAAGGCTCTACTGGACTTTCCTTCACAGTACTTTAATCATAACAGCACAATAGCCCACAAGCAAGCGTTAGGTCAGTCAGTATGAACCCAAAGTCCAGCCAAATGGCCCACGCCAAGTAAAAATCACACCAGGAGGGATTTATCCAAGTGGAGGATCCACCTAGAGAACCCAAAACAAAATCTCCACATTTACCCATGGTCTGTTATGAAGGGTTATGAGTGTGGACACATGCCCAATGACTGTCCGCCAAAAACCATCTTCACCAATTTAAGAGACAAAGACAAGATGAGAAGAGTAAAAATAGGAAGAAAAAAACTAAGAAAAGGAAAAAAGTTAAGAAAATTAAAGGAAAAGAAAAGGTGAAGAGAAGAGAATGAAACAAAACAGTAGATAAATGAAGAGAAGAGACAGGCATAAGCATAGAGGAAAAGAAAAGACAATTAAATAAGACATGACATCACTGATGGGTGTTGCACATGACATTCCTGCAATTAAAGCAGCAGTAAAATGACGCTATGAATGTCCGGTGCCATGTGATCAGCAGTGGAGACCATCCAAGACACGCCAAGACATTCAGGGCCGGGCACAGGATGACTTCAGCGCCAAGTATGGGACTTGCACATTATGTCACAAACATGGGCCATACATCAGCTGCAAAGAGAGCCAGGGTGTGATCGATCTTTTCCGGGGCGTCTGCAAAAGGAATGAAAACTAACCCACCCATCCATCCCCCACCAACGCCTGCCCTCCTCAGCACACTGTAGACATAAATATAATTTCCTTTCTCTTCTGTCAAGGTCAATTCTCCCTAAGTTTGAAATCAACACCATCCAGTGAGGGGAGGAAATACTCAGTGGCCCGTTTAAATCGAACGCCAGATCATGATAACAATATGGAGAGACGCAAGATGAGTTTATGCACCATCAGCAGAAAACAAAACACTTCCGTCCCAGCCGAATCCTTCCTTTGCCCTCATGTGGTAGACCTTTTTGCAGAGATTCCTGCTTACCATTAAGTACTAATTTTAATTGTGAAGTTATAGCTTTAATGTTCCATCCTGTTCTACTAAATGCTAGTCGGTAAATGATAGGGATGTGCGCAATGGCTAATTTCATAACCATTTAAAGATGCAGTATCAGATTTTTAGCGACATCTAGCAGTGAGGTTGTGAATTGCACCCCCAACGCTCACCCCTCCCTTTCAGAGCACATAGAGAAGCTACAGGGGCAGACACAGGACAAAAATGTCATCGCTGGAGAGAGCAGAGAGTGACTAGAGCTCTGTAGAGAAGTTTGTCCGTTTAGGGCTACTGTGGAAACATGACGCGCAAAATGGTGACTTCACTGTAAGGAGACCCGCGGTGTATGGAGATAGAAATGGCTCATTCAAAGGTAAAAAACAAACAAAAAACATAACGGTACATTAAGTAAGTTCTTTATACTCCACTGAAAACATAGTTATGTACATTATATTGCATTTCTGTCAATAGATCCTCATAAATACTACACACTGAACCTTCAAGCATAAATTTTGTAACAGACTAGTCTAACCCCGTCCTCTGGAGACAGTCTGTATATGCAATACATTTGAAAGAACACTTAATCTATGTCAATATACTAACAGTCAAATAAATACCATACTGAATGCTGCTAAAAATGGATCACATGCAACGTGCTTGCTATGCATTATGATCATTGTATTAAATTTGAGCGTTCACTTAAGTAGCGCCATTATAGACATTATTCAAATCAACTGAGGCAATATGCAGTGTAGGACCAATAAGTGCAAACCTTTTTCATATTATAAACCGATTTCCTCAAATAAAAGTTAGTCCATAAGTCAGCACATTAAGGTATTGTTGTTCATTACCACGGCAGCCGGGTTTGAATGCGCTTCTTGTGTATGAAAAGTATCTGTACACGACGGGTGGCAAAAAACAAAACAAAAAAAAACATAAAAAAAATATATTATTATTTAGCCTTATTTTCTTATCATTAGGATGTTGATATAGCAACGGTTCAAGTGTAAATTTTCATTCATAATATTTCTCCTTTAATCCGATACAACGTTTCATACCGTATTGTCCCTCATAACACACCTAAACTAGCTTAATTGGTATACTAGTTTGACATGACATAAAAGAAAATGGAAAAGTTGTATGTACGCTTTCAAAATCCTCCCTCACTTTGCTCATCTTCTGAGTGGATATTTTTCTGAAGCGCCAGAGAAAACCAATGCATGAAAAATCTGAGGTAAAATTAAATGATTTGATTTCCGCTGCAGATATACACTTTTCAAAATAATATATTCATTTCAAGATGTAACATTAACATGACGGTAATTTAAATGTAGCCTTTTGGGGAAAAAAATATCCCGAATCCTGAACAATTGATTCTTATGAAGCTGCTCTTCTTAATTAAAAAACAAAACAAAAGTGTAGTCTGATTCATGAACAAATGACTCTTTGAGAACCGGTTCCTTTCAGTCAATCAAAAACATACAGTGTCAACACTGTAGCCTGATTCACGAAAAACAAATGACTCTTATGAGTCAGTTCTTGTCAGCTGGAAAAAGGTGAGTTACTGGTTTGAAACACTGTCGTGCATCATTTACAGCATTAGCAGAGAAGCATTGTCAGCTGCACAACATTCAGCTCTGTAAAATTAATGTAAACTTGGGCCAGATTTGAGAGAGAATGCATATCCCCCAACTGAGAAGCACGAGAACCTGCGAGGTGTATCTACAGAGCAACAGTACAACAGAAACCAATCGACTGCTAATGTGGCGAGGAGACAATCAAGAGGGTGCAAGCGCCATCTGAACTTCCTGAAGGGATCGCAAACAAGCTCTCTGTGAAGATAACAGGCAATCTTTATCAGGTCTACAGAGAGACGGACCTAAAAAGAGGGAGACAGACAGAAAGGACTCGTGTATGAGAGTTCTAGAGGCCCTTAACAGATGTGGAGAGGACTGAGGTATCTGATTAAAGTAATCTGACAGGACAGGCCTCCCTAACCCCGTCGGCAGCTCATGGAAAAAAAACCCTCAGGCCTTCTGTTGCACAAGCATGCGAGTTTGTGTTTACATGTCTCTGTGTGTGTTTCCCACCTTTGCATCAGCCATCGAAGCAACAGTAATGCGCTTGTGACTCAGTCAGACACCACAGGGATCTTGACCCTCAGAGGACTATTGGCCTTAGCTAGTGTAACAATCGAGGGAGCACAGGGAGTATTGTGTGTGAATGTGTGTTCAGGTAACACAAAATCGAAAATAAGATCAGTATGTCAATCTTTTACACTAAATCTAATATAGACAACAAAAATAAATTAGCATATACAATTTCTACGAAAAAAAAAAAAAAAAAAATGTAACAGCTTTGCATCATAATGATTATCAGTCAGCACACAAAAAATATTGATTAAATCTCTATAGTCAGTGAATCCTTGATCCTGAAATATTATCATATTAAATAATATTAATATATAATAAAATTAATTGATTATGACACAGTACAAATTATAATAATATATAATATACAGTATATAAATATGCATGTGCAGAAACATGAGCAATACAAATGTGGAAGTTTTTAATTCAGATGTGTGAACACACACACACACACACACACAACCTCAACACATAAACTATAAGCAGATACTTTGTGCTTTATGGAGCTTGGCTGAACAAACAAATCTCCACCTGCGTGACTGTTTTGTGAGACGTCCTATTTTCCTCCAGCCACTATTAAAAATGCCTCAGGGTCCTGCGACTGAACCTGGCAAAGAAGAGAGATGCACTTTGAGGACAAAGAAAATCGTTATTGTGCGGGTCGATACATCGGTGGAACGGCTCGTGAAGAGAAACTACCTCAGAGAAACCACAGCACCACTGCTACATTCCCCTCAATAAAGGACGAGAAAGAAAAGGTGGCTAATCAAGCAGGTAAATAAGCTTTTAGTCTGTAAGACTCTGAGCTTAAACTCAACACCCGCTCCCAGCACAAAGCATCAGCGTATCTCTCTCTGAAGACTGCAATTAACAATTATAGATCACACAGTAATTTCTGCTGAGGGCATTAGGAGATAGATAGACTGATAGCATAGAAACACAGTTAGATGAAAGTACAGAATGATAGAAATAAAGGTCAGATAAACAGAACGAGTGATAGATCAATCGACAGACATAAAGAGAGACAGACAATGGATGGATGGATGGATGGATGGATGGATGGATGATCAAAAGGAAAGTAAAGAGGCAGACAACTAGAAATAATAAAAGGTTAGACAGAATGAAAGAAATAAAGAACAGACAGTGGGCGTCAAAACAAGTATGCTCTGCATTTGCTCTGAGTGCGATGCGAATCAAGTCACTTTGCATAAACACATCAGTTAAATGACTGCTTACTAAGATAACTCCCTCTTATAGAAGCACACTGATGTAAACACAATACTGTACATACTGTACAAAAGACAGGGATGTTTTAAGCAACAGATACACAAACAAAAAAGACAAAGCAAAAGATAGAAAGAACCAAACAAAACCAGCCTAAGAAAGAATGCCTCCGCTGGTGACATTCAATCAACACAACATTATGCAAATATGCATAGTCATAGTGTGCTGCAAATAATTTGGCAGCATTGTAAACAGTAATCACATTTAAGAATGAGCGAAAAATAAAATCACAGTATTTATATCAGAGCGATGCCTAATCCGATAAGCCCTCTTCATTTACTCAGTCAGAGCGCTAAACATGTTTTCCAAAGAACACAAAGGATACGCTAACACGCTGCTTCTATTTCCGTGACGCTAAGATGGAGATAAAGAGACATTTATCACTTTTATTGTGCCTGTCTGCTCGCTACAATTAATAAGAGACGATAATTTGATCTTTTTTCATCATTTCATTTCTTCTTCTGACAGCTTTCTGCGCAGAGTAAAACTGAGATGAGGAATCTGTACCTTAGAGGCATACCGCAGGGTATGTGTGACATGTGCGTGTAAGAGCGCAAGTGTGTGTGTGTTAAACGCACAAGCCAACCAGCACCTCAGTCCAAACTGAACTCTGAGGATTTATGCTTTCAACGCATCTGTCACAGAAAATAATAAAAAAGGAAAATGCACAGTACATACAGAATTACAGAGAACGAGAGAGGCAGAGAAATTATGGCAGAGCTGGCCAGGACGATCTTTAATGCTACCTGGGAACAGTGATTAGCATTAGCGCCAACAACCAGAAGCATCCTTTTAATATCCAATGTTTTTTTCCTCCGCTGGAGCCTGTCAAATCACCACCATTTTGAGATAGAATAGCAGTAGTAGATACCAATAATATTGTTTTTTTTTAAAGTTAGTATCTGTCAATTTTTTTTTTTTAAGCAGGACAAAAATAATGACTACATAGTAAACCCTAATGCTCAAAATAATTAATTGGTTTGAGTAGGACAAACTTAAACAAATTAGTTCAGTCAAATTAACTTTTATGAGTATTTAGCATTTTCTTTTTCTTTCAAGTTCACAGAACTGATTATTTTACTGTTTCATTGTTTTGAGTTTTATGAAATTATTTCTTTTAATTTACACAAACTTAAGTTTAATTGAAACTGGGCTGGGATTTCTATTTTCCAGCATGCTTTGCCCATGGCACTCGAAAGGGAGAGTGAATGCTAAAATGTTATATAATTTTTTTGTGTAAGATTAATGTTAAGTGATAGATTTAGTAGTGATTAATGTTTTGTTATGCTAATGTAGAAGAGTTTCTGTTAATGTGGGTTTTTGAAGAGTTAACATCATGGTGACAAGTGATGCATGCGGCTTGGTTTGAGAGCAAGTATGTTGAATGCTTTATACTAATAAAAATGTCCACACTGAGGTTACATGAACATTTTAAGTTAAATGTAGAATTAGTGAAATCAAACATTTCAAGTTAAGTATTAAATAAAAATCTGCCAGTTCTGCTTACTCAAACTTTGAATTTCTTAACTTAAAAAGTGAGGCAACTTGAGACATTTTTGAGTTTTTACAGAGTAGTTAAATACTACTATCAAATATGCCAGCAAATCCAGTATTTCTACGCTAGAACTATTAACCAAATACTTCTGGATTTCCATATCCATACGAGTCAGTATAAAGTCCAAGCCCATTGTTGGTTATTTAGGAGGACACATAAGAGCTAGCAAACCTTACTTCCACACATGATTAAATAAAGAACAAACCAAAGATGCTGCTACAAAACGGTCAATGTGGCTTCTATACACGGAAAGTAAAGGATGTGAGATGAACTGAGCAAGATGGAGATGGTGATCTGACTGGTTGTGGCATCGTCAGAGTTGATGCCAGGCCCAACAGACACAAAGGGGTTTAGTGTCAGATGTGACAATCTACACTGAGTGAGCCTTCTCAAACTGTCAGTCAGGACTTTATCCAATTAAGAGGTTAAACAAAGAGGCCACACATTCAGACAAACAAGGAAAGAGAAAGAAAAGAATAGAAAAACTCGGTCAACTAAGGTGGTTGAAGTTAGTTACGCCCATGTTGGGGACCAGCATTCAAAACACAAAACTAGTGACTAGCTATAAAAAAGCAAAAAGAATTTATTTCACTCATTGGAGACACTTTTGAAGGTACCAATTAAGAAACAATCTTCCTAATTGCTGATTTCTGAGTGCTACTCCACATAGATCATAAAACTCCAAATCACTTCAAATTTATTCAAATGGCCAATATTATCAGTAGATCTATGTTATATGTTTTCATGCTCGAGTGCCCCTGCACAGCTAAGATGCACGACTCTTGGCATCCGTTTTGGAGATCGTACAGGACTTGGCTGGAAAACTAATATAGCCATCAGTATGAACACTGTTAGACACATTTGGGATACGTATCCACCGTGCAGGGCGGAAGGGCTGGCGGAGGAGAGCATGCCAAGAGACTGCTGGGGTCTCAATTAGAGAGGTGAGGGTTAGAAAGGTGGAAGTGCCATGGGTCCTGGCAGGATCAGCCGCAGCGGGCCAAAAAGGTGACGGGCACCTGCTGCTGCGGCAGCCGCTGTCATCCTGTCAGGACGTTTCTGCCTACTCATCCAGAAGCACCCCTTTGCCCCCATCACTCTGTGTCTAATACCTTCCTGCTTGTTGGAGGAGATCTACAGAGGTGCTAGTTGGCGGACAGACAAGGAAAGAAGAGGGTCACACAGTTAAGACCTGCAAAGGTTAAGGTATGGCAGTTAGGTACCGGGATTTCGGTCCATGCCAACTCCGAGAGTTGTGGTGCTGAGCCCAGCCAGATGGCCTTAGAGGGAAGGGAGGTCTGGGTTACCTCGCTCATCCTTCGCACTGCCTCGCTCTAAATTAGACAAGCCAAAAACAAAAGCTATTGACACAGCTCACATCAGTCTTTGTGGTCGTTCTTGGCATGGGTTCCCGCCGTGAAATTTTGTTGTGTGAATGCAAGGCAGACAAACTGAGGAAAAGATTGGAGTCATATTTCAGTAATCTACAGTCGAAACCATTTCGTTCTTGTCATCTTTCTCCACCCTCTTCATCGGAAAGGAGAGGGCATAGCGCAGAGGTCAATAGAGCCAAATAAATTAACGGCTTGTAATGAAGTGAGAGGAGAAAAGAGGGAGAGGTGGAGGAGGAGGAGGAGAATGAGAAATGACAGGAGTGAGTGTGCAAGAGAAAACAAAACAAGTATACCTGAGCAAGTGAACAATAAAGTGTGGGGGAAAACCATGTAAATTATTTGGTCCCAAATGCTGCCCTCAGCCTTTGCAATCCTCTATCGAGTCCACCTTAAACTCCACAACCGGTGTAGGTTTCTCAAAAGGGCACAGCAAAGGATAGATCACGAGTACCCATCTGAATAAAAACAATGCCAAAATGGGACCCCCTAGGCTATATCGAAAATAGCGAAGGCTATTAGATTGCAAGTACACATAAGGTGCACCATTGGGTATTTGGGAAAGGGCCAAAATTTCACGTTAGGCCTTTTGGATGGGCAGAGCTTTAACATGTCCCAAAAGGTTTATTTGTCAGACTAAGTGGCTTGGATCAGTGAGTCAAATCCAATCCTGGCACAATAGACTGCTGGTCAATAACTCCAATCTTGGCATTAAAAAAAAAAAACAATGAAAAAAATGAGCACACAGGACAGAGAGTAATTTAGTGATTCATTCCAATTGTGCTAACAAATGGAGGGATAAATATGTTATTGGGAAACAATTAACCTCCCAATGTATCTAATAGACTTTAAACGGAGCATTTAATCCCTCTTTTCAAATGTATCAAAGCTCAAACTGTTATCTATTCATTTCCAGTGCAAGAAAATCTGCTTTAATCTGCTGGATTAACCCCTCTGAGCTATTTTCATCAAAGGAAAACTAATGCTAGACGGCTCCCTGAGTGCACTGCGAACAATCGAGTCTTCAAAGAGGAAGTAGAGGAAGGATAAAAAGGAAGTGTCAATGTCAGAGAAACCTCAGAGCTGCCTCCTGATTTTTGATAAAGCAAGAAACAAGACGTAAATCAGTTCATAACCTTACTGGGTGGCTGCAGACTTGAGGCCTGTGAAATCAAAAGAACAGGCAGAAATGCAAATAGCTGGATACATTTGTAAAAACACTTTTAACTTCTATAGCTAAAGCATTGCTTTATCAAGTGCATTGCGTGACTACTAGACGCTAATCCTGTGGATAAGCTCAATTATCATCAAGGAAAGCACAGACAGACAGGGGTCATGACCACCAGGGGTCAAAAAGTCAACAAATCACAAGAGAATCACCCACCTCTTAAGACAATTGAGTACTAGCATTACACCGGATGAAACCAAGCGCAGGCCTAAGCTCGCTCAGGGGCTAGAAATAAACTAAAGTGATTAACTCAGTGGCATGAGGTTACATAAAGATGACATTTAATGTAATGAAACTTCATCGCACTCAGTCACGCCCTGCCCTTGTGCACGTTTGCGTGTGTGTGTGTGTGTGTGTGTGTGTGTCTGTGTGTGTCTGTGTGTGTCTGTGTGTGTCTGTGTGTGTGTGTGTGTGTGTGTGTGTGTGTGTGTGTGTGTGTGTGTGTGTGTGTGTGTGTGTGTGTGTGTGTGTGTGTGTGTGTGTGTGTGTGTGTGTGTGTGTGTGTGTGTGTGTGTGTGTGTGTGTGTGTGTGTGTGTGTCTGTGTCTGTGTGTCTGTGTCTGTGTGTGTGTGTGTCTGTGTGGTGGTCGCTGCATAACTCTTGTCATCTGAGATGTCCGGAGCTCAGCGATCACAATATTCACTTTGTTGTGATGAATGCTCTCTAATCTGTGTTGGAACTTAATGAAGGAGTTAAAGATCCGAATGTTCTCCAAGAGCCAGCTTTTTTTTTTCCCCCACCTCCACCCCCCCAAACCCTGCCGGGCTGATTAATGGAAAGACTGCATGACTCTGTTCGATTGGAATGAAATGGAGGGGATATTGTTTATGATCATGTTAGGAAAGAGACTACACAAAACCCTGATCGTCTACAGGGGCCTGTGGGGGAAAAAAAAAAAAAAGAGAGAGAGAGAGAAGGGTGTGCACTGTTTATAGGGCGGGATGTGATCTAAGTGTTGCATATTATAATTTCACATGCTCTCACACATACACAGACACACACAGTCATCTTTGGCCTGCTTTTGACCTTGCTCATTTTAGAGCACAAAGGGCCCTTGTGTGATATCAAAAGGCAAAACATCTCACGCTCTGCTCAGACGGTCACTAACACAGACTAGGGCCCCTTTATTTTAAAACAGCTCAACAGGCCACAGACAGACCTTAACCAACCCCTAACCTCAGTATAAACACATGCTCACATATAAACAGATATAAAGAGGCCACCTGAGATTGTCAGTCATGGCCTACAATGAAAATCCAACATGCCTCTCCAACACAAATGGATATGCTTATTGTGGCAACATCATGGTACAAAGACTCTATCAGATGGTACTACGAAACCGATGTATATCACAACATAATATAAAATATAAAATGTATGACTTTTCGGCCCCATTTTATATTAGGTGGCCTCAAATACATTGTACTTACATCACAAAAAAAGGACCATGCACTTATTTTGTTCATATTGTATTACAAAACACTTTTGCTGATATTGAGGTGGGATACGGGTAAAGTTAGGGACAGGTGTGGTGGTATGGGTAAGTTTAAGGGTAGGGTTAGGGACAGGTGTGGTGGTGTGGGTAAGTTTAAGGGTAAAGTTAGGGACAGGTGTGGTGGTGTGGGTAAGTTTAAGGGTAGGGTTAGGGACAGGTGTGGTGGTGTGGGTAAGTTTAAGGGTAAAGTTAGGGACAGGTGTGGTGGTATGGGTAAGTTTAAGGGTAGGGTTAGGGACAGGTGTGGTGGTGTGGGTCAGTTTAAGGGTAAAGTTAGGGACAGGTGTGGTGGTGTGGGTAAGTTTAAGGGTAAAGTTAGGGACAGGTGTGGTGGTGTGGGTAAGTTTAAGGGTAAAGTTAGGGACAGGTGTGGTGGTGTGGGTAAGTTTAAGGGTAAAGTTAGGGACAGGTGTGGTGGTGTGGGTAAGTTTAAGGGTAAAGTTAGGGAAAGGTATGGTTGTATGGCTAAGTTTAAGGGTAACGTTAGGGACAGGTGTGGTGGTATGGCTAAGTTTAAGTGTAGGGTTAGGTGTAAGGGAAGTGTCAACAGTATAATTATAAAGACATACAGAAATTAATTACAGCTGTAATTACATGCAGGTAATTTTTTTAAATGCAAGTACAATGTAAAAACATGTATGTACATAATAAGTGCATTGTATAAAATTATTAATTTAAATGTTAGCATAATAGTTAAGGCCACCTAATATAAAGTGGGTCCGACTATAAAAAATCTATTTTAGTTTTTTTCAAAGATAGATAAATGTATGGGAAAAAAGTAAAACATTTGAAAAATATTTTAAGTATAGATAATATTAGAATATATATATATATATAATAAAAATATATGAAATATTATACACATACACACACACACACACACATATGTGTGTGTGTATGTGTGTGTGTGTGTGTGTGTGTGTGTGTGTGTGTGTGTGTGTGTGTGTGTGTGTGTGTGTGTGTGTGTGTGTGTATGTGTATATATATATATATATATATATATATATATATATATATATATATATATATATATATATATATATATATATATATATATATATATATATATATATATATATATGCATACGTGTATTCTTGAGATTATTCCGTAACCATAACCGGGAAAAAAAAGCACAAAAAGGCCCCAAAAAAGATGCCTGTTCATGACTACCATTTGGGTTGGTAAATTACAAGTTATCTACGTGTGTGGTAGGGAGGGAAAACTCAAATTCCACATCATTACTGTCTGTAGTGGTTTAAAAGTGACACAGAGCGACATGTGTCTTTGTTCTAGCTAATGAGGATCTCTCAAAAAGTGTGCACTTCCTTTCTTTCCATCAATCCTTTTCGCTTCACACATGCAAGGCCACAGAGGGCTAATGCGGGCCCCGGACACGCTTCCTCCAGGGCTTGGAGCCAGAGAGCTAGTCATACAAACACAACAGCCTGCCACAGAAGATCAGGGTGGCCCACATAGGAGAGAGCCGAGAAGAAGGGGAGGATGGTGGATAAAGTGGATGAGACTTTGATGTGGAATGAGACACACACACACACACATACGCACGCACGCACGCACGCACGCACGCACACAGAAATACAAACACACAGCACTGAAGCCTGTCAGGACGCATGCCAAGTTGGTATGCTTTAATTACGGGAACGTCTTGACCATGAAAGAGCAGGGCCGCTTGCATGTGCGCTGCACACATGGAGATTACTCTCCAGTCACATGGGTTTCCACAGCCGGTATCGTTCCTCAACAATGGGCTGAAAGGGTCGGAGAAAGACATGGGGCTTGTGCAAAGGGAGGAGGCTGTCGTCCAACCCATTGAGATGCTGAGAGGAACATCCTGATATCATGCACGGTAATCTTGCACCAATGAAGACATAATGAATCTTGGCACGGGGAGGGTCTACAGATGGAGCGGTCCCTCTTTTTCCCTCTCTTTGTCCTTCCCTCTCAAATCTTTCTGCTTTTTTACACTCTATCGCACCCTCTCACATTTTTCAGAAGGAATTTTAAATCACTCAGCGGAAGAAAAATTCAAATGAAAGACTGGTTCGCTTTACAGATGTGGCCTCAATATCCCCGGGCTTCCTTTTATGACAGACTTACAATTTTGTTGAAACCAAATGTAAGTGTGTGTGTGAGTGTGAGTGTTTGTCCACTGCCTCTTCACCCCTCTGACTTTGAAACTCAAATGGAAAGGCTCACTCTTACACGCCAAGAGCTCCTAATTCAAGATTGTGAGTGGCTAGCAAGCATGCATATGAGTCCGGGCAGCAGGTGTGTTGTCCGTATAAGCAAGCTCATGGTTTGTGTCAGAGGGCCTCTCCGTCCTGATTGCAGGGTCCTCTCGAGGGACTTGATGCCTACTTGATAATCACTATGTCTGGAAGTGCTGAGGCCCCCAATAGCCTGCTGAGGCCGGACTGGCCCCCTTTCCTTTACAGTGCAGTGATTAGCATCTCAAGGGCTTCAAGAGAACCCAAGCCATGGAGGTCACAAGAGACTGAAGTCTTTGATATGATAAACTCAACTCAAAAAGCCTTGTGCAATTCAAGAGGCTCAAACTTGAAACGCAGGAATCCAACCCGATTTCATGAAAAAAGTAACTAGAGATGGCGACTTCATATAAATTTGTATGAAAACATGATTTTTAGGGGAAAAAAAACGAAACATGAAGGTCCACCCTTAAACTTAACGCTCAGTGAGGCGCAAGTAGATCATATGGAAACATACAAATGAGAGCAATGAGAATGAGATTTCAGCAAATAATGATTTTTTTCTTTCTTTTTTTGATTTTCATTGTTAAGGATGCATCGATATTAAAATATTGGTTGATACCAATATTATTTTCAGGTTTTGTCGATAACCATTAAAAGGCCAACCAATTAAATCAATCAATCTAATTGACCAATATATTGTGCATCACTATCCAAAACATCTTGTTTTGTCCATGAAACAAGTTTGAAACAACATTAGGCTGTGTGTCCACAAAAGCGTTTTAAGCCAGCAGAAAACACCTAGCTCTGGGCACTTGAGAGCTTTTTGGCAGCGCAGCGTTTTTTTTTCAGTTGAGACGCTTTGCTTGCTATGATACAGAATATCTGCAGAAGTGTTACTAGCATCTCATTTCACAGATAGTTGGTTTCAGTATTGTTTCTATATAAAAATGCATATACAATATAAAGTGTTTGCTATGGCTGTTGTTAAATAATTTTGTTCCGTTAGTATGCTTGTTGTACAAGCAGAATATGGCTGTTGGTCGGTGTTGCATTTGTTCCACCCCTCCTCCACTGTGATTGGATGGGTGGGTAAAAAGTGACAGTGATGAGCGCTGCGTTTTACTCAAAGTTGAATATTCTTCAACTCTCTGTGTTAAAAAAAACACAGAGCGCTTGAGCATGAAATAGACACTCAGCGCCTCGTTACACATGCGGTTTTAAAAATGCGGCGTTCCTATTTCAAACAATTGGAAAAATACGCCTGCGTGAAAAGCCACTTTGGTGGACACACAGCCTTACAGCAAATAATTGACTGATTGATTTAAAAAGGAACAGGTTGCTACAGGGTGGCTAGTAAATGGCTATCCCCCTCTTCAAATCTTAACCTTAATGAAGCTTCAAAGGGCCTAATCTCAAACCAGAAGCTACAGATTAGCCACCGTTGGCCTTGTGACATGATGGTGGCCACTTAAAAGAAGAATAAACCTGAAGAGACAGACTCCCATTCACAATGTCGTGCCTGGCCAGCAGTCATGGGAAAGCCACTATCCGGTGTCTCCTGATTCTGTTGTTTTTCTTGGGTGGACAGATTTCCTCCCGTGGAAACGATGAGGAATAAAGACACTGTGTTCTTTCTTGCCTTCAGGCATACATTCAGGGCCTGTATGGTGTTATCTTCCACCAATGCGCTAGTTCGGTACGGATGTGTGATGAAAGGATTTCCGTTTGATTCTGCTTGAGTGAAAAAAAAACAATGCAACCATCAACGTGCATATATAATGTGACATTTGCCATCTTTAGGCATTGAACGATGTAAGGAATTACACTGAGCTTCACAAAAGGTGGCAGACAAGACTGTTCTCTCCCATAATCACTTGCAGCAAGTCTGTAGAGAAAATAAGGGTCTGGCAGCATTAAGAAGTCATTACCTTTAAAGTTACAAGGAAGAACTTTCCTACCAAGTGTCATCTCTGAGACAGCGCTTGAAAGGAGGTCCCGGAGGGGCCAAACGTATCGCCTCTGATCATGAAACGTAACAAACAGGGGAGCGCATTAGAATTCTAGAGGGCTGGCAGGACACTTGCGTGAGGTGCTTCCATAAACGGAGAGAGAGACGGAAGAGATGGCAGACACCCCACATATGCAGATGAGATGCATGACACACTCAGTTTCCACAACAACAGAGCCCAAGGGAGAGCTGCCCTGGTGACAAAGGCTTTGGCAGCCAGAACACCAAGACCTCCTCGCAGACAGCGCTTCATCCAGTCATTCTGTGATCTGGGCTTCAAGAACTTGCAGGAACAGACTCACTGTTAATGCACTAACATGAATGGCAAACACAATTTTCATATAGCCCTTATTAATAACAATTCACTTGAATGCATTATAATATGCCTTACAATCAGTTGCATGTTCTTGCAAATGGTTATAATACATTGTATACTTAGTCTTGCCTTACTTGAGAAAGCTTTCAGAGTGTAATGCATTAAATCCCATTAAATAAAGCCATGCATTAAAATGTCATGTGTTGTGTTAGAATCCATTATACTATTTAAAGATGTAACCATAGGTAGGTAATACAATAATGCATTGTAATTATGGCTAAAATTATTTATGCATGACAAAGTGTATTTATATTAATATCAATATTATTATAATAATTAACAATATATCAACAAAAATATTTTTTTAAAGATAGTATTACAATTATTATTGCTTTGCAATATGGTTAAACTCATTAACATGTCTTATTGCATTTATTAATATTGTTTTATATATTTTAAATATTATATTAAAATTATTATTAGTATCTTATAATATAATAAAATAAAAATATGAATAAATGATTATTGCTTTGCAAAAAAGTTCAATTCATTAACATTGTAATTTAATTTGCATTTAATCATTAATTTATTAACTAATACATACATACATACATACATACATACATACATGTAATTTTAAAACTCTTAAAATGTCCCCGCATACTATCTGTACAATCCTCATCTTTTCATCCATCACCTGTCCAGCTTGAACGTCTTAGATGTTCAGCGTGATTGATGAATGCTCTACAAATGTTCTGGCAGGACACTCTGGGTGTACGGCCCCTACAAGTGTGGCAAGCGCATGAGGGCAAACTGCAGGGATCGAGAGTTCAGTGTTAATGCGTGTGACTGACCACAGAGAGTGCCATGTCTGTTGTGACGAACGGACAGATGGCGCCAATGAGAGGAATGGAAGCGAGCAGCTGTTTCGGCCCTTTGCTGCGGGTGGAGGATGAAGGCGTGTCCGCAGTTGTCATACAACGGGGATGACGTCAGGGGCGACTGCAGATGCCGTTGGGGGGGCAGCTGTCCTTCCCTGGCATCAGGTGAGGTTGTGCACAGTTGCGCTGGACACAGCTGTGGCAAAAGCTGGCAAGCAGCATCCTAGGAATGTAGCTGGTCACATCCTCTGTTGGCATCTGGTAACAATCGTACACACACACAAAGTCTATAGCTCTGCTGGAGAGAACAAGCGGCCGGCACACATCAGTGACCCTCTGTTCCACTTGACAGTGTCCATTGCTGCAGGATGGAGTCATGGCTGCATGCTGGATGTCCACAGCTGTCAAAGAAACACAGGCCACCTCATAGCAGCATTAAACAAATGAGGCAGAAAATGAGAGAATACCCGACATTACCGTCATTCGGTTTACGAAGACACAAAGCACATAAACACAAGCTGTTTGGAGGGTGTATAAACTTTTATGCTAACACAGCGTCCTTCGCTCATTTGATGATAGCTTATTGGCATTTGTTTCATTTTGCAATAGCCCGGATAGGTTTATATACAATCGCCATCCATTACAGGCTAATTTTAGACCCATTCATAGGTACAGTTTCCCCCCCGGACTCATAGGTTAAGAGCTACTCAAGGGCACTTCTGAGCAAAGTCAGGACTTTGAGGAAAAAAAAAAAAAAAACCTGCAAGCACCTGGTTGAAAGTGTGCTTTCCTCACAGATGTCCAATGAGCTTCATAGCCAGGGGCTCTTTCAATCAAACCCATCTGCCAGTGCTTAAAATGGCCACATAGAGCAAGGGTACACATACGTGCACACTGCTTAGAGAGCTGCCTTGCTATCTTCTCCCAAGATATGCAGCTACCTTCTAAGAAGACATATGCTACAGAATTTGAACCTATATAACTCCACGTGCGACACAAATAGCCCTTCTCACTTAAAGCACACTGGAAACTTGACTTACAAATGACTGTGTTAGCGTGTTGCTAAGCTAATAACACAACACTCTGACAAGCATAAAAATACCTAGCACACAAAAATGAGTGAAAATATTCCACTTTTAATTAGACTATTTTTTCAGCACTGAACAAAACAACCACAAGACAATTATTTAAACTTGCATATCTGCTAAAAAGGAATTGTATGTAATAAAATCATCAGAACTCATTTTTTATTTTACAGGGTCTTAAAAATGCCATCTTATTAGGCAGCACACTAGGCTTTTAGATTTGATAGATTAGATAGATAGATTAGATAGATAGATAGATAGATAGATAGATAGATAGATAGATAGATAGATAGATAGATAGATAGATAGATAGATAGATAGATAGATAGATAGATAGATAGATAGATAGATAGATAGATAGATAGATAGATAGATAGATAGATAGATAGATAGATAGATAGATAGATTTAGGATTCAGTCAGGACACAGAGACAGAAAATGACAGTGTAACAAAATGATAAAGACGATCTTTTACTTGTTCAAGGAGAAGAACAATGAATAGACACAGATTGAGACAGAAACACGGGCACAGTGCCCGCTATAAGAGAGGAGCTGGATGTGACATTAATTTTGTCTGTGTGAGAGAAAGAGAGTCAAGTGAACAGCTATCTGTACTGGCACAGATTCAGCTTCACCTTGACAATGAGAATATTAGATGCTAAGAAAAGTCACCACAGAAGAAAAATCACAGTTACGACATGCTGCAGTCAGTCTTCCTCTTATTTGTCCCTCACAGGCGTGACGCTTCATAACACCACTCGGAGCGACTGACCATGCAACAAACTTCTGAGGATTCGTTCCGTTCTTTACAGCACGCTCCCTAATCACTGCCACCAATCACGGCTTCCGACATTCCCGCAGAGGACTACAAGATGTTGTCAATCATTAATCGTTCTCAATCAGGCGAGATTTCCACAAGGAGAAATCACTTCCTGCCACCACAACGTACCCCCCTACCTACCCCACAAGCCTTCCTTCTTGCTCATTGCTTCCAAATGTTATCTGTAATTACCATTCGCTCTGCAAATTAGCTCAAATCAGATCATGCTTCTTAATTAAAGTGACATTTCAGCAGTGGAGGGGGTACACGTGTGGCTGCGCTAACATGCTAATTAGCCACGCTAACGTGCTAAATGATAAGTGACCTGTAGCCCTCCACCAGCATTTAGCTTCTCTTCGCTAGGACCTGCGGATCAGACCTGCAGAGGCGGGTAGGTGGACATTACATGAACATGAATGACTGGTTATTCACACACACCTTAATTGCCAGTCGTCACAAGCCGCAAGCTCTGGGCTGAAAAGACACACTAGGAACTGACCACATGCCGGTTAGCACATTAACTGTAACTGACAGTTAGCACAAATATCTGTATGCCGTTGCATACAGCTATATAGAGTACTGATCTAGCGAACAAATAGTCTCATCCAACACATTTTAACCCCGCTTTATTAGCCGTTGTCTTCAGTTTAGGAAGTCAAGCTGGGGCTTGAGGTTGGAGGGTTCAGGTGATGTCAAGGAGGCCGACATATTTATGCAGAGGATTTTTTTATGGAGATTTTCAACCCCAATCTGTAAAATCCCTAACACAGACCTCTTTTGTGCACATTTCTTAGCAGGGTCACACATCAATACATCATATATATAATAATCAACAATTTTATCAATAAATGGCATTTCTATCAGCTATATCAGTAACCATTTTGAACCTTTTTTTTGCAAGACAGACAGATAGACAGATAGAGATTGAGAACATAAGAGGAATAATTACAAACATCACCACAACTGAACCAAACAATCTTCCATGTCGCAGTCTAACAGCCCATCATGGGTCTTTTCTTCACAAACATTAACACACACACACACTCGTACAGCTGTCTGCAGCCACTAAGATTTAGGCCCCTGATTATATATTCATACAGATGAATCAATAAGGCCTTGCAGCAACTGAAAGACTAGAGGAATTACAATGAGCCCACGTCAATAGACTACAGCTTTACATTTCATTAGGGCCAGACCCACACTTTAGCACTAAATGAATAGCAATAAAACAGCACCGCCGGCACAAACACACATCCAAGATCCAGAGCTGGTCCATCTCTTACAGCTCGGCTCTTGAGAGCTCAGGCATTTGGCTATGGCTCTGCAAAGGAACTAGATTAGCTGAGGTGGTTGAGCAATGAAAGGAGCAGGAACAGGAAGTTGGTGAGAGAAACGCACAAGATTGGTACTCCATTCACTGAAACATTCAGTCAACATATGTACATACACCTTTCTAGCTTTCACCTCATTTGGAACCTAGACACATACAGTGTATTTGCACACGGGCTATTGATTTCTGTCTAATGACACAGACAGAGCTGTCCAACTTATGGCTGCTACAGGAAGAGCAAGGTGGAGGAGAAATGTGATTCCGATCATGGGATATCACTCGACATCCGCTGATCCCCCCTCACCACCCCCGCGCACAACCTATATCCAGCCAGCGGTTTAGACATCACACCAGGGTCATATACAAGGACTGAGACAGGATTACTGCATACTTCAGCACAAGCATGTTTGTGTAGAAGTGTGTGTGCATGTGGCTGGTTTTCATATTCTTGAGAGCAAATGTGCCTGACTATTAGTACTCTAATACAAATAATAAAACAGACAGTACTGTGGCAGTACCAAGATTCCCTTATGGTATTACTTTGGTACTTTGATATAAACCACGGTACTGAATGATTTCCATATCTCATATGGTATTTACATGGCACTGTGAAATATTTCAAAGAATACAAATGTTATTACAACCATTTGTATTAGTGTTCAAAAACAAGGTGCATGTTTAACCAGGGTAATCATGTAAATCACTAACAACATGGTGGTCTTTGAAGTACCTCGGGATACCATGTAAACACTATGAATACTGAAATCACTATGAAAGTCCTATGATGAAAATATATTATGAAAATCTCAAATTCTATTCCATTCTATTGTCCCATTAAATCACAATATTATTTCTGTCTGACAAAGTCACCATCCCAAAACCATTATGAACATCCGCATCGACCTCAAACACATACAATCGCATTACCGCAACCAAAAATTAAGCTTACGACTCACCTTCTTCATCCTGCCGCTACGGGTGCCAGTGAAGGCTACGGTGTGACCACGATAATCATACGCCGCCACCGACGTCATCCCATCGTCTTTGTCCAGGAACAAAGGGATCCCCTCGATCGTAGTGGTGCCCCCTAGAGGCTGGTTGAAGTCCTGGCCACAAAAGTTGTCATCTATCTGCAGAGGCTGTGGGGAGAGATAAGAAAAAGGCAGAGTTATTCAAGTAGTTATGAGTGGGAGTTGGGAGCGATGGTGGCCAGTATGGCATTTTCACTTGTCTTAATCTTCTGCAATACCAATCCATTGTTCGATATTCCTTTGGGTCATTAAAGGCCATATACTGTATTTTCTGTGCTAATGAATCAGCCAGAGTCCCACACTCATACAGATATATTGCAGGATAAGTCCCTGCACTTGTGCTGCTAGAAGAACAGTCAGAAAATATAGAGGACCTGAGGGAAAAATCATTTTCAGCTCTTTACTCCTTTGTATGTAAAAACTGCTAACACGGACATGGCCAACACTGAATGTCGCACACAATGCCTTATGCACAAACAATCCCTAATCGTCCCACACAAAGACGACTGCACAATGCACAAAGTGTCCCGGGAGACGTCCTCCTCGTTCTGGCCGACAGACTGGGCTCATTAGTAGAGACAAAAGTGGCCATGACCCCCACTGCCCCACATTGCTGCCCAACGGTGCCCCTCATCCTTCACCCAGCGAGGGGTGCCACTGCTGCCAAGGATGACCCGTTCCAGGCAGCGGGAAGGATATTCAGGCTCCCGAACACTGTAGTGGACCAGCGCTGTGCCCTACAACACAAGAGAGCATGTCCTTCCCTAACCCCATGGGAGACGTCGAGATTTGCTCTGAAAATAGAATGAACAGAAGGGGATTGGACAAACAGACCACGAGCATCCCTAAGGTTAGCGACCGTCTGGGTTACACCGACCATCATGCACCTACTGTAATTACAGTCGGCCTGCACTCAGGTACGAGCAGGACTCATCTCCAGAGGGAAAACGTTTGTTGCTCACCGTTCACAGTTATAGCCGCTAGGTGTTATTCTCAGTTAGATGAGGAAACATTATGTTGGCAGAGTTAATGACGCTGGTAATGGCGGTTAATGCAAGCCAACCAATGATGCTGGAAATACCACTTGCGTTAGCAAAGCTCGAAAAGTGCTGGCAAAGACAAGGTCGTGGGGACAAACTACGACTAATGGCATGTACCGAGTGGATGAGTCCAACCTGGATAATGGCATTGCCCCAGTGCATCAGGGTGTGCAAAAAAGAATTTAAATATCATAGGAAGTTAAACTGGAATAACAGGAAGGTGAATTTACTGAATTGCAACTCAAAGAAATTCAACAGCATCCTGGAAAAGGAAGTGTTCTTCCCATTTATTTTGAGTCTACTGTACTTTCTCACATTAAAATGTCAAATGTTTGCTACCTCAATTTACATTCAGGAACTGAATTGGAATTTTAAAAAGTAAATCTCAATTCAATTCTTAAAGGGTTAGTTCACCCAAAAATTGTAATTGTGTCATTAATTCCTCACCCTCACGTCGTTCCAAACCCGTAAGACCTTCGTTCATCTTCGGAACGCAAATGAAGATATTTTTGATGAAATCTGAGAGCTCTCTGACCCCTCCATAGACAGCAATTTAACTAACACTTTCAAGGTCCAGAAAGGTAGTAAAGACATCATTAAAATAGTCCATGTGACTCCAGTGGTTCAACCTTAATGTTATGAAGCGACGAGAATACTTTTTGTGTGCAAAAACAAACAAAAATAGCGACTTTATTCAACAATTTCTTCACGTCTGTGTCAGTCTTCTGCGCTGTTGACGTAGTAAATACAGTGTAACGCTTTTGAGTTATGTCAGAGCTACACCAGGACGCCAGCTTACCATTGGCCGAAGCTGATGCGTGTGATGCTGACGCAGGAGCTAGCAAATGTAAACTACGCAGAAGACTGACACAGATGAAAAGAAATTGTTGAATAAAGTCGTTATTTTTGTTTGTTTTTTTGTGCACAAAAAGTATTCTCGTCGCTTCATAACATTAAAGTTGAACCACTGGAGTCACATTAACTATTTTAACGATCTCTTTCCTACCTTTCATGTAGTGTTAAAGTGTTAGTTAAATAGCTGTTAATGGAGGGGTCAGAGAACTCTTAATTTGTGTTCCAAAGATGATCGAATGTCTTATGGGTTTGGAACGACATGAGGTTGAGTAATTAATGACAGAAATTTTATTTTATTCTAACCCTTCAATTCATTTAAAGGGGTTCATTCATGAGAAAATGCTACATAGGTATACAGGTATACAAAACAAGGACACTCAGTCGATTCAGAAATTACGTACACCGCTGAAATGTATTGCTCTTGCCTCCTATTCAGCACGCCATTTGAAAACTGCAGAAATAGAAGGGGCAGCCACCCATAGCCAGTGACCGCGAGTGGCAGCGATGCATATCTATCAGAGGTACTCCACTATGCCTCATGTAGATTTCTTCTTTTTACCCTTCTTAACTTAATTACAGCCTCATTCTGTGGCAAAGAGAGAGGGAAAGATGACTAAACAATGGCGCAAGGTGGACTACACAAGGGAGGAATGTGTCCAAGGCAGAATGTTTTCGGTGGGAGGAGAAGGGAGGAGACGGATGTCCTGACCCGAGAAGTAATCTCATCTCTCTCATAAATTTCTAGATTCCAAGCAGGGCGTTATGAGACACGGGCATGTTAACAAGTTAAAGACAGACACCAGGCGACCACAGTTTCTTGGGCTGGACTGAGACTGTCATCTTCAATATCCGTGGAACGTGAGGGGGATGACAGCTGAGATGGAAGGGGGCCGAAATGCCCCTGACAGGCTGGACAGGAAGGAGATGCCTCAGAATTCAGTCAGAGAGCATGAACCTCAAAAACTTAAATGAACCCATCTGTGCTGCTGTCATTGAAGATCATATCATAACTGATCCTTCGTGATAAATCACAACACATTTGCACTTTTCCCCCAACAATTGTTCTCATGTCAAGAACCAACATAAAACTTACTACATTTTAAATGCATTATTTACAAATTTTGGAATTTAGAAGGATGCTTAAAGCTGACCTTAAAGAAATAGTTCACACAAAAATAAAAATTATCAATCACTCACCTCATGCTGTTCCAAATCCATATGAATTTATTTTTCTGGAAAACAAAACATGATTTTTTTTTTTTTTTTAAGAAAATCCTTGCCTCTTAATGCGGACTAGTGCTGCCAAGCTCCCAAAAAGCACCATAAAAGTGATTATATACAACTTGTGCATTATATTCCAAGTAGAAATTATTGCTAGCACCTGATATAACTCCCCTCAGATGAGAGGTTGACTGCTACGACTGAATCGCTGAGTCAGTGGGTTTGAACTAGCGTCTGATTTGCAAATAAATCATTTAGACTGGTTTTGTGAACTAGATCAACTGATTTTGATTCAAAAAGACAATTGATTCACAAATCAGACATAGTTACTTTTCTTATGAACATGCTAAGGAGAGCCACAGTACATGAAATACAGAAAATAATGACTTTGGCCTGTTCCACATAAAAATAAAAAATAAAAAAATAAATCACAATTTCAAAAGTCTTGGAATATAGCACACAAGTCATTTGAGCTTTGGGTTATGGTGCTTTTATGGTAACTTTTTGTTATTTTCGAGCATAACAGCATGAGTCGTCAATCATTTTCATTACACGGAGAAGGCCCAGGATATTTACCTAAAAAAATAAAAAAAATCCAACTTCCACAGAACAAAGCAAGTCATACAGGTTTGGAACAACATGACGGTGAGTAAATAACAGAATGTTCAGTTTTGGTTGACTATCCCTTTAAGTTGCAGTAAATCTGTCTAAAGTCTAAAAATACCCCTCAACAGCATGGAAGGTTTAGGACAAGGAAGCTGTTGTGTAAATGTATTATCTAATAAAAAACAATGCCCTCTTATGTGAAGCACAGATATTACCCACAATTCTGAGTAATGCCTGGTTGATTCAGTTTAGCTGATGACTAAGCACAAACATCCAAGTGTTCTGATTTCAAGTGATCCAATGCAGACCAGTGGGAAAGAGGAATGTGATGCCAACTCACCTCTGGTCACACACACACACACACACGCACCTCAGAGAGCAGCCGTAATCCTGATGTCTTATCGTTACACCATCTGATCGATCTCAAAGCAGACACGATCCAACTCTATCCTCTATCAGTCTATCTCTTTCTTTTCCTGCCTCTTTCTCCATCCATTCATTGATGGCCTTAGGGATCGATGAGGGAGGCAGGGTTTGACAGAGGGGGACGTGATAGACAAGTCTCAAAGGGTTAATCTAACAGCATGTTTCAGAGATGCCACAGGCCTGATCCAGAGAGACAGACACCTGATAGACCAGGTAATGTATTTTGGGAGAACATACACAGGAGAGATATTTTATGTTTTAGAGAGCTAAATACAGTTGTGTTTGCACACAATTTGGTTATATTCCATTTTAAAACTAATAAAAAAATCAGACTGTTTCAGATGGCTATCACAAAAATAACAAAAGGGCTTTAACTTTGGTTATCCACTATTATGTCTGGTCCGATTTATGTATACAGTACCTGTTAAACAACTGGAAACATTAAAATTGTTTTATGTTTTTGAAAGAAGTCACTTATGCACAACAACATTGTTAGAAAAAAAAGGTACACCGCTGTCACTGGGGCGGTACCCTAAGTTACAAAACCTGAGAGTGAAGGCTGCACTTATTTGCATTTATTAAATGTTTTTATTAAAGCATTTATTAAATAGAAATATTTTTATAACATTATAAATATCTTCAAATATCTTTACTGTCATTTCTGATCAATTTAATGTATTCTTGGTGCGCATGCGTGCGTGCGTGCGTACACCAAAGGATGCATTTATTAAAGCATTTGTTAAATAGAAATCTTTTTATAACATTATAAATATCTTCAAATATCTTCAGTCACTTATGATCAATTTAATGCATTCTTGGTGTGTGTGTGTGTGTGTGTGTGTGTGTGTGTGTGTGTGTGTGTGTGTGTGTGTGTGTGTGTGTGTGTGTGTGTGTGTGTGTGTGTGTGAGAAAATGTAAGGTAACCCTTTATCGTAATGTCCTCGTTACATATGCTACCATAGTAATAACAGTAATTTATGCATAATTACATGCAACTAACCCTCAAGAAAACCCTAATCCTACACTAACCCTATATTAAGTAAATGTTGTTAATTAATATTACTCAGTGCTTAAATATATAAGTACACTATAACGATGACACCTTAAAATAAATTGTATATTACAAATATTACAATATTCTGTCTGTCTTCTTCCTAAGACTCACCGCTGCTGAGCATCTATAGAGCACGATCATTTGTGTTCAACATGAATCCTTATTTGTTTACACTCAGGTATGCACCAAGGTGGGCGGCCATGTGCGAGTGTGTTCGTTTTACGCGCGTGAATGTGTGCGATTGTCCTTAAACGGGTTTGTGTTGATGCGCGAGTATTTGTGTGATTGTCCTTAAATGTGTTTGTAGATGGTGGAACACATAAATGAAGATAAAGAGAGGCTGCCAAAATCTTTGGACGCATGGCCTAAGAGAAAGAAAGAGCGAGAGATGAGTGGAGGGATGGCAGACTGCCAGCCTCCTGTTTTGATTGGTGATGGTGGAAATGCAGCGGCTCAGCCGTTTGCCCTTTGTTTCTTTCAAACAGCCAATGGAGGCTCTCTAATTGGGTCTTAATGGTGCTCGCACTAAAGCGAGCCAGAATTCAGGCACTCTCTCTGCCGCTCTCTCTGGCATTAAAAGCATTAGACAGGAGAACATCACAGATTCCCAAAGCATCTGAGGCTTATCTAAAAATACGCGTCATATTAGCATGGCCATCATGAGCTGTCGTTCAGCTTTATATAATGGTGTTATTTATAAAGCTGCTTCCACTGAGCAATCCTATTGACCCCCAATCTAAAGTCCTCTAGTAGGACTTAATGTATTTAGGTTGTCCGTCCCGTCATTTGATTAAGGAAAAATGCTATGACTTGCATGCAGCTTAACTGATAGAGCAACACTTGAGGTCTTAGGTCTTCGCTAGATGCTAATGTTCATTCTGTGGAAAATCACATGGAACACACATGGGTAGTTGACATATAACATGTCTATCGATGTTTTATATGTCTCAACATTTACTCTAAAGTGTTTCACCATTTTAAAATCTTTAAAAATCTTTTTGTCTTTTCTAATTCATTGTGAATTCTCAACTGTTTTAAAAGTTCGGTTAATCTCTCACTTAGCATGAGGTCATAAAAACACATGTACACTACCATTCAAAAGTTTAAGGTGGGCATTTGGGGTTGATTTATTTGACTAGAATATAGTAAAAACATCAATATTGTGAAATATTATTACAATATAAATTACTATTTTAATATATTTGCAATGCAATTGTTCCTGTGATGTCAATTTTCAGCATCATTACTCCAGTCTCCAGTCACATGATCCTTTAGAAATCATTCTAATATGCTGATTTGCTGCTCAAGAAACATTTCTTCTTATTATCAATGTTGAAAACAGTTGTTTTTTATGATTCTTTTCTTTATGATTCCACTATATAGTGGTTTATAATGACAGATGTATAATCAACATTCACACCCATTCACCTGCACTGTGGTTCTGTTGTTTAACCAATATCCATGGCACGGCTGTGAGGCAGAGCGATTTATCAGTCTACATTTTCACCTTTAATCACCTCTGGACTCTCTCTCTCAGTCTCCATTCCCCTTTCACTCCACCCCCTCGTCTGGCATTAAAAAAGGCACTCGTGATCTTTATTGTTTGGCTTTATAACGTCTGCATGAGACAGTCGTGGAGTGAGAGCAGGTGTTCACCGCATGGAGGCACTGGAAAATATCAGCGGAGAGCGGAGGAGAAGTGTGCACCGCTGATCTGGGCTGATTTAGAATTAAAGCTGTAGATTTTATTTTATCCCCCTCAAAATGATGACATTGAAACTGGATGGATGGACGGACGGACGGACGGACTTACAGATAGACAGATAGAAATGAAGCATGACAATACGCCATTCTGATCTTAGCCTTAGTATGCAATATGGACCAGATAGCCCATGAACAGGCTTCTAAAGCAGAGGCTATGTATAAAACCAAAAGGCTGACTGAAGGAGGCGACTGAGCAACTCTGAGCCGCACAAACGTGCTAATGTGTAACGTGTGCGCTTGTGTCATTTAACTATCAGCAGGCAAAAGCTGTGGGACAGATGTTCATATCTCCTCACCACTGACCTGACACCGCACACACCCCCCAGACACAGCCTGTTCACACTCGCACATACAGATTCCTCAGACCAGAGCCACACAACGCAAGCACGTTTCCAAGCAGTGCACAGAGGGCTGATTATGAGACTGCCCATGACCTGCTCTCGGCCCCATGGCATCTGGCACAGACAGAACACACATGCACAACACTCGCGCTCTCTCGGTTTCACGGTCTCTCTCTTTAACACGGAGGTTAAATGATTAGGCATTGCACTGATCTATAAATCAACATACACTGAATGGAAGAGCAAAGGTACAAAAATGCTTCCATATGAAAGCAGAAAGAGTTTTTTGTTAGTTGGGTAAATCTCATAAAACATGTCAAGAACTTTCCCAGGCCATATTTCAGCAATTATATTCGTGGGGGGGAAGCCTATTCGAGGAGCACTGAATTATTTTGCAATGTGGTATCATATTTAAAGGGATAGTTCACCCAAAAATGAAACTTCTGTCATTTACTCACCCTCAAATTGCTCCAAACCTGTATGAGTTTCTTTCTTCTGCTAAACAAAAAAGATATTTTGAAGAATATGGTTAACCAAACAGTTGATGGGCCCCATTGACATCCATAGCATGGGAAAAAAATACTATGGAAGTCAATGCGGACCAGCAACTATTTGGTTTCCAACATTCTTCAAAATATCTTTTGTGTTCAGCAGAAGAAACACATACAGGTTTGAAACAACTTGAGGGTGTATAAATGATGACAACAATTTCCAACAGAATTTTCATTCTTGGGTGAACTATCCCTTAAATGACAGTTTAGCATATTTGTAAGTCTTATTAATATAATGCGAAAAGAAATTGAACATTACAGTAATGCAATAATAATAATAAAATATTCTTTAAATTTTAAAGTATTACATACGTTTCAAAAAGTAATTATTCCTAAATTTTTTATAAAAACAAATTAAATTAGTAATGAGATTCACTGAGAATAAGTTGAGGAAAAAATTGCCATAATTGCCATGAAAATCCCATGACGTCCCAAAAATATGCAAAATATTAATATTATAATTATTATTATTATTATTATTATTTTTTAAATATGATCCAGAATCCCACATATATTTTGTTCCTGAGATTTTCCCACTTTGTCTCTATATTTTGGGGAACAATCATTTAGCACTGAGAGCAGTGTGATCTACAGTCCTCATACGGTTCAGATTAGGATAACAGAACAAATAGTTTGGCACGGCATCCCCAAATCTGCACTGCCTCTCATGAGAAACAACCTGTAGAGGCTGAATGATTTGCATCCTTGTATGGCAGATCACACGTATGTTTGGCACGCTCACATGTCAGGCCTTTCAGAGCTTCCACTGAAAGCAGCTGGTCGTATTCTTAATGTGCTGGGTAGGAAATGCAATTTAGGCCAATTTCTCAACATTACTGACCCACTTCCTGCCTGATCGTTTCCCCTTAAGATTCCAGTGAACCTAAACGTGTGCCGAAACACACTCTGTTGTGCCCGGGCATGTGTGTAATTATTTGCATCTCGGTTTGTCTGAGGGTTGTTAGGATTTAAACACAAAAACACCAAGAGCCAATAAAGCATCTGCTTAAATCTGCTTAAAAAAAAAAAAAAAAAAAAAAAAAAAAGGAAAATGAAAAAGTTACCATTTCATTAAAAAAATAAAAATATAATAATAATAATAATAATAATATATATATATATATATATATATATATATATATATATATATATATATATATATATATATATATATATATATATATATATATATATATATATAAATAATGATAGTTTCTAGTCATAAACAGAAACTGTCATTTAGTGAACTTAAGCACAAATGAATGTACAGTGGTGTCCAAAATCTTTAAAGGTGCACTGTAATATGTCTTCAGTAAAATATCTAAAAACCACTAGGCCAGTGTTATACATTTTGTTCAGTTGAGTACTTATGTTATGTACAAATGTTTCCAACTATTTGAAAATCGTGAGAAAGTTGCTATTTTAACCAATGAACCGGGACGTGTGAGGGCGTCACTTGTCAATTACGTCATATCTGCGTTACCCTCGGGTTCCGGTTTTATTTTGCAGAAACGCTTTACTCTCACTGCAGTGTGCAACAAGTGTCATAGCAGCCGCCGAGCGAACGCACAGAGTAACGTCATAACATCATTTTCAACACACTCAAATGTATCTAATACGATAAACAGAGCTGCGTTACCTCATACTCATGACCTGAAAAAGCGGAAATGGCGCCGCCGACTGTGTCCCGTCATAATAAGTCCCGCTTCTCGCGAGGCGCATGTTGCGTTCATCTTATTAAAAAGGGGTCATGAAACCCTAAACCACATTTTTAACAGATTTTAATAGAGGTATGTGTGTTGAACATCATGGAAGACAAATGTTACCATCTGTTAGTTTTGAATGTGGGAGAAAACTAGTTCATTTGAAACCTTTTTGCTCTATTCTCAACTTCCTGATTTAAATTCGTCTTCATGTCAGGATATATGTATTTGTGTAACGGTAAGCTTACAAATCCATGAATATTGTGTTGCGTGTAACTTAATGGCCATTTTCAGTGTGCATTTGTGGGAAGCTTTGATGCTTTTAATGAGCGAAATGAAATTGTCTGAATCAGAAGCCATTGATGTGCTGTCAGTCTCCCCTCATCCCCCTCCACTCCGCCGTTAAACCACGCCCACTTTTATAGCATTTTTCAAAACTGGTGAGAATTGACGGCTGCTGAAACGGGGTTTCATGAAACCTTTAACAATCACTCCAGCGGCCTTGCTCAGCTCCCACAACACTCGGTCCTGCTCTGCTTCATACTACAGTAACGTTAATAATCACATCCATGAACATGATTTCTGCCCGAGTCCTATCCTGATTCTTTCATTAACATACAGTGACAGGAAAAAATACTGTTTTGTGCAGTTATAAAAATCCCCAAAACTAGTCCTTAGATTTCTGTTTTCCCTGTTTAAAGAAGGTGCATTTAAAACACTAAAATATAAATCAAAATCATTTAACATTCATAATGTATAAAACAATTACCAATTTCTCCCATAAGTTATTTATCTGCCGTTAAACTAAGCTTTCCTGTAGCTCAAGCTAGCAACGCCAAGGTCATGGGTTCGATTCCCAGGGAAAGCAAGAACTGACAAAATGTAAAAATGTGTACCTTGAATGCAACGTAAGTCGCTTTGGATAAAAGCATCTGCCAAATGCATAAATGTAAACTCTAGAGATAAACATAAAACTCTCAACTTGTAAATTCTTATACAACATACATATCTGTAAAACATCCTGCTAACCAAGGCCACATCCACACAAAGCCAGAGCTTTCCCTATCCGTTCTTTTTTTTTCCTCGTTCTAAAAAAAAGTTCGTAAAAATGGCGCCGTCTCAAGAAAAATCTGCGTACACACGAAACCACTAAAACCGACTCAAAACGATGCAGTATACATGCCAGACCAGTATGTGGTGCTGTAATTCTGCCACAGAGATACACTAAAAACAGAGAAGACGACTTGGAGCATGCGTATGCAGTGTCTGACTAGGGTTGAGACGTGGGGTGATGACATCATCCTTTCACAAAATACACACATTGGCTGTACACACAAAAACGCAAGGGTGTCGTTTTTAGATTTATCCACTCTGGGACCTGGTTTCAAAACACAGCGTTTTCAGGATCCCAAAATGCCGGATCCATCTGGATGAAACACCGATACGATACAACATTTTTACGTATACTGTTAAACACATCTCCATGTGTACGTGGCCTAAATTAACAGGATTTATTCATTTTCAAAAATAACAGAAATAAATAGTTTACATATAATTTCCTGTAATTCCTGTATTCAACATCTTTTGCATTTAAATGTGCTTTTGATTGTTTAATGTATTTTCTTTACACATGCAACTGTTATATTTAGTCTGGATAAACTCATCTAGACTGTTAACTATATGCTGTGAGTCATATACTCGCAAGCCTGTGTGTGTCTGATCTCTAAACTCATGAAGCTGATCTGAGGCTCTTAACATTGTTGTCCCAGCAAAATCATCAGATTATAATCTACATAATCTAAAATTAAGCATTCCATAAACTCTAATCCAATTACAGAGCAGACACGGACTTTCTCCCAAGAGCGTGCTGCATTTTCATCTGGAAACATCTGTATTCAAGAGCTCCGCTAAGCTACGTTCACATACAGCTACAGAGTAATGAGATCTGAGATACATCTCTGTAGTGCGCGAGTACATGAGAAGGCAATGAGCGATTTCATTAGTTTCCATTCAGTGGCTCTATGGTAGCCATTGGAGGCCCCGCTGGGCGCGTTCTCTTCGACAACAAGGCCATAACAGGAACATAACATTGAGAGAATATGGGTCTGCCGTTTGACGCCTGTTCAAGGAGCAAGGCTGGAAACGGTACTGGAAGACTCAGCATGGTGCGCCTGTGAGCTTCCAACAGCACTATGCTAAAGAGCCCTGATCAAGCTAACATAATGTTTAGCATGCTGTTAGATTGCCTGCTGCCAATTTTGCATTCTAAGTCCACACAAGACGTATAAAAAAAATGGCCTCTAGTGACCCTTGCAAAAGATAAATTAATTCATGACCAGACAGGAAAACAATAAATTGGCACCAAAATGCATTTGGACACTTGTGACTTATCTGACTCGTGTAATTGTTATTGCTTTACATAACAAAATATCTAATCAAGCAGCATCTGCAAACAAATGATGCTAGAGCTTTTTTCAAAATCAGTGTGTGTGTTTATGTATGCATGTATGTATTATGGCTGTCAAAAAAAACATTTTAATTTCAGATTTTGATGCGATTAAGGCAGCATTGATTTTTTTATATTTTTAAACCATTAAATAGAAAAATCGCTGAAATTAACATTATTTTTGACAACCTACACACACACACACACATTTGCCACTGGACTGATATTTTATCATACACTTATACATTTTTATGTGTGGCTTAAGCTTGTGGTTTTCAAACAGGTCCTGTGAACCCTCATAGGCCAAAAGACAGTTCCAGTCCAGTGGGACTATGGGAAATTTGAGAGGAAAAAAAATTATTCATGACTTAAATCTTTACTGTGCAATAGTACTATACAAATAAATTTAATTAAAAAAATAAAATCAAGCTAATTTTCTTCTGGTTTATACATTTAAAATTCATTAAAAATTCATTAAAAATATACTTAAGTATAATATTTTAATATTATTTGAATGTTAAACTTCAGTGCAGTCGCAAGATGACAATTTATTAATTTAGCATAACATGATAGTTCAGTGTATAAATGGAACTTTATACTTCTACTATACAATGCATAGACCATATACAGCTGCCATTATATTTTAAAAAGTGGTCCTTGACCTCAAAAAGCCTGAAAAACCCTGACTTTAGTGTTCAAATATATTTTGGGGCCACAGCTGTTGTAATGGCTACAGTTATGGATCGGATCTAGCTGGTAAGCTCTCTTTGGGGGGGAAATGGAAGGAGGAGGGAAAAAAAAAACAATCTGTTTGGTAGAAAATATCAATGAAAGAATCAAATTGCATCTACAGGCTCATTTGCTAAATGTACTGTATCATGGTTATCAGTGAATGTCTCCCAGGAGCAATATCAGGGCTTTAAATGTCCACCATCAGATGAAGGTACTTGACTCACAAACATTGTCTATTCAAACACACAGTCAGCAAAGCCTTTAGAGTGACCATAATAAAATAAACTGTGTTTTTCCCACTCACTTGAACAAAGAGCACAGTCATTTTGGCATTTGAAGCAGTAACTGTTGGTTTCCATTAGCTATTAGGATTTTTCTGTCCAACTACACTGGATACACCCCCCTAAAAACACAAGTTGCAAGGTTGTGACAGCACCCAAAAGGGACATCCAACCCTCATTATGAACACAAAACATTTTATGTTTTCCTGGAATCTCTGACCTCAGCGTCCAGTAATGCTCCATCATCTAATCACACACCCCCTCATTACATTTGGACTCAAGAGAGCCTGCTAGAAACATCTCAGACAACAGCTAGCTTGAAGAGGGGGGAAAAACACAACAAAAAAAACATAATAATAAAGTTCTAAAAGCCACCGTGACCTCTTCGGAGTGTCACAAAACTCCCAATGGACCTCCAGCTTGGGTCGAGGTGCCAGGAATGAGGAATGGTTTTGTCCTTTCAAAAGTGGTTCACCATCTTTCTTTCCAGGTCATGTTAGTTATGCTCTGAAATTTGCTTACCAAAAGTGGCTGGCCATTACTCACAATGATTTAGCAAGTATTCATCTGTAGAAATCACAAGATTATGGCTGAGCATAATTCCTGCATAATGTTGAGACGGATTGTCGTTCCTCCGACCCTGCTGAAAGACCTGTGAACCATGTTGTTGCCAAGTACTGTATGCAATGTTCCTGGAACAACATTCTAGTCAAATAGTCTCAACTCTTATCTTAACCTACCCCTAAATTCATGAGGCAATGCTAAATTAATAAGATTGTTGTTTAAGCTTAAAACCAAACCCCAGCATAAACCCAAAAATCTCATTAGTTGATAGGAATGTTTTTCCACAGTTGATCCAAGAACATATTATACTCGGTGAAAGCACTGGTGTGTTCAGCCTTCTTAGGTAGCTTAATCAGCAAATTTGTGATTGTGTCAAGTACGAAGCGTTCCTAAATAGCATCCCAACCCTAATTTACCACTAAAATCAAAGGGCAATGAAAGCAATCTGATAAATTGTTTAACCCCTAAACCAAAGATTAACAATAAAATATGTTGGTTGATAGGAATGTTGCTCCAAGACAAACAAGAAGGTTGATTGTGTTAATCTCGACAATAAATGGTTAAAGTCAAAAATGAAATTGAAACAAATGCACAAACGCATTTTAGTAAAACTGCCACAAAAAAAAAAAAATGTAGATTGTTACAATTTTTTTACTGACTGAATATGATGTGATGAAATATTGGCGAAATATTGACTACATTTAAAATATTATAATTATAATTATTATTATTTTTTATTTTTATATCCCCCCAAAAAATTACTTTAACGCTAATATTAATGGAAAATGTCCCCACTAGCCTTCTGGTCAGCCATCACTTTTTCCAATGGTTGGCTAGTTAAACTCAACATAACCAAACCAAAACTAACCAGCCTGCAAATGCATGCTGGTTAAATCCAAACAGGTCTTTTCAGCAGGGAAGGTATAACTGGCTTTTCCCAGCTTGTGTATGCGGCTGTTTTTAAGCCTTTGTGGAATATGAAATAGACTGATGTTCTTTGGATCCATCCCATTGCCCACCACCACAGGAAACAACAAATACAGCTGCATGTGCAGCCTGGCAAATAGTGCCGCACACAAGCGCACACCCACAAACACACACTGCGCTCTTGATCACAACCACCTACCATCCCACACACACTCCATACGCGGCTCCCACACAAACACACATCAATAAATAATTACACCGCCAATTAGATGGGGAGCACTCGAAGCCTGACCTGTAAAGAGATTTGCAACCTACACACATAGTCGCCATCTGAAAGGCTTGGGAGGGGGTAGTCATTTTTCTTACTACCCAGTTAACTGGCTGACTTATTGATTTAAAATTACCATCACAGAGAGCTCATACAGTTGTCTACACTTTATTTAGCTGCTCACAAGGCCTTGTTTGATCTGAATAGCTTATGTTAAGGCTACAAAGAAGCAGAGAATGCAAATTTTGCCCCATTACAAGTGCGTTCACAATGCTAACATCCACACAGGGTGGATACGTCACTACTATCGGATACAGGGATCATGTTCTTGTACAGAGTCAATGACTGAAACATTATTGCAGTGATTCTTATGTTTCTACCATGTTTTATGTTTGGCAACAGTTCTTCTTACCTTAATTGATGGAGTGTGTAGATTTTCATTTCTTAAACAACCATGTAGGAAGACAGATCATGGCCATATTCCAGGTTGTCAAGATTCACCAGGCTTAAATTGTGAAAGAATGTTTAGGAGGGGAAGCACGAAGAATCATTTTCACACATGAAGTGGCACCTCTGAATCCAGACCTTAAATTCACTGAAAGTCTTTGGGATGTGCTGGACTCTTGCATTGTTAATACAAGATCGTGACCAAAAATGTATGCATCTCTTGATGGAAATAAATGTTGTGATGTTATTTCCATCAATCCTGATGAATCTTGGCATTGTCATCCTGGAATATGGCCATGACGTGCCTTCCTACATGGTTGTTTAAGAAATGAAAAGCTACACACTCCATCAATTAGGGTTAAAAGAACTGTTGGCAAACATATAACATGCTAGAAATATAATAAGCACTGCAATAATGATCCAATCATTGACTCTTAAGCAACTTTTCTTTTGGCCAGGCAGTGTGTATAAACAAAAAAGACCATCCGAGTGCATGGTCTGAAGTGCATGGCGCAGGTGCATTTACACTTTTCCTAATTTTGCTAGTTTAACGATGGAAAAAACGGTCGGGGCGCCAGGCACATGGTCCAAAACGGTTGTCCCTTGTCTCTTAATGAGTCATGGTGTGTTTTGGGTGTCTCATCTCCCATTCCCTTTAAAAGCCAGTTGCACTTGCACCACAGCAGATTTGCTATTTACATGGTGGAATTTGTGAGCGGAAAGACTGAACGCTTCTCCAGAGAGGAATCCTTTTTTATTTTATTTTTATTTTTTATGTTTGTGTGCTGCTGTGCGTGCCTGTGTGTGTTATACGCAGAGTGCACGGCCATTGTGCACCTGCCTATAGGCACATATTACTAACAAGTGCATTAGCTATTTCAACAACGTGGCGATGAATGTGAAAATGATAACCGTGCTAGGCTGAAACTAGCAAAAAAAACTGTACTCATTCTTGGTCTATAAAAATGGCACCCATTCAGAATGAATAGCTATTAACAGTCAATTTTCCTTCATTGTTTCCCCCTTAAGAAAGAAAAATTTACAAAGGATTCCCTTAATCTCGAACCTGTGTTCCAAAGCACAATAAATAAGACTATGGAAAAACGATTAGCCTCGAGGCTATTGAGGTGGATATAGTTTCATCTATATGATTTTTCAATATCCAGTCATCTCTGATCAATACCCTACAGGGAAAGAGGCACAGATGGGAAGCCATTAAAGTGTAATCCAGTACAATATCTTTTTTGCCTGTCCGCATCCCATTTTGCTCCCGCATGGACTTGTTCTCTCATTTCCTTGAGCAGTTCCTCAGGGAGTCAGAAAGAAGTGAAGTGAACACCAACAGCAAGCAAATGATATTCAATGTCATGATTAAATCACAAGGTCTTTCATCTGGGAAGTTTTCAATAGCATCTGAGATTAAAAGACAAGACAGAAAATCTTTCAGCCTTCAGTCTGGGGGAAAACAGAACTGAACACTAGAAGGATAACTGCTAGCAATCAAAATCACCAGGCAAGTGATCAAGCGAGATAAGTGATAATGTAATTATGCAAAGAAGTAAAGGGTGAGGAGTCGGTCCTGGTGTATTTTCGTTCATCAGTTAAACAACAATTTGTCTCAGTGCCACACACAAAGTCGTTCAATAATGATGAGATGTTCTCCTGAGAAAGTGATTCGCTCTCTGTTTTGTACGGAAATGAAAAGTATGTATTGTTGTTTGTTGTTATTGTGTGTCGTTGTTGTGCTCATTAATATCATCTGTGGACACACTTGAAAACTCATTAGCAATGCTAATGCAATGCTTTCCCTTTTTTTTTTTTTTTTTTTTTTTTTACGGGCACAATTCAGATGTTTGGAAACCAGCTTGCATCTGGCACAGAAGGTGACCTGGAACTTTTAAAAGTTCCTCTGATTTTACAGCCACCATAAAATCGAAAGATTTGGAGGAAAGTCTGCCGTGCAAGCCACATAGAAATAGACAAAAAGACGCAGTCCAGCAGAATAATCTCAATATCCTGCAGATCAATAGGTTTGAAAATATAAGAAAGACTCACATCAGCATCTGAATAGGCCACTTTGGCAGCAAAGCACAAATTCAGTCTTCATCTTCCAAATGCATGGTGCCTCAAAATGCTGCATCATAATGTTGTATTGAATCATTTTAAAGGCGCTTGCTGTGTATGAACAAAAGCGTTCATTATAAACAGCAGTTTTTTTTTTAAAGAAAAGGCCAAAGAAATGAATTACAGTGAAAAAAAGTGTCACTGCCAGCCTTGATAAAAAGCAGAATAGAGAAGTTTGTGTGTAATTATTATTTGACTCTGTTGACGTATACTTGATGGATTGCAACACAGTGTCGCAGATGGTAATCAAGCACCATCATGTACGGTTTCTCATTTACATATATGCATAGCTTTAACATGAGCAATGGGACAGGTGGGTAGAAGAAAGACGTCAAAAGCGCTTACTGTCTGTCTGTCCGATTGCACGCATCTCTCGTCATCTTACCCGCTCCAGTCGGCTTTCCGTCTGTCTGTGCGTGTATCTCCCCCAAAGCCTTCTGAATTATGAAAGTGTGCTTTGTGATTGGAAACTGACAACATTAATTGCTTGTAAGCAGAGCGCGGAGGCAGAGGGATTTTTGATCATGCGCTGATTGTGATGGGCTATAAATGAATAACACAAGGTGAGTGAGGGTGAATTATTCATAAGCTGGAAGCTCCTTGCCGGTGGAGGACCCTCAGAGCGTTATCTTTTCAACCAATTCAGCCAGCCGTGCCGGCATCATTACCAAGGCAGATTGCTCCAGGCCCGTTATTATAATGGCAGCAGTTATTATCGTTAATGCCACTGTCAGTTATTCGTCGACGGAGTCTACCACTGTGGCCACTTCTACAATCAAATTTTGCATTAGAGGTTAGAGCATATGGTTTACACTACCCACAATGCATTATAAAAGCAACTGTTAAGACTATGCAGAAGGCAAAGTAAGGCCCAAAGTACATAAACACATTAAAATTATTCTTTAAGACTATTTTAAATGGAAGAGCATGAAGATATTTTGAAAACTGTCTCATAACAAAATAAAAGTCAATGTGGTCCAATGTTGCTTGGATCCCAACATTTTTCAAAATATCTTCCTGTGTTCCGCAAAAGAAAAAATGCATACAGGTTTGGAACAACCATCTTCTTAGACAACTGATGCAACAGCATTAGCAGTCTACCTGCTTTCATTTTCTTTATGAAAGCACAATTTTGTTTTAATGAACAACATTTCTAAGTACACTATCAAGTATAAATAAATAACATAATATAAGGTCTCAACCAAACCTGCTTTTGAAAGAGAGACAATGACAGCTAAATAACAGTAGGTCTCTTTAACCGTGATTTGTAGTCTGATAGTGATTACTATTCAGCATATGATGGATGGTAAAATGAATTACTGTCTAGTTTGAATTTTAGAGCTTTGATGTATAAGCTACTAAACGTTTGTTCAGATCAGATATTGCAGTTATAAACTGAAGCAAATATTACATTTTCTCATTCAGGGCATTTAATAAACGTTGTCGGTGAAATGTAATAATTCATAACCCACTAGTGTTGTGACAAAATACTATAGATGAGGTGTCATTGTATGAGAATTGAGAAACAATAACTACATCACTGAGACTGCATCATAATATATCATAATACTACATGAGAAGTCAGCACACTTTCTCGATCCTTATCTGCTTCCCTTCCCTTCATCTTCCTTTCTTTCATAATCACCATCTCCATCCTTCTATTTTTTATTACTCTCACAAATCTCTGACTCGCTCCATCAGCCAAAATGTGTTTCCTCTTGTATGTCTGAGTAAAGTCAAATCACCCAGGAACATGCTGCACATATAATAGAAGGGAGGATTTGGGCTGTTCTCTGGGAATAATCCCCTCATTCTGTGCTGGAGCATTGTGTTCGGTGTAGAACTGCCAGCTTGGCTGTTTCCTACGAGGGCCTACAGTATGTAGAGAGCGCAGCTAAAAGTGCTGTTGATTAGCAAGTAAGCTATGCGCCTGCACGCTAGCCTCTCTGTGGCTGTCCACATTGTTCTGACGCTAAAACAAATGTCCCAAGAGGACTTGGACAAAGACAGGACACTAAGAGTTTAAATTAATTATCACTTGAGGAAATGGACACATGCGGCAAGAGAGTGACAGGGTGCTAATCCTATGGACTGAGCTAATGATGTGGCTAGGCTATTTAATCTGACTTGAGAGTGGAGGTTTCCCTGTTAAACAACTTTGAGATTCTCAGGGCCTGCATCCATGCACATGGACAAGACATTCCCAATTGCTTTGCCACACCAATGATTTGGAAATAAGACGTACCATAATGAATTGATTGATTGCAACAACACCCATCAACACTGGGTTGGGGGACTTAAGTTACTTTAATTTATTTGCAAACAAATCAGGGCTAAAATCAACAGCGTACCTGGCATCTTGCTTGTTAAATATAACAATATGTGACCCTGGACCACAAAATCAGTCATAAGTCGCACAGGTATATTTGTGGCAATCGCCAACAATACATTGTATGGGTCAAATTTATAAAAAAATAAAAATAAAAAAATGTATGCCAAAAATCATTAGGATATTAAGTAAAAATCATGTCCCATGAAGATATTTTGTAAATTACTGTAAAATAATTTATTATTATTAGTAATATGCATTGCTAAGGACTTCATTTGGACAACTTTAAAGGCGAAAGCTTTTGGAAAGCTTATTTAATCAGCTTTCAGATGATGTATGCATCTCAATTGATGATGTATGCATCTCTAAAACTGTACCCTTATGACTGGTTTTGTGGTCCAGGGTCATATATGGTAACACTTAATTTTGTCTGTCCACTTATACATTCTACTAACTATAAGTAACTTTGCAACTGCATGTCGACTAATTAGACTGTCTTCTTAATATCTGCTTACAATTTTTTTTTTTTATGTAACAAGTACATACATGTCGACTTATTCTACTAAGCATAAAACTACCAAAATGTCAACTAATACTCTTGAGAGTTAGTCGACATGTATTTGCAAAGTTACTTATAGTTAGTAGAATGTCTAAAGTGGACTACTGAAATTATGTGTAATGAACCGTAGAGTTAGTAAGTGTGACTTACTGAGTTGATGCAGTTCAGTTCTTTGTTGAGGAGCCAGGGCAGGGACAGTTTCCCTTCACCCCGGTAGCAGGACTGGATCCTCTCCTTAATCTTTTCCTTGATTTTACGCAGTGTGAACAGGCACAGGGCGGATTCTTTCGGTGGCTTTGCCCGGTTCTTTTGGCCCTGAGCAAAAACAATAAACAGCACCTCTTCCTGTTCAGAAATGCCCAACGACCGTGCCAGCTTGGCACCAGGCCGACTGAGGTAGGCATCTTGAACCAATCGGTATTCCACACCATCCTTGGTACAACCAATAGGAAACTCCACGTAGGAGTAGAACTTGGGGTCATCCACACAGAGGCGGACAATCTTGGAGGTGAAGAACTGTTCACCGCTGGCATCCGGCGAGGTGAGCTGGGTGTCCAGTTGGAGAGTTAGGTAGTAGATGAACTGCTCACTGCTGAAGCCATAGACATAGTAGATATCAAAAGTAGGGAACTTGGAAAGGGTGTCAGATGGAATCTTGAGCTGTGAGGAGACAAACTCATCCTGGTAGACAAAGCTGAACATATCAGCATTCTCCTCATTAGCCATCAGCTTACGACTGGAAAGAGTCGGGAAGTACTCGGATTTTCCTTCGATGGGTGTACCTACAAACAATTTACCACTGTCTTCACCTTGGGTTCCACTAATAACCACTCCTGACATAGTGCCAGCCTCGGACACACTGGAAAGGTAGTGCTCCTTGCGGTGATGCGGCTCACCCAGTTTGAAGAGGTCATCCAGTCTGAGGAACTGGCATATACCCTGCGAGGTGCTTCCACATGCAATGAGCCTGTTCTGCCCTGAATCCAGAAGCAACAGCTTGTTGACATTGCTAGTCTGTGATAGCTCGTGAGGGCAAGACTGAACCCCAGGTGGTGGGTAACATTTCTCATTATCCACCACAGGGCCGGTAACATGGCTTCGGAGCTTGGTCAGGTTGCTGGAGAGCTTGTAGATCCAATTGACAGCACCAACATAGACTTCACCTGTTTTGTTATGGACGACCAAATGCGTAAGCCCTCCCTCTGGTGGGATGAAGTTTCGGAAGGAAGAGAGGTTAACCTCGAGCCCCCCATGTTGAGGGAGGAACGAGAGGAAGAAAAGGAGGAGGAAAGCCTCACAAATAGAGGCGGGAAGGGGCCTCCTCCCATGTGGCAGCATCTTTCAAATCTTTTTGAGAGGAAGCAGTAGGCCAGGTGATCCGTTCACCTTTCTGATCCTGGGCCTGGAAAAAAAAACCTGGACAGCGTCTGTCAGTCTACGGTGAGGAGAGCAACTTATTGACCCAGTGTCCTCTCTGCTCTCTCTCGGCACAGAGCTGTCGTCTTACACCATCATCTGCAGTGCCATGGCCGCTAGCCCTGCAAGGGTAGAAAAACACATCATGAGTGTTGGAGAAAAACAGAAAAGAACATTGTCTATTGATTTGACTAGAGTTTAAAAGTTCTGCCTGCCCAAGAGAAAAAGAACCCATAATACATAAACATAAATATCTTACAGTGGGGCCCTGGGTGGAATCCTATACAACATTTAATGAGTGTGTCAAGCATGCAGACAGCAGTGCACTCTACAAACTCCACACTGAGAACTCGTCTGATAGACCTGCTGTGCCCTTAAATATTTCACACAGTCTGTGCCAACTCAGCTGGCACAAAAAGGGAAGCAAAGGAACGAGAATAGAGCGGGAGAGAGTAGAGGAGTGAGGAAAGAGTGATGCCTTAACTGACTGGTTTACCAATTCACCTTGAACACCTTAAGCTAAGAAGCGTCAGCAATAAACGCTCTCATTTCCTCACGCTTGCTCAGAGAAGCCATCCAAGTTGACCCCGCATAAAACAAAAGCACTTTCCTTGAACTACGGGAAAGCGTTCAGATTTTAAAATACCACAGTACAAACACGCCCTCTTGGCTCAACCACAGGGCTGCGGAAAGAGAGACAATCCATCAAATTTGTTCTAATTGAAAGTCTAATGACATTCATGTGATCATGGGTGATGAAGAGAAGCTCTGGGTGTCCAGCTACATCCTCAGAGTGCAAAACCACTTAAACAAGGGCAATCTCAAGCCTCTCATCTAGCCAGCAGCAGGGACTGTCTGCTGCTATGACCTTCTCCAGTGTTCAAAACAGAAGCATCATTGTATCTCAGATGACATTTATCTCACTTCACAAGACTATTGAGCGAGGAGACTGCCTCTGGGTCTCATTCACCACTCAATGCTGTGAGCCATACTGCAGGCTGACTGTCATGTGCAAGGCTACGAAACAACTGTAAAAGAGAGCAGATACATATGCTAGCAAAAACTCAACTAATCAGCACACATCATATACTGTAGGACAGGGCTCTTCAACTCCAGTCCTTGAGTGCCAGTGTCCTGCAGGCTTTAGTATCAATACCAATTCAACCCGCCACACCTTGCGTCTAATTAGCTTGTTCATGTATGTTTTGTTTAGGGTTAGAGCTAAACTCAGTAGGACACTGGCCCTCCATGCCTGGAGTTTAAGAGCCCTGCTGTAGGACAATATGACACATATCACAATTTGCAGTATGGGGGAAAACTTGTTCAAAAAGTTTTATTAATTTTAGGGTTTTTTTATTAATTTTTTTTAGATAATTTGGAATGACAAAAAAAAGTGTAACAGTTATTTGTTGTCACATTTTAGCAAAAATTTTAAAAGTCTGTTAAAATCAATAAATTATTGTAATGAGGTATCAATGTACATTTTAGTAATTTTGTTGATATCAACACAGGTTGCCACAATACTGTACTGATATTCTCAATTGAATCCATGATCTTGGCGTTGCTAAAACTATGCTATGTCCTGCTGTTTGAAAAAAAGAGTTTCTGAGTAAGTTTGCGAGAAGACATTTTGCGAGAGTTTAAAGTATCAATGGATGCAATATTGGAATAAAAAAAAACAACAACAACAGCACAGCCCTAAAGCACTGAAAAAAAAAATGTAAAAAAGAAGAAGAAAAATACAATGAATAAAAACAGAGTAATTGGAGGCACTCAGACAGAATGTCTTCTAAACAAGTCCGATTTTCAGCCATTTTTAGTTTATCCCGTTTCACCGTATTTGCTGTGTAATGTAGTGTGCTGACAGGGGTCCAAATTTCTCTCCTCTGTATTGATCATCACAGCTGAGCTCTTCTCAGCTCAACTGACTCAGAGTCAGCACTCCTAGGTGCTATTTGGCTCTGTGATACAGGGACACTGTCAAAGCTAATTCCCAACAGTAAAAAACACAGAAAAATTGCCTATAAATAGCCAAGCAACTAACTAAATAACTCCACAACACACTTAAAATTGAATTTAGCAGTGCTGCACCTGACCCATTATCGACTACAAAAACAAAGCCGTCAGAGTTTTGACTTATCTGGGACAAAGATATGCTAATGAGGTGGCAGAAGCTGCTTAAACGCAGATCCAAGTGTCCACTTATTTTAACTCCGTAAATGAAACAAACAAACAAAAAAAAAAGAGAGCGAGAGGAACTATAATAAACTGAAAATTCAGCAAAATATATACATGTGCTGCAATATATAATACTGCACAGCAATGCTATTTGCGTGGGATAGAGCAATTAGGATATCCCACCCACTTGCTCCAAAAAGGCCCACACCAAGAATAAAGGTGAAATTGGATGAATCAATTAGAGGAGGTATGGGAGCTGCATGGCACCTTCAGGATAGCAAAACCTGCCTGGCTCGGAAAATGGCTGGCGGGACCAAGGTATCCATGATGATTTATTGCTTGTGGCACATAAATTACAGCACAAGCCATGAAAACGGCACCTCATACTTTAAGCAAATTTATACAGAGCGCCTCTTTATCATGGAGGTCACATCGCTGAGCATTGTGGGGTAGAAGGCAGGCAGGACTGTGATGGCCACAACTAAACCACCCAGAGAGGCTCTGCATAGCAGGATCTGCTTTCTATTACAAGCACGCAGACCCACTCACATACATCAATACATCGAGGCCTTAATCCACAAACACACACACACACACACACACACACAGGCTGGGCTTTCTTTATTATTCTGCTTCTGTCTGTATGTCTGTCTGTCTGTCTTGAAATCTTTATTCTGACTGTCTTACATTCTTTCTGTTTGTCATTCATTAATTCTGCCTGTCTGTATATCTTTTTCTCTCTTTCAGTCCTTCCTCCTACCTACAAATAATTACCACCACTATTATCAGGTGGTTAAACATAAAAACAGATTCTAGACTGCACAATAAATGGAAATCCATAATAAATCCAATTTATGTAATCAAATTAAGATGTCAGATTAGTGTAATAAAATTCATGCACAAAACAAAAATGTGTACAGGACAAATATTTGAATATTATTATTGTTAAGCCAGGCATATCAAAACCAAACCACTGAAAGACTCTACTGATAAGCAAAAACAAGAACAAAAAAAACACCACGGGTATGCTTAGATATAAGTCAAGATATTAAAACCAGACAGCCTCGATTTAGCCTACAATTTAAAAAAGCAATAATAAACTCAATCCAGCGAGACCTCCAATGAAAGTGATATTTTAACAAAGCTACACTGTAACTGTGATCGCAGGGGGATGATAGAGGAAACAATGACTTGTCGACAGCAGGAAATGATTTGAAATGAGTCTTGGAACGACATGTCATCTCATTCAGCTAAAAAGATCATATAGCAACGCAAGTTTGTTTCAGTCTAGATGGCCAATTTTCAGTGTTAATGCTGCAATGCTAAATCACAGACTGTGCGAATGTTGTGAGGATGACGATTTAGAGGGAAGCAGCGGGCCTGGCTGTGGAAATAACTCCTTCATGCCAGAGAGGAGAAATAAAGAGCTGACAGCAACAATGGTGGTTAAAAGGGGACAAGGACTGCAATTTCTGCAGTTCCTTAGCTTAGCCTAATGTACACATATTATAAAAGGCAAAAACAGCCAAATAGTAACTGTTCCAGTGAAAGTTGATAAGAAACTGCATTTGCAACAGATGTAACAAAGGAGGCAGAATATTTAGCAGGATATAATGTAGAACAGAGGCCGGGTTTATGAAACATTTTGTATGATCAAAAACATTTCTTTAGAAAAATTGTAAGAAAAAAAGATTAAGAGAAACCTTAAAAGGTCATTAATCTGTCATTAATTACTCACGTCGTTCCAAACCCGTAAGACTTTCCTTCATCTTCAGAGCACAAATGAATCTGAGAGCTTTCTACTCTCCATTGACAGCTACGCAACTACCACTTTCAAGGCCCAGAAAGATAGTAAAGACATCATTAAAGTAATCCATCTGACTCCATGTGGTTATTTTATGAAGCAAAAAATAAATAAATCAATCAATTTTACCACTTTGTAAATTATGTTTTGTTTCATTTTCTGCAAACAAAAGCACTTGCATAGCTTCAAGAAATAGTAAAATCACTCATATGTAATATGGATTACAAATCATATGGATTATTTAATGATGTCTTTACTACCTTTCTGGATCTTGAAAGTTGTAGTTGCTTAGGTTGTCAATTGAGGGACAGAAAGCTCTTGATTTCATTAAAATGATCTTAATTTGTGTTCCGAAGATGAACAAGTTTTTTTTTTTTTTTTTTTTTTTTTTTGTAGGGTGAACTTTAAGAAGAGTTTGAATTCCTCATAAGAATATTCTTAAATAATTAATCTCTAACTTGTCTTGAATCCCCCGAAGGTAAGATGTTTAATGAATTTATTGGTGTTTTTCCCTATAGGTATTAAGCATTACAACATAACACAAGCTATACATATTACTATTACTAGGGATGTGCACAAGTTCTCTGAAATGACACCAATGACAACTAACACAATACAATAAGACAAAGGCATCAGCTAACACGACATTTAAAAAAATTACCATAGCAGAAAAACCTGTAATATTTAGTTAATACATATAAAAACCCAAACCAACACATTCTGACCTGTGAAAGATTAACCCATTTTTTGGGGAATTTAAATCTCGGTGGTTTCACAACCAGAAGCTGTGCAATGTCGTTACCTCATTGATTCTTACTGTGTGTGACGACATGCTGACCGTTCCAAGATGGCGGGCGCGCCGACGTGTCTGGAACAGTCGAATGTAGCATCTACATATATCCATGTTTTAACCCTTGAGGCTAACGTTGGCTAGCATACTACTGTTAACGGATATTAAAATTGTCAGTTAAATTTCTGTTCTCTGAAGAACAGACAATATATTTGTTTATATTCTGCATCTTTATATATTATAATGTATATATACATTTATATTTTGCATCTTCCGCATGAGATCACATGAGGTGTTCCCTCGTGATAATCTTTAGTAGCCGAATCGCAACGTCCTGGCAACCATCTAGAACAATTTTTATACAGCTAAACACCACTCCTACTATTTTTCAGAAAATGTACATAGTTTCAGTATTTTTATTAAATATAATGTAATAATAATAATGTAATAATTTTAATGATGTATAATACTGTTGTTGTTTAATATAAGATTATGAATCAGCTAATGCACCATGACGAATAAGACAAAAACGTTGCATGCCGATGTGGGATGGCTTATGCACAGCATCTAGAACGCTAAACAAAACATTTGCTCTGCTTCTCACTGATTGCTAATTGCTAATCTAATACTGCCAGACTAGTCCTGCCCTGTTTAAATGACCACAGAAAGTTGCACTCCGCCTCCATTCAGGTCTTTTAACTCTACGCCACGCTCTCTCGTGCTGAGGGTGGGTATTGTTTGGGTTTGACTAATGGCCGTGCAGCGGGGAGGGCCCGGTGTCTGCAGGAGTAGAGGACACTGAGGAGGTGATTGTGCAGCAGGCCTGTTGCACTGTGGATGTGCCAAAATCAGAGAACACTGTCCTCCTTTTATAGCGTCACTCCTTAGCGTGTGACCCACTGACACCATGACAGCTGTCCCCTCCCTCGCCCCCCAAACCACCAACAACTTCGCGCAGCGGGTTCAACAGCACCCAAATATAAACAGGTGCATTTTGAGAAGAAAAAAGTGGTACTAGATTTGCATGGCACATTATGACAGTGGTTTACAGCTGATTTTACTTAAGGCCCAGACATTTACTACCCAACACAGTAGCAGATTGTTTATCAAACAAAATAAAAGAAAAAAATTAAATGCATTATTATTACCATGACCTGCATAAACATGACATAAGCTAATTTAGAACATTTTAACATTTCAGGTTTTTGGCCACCAATAATTCACTTTATAAAGCACATTGTGCCCGGCACAAACCATGCTTGTCCTTGTTGTCCAAGTGCATTATGGGTTATATTCGTTTTGTTCATGGATTGAGCATGGGTCATCTCACAAACACATATTCATACTGGCACCTGACTAATTTGGCCATTTTCTACTGAGTGACAATCAAATCTGTGCCAAAATACTGTAGATCTTGATTGGACGCGTGGACTCTGAGGTCAACAGCAGAAGAAGTGGGAAGTGTTTTCACCTTTTTTTTGTATTGTCCACCAGTTCAAAATCAAACTCAACATGCCACACCATTTCAAAAATGAATCATGTCCTTAGAATAAACAGTGTGGGATGAGTTATGGGTTTAAAACTTAGGTTTAAGAGTTTTGAAAAAAGTATGAGTAATAATAATGGCCTTAGCAAGCACCACTAACTCTAAAGACACACAATGTATGTACAATGATGTACAGCTAAACGTACAAGCTTCCTACGATCCAAAAACTGCTGTTTTTATATGGATTAAAGACAGAGCAGAAAACATCCAGGCTCATAAGGTCGCAGTGGGCATAAATTGTGAGCTATGAGAAAAGACACGATACTCTAAGAGAAAATCCACGAAGTCTAATCACTGGATCTTTTCACGTTGCTGTAAATGTTGCTGCTGTAGCAGTTTGGACGAATGCACTTATGTTAACCCTGCCCCAGATGACATAACTGTGACCAAACGTATGCAAACTCACACTACAGGACAGCTAGTCATGACAGATTAACACATGCCTGTAATGATGCTAATATTAAAGCAAGAAAACATATGGTCAGTATGACTGTGGTGAAGCAGTGAAATATTTACTATACACAAACATGCTTCATACAACCATTTAGGGATCCTGCACTTTGGTACCAAGTTGATATTTTTTCTACTATGTCCGTTGATATAAAAAAATATATATAAAAAAATAAAAAGAGTAAAATAAAATGAAAATATAAAAACAAAATATGTAAAATAAAACAAAATAAAAGATATAAAAAAAGTAAAATAAAAAAATATATAAAGTATGAGTGGTACTGACCTATAAGTAGTAAGCTTACCTAAGCACTGTTTGAGTGACAAAAAGCCAAAATCAAAATGAGCCTATATAAATTTATACCAATCTATATTGTCTCTAAGTGTATTATGTGTAAAAGTGTACAATATTTGATATTAATGCCAATAATATATTCATTAATAGTTAACTTTTAAAGGAATGTGGTCAACAGCATTGTAGTTTTTGCTGTGTTATTAAAAACCATGTGTTGTGACCACATAAGCATATTTTTTTCGCAGGTTGTGTATACATGCACACTTGTTCAAGGTTTATGCAAGAACTGTAAGGAATACACCAACAAACAGACACATCCCGTTCCATCTCTGGTTGTGTTAATAGATCCACGTCCATTACCACACCTCAGTGTCTGGGCTACAGCTCCCACAGAGCCAATAAAAACACGCAAACACTGCTGACTCAAAGTTCAGCCATCAATAAAAAGCTTTCTCCCTCCTGGAATGCGTTTGGTTATTTCCTTCAGCCCGTTGCAGAAGTACGACGGCCGCATCTTATCCTCTTTCATTAGCTTGCTCTCATCTGTTGTGCAATCGACTTTAATATGATAAACACGGCTGCAAATCAAAGTGTTTTTTCGTAAATTCCACAATTACAATTTACGATGTCATTTCTAAGCCAGCTACAATTATCCGTGGCAAATGCCAAGCTAATAATCAAGCCAGGATCAGAATGTGAAACGCGTCGCTGATTCCTGCTGTGCAATGCTTTAAACTACAGGGGGAAAGGGGGCATAAAGACTTCAAATCCCATACGGTAGCTCCCGAGCTCATGGTGTTCCGCAGGCCTCGCTAGCGCACATTCCATCAGGATCGCATCATTGGGCAATGGCCATTCTCTGGCCCGCTTCCCTCCGCACACTGCAAGCATGCACGGATATGCGAGTTTGTGTGCTGAGCTTTACACTTTCGCTAACTTCACTCATTACTTTGCACCCACCTACACATGCACGCATACAAACAAACATCTTTGGCAGTGCTTTCGTTTTAAAAGACTTATCAAGAGATAAAGTCATAAAGTCAAGCATGAAACGAAATAGAGTGTGATTTCATGCACACGTGTGCGCCTTCACTGTGTCATCTGTGTGACCTTTCTAGTCAGATATGTGCGTTCCCGGCGAACGCATTTGTGCTAACACAATTACACTCGGCTAATGAACAGAGCAGTGAGATAAAGCCATCTGAGTGCTAGCTTCAGCCCAGCATCTCAATCTCCTTTAAAGGCTACATTTGCATCTTTAATAGAAATGAAATTCCTAATTAAACGTGCAAGCTACTGGCGAAAGAAATAGACCAAAAGAGCAAAGAATAGATGTAAATCAAACTATTTACACACTCTTTTCCATATAGGCTAAAAGCGGTGGTCTCATGCTAACAAGAATGGCAATTTAATGATTCTGGTTCCGTTTCTACGGCCGCGCTTCCACAGATTTGAGGAATGAACGGTGACGTAACGGTACTACATGTTGTTTACCTGACCATAACCAGTCTAAAAAATAAAATTTCTAATCCCGTTGTATGTGCAAGTGTAACAGAGGCAAGCTAATAAGAGTCACCAGTTCAAATCCTGCTCTGAGAGGGTCGAGTAGGACCGGTTATATTTGGTGCCATGACCTCGATGTGAGTGAGGCTTAAGGGGAGTGACTGTAACAGATGTAGGCCAGTAAGAGCTGTGCGTGCAAACCTCACTCTGCCGACTGACGCTAGAGACTGCCCTTTTTAGCATGTCCGCCTCCAATGCCGGAGACGCCGGTTCGAATCCCGCTCAGAGCAGGACCTTTCTGTTTTGCTGCTCACAATACCAGGGATGATTCTTTATAAACTGACAGGTTGCATAAACTGACAGTACTCTCATCTGTCCTTTTTAGAGCTCAATCAGACCAACTGCAACATTGAGCATTTAAAGACATTTTAAGATGATTTTAGGTAAAATTACAGGAAAATCATAAATACAGTCACTAGTAAATAATGGTTTAATGGTTTATCACTTTCAACAAAAAGGTGGCTATGACGAGCGAGAGACATGGGAGGAGCGAGCGAGTCCCCTCATGAGGGAGCTCGGAGGCATATAAGGACGAGCGACACCAGTAAAGGAGACTTATGTTTTATTATGTGTGCGTGACAGTCATCCGTGAGGGGCTGCCCACGTTACTTTCGTTTTGTTTGTTTATTTGATTCAAGTCTTTTAAATGTTCGCCGGTTTCCACCTCCTACAAACTTCATTACAGTGGCACTGTGACCAAATTTATGTGGTGTGGTCCGAGTAAGGTGACAATGACACATCCAAAGTTTGGTGTCAATATATCAAAGCATTGCAGAGAGACAGCCTCATTTTGCGTCATTTTGGCATCATGCCTCAACTTTGTTGCTGCGGTATATGAAAGTTTTGTCTATCAACACGAAATCCAACTTTTTGATGGCACAGTGTGATGATGATATGATTTCGATTTTGGTGGAAATCGGACAAACGGTCTAGGAAAAGTTTAGTAGGTTTTGAACTTTGGACAGTTGGTGGCGCTACAGTGATTGAGTTAGAGACTCCAAATTTGCTATGTTGACAGTTCAGACTGTCCTCTATCTGTGTGCCAAATCTCATAACTTGGGCTGCCATAGTCTCAAGAGTGGAAGAAGAAGAAACAGAAGAATAATAAGAATGCCAACGGATATAATAGGAGCCTATGCACCTTCGATGCTTGGTTGGCACCTAATAAAATCCCCCTTTTATGTTCCACAGACAACATCTGAAAAAAAAGAAAGTTGTACAGGTTCACAACAACGTGGTAAAGAATATCTCTGAGTCATTACATTCAGATTCAAATGGATAACTAACGAGTTCTAGAGTCTTTCTGACGGAATCATTAAAAAGAACCAGCTCATAATTCAGATTCTGGTTATGAGTTCAAAATTCAGACCAGCAAGGACATCACAATACCAAGATACGTCAACCCGATCACATGAGAAAACATAACTATTTTACGAGCAGGCGATTTCATATGAATTTTTACCGAAAAAACGTAACAGATGCAAATTGCCATGTTGTCCATGTTGTCCATTTATTATCAATGAGGGCACATTCAATTCAGAAAGCTCATAACTCATTTAGCAATTACGTTTGCCATAACACTGTAGCAGACATTCAGGAAACATTCAGTAGCAGAAAACACTGTCAGAATATTTAAATACAGTTCAAAAACAATTAACAGAGCCGAATGTCATGAAAATTGAGTCAAAACCAAACCTACTCAGTTTTCAGACCTACTAGAACTATGAAAGAGCACCGCAAAGATTAAGCAAGGTGAAAGATGTCCCTTAGAGCTTAATATAGATCTTTCACATGAGAGAGTCTGTGGTTTATAATGCTTATAAATTAGGCCTGGGGAACGAGAAACTTGATCTTAAGTCAGCAATTAGGGCACCTTGTCCCGGGAGTGTCTGAGCCCTACAAAGGAGTTGATCAGTCAGAGTGTGACAATTATGATGAATAGCCTCAGTACGCCAGCTGTCCGACTGCTCCTTTGGCCATTAATATTACTCGCGGCTCTACTGCAGCAAAAAGCCACTGAAGCTTTCGCTCACCCCTTTCTAGCTCTTTCAATTCAGGAATGTGTTGCCATGACAGTGACCGATGGCTCGGCAGCAGACGGGGAGCCCGCTCATCCCAGCCAAGGGTTGAGGTTGGTGTGAGAACGTGTCAGGGCCCCGCGGGCGAAGGATCAGAGACCGACCCACTGGAAAGCTGGAAGCGTCTGTAGATGTGGTACTGATTAGTGGCGGGTGCGGGGGAGAGCTGCAGGTATTTCAGCTATGCTCTATGTTTACCACAGGGGAATCCGGCTAGCGAGAACTACGAGTAAAATTGGGCTATATGGGAGCGAGGAAAAGCAGAGATGTCAAATGTGTGATTTCTAAAGTGTGAGACCTTCCCTTCTGGTTTAGCGTGAGCTGTAATTGCAAACACGTTTAGCTCTCGTGGTGCCACAGAACGTGCTTAAGACAACAAGGCCTGCCAACGGGGTGTCTGTTCGTGGAAAGTGTCCCGTTTTGAGCCTGACAGGCTGATGAGGCTCAAAGCGGGATGCCTTACGTATATCTATGATTTGATCAGGATGTCGGGAAGAAAAACATCGATCATGTTGAGGTTTACTTTTCATGACAAGGCTAAAACAAGACTGGTAAACCAGATTTTTTGCTCAAACAAAAACTACTTACTTCTAGAATCACTTAAAGTAGTTATGTGGATATCTGAAGATCAGGATCTCCTACAAATTAAACTACCAAAGCTTCACTTATGTCACATTTACAACCATTCACTAACAATTGCTTCAAGAAATTTATTTTAGGATAAATCGAAACTGTTGTATCATTCCCCATTTAAAAAAAATAGGAGAGCAAAGCATCTGCAGAAGCATAAAAGCCTATGCCAGATGATCAAGTTAAAAAAGGAATACAAGAATAAACGACTAGTGCAACCATAAATGACCACGAACAAACAAAATATCAGCTACAGCACATCTGTGTACAAGAGCAAATGCTGACATTCATTATGAATGAGTCACGCTTTTATCAGTAAATCACTCCCCATAATGAGTTCATAATATTCTTTTATAATAATGAGGGTTTAATGTAAGAAGAGAAACATTTTTATAATTTATCTAAAAAAAAAAAAAAAAACATTAAATCAGGCTTCCCAGTCTTTTTCTCAAAACACTGATATTTGCATTAAGTACCACCCCAAAATCAAATCAATGTTGTAAAAATGTCACATACAAAACACTTACAAATCTTATAAAAATTATTAGAATATGATTGAACTATTATAATATTTGCATATAATTATTTAATAAATAGATTTAATAATTTGCTAAAATTATCAAATGAAGTTTTTTTAAACAATTCAAATATTAAATAAAAATGATATAAAATGCCAAATTTAAATTTAAATCGTAATTTTATATTTTATTTATTTATTACATGAGATATATATTATATATATTAGTAAATATCAAAATAAAAATGCAATTAAATGAAAATAATTTGTAATAACTATTTAAATTTTTTGCTTAATTATATGTAATTAAACAATTTATTCCATTTAATTCAGCACTGGAATTATTATAATAATCTCGCATACCTCAGTTGGGAAAAAAATTAATGGATCCTCTTGACTAGATTTGGAGCCTACAGGGCGTTAACTCTGTCAGTTTGTGTGTCAGAGTGTTTATTACAGAGCTCTAGTGTATTTTCCCCTAAGGAGAGTTTGGACACTACTCTAGTCTGGTGGCCTATATAGCAGCACAAGGGCCAGGCCATTGTTTCGTCCCTGTTTGCATTTCTCCCACTGCCAGTGCGACCGGCTCATCTGGACACGATTGGGAGCTCAACAGGAAACGGGAAAGAATGGCACTGGAGTCTATAAAACATTAAGAACTGTCTAAGGATGGCCAGTCGGCAAACACGTGCACACACACACACACGTGTGCCTGGCAAACACACCTGTCCTGAAGTCAATCAAATGAGTAAACAGGAGTGCGCAATCATTGAGGTAACACACACTGATATCAGGGACAGTCGACTGCTGAGCGGCCCTTATGTTAAACCGCTTGCACACAAACCCACATCCGGTTTAATGCCAGCGGCACAGCCGAGGGTGGCCCGACTCTGCTGATGGTCATTAAGGCACTGCACCGCCATCACTCACAGGGTCACAGGAGCATGAGAATCGAGCTGGAAACAGCTATGTAGCAAAAGGCTAAAACAGACTAGTCTTATCTGAGCCAAGAGTATGTGCGCAAGAGTGTGAAAGGGACAGTATCGTCGGCCGCTGTAAATACCAAACTCAAGAGGATCACACTCTCAATTATACAGTGACCCAGTGGCAGCCACAAAAGACACCCGGACGAAGACGGCTGCTAGATTTTCGTCATCTCACGCACAAAAATACATCTGCCAAGGACGAGGAAATAAAGCTAGCTATTAACCTACTCTTCCTTCCTCTTGCCCTTCAATAAACAGCGCCGCATAGATCCTTTTAGTCTCTTATGTGTTAAAATGCAAACCCACAATCATTTTTGCATAAGAAATGAAGGTTTGGGATAGCAGCACATTAATAAGCAAACAAATAGATAAATATCTATATTGCATCGGGCGGCTCGCCAGCTCTTAGCACAACTCATTCTTCTCGCGATCATCTGGAGCGTTCTGCCGAGCTTTTATACCAAACAGCATCTGCTGCATCTCACAAAAGCCCTCATCCACTGAGAGATTTCGAGTCCTAACAGCTGCAGATGGGAGGAAAGATGTGCTTATGTCGCTGTCCTGCTGAATATTCAAAACAGAGGTGTTTCAGTTTAAGCCTATAGAAAGGACATGGTCATATTGACTCTGCCTCGTTCTGCAGTCAAATACACAGGGAAGGGTGGGGGAAACTAAAATTCTGAGTAATTAGTAGGGCTTGCATCACTATTATAACCGTTCATACTTGGGGTTCGGGTTTTTTTGTTCAGTTGCACAGTTTGTGCTACAAATGACATGAATTATACCTCAAAAGCTATTACAAGTGATCTGAGTACAGTTTAACCTGGCAGGGGGAGAAAAAAAATCCATAAAACAAACAAACAAACAAACAATAGACTTGGATTGAAAGACCCAAGCCATATCTAGGGAGCAGACTATCACAGAGATATATCAACATAGCCCTTATGTTAAGACTATGTCTTAAGTACAAGTATGCCCAACTAGCAGTGAGTCAAGGGGCAATCAGTCTTTTTAGTATCAAATTAGACCAACTTACAGTATGTTTTTATGTAACTGACTTGAAACAGTTAACAGTTTTTTTTTGTTTTTTTTTTAATAGTCTTAGCAGTTTATGCAACTGGCCCCTGAAGTCACGCCAGTAAGCAACCACCCAGAACACTCTAATAATCCCACAGTATAATGTTACCATTTAAAACACCTTAGCAACTGCATAGCAAGGTCCTGGCAACCTCCCAGAACAAACTAGCATCCTGCTGGTGAGTTTTGCAAAGACAAGCACAAAAAAAATTAGCTCAAAAACAGTAGTACAATTGCACACCCTTTTAGAGAGCACACATAAAATTACTAAATGAAAGAGAGAGGGAAAACAAGACAACAGACAAGATTTAAACCAACATCTGCAAGAGGACCACCACTTGAATATTCTTCAACTTTACAAATAAGTAGTTGACAAATCTACAGCAAGATTTTTATAAAGCGTTCATTTTTGTAAAGGAAACTGTACGTTTTTAGATGATATAACTATATTTGCACCATACTTAAGAAAACATAACTTTTGGCAGATAACTTTTTTCAAGATCATCTTAGTCTTTAAAGGGATAGTTCACCCAAAAATAAAACAATCTGTCATCACTTACTCACCCTCAATTTGTTCCAAACCTGTATGAATTTCTTTCCTCTGTTGAACACAAAAGATGATATTTTGAAGAATGTCAGTAACCAAACAAAGGATGGGGAATTACACAGGTTTTTTTTTTTTTTTTTTTTTATTTATTACACAGTATTTTTTTCCTACTATGGAAGTCAATGTTACCCTACCCATATTCTTCAAAATAAATGAATGCAGGTTTGGAACCGAAGGTGAGTAAATGATAGAATTTTCATTTTTGGGTGAACTATCCTCAGGTTCAACTTTTAGTGTAATTTAATAATTAAAATAATTGCCTTTGTCAATTATTAAGTAATTAAAAAATAAAAATAAAGTAAATTTAAAATGTCGTACTATGCAATATTCATGTTTTCATGTTTTAAAAGACAATAGAACTAAAGTGATAAAACGCCAGATACTTAATTTGATTAATGTGCTATTCAAATCTGGGCACACACTAAGGATGCTTCCTGAAGAAAACTATATTTCCATATTTCCCACACAAATGCATGATGAAATTAAGACATATTGAAAAATATAAATATTTAAATATTTTTCTTCAACATAAAATTTCAGATTCTAAAATCTTTTAATATCTTATTCATGAAGCAACTGCAAAAAAAGTCACATCAACTGCTCATATAAAAAGTGGAAATTACATATAGCATGGAAGAGCCCACTTCTACCGAGCACCATATTGCATATTCATTATGCGTTCACAGTCTCACTAAAGACACAGTTGAGTGCTTTATGGTGCCTAATCAGTCTAGAGACAAATATTTCTCTGCATAAACAAGTATACTTTTATGAACCTGTTTTCCAGCTAAAATCTGAATTTACTGGCAATAGGCGGTCAGAAAAGTTGGATACATTGAAAAGCTCCTTTGGGAGGCAACAAGAGGTGGCAAAGAAAACACCTCACAAACAGTGAATCGCACACTGCTTTAAACACACGTTAAATGCAGGTTGTCAGGAGAGGTGTAAAGGCGCACACCCCAACACCCCTGTGGCTGAATGCCTACTAGTCATTCCATCAAAGTGACACTTTCAAATACACACACACACGAGGCCATCTTCTCCCTCGTTCATTCAAATAGACGCATACCTTCCAAAGGCACCATCACACATTATCTCTCTCCCAACAGAGTCTCAGAGGAGATTTACTGGTGCATCCTGCACACAGACACTCACACTAACCCACTAAGGCACGATGACACGCGTACAGTCCGTCCCCCACGACACCTCCGGGCTCTGCAGTGAAGCATGTCAAGCGAATTCCATCTGGGGAGAGGAATTTGACCTCCAACCTCTGTTTATGACCCATCAAAGGGAAGCCTGCTCATTGGTCTGGCAGAGTAATCATTTCCAGAACGGGCCACTCAAAGAGAGTGTGTTCTCGAGAGAGAGAGAGAGAGAGAGAGAGAGAGAGAGAGAGAGAGAGAGAGAGAGAGAGAGAGAGAGAGAGAGAGAGAGAGAGAGAGAGAGAGAGAGAGAGAGAGAGAGAGAGAGAGAGAGAGAGAGAGAGAGAGAGAGAGAGAGATGAGAGAGAGAGAGAGAGAGGAGAGAGAGGAGAGAGAGTTCCAGAGAGAGAGAGGCCATGTTCCAAATACAACTTAAAGGAATGCAATGTTAAAGAGAAAGAAAGAGCTCTACAGAGAGGCAAGAAAGAAAGAAAGAAAGAAAGAAAGAAAGAAAGAAAGAAAGAAAGAAAGAAAGAAAAGAAAGAAAGAAAGAAAGAAAGAAAGAAAGAAAGAAAGAAAGAAAGAAAGAAAGAAAGAAAGAAAGAAAGAAAGAAAGAAAGAAAGAAAGAAAGAAAGAAAGAAAAAATATGTTAGAAGTTTGTGTTGTTAGCCAAGGTTAGCTAGCATTTTTTATCATTTTCACAAAACTTTCATGGCCCCCAGAATATTTTATTGTATGAATATCTGAACAGCTTCATGCATTCTTTTTTCATGCAACGGTTTCATTTAAAAAGCAAAAAAAAAAAAAAAAAAGCTGAGAAAAATCATGTTTTTGTCAAAGATTACATCTGGATCAGATTCAGAACGATGATCAAAACACAGCTGGTGTAGATGGAGTCCATCAACACCCCTAATGGTTGCACAGTCCTATAGCTCGTCCTGGGTCAACATTTCATTCAGTAACATTAGGCCGCTTTGATTTATATGCTGTTTAATGTTAATAATTGCATAATATTACATTTTTTCTTCTCCTGTGTTTTGAACAGGAGATTCAGTACTCTTTCAGAAGCTGCATAATAGCGCTCTCTACATTATAACAGTGAAAACAAGCAAAGCCGGAATTTTCCGTCAATGACAGGGAAACAGTTAAAAGAAAAAACGTTTGAAAGAAAGGACTAAAAAGAAAAACAAACAGAAAAAAACTAAAAAGACTACAAATTTGCACCAGACAACACTCTTGTGACAACTGGTAATAAGTCATACAAAATAGCAAAAGTATAAGGTGTAGTATGAACGAATTCTAAAAGATTTTTTTCCTATTGCAATCATGGTTTGGTTTAAGGGTTTGGCTTTATGGCTGTGTTAACTTTTGTGATTTCTTACAATTTCGCCACCTCGTACAATTTTTGTTCCAATTTTCATGAGTTCAGATTGTGGAAGATGAGGAGCTAAGACACACTGAAGGTGTGTTCACACTGACAGAAATGTGCAGTAATAAAGCAACCTAAAGTCATTAATTTTCTGTAAGATTTTGCAAAAGCAACCACTGGTGAAGTTGAGCTTTGAGTTTTGTCAGTTTATGCAAATAAGCAGGGACATAATCTGCCAATAGGAGTACAGATAAGCTTAAGTGAAAACGCCTACTAGCAAGTAACTTTGCAACACTAACCATTTTAAACAGACCTTGAGAGAGCCGCAAAAATTACTATACTGTCAAATACTAATATGGGAATACATTCCATTTCATTTACATTCAAACTCATCTCATTTTCCCTTGCAGAGATTTTAAAGTTTAGTCATTTGATGCTGTTGTTGGCATAATCACCTTCTTAAAAAGCAGCAGTCCATTCCTTCACTTACTCGCTCTCAGACTGCTGGAAAAACATGATTAGCTGCTAGAAACATGATTAATGATTTCTGTTCCCCGAGCTTTCTGCTCCTCTGTCAGGAAGTATCATTATGGAATGAGAAGTTCACTGAGCTTCCAAGAAGCCTGCAGTGACAAGGAGGTCCCCCGTCAAAGACCCCCCGTGAGGTTAGAGGTCAAGGGGCAGTGCGGATTAGGGCAACACGTCACCTTGCTTTGGGATTTCAATTAACCCTTTCACAGTCCTCTGTTACTCGGGCAACGGATAAGCCTGCCGCAACAGATCCAATGTGCTGGTTTCTCTCACCCGGATTAGACCTAATCCTGAATGAAAACCAACTCACAAAGTGGGCTCCAAATAAAACCCGCCTTTAGCCAAAAACCAGCCAAGCAGAGATCACCAGCAGCCAAAATTACAAAGCAAAGGTCCTGATCTATAATGCCAGAATGAACCACAAGTGAAAACATTTGAGATTATGAGGTCAACCATCTAAATCCATTCTGGCTGTATTAAAGGTTGAACATTATCGAGAGAGATCAATACACACCGTCTTTTAATGAGATATTAATTAAGAGGCGACTGAACACCAGGACCTTGACTTAACAAGCTCAACGCTCTTATTAAAACCAATTCAATATCATAACATATTACATCTATCAATCTATCAAGAGCTAGCTTTATCCATTTATCGATTTGCTGAAACAACTCCACAGAGCGCCATATTATAAACTGCACATACTATCCAGTTTCTTACACACTGAAAACGCACCTATATGGCTACTGTTGACCTCTTGAAAGGACTTTTAGAGCATCTGTGGTCCTCGGAGAGTGACGTCCCCTTGGGCCCCATCACTTTTAGTCTTACTTACATGGCCAGTCTAGAGATCGTGCATTATTTAACTGGCTTTCAGTACACAAACCACAACTGCCTGAGGAAGTGCTTCAGCGGCAGAATCCAAGGAGAGACGACTGCCAAATGAAATGAACCAGACAGTAAATAGTCTATTATTGAGTTCACACTGCTTATACCATAAGGCGGAATCACAAAGAGTAAACCTGCTTGGAACACAATGAACAGAAAGGTGGGAAACGGATTTTGCACATACAGCCCAAATGTCCTTACACATGCAAACCCTTATAAACTCACATGGCTATTCTTATTACTGACTTCGCGTTGCCTATAGCTAAGCTTCCAGAGTCACTTTCATCAGAAGGGGTAAATAAACACACGATTCAAACCAGACCTGAAGGGATGCATTTGAATACAGCAAAAAGAAGAAATATGGCTCCGAGATGCTGCCAGTCTGTGACTTCCATTATAAGAGCCCTAAAGCCTTTCTCGATACAAAACAGGCAAGCGAAAAGGAAAAACACTACGGCACCAGTTAATAATACCCTTAACAGCTGGTTTGGCATCAGTGAAACCTACCCTATGCTTAACATAATACATTGTGAGTGTCATGACAATGCTATCCAGGATCAGTTGTAGGGGCCATAGAAAACTCCACAGAAGGTGGTGGTAAAGCTGTAGTCTGCAAGCAGATGGCAGATAGCATTGATCGGATCCAAGCCCCGATAAGGCTGAGGGATAGATGCGCTGTCCTGGAAACTAGAAAGGAGAGGTGAGTGGAAAGGTCCCCCCCACCCTGTCCCAAAAGAGAAATCCACACCACTGACGGGTATTGACGTACATTAACGGTCCCAGACGTTGTAATTTAAATCTAACAGCATGTATCACTAATAATGCTAAATGATGTAATGTTCAATTTGCATAAGGGGTCAGGGGCCGATCCAAGATGGGTGAAGGCTGCAAAAGCTCATTCGAGGGCCCTTGACACTTTCATTCACAACGGTATGTGACCTGACAATGAGGTTAAAGGTCACACTTGGTGTTTCAAGCTCTAGTCGAAAAGCTGGAGTAAACTCCTCCAGGAACTGGTCAAGACACAGAAGGTTAGTTTTTCAAACAGCTTGGTTGCGAACAAATACGGATGCACTCTCTCCATCACAAACACATCACTTATCTATTCCTAGAATAAGGTGCTATGTAATACCATTCAGCGGTTGAATTATATACTGCTGAATCATATTTTCTGAAATGAGATACTCCTGTTCATGGTCAAGCTTCATTGGTCACCACGGGAAAGCTTCTAATCTCACTACCGGCCGCATACTTTGACAGCAAAACGAAATACGGCAGCTCAAAACAAAGGTTGGGATGGAATTTTTTTCCCTCCTAAATCAATTGTGCGGTTGAAAAGAAAGAGGGCTGGAAAACACAGGAAGAATGAGAGCTCATCATTGCTGTCCTGACATCATGAGTGGCACTGATCCTACACTGAGGTTCCCAGCTGAGACCTCCAGTCTGTTGAGGGAGCGGGAAAAGCTGCATCTCCTCTGGACGACGGCCATGACAAACAAAACATGGCCTGACCCTTCAATCTCCAAACCCTGCTCAAGCCAAAGAACTATTTATACACACACAATAACTCAGAAAAAGTAAATGAGAATGAATTTGATGCAACAGCACTATTTTTGCCAAGGCACTAAAACATACAACAGAGTAGGCTGCTAATAAGACTGATTAAATATAAAATGGTACCCTAATCTCTATTCCTATGGCATGAAGTATCTAAATATCACACGCTTTCTCAGAGGGATAACCATCTGCCAGCCTTTGGCGCACACTTATATAAACGTACATACTAGAAGAAAAGTGAAGGGAGAAACAATTTTATTATCTCTTCCTCTGATCTGATACAGTCAGCTTCAAAACACTTCAGGCCTGACTGCCTTTATTGTGTTAGTTTGACGTCTCCAGAGATTTGAGGTGCAGAAAGAGCTGATAATGGATTGGAAGAGTAAATTAAATAACTTGTGTTTTATGATAAACTCAATCAAAAAGATATCATTGTCTGTCCTAGAAGTGATATTGAAGGAAACTAAAAAGACAAGTAGCTAATGAGAATCTAAGAGCCCTCTATTCAAGAAAATGAAAAATGAAATGGAAAAACTGAAAAGTCTGATAAATAGGAAGGAGAAATGCTTGTGGGCAAGATTATTAATTTATTTTTTAATCAATGTATGGGTACCTTGGTACTAGTTGTCACATGGGCAATATCTCAGTAAAGATTCAAACGTCAAGAGTTTTGTACTTGCTTTAAAACTCCCAAAAATATAATAAATATATAGTATAAAATAGATTATAGATTAATTTTGTCCTCCAAAGTACAATTCCAATATTTTTTGTTCTACAATTGTTAGGTAAACAAGTGAACACAATAAAAAAAAATCTATTGGGGCAAGTTGTCTCAAGAGGTCAACATGTGTTCAACAGCACGTTTTATACATCCATAAGACTTTAAAGGGATAGTTCACCCAAAAATGTAACATTAATTTCACCTTTAAGCCATCCAAGTTGTATCTGACATTCTTCTTTCCGAATACAGTCGGAGTTATATTAAAAAATGTCCTGTCGAATCCAAACATTATAATGGCAGCCCAAAATTTTAAGCCGAAAAAAGTGCATCCATCCATTATAAAAGTAAACCACATGGCTCCGGGGGGTTAATAAAGGCATTCTGAAGTGAATCAGTGGGTTTGTGTAAGAAAAATATCCATATTTAAAAGTTTATGAAGTAAAATATCTAGCTTCCGGCGGACCACCTTCTGTATTCAACTTACAAAGAAAGTGTAACATCTCACGCAGTTCAAAACATTTACAATACGTCCAACCTCATCGTCACAGCAGTTGCGGTTTTTTTTTTCTTTCTGTAAGTTGTATACAGAAGGCGGTCTGTCGGAAGCTAAATATGTGTTAAATATGGATATTTTTCTTACATAATTCCATCGATTCGCTTCAGAAGGCCTTTATGGAGCTGAGTGGAGCAATGATGGATATCATTTTTTATAATGGATGGATACACTTATTTGGGCTTCAAATTTTTGGCTGCCATTTACTGCCATTATAGTGCTTGGAAGTGCCAGGACATTTCCGATTGTATTCGTCTGAAAGAAGAATGTCAAATACACCTAGGATGGCTTGAGGGTGAGTAAATTATGGGGTAATTTTTGGGTGAACTGTCCCTTTAAGACATTTGCAGACACAGAAATTGACTAAAGTAATATTCACTGGAATAAAAAGTGTGACAACTAGCCCCTGTCTCCCTCACTATAAATGTAATTCATGCTCGTGACTCTATAATTATGACGTACTGTAACGCTGCAGACGTTCTTTAGTGTGGGGAAAGGCGCCAAGAGTGGCTCTGTCTGCACTCTGCGCGCAGCGCCTCATAGATTGGGCACGGAGGTTTAACACAGCCCACAGCCCACAGCCCACTCTGCACCGGCAGAGAGACTCGAGAGGAGGCTGGCTGGCACTGACAAGCTCGAAGGTGAGGATGTCAGGGATATTTAAAACATCCGTCAATCACGGCAAAGGCCGAGTGCGCGGAACATAACGACTCAAAGCGAGATTAATTCCGACATGGCGCACTTCGTTTCCCACAATGTCACAGAGGCGAACCGCTTTGACACAAAGGTGGACATTTACGCCTATAACGTTGAGATTGATTCTGTAACATCACTTCATAACACAAACTTCATCAAACTAGCAAGGACTCTATACTCTACAACGTAGTCCAATGCTCTAGCTGTAACCTACCTTATTCATTGGTTAACTTTGGAAAACAAGTTAGTTTATCTAATTTTGTAATTAATTATTTCATATGCATTAAAAAAAAGGTGCCGGATGGTCTTGGTTATAGATGATCCAAGAGCCCAATTCTAGAATTAATCACTTTTATGAGCGGATTCTTTTTAGTGCATCAAAAACATACAACGCGGCCTGTGTGGTGCGATTCCCAAAAAACGACTCTCATTATATGATTCTTTTTAGTGAATCAAATACAAAACGCGTCCAATTCAGTACATTTTTCCAAATTTATTATATATATATATATATATATATATATATATATATATATATATATATATATATATATATATATATATATATATATGCAAGAGTTCTGTTGTAAGCGTTCTTATTCAGTAACTAATATTAATAAGTGTAATATTCATGACATATTTTTACGCTATAAGCTATTTAGCGCCAGTAGGTGGAAGGGGTTTATTGCTACTGCAGATAGAAAGTCTGTGTAAACAAACATTTTGTAAAAGTTATTACCTTCATTTATGTGGGGATTCTTTTTTTCTTTTTTTTTTTTTCTCTATTTAAATATGAAATTCTCATCAGATCAGTCAACAGACTGCTGTGGGCAGGTATACGCATTCATTTTTCTAAATATTTCTCTCTCTCAAAAGTAGGATCGACAGTGTATCCGTTACACGAACCGTTAAGAAGAATCGGAACCGGAACCGTTCAGTCAAAATCCCCATCGTTACAAATAATGTCACAATCGGCGCTACTTCAAGAATGGAGCTGATATGTCATCGCTGTGCCCAAAAGGTACGAACTGCCACTCTCAATATAGCCTGCACTGAATATGAGTGTTTATATGAAAAACCTAACTTTTGTACGGTCAATTATCTCCCCACAAGAAAATCTTTCAGTCCGGTTACGAGTGCTCTAATGCTGAGTGAGTGGTTGAAGTCTTAAGTTTAAACCACCACATTTCAATACACGTTTAATGATTATTTACATGCAACACCTTCACTTTCGAAACAAACGTGCTCTTCTAATCTCTTATCAGTCATGACAAGCCAAAGCCATTGGACACTAAGGACGGACGCGTAAAAACGTAATCTTTCAGCTCACTTACTGCAAGAAAACCCGGACTAGGCTACTTCTTTGTTCTTAAAATCATTAGAACAACATGCCACAATGTAGGCTAGAACAACAGGAATGAAGCAGAACAAATCCTCCATTCACAACATAAACATACAAACACACCAACGACTGTCAAACAGTTGCCCGCCTTGCGAAAAAAAATAGATAGCCACAAAACAGGTAATTTAATCTGAATAAAAACCATGTAATATGATGTTTAATTAATGTGATGGTGATTTATACGTGAAGGCTACGCAGTGGAAATGCGATTAGAAATTTGTCTAATCGTAGATTTCTGCCTTTTCCACGCAGCCTAACAGTTGTAACCTACATCCAGTTTTCCCGAATTCCCAACTGAATCGGTCTTGGGGAGATTTTACAGACAGCCAACCCACATACTGTCACATTGATACTGACAATCCAATAGCCAAATGACTGATGGATTGAGAGGCGTTGGGCAGAGCCTGGTTTATACATTTAAACATAAAACACCCCTCGCCATGCAGTTAAAGTGTGATATGCAGCGGTAATCTGCGCTATCCAACAAATGCATCGTTTACATTCTGCATATTCTCAGAGAACGCCCCTGTACCCAAACCTGCTCGTTACTTATTTCAGTAAAGCAATTAAACCACAGGGAATCCAAGCAAGTTAGTCACCCACTGCTGCTGTTCAATGCAAATATCCGCTTGTTTAATGCGTCAGTTAATAGACACCGAGGTGTCAAACCGCATATAAAATGCCCACATCGCACTCCTCGGCTGTTCCGACGCAAACAAGTATCGATACATTCAGTGAACGCCGAAGAAAGCAGCGCGCGACACGCATCTGCTCTCAAAAAACTGCATTTCCCAAAAACAAACTGCATTGAAAAGTCACGCCTGTGCGTAAAGAGGTTACTTACTTGTGCTCTTGATGCCTTGGTTTATTATCCTCGCCATGCGTAAAATCTCAAACTTGAGTACATTTTCTCGGCAGCAGTGTGTAAAGCTCCGCGTGCACTTTCCGAGTGTGAAGTCTCAGCACGGCATGAATGAGGAGGAATGCGGTCCGCGCGCCCTGATCGAGACGCAGCCTCGTTTTGAGACTCGGGGAACGCGCTGCCAGATACATACAGTATATCTCGCGTCGCAGCCAGGCGGCGACATCGAGCGCGCTGGAGGTGAAACCTACAGTCTGTAGTCTTGAACACCAGTCCGTTGCACCACCTGTCGATGTATCCAAGCACATTTATTACAATCACAGAGACGATGGTCTGTTTGTCTGTTGTGTGTGCCAGCCAAGCATACTAGAAGATATGAATAAAACAGCTTTAGATGAATTGCACCACCAGTTAAAGCTATTTGAAATTAGGTAAAAAAGTGAAATGTTTCCTATTGTTTTATATATTCAATTAAATGAAGACTGACATAATTATTTAAACAATAGGTTTTAACAGGATTTGTAGACATTTGTACTGATAAAAAAAAAGATGCACAAGGTTTTTCACCTGCTACCAAATAGACCTTCAAGGGTTAGTTCACCCCCAAAAAAGTTTGGGTCATTAATGAATCACCCTCATGTTCAGTGTTATGAAGCAACGTGAGTGCTTTGTTCGCACACAGAAAACGGGAGAAAAAAAAAAAAACCTTCTTTACAAAAATATTGACTTGAGTTTAAACCACTTGGAGTCACATGGATTATTTTAATGATGTCTTTCCTACCTGTCTGGACCTTGAAAATAGTTGCGCAGCTGTCAGCGGAGGGACAGAGAGCGCTTGGATTTCATCAAAAATATCTTCATTTGTGTTCCGAAGGTCTCACACGTGTGGAGCGACATTAGGGTGAGTGATTAATGACAGAATTTTCATTTTTTGGGTGAACTAACAGCGGTCATGTTGGTGAGAGGAGGTAACCATAGCAACCGTACACCATCGAAATGTTCTCCATTGCGGTCAGTTCTGGTCTGTACATCAATAAAACATGACAATTCATTACGGTATGTATCGCTTTTATATATCAATTTACATTTCACAGATATTTCACACACCAAAAAAAAGTGTTTTGTCTCTGTAGCACCAAATTTCTATTTGCTTTTTGCAAGACGAGCATTGACAGATTGTGCCCAGAGAATTAGTTGTTTTTTGCTACTTTTACATATTCATTATAACATACATTTTGAAGTACAATCAACTTGGATGTTCAAGTCATTTCAACCTAAATTACATTGACTTGAGATGATGAGAAAAATGAGTTGATTCTTGTATAAATGCTCAACTTTTTTATGTTAAAGCAATGTAAAAACGTATACTTTTTACAGTGTATAGGATAGTGCTTTATTTGTAATTTGTTGCAGGCAAATAGGTGAATATTGCATTTTATTAACGGTATAAGAATTACTGTAAACTGTAGGCTACCTTGATGTTACACGAATGTTATAAAACACCTAATATTGTGTTTTTAGATTTCTACCTATGTATTTTCAGAGAAACATGTGCATACAATAGAGGTTGACATTTTACAGTGCAGACTGACATAAAATACAGAATATACAAGAATAAATATAGAAAATATGTGTTTATATTTAAACAGAATAAATGAAAAATACTTTGATCACTTATAGAAAACTGAGAAATGTGTGACCAGGCCAGAGCACAGCACCATTTAAGACATAATAAACGATCATTAAAAATAATACGTTGACAATAAGATGGTATCCATTCTATATTTACTTTATATAGTATTATAAATCCTTAGATTACAATGAGGTTAGGTTCTTGTTTGACCAGTGACAGACAAAGACCATCTCATGTCAGAATGTATTTGACCACCCGCTGAGCTTTACAATCCCATCATCCTACTGCACACATACCCTTCCTCACCAAAAAAACAGAGCTTCTCTGATAAACACTGTGGATTCAGGATCAAACTTGCACACCCACTGACAAATCCAGTGCTAGACTGAAGACGGAGCCTGAATGCACAAACAAGGCTGTCAGAACAGTCAAACTTCGACTTAAATAAACTTCAGCTGAAATTTGACTCTAACCTTTATAACATCTTTTTGCATTGTTGTTTTTTATGTAGACACAGTTCTTCAGTGATGTGAGGCTTTTCCGGTACATTACTGGACGTACAGTATGCTTCAAGCTTTTTACAACAAAAGTATCTGCCCTTATTTTGTTTCTTAAGATCTGTCTGACCAAAAAGTGAGGAGTTTACAAAAATCTTCATGCAGTATATTGTGTTTGTGACGATATAATGGGCCAGTGACCATTTCATAAATGTTTAAAATAATGTTTTAGGCATTTTAATGAATTTTCTTTTAACCTTTCATGTTGCCTTGACAAAGTCTTGTTTGAGAGTTAAAAATGTTTTGAAGTTTGGAGGCCATAGCTAGTATCTTCATTTAATTTCACCAAATCCTGTTACCAACACATTTTTAAATTGTATCTTGTAATAATTGTAATTGCCCATGAAATTATTTATTTATTTATTTTTATTTTTACTGATTTCTTTGGGATATCTGTACAACCTTTCATTGATCTGCTTTGTTACATGCTGGTCTAATTGTGAAATAGCATTGATTTTAGTTGTACCTGCCTCTTTACATCAGAAAATAACAACTGTTATTGTCAATTTTTAGTCAGACAACTGCTAAGTTGTCATCTTGGCCAGAATTAGCTACTGTATGCATCAGACTTTAAACTGATAGCCAAACATCTGGCTTGCAAGACTAATACTACCACAAAATGTACATCATCAAGCCGTGCTGCTCAAAACTTTCTAGAAATCATTGACTAATTTACAAGTGCATACTGAGAGAACGAGAGAAATTGAAGGGCTCCAACTCAGACTGGCAAGAGTTACAGAGTTCAACAGGCAGTATTAATCTGTGCATGAGAGAGGAGACCAGAGAGCTCCTGTGGTGTTAGTCAGAGGTGAATGTGACTTCACCATGTCCAGATTCCTGGATCTTTCTTGTTCCTAGAGCAACATTCCAATCAACCAATCAGATTTGAGAGACTAGTTTACAGTTTATGTTGAGTTTAGGCTTACAACCAGGGTTAGGTGCTACACCATTGAGTGTTATTCACCTCTGATTTTAGGAATAAGCAGGGCTTGACATTAACTTTTTTGCTCACCAGCCACTGTGGCTAGTGGTTTTCCAAAGTTACTAGCCACTCAGCATTTTCACTGGCCAAAATTTTGTTTGTTGGGTATATGTAAATGACCACTGGACAAATCCGAATCAAGTCTACATTAAATCTATAACATGACAGGTCATCAAATAGGCCTATTTAGCTGTGATAAGGTTGTGTGTACAGGCCTTAATCTAGACAGAGAAACACTAACAGATGCTTGTCTGAAAAAAAGATTTTTTTGGTGTAATATAACTTATTCTTAAGTAATATTCTCATCAGTTTTCTATCAGCTATGGCATATTTAAATCTAGCATATTTTGTGTATGAGCCCATACAGTAGCCTAGTGAATACATATCCATATTTTCATGTCATTTTACAGTTTATTTTATTAAATATCAAAAATCTAAAATGTGTGCATCATACCTGACACCCAGATAAACTCTTTACAGCTGGTTTTATGACTGTAAGTCATTCTCTTCAAATGCTATGAAGTTAAAAACATGTATACCAATGTCACATGTTACTTTAGAGACGGCCCCTAAGTTTGCGAATATCGAATGTCCAACATCAAGCAAACTTCATGCCAGTAACTTCAGATGTGCTATGGTTCTGCTGTGATCTTTGTTTGAAACAATTTTTGCTGCTGAAATAGAACAAAAACTTCAATCACTGTATGATGAATGAATCCCTTACGTACATCGCACGTACATCTCTGCTTTGTTATTTATGATGAGAGTGCAGATTTCAGTGAGTGAGAGCACGCTCTAAACAAAACTCTGGCGTTTCAACAAAGACTAATCTGAACGCCTCTGATTTTTAGACATTGCATTCATAAACTCAACAGAATCGTGTGTGATTGATCATGATGCGCAACACGATTATAACAGTTGCCTTTTGAGAAGACTACAATAAAATTCATCCTGCCAAAGTGGCTAGTGGGAGTGACTGTGTTACACGCCACATCTGAAATCCCCCTGCAAATGTCAAGCCCTGGTGATAAGGTATGGGTAGTGTTAGGTTTAAGGGTAGGGATATGTTTAGGACTAAATTTCAGACAGGAATGTTGTTCCAAGATCAACTAAATATTGGCATTGGTCTTACTTGGCAAAATCACAGTGACCATTGGTCAGGTGCTTCTAAAGCCAGGTGTAGTGGGATGACTTGGGTCATTCAGCAGTTGGCCTTGCATCTTAAAAACAAAGTGCTCTGAATGTAAGTGTGCTACTCATCCCTGGGGATGTTTGCAAGGTCAGTGTCATTAAGAAAGTCTGACTCAGATTGATTAGGTCTAAAACTTTTCTCTCTAACTCCTGGAGTTTTGGTAAAGCAGGTGGTGATTGCAAGGATATTAGTCATTTTCTCTTTTGTATATCCCTAACACAGTCCCCTGCAACTGAATAAAAGAATGCTCCCACTTCCCAGCTGTATCCATACATGTCCAGTATGTTGGTTGTTGCAGAGCCTTCCCAGTCAAAACCTTTTCGAGAAAATGACTTTGGAGGCCTGCTGCGATGGCTGTTGCTTTTGCAAACACGCAGCTGTAAGTTGCCCCCTGCTCTCTGCTTCCAGTTTCACGTCCTGCGGGTCGCGGTCGCACATTTCCTCACAGGACATTGTTCCACCAAGAAGCAAAGACTTCTGTACAATGCGAGACTGCTTGCGGGGCTCATGGCGTATCTCTCCTGGCCAGTGCTGCCTTGATGTCAGCCATGCATTTCTTTCACATCCACCGCAACACCCAATCATAATTAAAATCTTGTGCGGAAGCGGGAGCAGGGGAAGCTAATTAGGGACAAACACTTTCTTTTTCTCCAGCACAAATCAAAAAGAAGAGAAAGGACGGGCTGCTTCTGCACCCCTGTGATGTGCGGCTGGGGCAAGTAGGAACTGGCGGAAACCGAGTGCATTTTTTTTCCTCTGATCATGATCATGTGGAGCATCACAGACACACTTTTACTTCTTTGCTCACACTGCAGTTATGTGTGAATTAGGTCTGTCTAACTCACTAAATATATGATTGGTGCGAGGACAGTAAGGAGCAGAGAGCAAAGGAGCGTGGGCGTGGGGACACTGTCTGGTGTCTACATCCAAAAATAAGCTTCATTTTGTTCCTCTCTGGCTGGGTAATTAGATGTTAGACTAAGTGTGTGTTTGTCTAATGGATGTATGTTACGTTTAGGATGTACAGGGCCTTGATGTCCGTCTTTACACGTATATAGCGGGAACATTAAGTCATTATATAAGGGCAGATTTATTTACATTTCTTGTATAAATAGCTGATTTTATACACCTTAAACTATAGTTTTTTATGTTTCCTGCTCTTCACATAAAAATCAATAATATTGATATGGAAGCTAGGAATAAAGCATGATATGCAACTTGAAGACATGCTGATGATGTTACAATAATATTTGATGAAAAGTCTCACATTTAGATGGTCAGCACATACAACAAATAACCTTGCAATATGATCACACTGTGAATACACTGGCTGCATTCATACAGTTGGAGCTTGGGACTGATCAACTGTTTTTACTAAGGCTACATTCACACTGTCAGTTTTTGGGATTGACAACCGCATTTACTTACAGGTGCGAGTCTTGAAATGTCCCATTCAAACAGCAACTTAAAGCTGTATGAATGTGCAATGGGAGCCAAGCCTGTATTATCTTACCAGTAACCATAACGACAAAGATGGCGACGTCCATAAAACTTGTCACTTTTGAGTCTTCTGTCAAATCTTCATTAACCGACAACAGCTTTTATATCTGGGTGGAGAGCAGAGCATTTGTGTCACACACATAACATAACTGACGGGAGCAGCTCCAGTAGAACAGTGACTGGATCTAAAATCTTTGGATGACACACAGCTCATACCTCTATCGCTGAAAGTTACCGCAAGCAAAACCACAACACACATTAAACGCATAGAAACACTTTTGTGCAGCGCAGAGCTGGTCTTTTGCACTGTATGACGTGACAGACAACTAGTTGTCCAGTCCTGTTCCGTTTACACAGTGTGTGTTTTCCCACAGTGCAGTTGTGAGTCCTGAAAATTTAGGGGTGCGAGTTTGGTTATAGAATGTGGTTGTAACTCTTGTAAATAACTAAACTGTGTGTGAACGTAACCGTATGAAGGATGGAAACCATATTCTGCTGCTGTGTGAATATGGCCTAACAAGTGTGACTTTCAAATTGTCTTGTCTTGTCAATTTTAGATGAACAAACCTTTTAAAGGAATAGATCACCAAAAATGAAAATGATCCCATAATTTATACCAGGTCTATATGACTCTTCTTTCAGCCGAACACAATCAGGGTTATATTAAATAATATCCTGGCTCTTCCCAGCTTTTTGAAGCTCAAAAAAGTGCATCCATCCATCATGAAATCCAGTAATCCATATGACTCCAGTGGGTTAATAAATGCCAAGACAAATATTCATATTTAAATCTTTATAAACTATAATCACTGGCTTCCGGTAACGGCCATACGAGCATTCACAAGTCAAGTCAAGTTCCGAGTGAGTTCAGGGTGATCTCTGACCCGACACATAATGTGTGACGTAGGCATAGCCTAAGCTTAGGTGATAACTGATGAATGCGGAAGCGCAGAGAATAAAGCAAAACAAAATGGCGGTCACAACTTAGAAGTCTAAAATGAGAATTTGTAAAGAGAAATGTCAGGATTTCGATATAAGAAGAGAGCTACGTCATATGTCGGGTCAGAGGTGTCTCTCTTGTGAACGCGCATACGGCCGTTGCCGGAAGCCGGTGATTATAGTTTATAAAGTCTTAAATAGGTATATTTTTCTCATAAAAACCCATCACTTTGTTAACCCATCACTTTATTAACCCACTGGAGTCATATGGATTACTTATATGATGGATGGATGGATGTGCTTTTTGGATTTTCCAGAAAAGTAAGACACTATTCAATGTCATCACAAAGCTGGGAAAAGCCAGGATATGATTTAATATAACCTTGATTGTGTTTGTTTGAAAGAAGAAAGTCATATACACCTAGGATGGCTTGAGGCTGAGTAAATTATGGGATCATTTTCATTTCTGGGTGAGTTATTCTTTTAAAGGAGTCTGAAACAAATTGTGTGAACATAACTGTCAACTGACTCTAAGCTCCACAACCATTTTAACCTCAGCATTTAGATATAATAACAAAGTCAGCAACCTCAGATATTAGTTCATGACTTTTCATATTTGCCTACAAAACACCAGTGAATTCCTAATCAAACTTAAGCAGAGAATAAGACTACATATGCTTCTGCCAAAATGGTTGTAATTGCTTGCCCAGTCCTGCCCCCGTAATTGGGCAGTGCATCACCCGAATGTCACTCCCTTAGTTTTAATTGCCTTTCATGGTATGCGTGAATCGCCTTCCTGACTAAATATTGCACCCTATACTGGTCCATTCTGGCTGCCTATTATGTTATGTATAAGACATTGTTGTCTAACATCCCTAGACACCAATTACTTGCCCATATCAGGCCGATCATTAGTCCCGACTGAAGTCAAAGACTGAGGCCTGACACGGTGAGTGTAAAAGGAGTCTCTTTCTCTTTGTGTCTCTTTCCCCCTCCTTCCCTCCTCCCAATCACTTTCATGTGCCAGACCCTGATCTTCTATTTGCGATTCATCACTGGGCCAAAGCGTTCCTAGTGTCTGCAGGAGCCGGCCATCGCTTCCCGTTTTTCTCGGCCATCTATCGACGTAATGCATTGCTTCTTGCTGTCACCATGGCAGCACTTACCAACACCCGTCCCCTCAGCAACAACCTTGTACTGGTTTCTGACAAACGGAAATTAATTATTGAGTTGTGACAGAGACATTGTTATGCTACAAATACAGAGAGAAGAGGGCTGGATGCATGAAGAATAATAACAGTTTAAGATGCACATACTCAGCAACACATCATCAATCAAATTCATCATGCCAGTGCCTGTCAAACATTCAACTCTATTAAATTATAGAATGGGGATTGGACCGTGGTGTTTTTATATTTTAGGTTAGATCAACTGAGAACAACCGAATCTTATATATTGTGCTAAATCCTTTTCCTAGCAAGGTGCCAGAACTTTCAACTTCCTGGTAGCGCATACAGACCTGTGACATCCCTTTGCTCCTCGCCAGTTCGGTAACAAAGGACTCCTACTCAAAAGACCACTGTAAGACAAGATAAGAGAAGGTGTCCATGTTATCAATTCCAACATGCATGTGGTGTAAATGAGTGAGGAGAAAGGAGGGCTGGCGAAGCCCTCGGGGAGCACCCATCCCTGAAAGCAAAAGACAGGAACAGAAATAAAAGGGGTGTAAGAGGAAGAGAGCAAGTCCCATTCCTTGTCAGATCTCACGACTTTCTTTGTCCTTGCAGTAGTTATTTCTACAACCTTATCTAAAGAGAATTTTTGCCATGTGTTTGTAAAAGTCAAACTATAGCCAGAATGAAACTGCATTTTAGCCATGGTAATTAAGTGACGCAGAGTACTTGGGTGATTATAAAATGACATGTTTAATGTTGGAGAGATACCTTGTACCTCGGCTCTTCTGAGTGTAAGAGGATTTTACCAGAAAATTACTGATGGTAAATTTACAAGTAGTAAACCTGAAGTGGCTCAACTCATTCTTCAGCTGTGTTGAGGGTCCGCATCTTGTAGACTTCTTCATAGAACAATTACAAATGAGCTCTCAATTCTTTTTCCTTGACAGAAATAAGAATAAATGGAAGGAAAATTACAATATGTTGTTAGTTTCCTATTCCTCAGACTGGTTTCCTGAGAACAAAGACTCACATTTCAGAATTCCCAGTTCAATATTAATGTTTCTCATCATTGCTTCTCAGATATTTCTCCTGAAAACCCCCCGGTAATCTCCCATGTGTCTCCTATAGAGCAGTGGTTCCCAACCTTTTGTCCTTGAAGCACCCCCTCCTCCTCCTCCTCCTCCTGAGCCCCTCACAAAAGGCTTCTCGTATCCATATTTGACCTCAAAGCATATAAGCTCCTGGACCCCAGGTTGTGAACCACTGCTATAGAGGTTCAGAAAAGATCTTAATGCCTGAAACTGTACTCGCAAATATCCCAAGATGGATTTCGATATGAACTCAAACATTTTTGATCATAGCTCCTCAGTTTTTCCTGAGAAAAAAAAGACCCCAGTAATCTCATATGCGTCTCTCATAGAGTTTCAGAAGATGTCAACAGTGTCAAACTGTGCACAGATTTACCAAGATGGATTTCATTACGTACTTTCTAAATGATCTACTTATGCAATCCACATTCATTTTATTTCTTTTACACTTATGCTATATGTTAACATTTTTCTGATTTGCATTTCTTTTAATGAATTAGGAGAAATCTCTTGTGCAATATTAATATTTAAATGAAACATGAATTTTATTAAGTTTCCTGAGCTATGAAAGAGCAACTGAATTTTCACCATACAAAAACACATAACAGCAGATCTCAAGATGCTGTGAATTTCCTGTTTGCATGTGCATGACTGCAATCTCTGCCTTAACTTAACTGGCCTATCCATATCTCAGATGTGTACATCTAACAGAGAAACTGAGAAGTGGATCTAGAGTAGATGCTGATTTGATGGAGGGCTTCAGTCAGGTGGCGACACCCCCTCCCTCTCCTCAGCCCTCTACAGCTGGGAAGACTGACATGGATGCGCACGGCCTGATTTACTAGGTGTGCTGGCAGTTATCTAAATGCAAAGTGATGGCGTAATGGCAGTCGCCGCTCTATGTAAACGGCCGGAGAGGGGCCCGCTCCTCTCTCAGCCCTCACATGAGACCCCGCAGCGGGGCATTAGCCCAACCAAATGTAGCAGAAGTGATATGCTCAGACAAAATATGGGGATTATAGCCTGTCAAGGTTGTGGGAGGGAGAGAGGTGGGATGACAGACAGAGTGAGATGATGGGGGAAAATGGATGGCTCATCAAGTATCTTCTGATAAGAATAGGACAGTTGGGAAGGAAGCAATTGAGGTGTTAGTTATTGACACTGTGAGAAATTGAGTGGACAAAAACAAACTCGGATGCACTTTGTGAAATAGTAAGTCATCAATTTAGAAGACTATTTTTTTTCAAAGCGACTTTCATTACAAGGACAATCCCCTTGGAGCAGTCTGGGATTTAAAAAAGATAGATAGTTAGATAGATAGATAGATAGATAGATAGATAGATAGATAGATAGATAGATAGATAGATAGATAGATAGATAGATAGATAGATAGATAGATAGATAGATAGATAGATAGATAGATAGATAGATAGATAGATAGATAGAACTTCACCAAAATTCAGACATTAAACTCTTTGCTTCCAATTTAAAAATTAAATCTTCAAGTGTAATTGTCCGGTTTATAATTTTTAAAAGCTAATTTACAAAAGTGATTTAATTATGATTTTAATATACTAAAGCTCATTGTGCTTGTGGGATCTCTGAGATCTGCAGGACATTTGGTCTTTTCTGACAGAGAGAATGAATTAATTCATAGCTAGAGCCACACAGCATTCCCAATGTGACAGAGCAATGTTCTCTCCCTTCACTGTGTGTGAAGTCCAGCATGTTGCCTCAGTACTACATATCTCAAGGTTGTTTTTGAGCAGTGGAAGGAACAGCAGCTTCATACACTAAAATCAAATGATCAGTGAGCATTAGAGGCATTTCAGACATTAGAGTGCATAGAGGAAATTAATTCAGTCAGATGTGAGACTTTGTCACTAATTCACTGTTCCAGATTAAAAGACTAATGAAGCTCAAACACTGAGCTCCAAACCATTTTACATGTATAATGCAAAGTGTTTTAGAGTGAATCTGAATATTAAATAAAATAACAATCCTACATTGGACTTTATCCATCAGATTTGATTGGATTGGGAAAAGTGGGCACCTCAATAGCTATTTGGCAATATAGAACATTATTTATTTTAACATTATTTTCCCTGCCTGCCTAAGTGATGCAAGTTGATGTGGTGATGTATATAATGTAACCAGTTCTCAACTGGTTTTGCTTCAGGACCCATATTTTACTTTGGACATTGTTTATGAATAAAAAACAAACACAAAAGGTACATCGCTGTCAATGGGGCGGTACCCTAAGGTACAAAACCAAAAAGGTACTAATATGTACCTTTAAAGTACTAATAAGCACTCTTAAAGTACCGATATGTACCTTTTAAGGTACTAATATGTACCATTTATATGTACCACAAAGATGTACCTTTTCACTTTTGCACCTTAGGGTACCGTCCCAGTGACAGCACTGTACCTTTTTTTCTGAGAGCGTAAAAACAAACACTTAAATAAGGTAATGTCCATGTTGGCATTTGCCTAATTCAAGAGTAATTGACAAATGTTAATTTGAATGGTCGGACAGCCTTTGTGGTCAACAACAAAAGATATGAGAATGTTTTCTACTCCCTTTTGAAATTAGATCTAAAAATCCTTTTTTAAAGTAACCTATTTACTTTGCTGTCCTAAAGGGTTGAATTTTGTAGTATTTAAATTTAGCATGGTTTCTTCCTTTCATGTTTGTTCTGATAGGGTTATGAACAGAGACCCAATTTTTTTTGGTCATGACCCACTGTTGTTTTGGAAAGAGCTCAATAAACTATACTTACCTGTGTACTTAAATGTTTCATTGTTTGTCATGTCTTTTTAACTAGCGCCTGAATGACTCAGCAGAGAACAGGCAGCCTCGCTTATGTTGTGTTGTCTTTCTCTCTTCTGTTCCCACAGCCTGTGAAGCATTTCAGTTCGCAGAAAGCCACATAAGGCTTCTTATTAACACCCATCCTCCGCTTCCCGACACATCAGCTCCTAAACGAGCCGCGCCATCGTGCACATTCCTGTAATTCATCTTCCCTTATTCAGCAGACCTTCTCTCTCACATTTTGTCTCTTCTACTTGCAAGACTCTCCAGAACATTTTTCGTTCACTGTTCTTTGCTGGTGGAACGATCTTCCCACCTCCATCCGGAATGCTGAATCACTGACAACATTCAACAGACAGCTGAAAACGAATTTCTTCCGTGAGCACTTAACCTCACCTTAATTTTTTTTTTTTTTTTAATAATTCCCTCCATTTTTCCTCTATTCACTCCCTATTCTAGCTTATGCTATATAAGCAATGCTCAAAACTTAGTATTTCAGAAATTTAGGCACTTTTTGTGATTATTCGCCTCTTCATCCCTTCCTGTATTCCTCAGTTGTAAGTCGCTTGGATAAAAGCGTCTGCTAAATGAATAAATGTAAGTTAAACACATCTTTCTTAGCCTGACAAGCCAGACCCACATCAAGATGTTGGGTCTGGGTACACACCATTGGCAGGGCTCAATCAGAGGGGCGGGACAAACGGTTATCTTTCAAATTCCCTCTGCACGCAATAGGATAGCGCTACAACCAACCAGAGCGCTATCAGTGGTGAGACAAATCCCATGCGTTTTTCCACCCGCAGAGCTAGTTGATAGATTAAACTTTTGCCGTATCTGCTGGGCAAAACTCAGAACACATCTTACTTTTTTTAAGAATGACTTCAGTGCCGTTCTTTGTTAGCAGGGAATTCACACGGAACCGTTGCAACTCTGCCGTCATTATGATAAGCCCGCCCACCGACTCTATACACGATGTGATTGGCCTGACTAGAGTTTGGTTTTTCAAGCCAACGGAGAGTTGCTAGACGACCCTGGGTGTGTCTAGATTTCTAGGCTACATCTTTCTTGCACCTTCCATGAATAGGGTATAAAATTGGGCCTGAAAAATACTTTTTTGTTTTTGACAAGTGGTCATTTTAACCTACAAATGTTACATATGAACTGTTTTATTTTATAGTCAAAGGAAAATCATGATTTTTTTTGCATCCCTGCCACCAAACTTTTAAACTCTGATTTGTGTTGTTTTTGGCAATAAACATTAAATAAATTAAATTCTTAAATGAAATAAAACTCAGTATGGGCTAACTACCAAAGATTTGCTTGTAGTTACATAATAATAATAATATAAATAATAATAGTTTTATTAAAATGTTCTTTCAAAGCCTTTGGTCACAGAATGGAATAGCTTGACAAATGCAGTAAATACAACAATATTTGTAAAAATGTATGGGATTCGATCACTTACTTGCCTTCCCATCATGCTGTAGAAATCGTCCAGATGATGACACTTCCTGGATGTGTTCACGACTAAGTAATTTTACAATTACTTAAGGTGGTACACATAATGTACAATTGCATTAATTGCAATTGCAAACAATAATTCAACAGTTTGTCAAAATTATGACGTAATATATAATATATATCATGGCAAAACAACGTTTTGAGCCTTAAATGTTTTAAAAAACGTAATGAGACTTACACGTATTCTAATGAGAAGAATACTGTATCTATGAAAAGTGTTCATTGCCTTTTCCTAGTCACACCGCATCTTTTCCTGTTCCTCCCCCTTCCGCTCTCTTCATCTTTTCCCTCTTTTTACTGGTGATCTGACGTGCACTTTATTTATTATCGGCTGGTCATTAACCGCTTCCTCTCATCTTTTATTTTATAGTGCACACTCTTCACGCCCACTTTCATTTTACTCTCTCTCTTTGACATCCTCCCACTCAACACCTTATATTTCCTTCTCCTTTCTTCCATTTTACAGGGACAGAGCGGGGCAAGGTTACAGCGACAAAGGCCGTTAAGGTTTGTGTTCACAATGACTAACATGAGCGAACGCCCACAAAGAATCGGCATGGATGAGAGTGGTGTTTCAGTTTGGTAGTGATGGGGGATGCAGTGGTGTCTGTGTAGGGTTATGGAGAGTTGTCCTGCCAGAGGGGAAGAGCAGTGGCCTGTGTCTGTTAGCATTTCGCTTCACTTCTCCCCGTGTTAGCCTCACTCGACCTCCTCAAGCTGCCTTCACCTCCTCTCGAACCTATCACAGTGAAGAGCAGGAATAGTGAGAAAAATAATATTGTAAACAAAGGACTTTTCCTTTAGAAGTGTCAATGTATAACAAAGAACACTCAAGCTTCTGCTGCCTGCAACCCAATTAACAAAAATATGTTCTAAGAATATATAAACGGGGTTAAAGCATTTTTTTCTTGTTTATTGGAACGTTAAGGGAACATTCCATTTTTTTCATTCAGCAAGCATTATGCGAATGTTACTTTTGAATGTTCTCTGAATGTTCTGTAAAAAATATGGTTGGCTTAACTTAAAAAGTAAGTTACCTGGTTGCCTTAATTTTGAGTTCATTGAAATTAAAAATTTGAGTTAATACAATGAAGGAGATTGGTTTAATCAACAGATACTCAAAATTTTATGTTATCTGAACCACATTAAGTTGATTTGACAAAAGAAAAAAAGTTGTGATAACAAACCATAAAAATAATATTTTACAGTTTAAAAAAAAAAAAAAAAAACGTCAGACTAAAAGTTTTATCCATAATCTATAAATAATGTTTTTGTGCTAACATTTTTAAATGAACATTCTATTAATGTTTCTGGTCGAACGTTTGTTCATAACTTTGAGAGAACCTTGCCTGAACGTTCTGGGAATGTTCCCTGTTATAATATGCTTGCCATCAACATTAGGTAAGTAAAAGTAAAAGTAAAAGTATATACTTTTAAAATGGGTTTATTAAATGCTGTGTGAGTTAGTTTCTTTCCCTGTTGTTGTAGTTTTGAATGGATGAATAAATTAATCAATCAATCAAAGACAGATTTAAAGAACATAAAATACAGTTAGTTTGAGAGAAAAACATTGATAACCATAGAAGCTTCCTGGATGGTGAGTGACAAGGCAATCATATGCATTTCTCATTCGCAGTGCCTCGTTGGGTGTTATTAATTGGAATGCAATTGCTGGAGAGAAAATAAGTTGAAAAGAGAGAACTGCTCCTAATCAAGTCCACATCACAGAAATTAAACCAAATCCTGGCACAAGACTGATACAAACAACGGCTCGCCCCCAAAAAGAAAGACTTCAGATGCACAGAGCACAAATTTGAATGAACGAGCATAGGGGAGTGATTCACTTGAGCTTTGATTCCACGGCTGTGCTCGGAGAACTGTGCAATCATGAACTGTGATTTCACAATTGTTGGCTCTCGCCACGGCGCAGGTTTATGTACTCCCAGAGCTCCCCAAGAGAGACAGAGATGGAGAGAGATAGAAAGAGCTGAAACAACACTGCCACAGTTCATTAGCAGACACTTTTCTTGGTTAAAAAATAAGGCCTGAAACTTAAATAATGAACTGATGTTTTTTTTCAGAACAAATGGTCAGTGAAAAGAGGAGTTTAACTTTTTTTTTCAAGCTCAAGACGTCAAACTATGACGTCAAAGTATTTAATGAGCTGTTTTATGTTTGCAATTGTTGGAACTATATGGGAACAGGCTTCAAAACAGTTTAACCCTTAAATGCATGAATGCTTCACCAATCATTACTACATATTCTGGTCTTTAGTGACCTGGATCTGTATCAAACACGGATGCCTCTCTAACTACTGTAATACTAATAGTATAAAACTCTCTTGATATTTTAATAACAATTACAAAAGAAATATATAATAAAGCCTATTTCATTACCTTTTGAAGCTTTTGGAAGGGTTAAATTTGAGCAGATGTTTTATACCATCATCACTGTCGTCATCAGAGCTCATTTCCCAGTACATCTGGCATCTGGCTCATTTCAACCATATTCTCAAAAATATTATTTTCAACATCTTCAAAATCAATATTTGGATCACTGACAGCTTCTTCACGAGATCCACCATCAAGTGACACTAATATTTGATTGCATTCAGTTCTTGCTCTGCAGTAAATCGCTCAGCCTTTTAAAGTTTTGCTGATGATACTTCATATTCTTTTGTTTTCTGCCTGCGGTAACTATGAGTGAAACGTCACTTCATCATTGTGTATCAGACATTGCCACCTTGAGAACTAAAGGTGAACAGTCATCAGAGATTTAATTATTATTGTGCAGAAAAAATACTTACACTTTTACATTCCCTGGGTCAATAGAGACCCTTTACACTTTTTTTCTTTTTACAAAAAATTAATTTGAAAACAAGAGGGTTGGTGTCTAACTTCTATAGGTAGTAAATGACGTCCCGGGTCGCTAAAGACCCGATGTATGCATTTAAGGGTTAAAATCTTGATAAAATAAAATATTGAATGCTTAATTTTCTATTTACTGGTGGAAAAAACATAACACCAAACACTCACTTAAAATACCCTAAACACCATCCAGAACACCCTAATAATCTTTCAATACACTCTAGCAACGATCCTGATTAGCCTAGCAACCACCCAGAACACTAGAACAACCGCGAATAAACATTAATTAATTTTTGTCACTAATTTTGTAATTAATTAAAAGATTGTCACTGTCTCAAAATCTCAACTCAAAAACTAAAATATAATAAAATGTAAATAAAATTGTTTGGAAACATCTAAAAAATTTTGTTGAGATTTTCAAGCTAGGTTGATTTAATGGTAGATAATATACAACAAAATACAAAATATTTTACCTCTAAAGTTTCAAATAAAAGTCTTTTAGAACCCCAACATTTACAGTAATTTTGGAAAGTGCCAGCATTCTGACTGCCGTCCAAAAATGTGTCGTCCACTCCACATGTCAAGGGTCTTTCTGCCGGCTACGAGCAGAGACACGTCCCCCATCAGAAAGCAAGTCTTCACCCATCACCGCACGGTTCATCTGAGACTAGAAAAAAATCCCCAACAACCCATACATGCATAATGCATAGTGACTGCAGCACAATCTTGCAACGACTCAAAGGAGACTTTTCTGCCATTCACGCAGGAGGTCAGGTAATTCAGGTTTGCCGTGTCTATGGAAACATATTGCTGTTTTGTGTTTGTGAGTCTCTGGAGATTACAGATTTCTTGAATCAAAGTTAGTGTAAGTAGCGTTGGCTTTGATTGCCTCATCTGAGGTCTTTTCACTCCTCTGCGTGTTTGTGCTGCATAAGCCACAATGATTTAAGATTTCACAAGGGCAATACGATTTCACAGATAAACCTATTTACAAACGTACTTATGATGCAAATGCACAAGATTAGTTCAGACAGTTACTGTGGTTCTCCTGAAAGACGTTGCCTCGCCACTCTTCTCAGTCAATCCTTATTATACATCTATATTTACAAAGGCATTCAGCCACTGTTGAGTTTTCATTTGCTCAGTCGTTTTATTTGTTCATTCAAATACCGTTACATCTTGTGATGATCCAAAGGCCTGATTCCATTACAGATAGCGTTTTACAACTATACAGTTCTACAACTGGAGGTTATTGCTGCACTTTCACTTCAGTGAATTATTATTATTTATTAATTTTTTTATCAAGAACTGTTTTCACATTGAGTTAGCAGTATTTTGCTCATTGGGGTGCAGGTTTGAGTCCAACCTGCGTCATCTTTTGATCCTGTTTAGCTGTCATTTGCAAAGAAAACAACATTTGGTGAAAATAAAAAATATGTACTAACATTTCTTATTATTATCAATAGCTATGTTTCCATCCAAAGTTGCGAAATTAACTCGCAAAAAACATTTGTGAACAAAACAGCGTTTCCATTCCATGTGTTCAAGAGAACAAAATCATCACTTCCTAGGAAAATGCAGCAAAATATCTGTAATAAAAATGGAAGTTGCTGCAATTGGGGAAGCCACTGTGGCTCTTTTTTCCTCATAAATGACTTGCGTCTCAGTACGCAGATGAAATGCACCATCATGTTATCTTGCGTTCGGATGCTGGTGTTTGGGAATGCAATCATGTGAGACAGTTCTTGGAGGGAATTAAACCAAATAATTCAGATGACAGACTTTGGCTCAGGCATTTCAGAATGATCAAACCAACATTTTATATGCTGTGCAATAAAATTGGTGCTTAGAGCGCTTCAGAATGTTCCATTCGCGCTTTGCAGTCAGTAGATTTTAAGATTCTGCCTATGAAGACTGCTGCTGGTCACATTGGCCTCGATCAAAAGGGTACCTGCAGGCATTTTTGGTCAACGAATTGTGCCTAGAGTTTGGGCCGGGTGATGCTCATGTGGTTCTGGAACCACGGCCCAGCTATGTGCCCAAGGTTCCTACCACTCCCTTCAGGGACCAGGTAGTGGACCTGCAAGTGCTACCCCCAGAGGAGGCAGACCCAGCCGTGGCTTTGCTCTGTCCAGTCCATGCTCTGCATCTGTACGTGGACAGAACACAAAGCTTTATGACCTCAGAGCAGCTCTTTGTCTGTTACGGAGGCCAGCAGAAGGGAAAGGCTGTCTCCAACCAGAAGATGGCCCACTGGATAGTGGATGCCATCACCTTGGCATTCCAGCACAAGGCATGCCCTGCCCGCTCAGGTTGCAAGCTCACTCTACCAGAAGTGTTGGTTAGTTCATATGTAAAACTCCACACAACTCCTTCTGGGCAGGATGTGGCTTCCGCAGCGTTCCTATTCCAGTGGAAAGAGCACATTTTCCCAGTGTTATCCAATAGTCTCACTGAGTGGGTCATGCCATGCGGAACAGTAGTGATTAACATTCTCTGTGTAAGCCCTGTCCCATCGCAGTCTTAATAGGCAGGAGGGATCAGGAGGCTTACGCAGGGTGCTAGAAGGGGGCAGCAGCTCTGGTGTTTTGGTAGGGATTCCTATTTGTCGTTCATTGACATGGCATAGAACGTGATCGACTGATAGGGAACGTCTCGGTTACGTATGTAACCCTCGTTCCCTGAAAGAGGAGACGGAGACGCCACACCCCATCCCCACAGTTGTTGTACCACTGCTTGGCAGCTAGGTCACCGGCTTGGCTCTACAGCGAAAACCTAAAGATGCATTGCACCTGCTGCTCATTATATGCTCGCACTGCGAGGCAAAGCAACTGATGCAATTATCGCATGCCAATGCTAAGTAGATTGGCCTCTCTAGCTAGATTCCTATTCGTCGGTCACCGTTCAGTATTAGTTAAGTATGGCGTCTCCGTTCCCTCCTTCAGGGAACAAGGGTTACATGCATAACAAGATTGAGGATTTATTCAGTAAATGTGTTTCCATCATAGTTTATGTCCATGTCTTCTTATCAGATAAAAAAAAATTATCCGACTCAATTGAGCACATACGTTTTTTTATTCAAATTTTTAGAATTTATGTGCATCTTGGCATTTTCATCCAGGATTTTTTTAATGTAATGTCCCAAAATTCTCATAAAAATAGGTGGATGGAAATTAAATGCATTCTTGCTAAATAAAAGTATATATATATATATATATATATATATATATATATATATATATATATATATATTTTTTTTTTTTTTTTTTTTTGTTTTTGTTTTTTTTTTTTTTTTTTTTTGTTTTTGTTTTGTTTAGTTTTTACTGACCTAAAAATTTTAAGCAGTGATATATATATATATGTGAGATTTATGGAGGAAAAACATATGCATGCAAGACTTCCAGCCTATACATAAAACGGTATAATCACAGAAGGCAAGAAGAGTCAGGCCTGAGCAGCAGAGCCCTATACTCTTCAGAACGAGTGGTTGTTCTTTATTAAGAAGAAACATATGTAGTGTCTGGGCACCCATGTGTGAAATTCAATTCTTATCCTGAAATGGTGTTTTTATTAGAGCAGCACTATCACACAGGAATCAGCTTGGCTTTGCTCGGCAGAGAAGCACAGAGCGCTCAGAGAGCCATTGGACTGTTCCTGTCGCTGCTTTAAACCATTCTGAGTCAAATCATACTAATAAGTATGCAGCTGTACAAGAAATGATTCAGTTCAGATTCGCAAAGGCACCTGTGCTGTTCTTGTAAATGTATTTCAAGGTAATTAAAGTAGAATATACTTATTAAAATCCATTCAAACATTCAGATTAATGATGATATTTCATGTAAGTGAGGTCCAGAGCGAATATTTGTTTTAAATGACCCTGCAAGTTTGATTAAACCATCAAAGTATGAGGAAAATATTTTAAATATAAGGGAATAACACTAATGTTGGTTAAGGTATTTATCTGACAAAAAGGCAAACTACACCTACGTTTTTTTATTTTACTACGCACAAAAATGCATAGAAAACAAAAATCTCACTGGGAAAAGCATACATTGACTACAACAATAATCAGTTATTAATATTTCATTGGTTTTCTCTTGTTGTGTTCATAATTCCTTTGTATGACAGCATGGGCAAAAACTGTCTGCACAATTTGGTATATTTCATTACGTTATTATCACAAATAGAAAAATTGATTAATGACTCAATATGATTACAAATCATATATATACAGTATACAACTTACATTGTGACAACATGGCCCAATACCAGGTCAACATGTGTTCATTGAACTGTATATTCATTCCACTGCAATAATGGTGGAAATGTTCTATAGCTTGTCTGAAATTTAGCAGATTAATATGTTTGGAAAGTAAAATAGGCAGCGATTTTATTTGTCAGCTCAATTATCTGATAAAACATAAGCTTTTATCATCCCAAATACTGCAGACTGACAATGTCATACTGTTCATGTGAGCATGGTCTGTTTCTGCTGGCTGGGAAGAAGAAAAGGGGGGAAAAAACGTCTGTTCTAGACTCCGCTGACAACTCTGCCCTTTTTCCACTGGAGGAGGAAGAGGAGGAGTAGGAGGACAGCAAACAGAAGATGACAGGAATCTGAAAAGCCTGTATTTATTATTTATTATCTGTATCTGCTCATGTGGGTCAAGGCTAGCCAGAGAGAAAAAGAGAAAAAACTGAAAGACAGAGAAAAATGCTATAGATCCAAAGGATAAGATGATCAAGTTTTATATTTTTATTTAATGTTTACCCTATAGGCTGAGTTTTATGTCTTTGTTTTTAGGGGTTGAGAGGTCGTATATGCTGCTTGAAATTTAACAAAATTTGTCACACCTGCCAATAATAGATCAACTGGACATTTTATATTTCCACAATATTTTTACAGATCATGAAATGTTTTTTTTTTCTTTTCGTTTTAAGTTTAATTCACGCTTAGTAATTTTTGTTTTGCAATTTTATTTTTTTAGATATGCCTATATAGTGTTTATTAATTTTTCTTTCAGTATTAGTTTTAGTTATTTTAATACATCGAGTTAAACTAAACAAAAATGGAAAATTTTGCTTTGGCAACTAGCTGAAATAAAATAACTTAATTTTTTATATATATTATTTATTCTATTTCAAGTAACACCATTTTTTTATGTTTTTGTTTTAGATAACTATAATAACCCTGATAAAAACTGTATAAAATGTATACTATAAGTGGAGATAAATGTGGTCACTCACATAATATATTAACTAGTCTCTTTGTGATGCGTTATGGGGGCGTAAACAAGCAAACCGAAGCTTAGCTTTATCAAGTTCACCCTGAAATGAGGGGAACATGACCCAGGCTTTAAGGACACCATCTGTGTGGAGCGAGCCCGTCTTTAATACGCTGAAAGTGCTGATGGCGCGGTGCGAGAGGAAGAGAGACACTGATCAATAGGACAGATACAGCCGGGCAGCTAATAAACAGTGAAGCCCAGGAGAATGAGGGCATGTAGAAAAGATCATTTGATTTGGCTGAAGGAAACCTTTATTTAAATGAGATTCAAAAGTGTATGTTATGCTTGAAGGTGACAAACAGTGTTGGGGTAATTGCAGTAACGAAGCGACAAGCAATAAAAGTGCTTGGTTAGGACTAGGGGTGTAACGGTTTAAATTACTCAAGTTCCGATTTGTATCACGGTGAAGATCACACCTAACTCCACTCATGCTACAAGATATAGCGGTCAAAGATACCTGTAAGCATTTGTAGCTGGAAAATCAGGAAAAAATACCAACTAACGACATGAAAATGTGTATTAAATCATTAAATCTTGATGAATTAAGACACTGCCATTTAGTATTGGACAACAAATGAACAGACACGACTGGGCATAACAACAACATAATGTTTGTTTGGCTGCTATAACATCCTAACATTTCAGATGGCGGGGGGAAAAATTCAGTCTAGAGATGTGGCCAGAAGAGCGTTGCTAAAAGCTCTTACTTTTCAGGGCTTGTCAAACCTTTTCAGAATGGCAAAGATGGAAATACACATCCTGATGGAAAGCCACCGCCTCACATCACTCAGCATCCTCTGTGCAGTGTTCCTGCCACAACCTGGTGTGAACTCATTTCAGATGAGGTGGAGGATTAAGGCTGGTGATTTCCCTGCTGGAGGATTGAGGATGCTGTAGCTTCAGCCTGCCTGATTATGTGATTGGATGAGCTGGGGGTTAATCTTAGCTGATTGGTTAAAGCCGGGGATTGGTGTCACAATGGAGGGATGAATCTGAGCCCGGGTATAGACTCTCAAGTGTGTCACGAGAACATGTCAGAGTGACATGAGGCCGATAATGATGGATAAAAAACATAACCTTCGCTATACTAAAAAAGATAAAAGAATAGGGGATTGTGCACACTTACAGTACACTGTGTGCTAACTATGATAGATCATCAAGTGTTAAAAGCTAGTCTGAGTATACAAATCCACATTGTTGTAGAAGTTTTTTTCTGGTTACTTAGTTTCTCTTTCTGCAGCGTTGCAGGTGGTAGCCCTCTGTAAAAAAAAAACAAAAAAAAACAAATTCAGACTACGGCAAGAACTACCTAAATGACACTATAACAACCACCAAGAAAACCATAATAACCACCTGAAACGTCTAGTGACTGCATTGCAGCCATGCAGAACACTCTAGTGGTTCTAGTAGTCACCTAAAAACCTCCCAGAATAACCTAGAAAACCAACCCAATACTTTAGCAACCACCCAAAACATCCTAGCAAGGCCCTCGCATTGACCCGAATTAGCAACCACCCAGAACACCTTAACAAACACAATACACAAGTGTCCCCAGTAACCACAAAATAACACCCTAGCAACCACCTCACTACATTTAGCGACTCCCCAGCAACCATATTGAACACCCTAGCAACAACCCAGAACACCTTATCTGGCAACCACCCCGAATACATAATACCTTAGCAACTCCCTAGCAACCACCCATAACAGTTATCTGGCAACTACCCCAATACACAATACCCTAGCAACAACCCAGAACACCTTATTTGGCAACCACCCCGAATACACAATACTCTAGCAACTCCCTAGCAACAACCCAGGACACCTTATCTGGCAACCACCCCGAATACACAATACCCTAGCAACAACCCAGGACACCTTATCTGGCAACCAGCCCAAATACACAATACCCTAGCAACTCCCTAGCAACAACCCAGGACACCTTATCTGGCAACAACCCTGAATACACAATACCCTAGCAACCACCCAGAACACCTTATCTGGCAACCACCCCGAATACACAATACTCTAGCAACTCCCTAGCAAACCACCTAGAACACCTTATCTGGCAACCACCCCGAATACACAATACCCTAGCAACCCCCTAGCAACCACCCAGAACACCTTATCTGGCAACCACCTCGAATACACAATACCCTAGCAACTCCCTAGCAACCACCTAGAACACCTTATCTGGCAACGACCCCAAATACACAATACCCTAGCAACCCCCTAGCAATCACCCAGAACACCTTATCTGGCAACCACCCCGAATACACAATACTCTAGCAACTCCCTAGCAAACCACCTAGAACACCTTATCTGGCAACCACCCCGAATACACAATACCCTAGCAACCCCCTAGCAACCACCCAGAACACCTTATCTGGCAACCACCCCGAATACACAATACTCTAGCAACTCCCTAGCAACCACCTAGAACACCTTATCTGGCAACCTCCCCAAATAGAGTGGTGCAGGTATGACTTTGTATGGCTCACTTTGTAGCCTCACACTAGTTCCCTCAAGAAAAACCCAATAGGATTTTCCCATTGGATTATCGCAAAAAATAAGCTCTGTGATCCACAAAGGTTTATGATACTTGCACGTTTTGTCCATCAAGATAATTATCACAGATGAGCACAACTTTAATTAATTTTGAAGCCTAAATGGAGTCACCAGAAGTAAAAAGTTAAAAGTAGGCTATAAACGAACTACACCACGGTCCCGCGACTTCAACGTCACCATCACTAAGCTTCCGACAACTCTTTCAGTTTTTATCTTAAAACATAAAGTTTCCCAGAAAGTCTGAGTTAGAATAGTTTATAAGAGCACAATTATGAGCATAATGAGGCTGAAAAAACAGACTGAGGTTAACCTGTTCGGTGCGATGACGTTTAATCTCCCAGACAGCCTCTGCAGTTAGCCACTTGTTAGCCTTTTTCAAGACACGTAACAGCTTCAAAAAATCACGAGTGGGGTAATACTGATGTATTTTATGTCGTAGAATAAAACGTGAAAGTGTCTTGAGCTTATGTTCACCACAGACCTTATTTCAGCCATTTAACCAAAACCCCCATTCAAAAAACCCATTGACTTTGAGACAAGGGAACCGGAAGTGCTAAAATGCTAACTCATTTCTGCGTTTGGTCTACAAAATTATGTCATACCTGCACCACTCTATAGACGATACCCTAGTGACCACCCAGAACACCTTATCTAAGAACTACTCCGAATACACAATATCCTAGCAATTTCATAGCAACCATCCAGAACACCTTATCTGGCAACCACCCAGAATACACAAAACCATAGAGACCCAGAAACCACAAAGAAACACCTTAGCATTGTCACAACTTTTGCACTCAAATTTTCGTAATAACTGTTAAATGTTTCTAAACATTTAGTCAAGTCTGTAATTTGTAAAACAGCTGTTGAACAGCACTTATTGAAGTAATGAGCTGTACCTCTATTTGCTGCTTCATCTGAGAGCAGTTAAAAAATGAACAGGTTCTTTTAACAGCTTGGCAACAGTTTGCACTTAAATACCAGAGCGCACAAATACACAAATGAATCGTGGAACTCGGAATGTGAAAGAGAACGAATCCACCAAAGCGCCAGGGACGCCAGGCCAATGAAATCATTGCTGTCTGCTGTTATGTCCTGGCTGTCATGTCAACCTGTCATACTGATGATTTAACTCATCTACTTCTCGCGGATGTGTGCGAGTGTGGGTGAGCGTACGAACATCCCCGCAATTCCCCACAGTGGTGCCTGAAAACTCGCCGCCTGCCTGTCAAACCAAATCCAATCTCCGCATTCCAGAACGGTAGAGTTGGGGTAGGGAAAAAACACTTAATCCATTTACTGCAGTGTAACAGCATCTCATCCATCAGCTCCTAGCTGCCAATGGGAAGACTGCACCAATCCCAAACCAGATTGAGGGAAAAAAGGAGGGAGAGAGAGAGAGAGAGAGAGAGAGAGAGAGAGAGAGAGAGAGAGAGATCCATCTTGAGTACTGTAAGAACAGCCTGCAGTTCTCAGGACACACCTGTACACACACTTGTACGTCGATGTGATCGATGGCTGCTGTGGTACCGGCAAATGTTACCGTTCATCATACGCTAGCACTAAGGCATTCACATCGAGTCGCCTTTGAACAATAACGGACACACTTAATTACCTCATAGAGTCACATCAGAGAGCCTGCATATGTGCTAATTTATGCTCCAGTCCAACGTGGCTGACATCTACAATTCATTAAGGGCTATATTTACGAGGTCACCAATTCATGTAAGTCATCATATAATACGCGCAGTATCATGTCAGATGTGGCATGGTGGGTAGCGCACATGCTCCGACACGCTTATGCAGGCTCTTGATCCTGTTTCCCCATCAAATTCTGTGTCCTCTCCTGATCCACTCGCTCAACTTTAATGTAGTAAATGCTGCACAATGGTATCACTCTTTACAACGTTGTACACATAACAGTAATTTATATGATTAGCCTTTTGCTTGATTACGTTATTAAACAGCTTATTATGGAATTATATCGCGGACAATTTTCAAAAGGAATTGCAAATTCCGACTACATCAATAAACCCCGCCCCCAAGCCTGATTGACAGTTGACTGTGTTAGACATCGGAAATGCAAGTGCAAAGGGGATTGCGATTCCATTTGAATTTTGTGCAGGTTATGGCAGGACACGGAGGACATGAAATAGCAAATAGGTGATTTTCAATTGCTATTACAAAACGGCAGGGCCATAACTTGTAAGACATTGGAAATGCAATTGCAAACAGACTTTGCTTTTCCATTTGAAATTTGGCAATCGTTGTGTGTTCGCGTAAACGAAAATGCAAACGGCAATGCGCGATTTGCAATTGCGTTTGGATTGTCACATTTTATGCGTCAACAAACTGAAAATGCAATTGCAAAAACAATTTGCAATTCCCTTTGAAAATTGTCTGTGATATCCTTCCATAGCTAATAATGTGTTACTAATATTGTTATATTAGTGTATTATATTATAATATAATATAATATAATATAATATTAGTGTTGCTAATATTGCATAAACCATGTTCAAGTTCGCCTCAGTTAGCCTTCTAAAAATCAGCATCCTTAGAAACGCTTTGAACATCATAGAACAAGGCATATAGCTCATCGTAATATACATAATTCACCCGGCTATATTGCTAAATGTACTTTTTTTTTGTTTCAACATATAAATATACTGGTATGGCTTCTCTTGAGACTCAAGTGCACTAGGGAATAGTTAATGATATGCTAAAGCCCGCCCACACGTTGACGTGATTGGTTACAAGGTATTTTGTGATGTCAGAAACACCAGCGATTTCAGATTTTGTCTTTGGTTCAATGGTGTTGACCTATGAATTTGCACATGGTTTGTCTCAAAAGCATATTAAAAACACCACATAGACATAAACAACATTAAAACCTAGATTTTCCCCATGGGGGGTCTTTAAATAAACAAAAATGTAAATTTTGTCTTTGTCTCACCCTCATGTTGATCCAACCCTGAAATTCACCGTAATGTCCAGAGATTTGTTTTTCATAACGAAGGCTAATATATCCCATGTTTTCTGAAGTCATTCTGAGGTGAAGCCAAGCGATGTGCAAAACAACATCAAATTACCTACAGTGCATAGACGTGCAGACTACTGGACATATGTTTGAAAGAAGTCTCTTATGCTCACCAATATGACTTCAATTTAAAAGACTATTTTCTATTTTAAAATGTCATTTATTCCTGTGATGGCAAAGCTGAATTTTCAGCATCATTACTCCAGTCTTCAGTGTCACAGTGATCCTTCAGAAATCATTTTAATATGATGTTTGCTCTAGAAACATTTCTTATTATTATCACATTGCTGTTAAAAAGTTTGGTGTCCATCCTCATTGGAGAGCAGAGCAGCGTGAACATTCGGCCAAACATCTAATATGTTCCAAAGAAGAAAGAACATCTTACAAGTTTGGAACAACATGAGGATTAATATATGACAGAATGTTCCTTTATTAGAGAACAATCCTTATAAAATGTAAAAATGCATGTACTCTGCACTGCATAGAGTGGACTTTACCGAAACTGCACCTCTGATAAATCAGCTGGTGAGATGCAGCCATGCCTCTCTGCCAGAGGGGAATGCTAACAATTAGCCCCAGAGCTTGGCATGAATGTCTGGGGAGAGAGCCAGCAATTAGACCCAGGGAGAGGCATCTCAGCCAGGGGAGAGATCCAGTGATGAGGCCCTGAGTTTGGCAAGTGGGAGAGAGTGCTACATTACTGCTTGATGTCACACAGTGGCTGTGGCCAGAGGGGCAGATACTGGCACATACTTTTATGCACTCGCACACACACACACCCAAACGCTGATTCACAGGCCAGAGCAGGACGTCAGGGATGTGAGTGTGTGTGCAAGAGACGGGGAGGTTAATAGAAAAAATGTGAATGTGGATTTCAGGCATGAGCACCTAGGAGCTCTCCTGCCCCGGGAAAACGCAATGACAAACCTTTCAGCATGAGTGCATATGATGCCATCAGTGTCAACGTACTAAGCCGATCTCTCTCTCTCTCTCTCTCTCTCTCTTACTGTCCCAGACTCTCTGAAAGCATAAAAACAGAAGGAAGAGTTACTCAAAGTGACGTGTCTGTCATTAATGTAAATTTTTCTCATCAGTGGCCGTAACTAACACAGACCATTGCACAAGGTCAGATTAAAAAGACAGCCCCTCCATTTGGTTGAAATATTACAACAACAGCGAAAGAGACAGTGCAGGGCACCCGGCATCCATCCCGAACCATTTTCATATTTCAGTCGATTCTCATTACGTGACATTTGTCCCAAAACTTCAGAAGCATCCATGCTTCTTGAACATCCCAACTGGAATATGAGACAATTTGAGGACCTGCCAGTCGGAGCCCAGTTCTGCTTCCTGCATACTCTTAAAGTCAGCGTGAAAAACACATACAAGGGTACATACTGGTGGCATCTATTTCGCCAGAGACATCCAAGTTGAGTATGACTCATCTGTCTCTGTCAAGATGACAACAGAGGACCCAATACTATGCAAAACATCCCGAACAGCAGTGCTGTGGAAGCTACTTTGAAACTAGATTGTCAAGCTACAAGCTAGGCATGATTTAAAGTAGTTCAACTACAGTCAAGCTGTTCTTTTGAAAAAGTAGAGTTTGCTACTCTGCCAGCTATAACGAAAAGTTGCCACAACACTGATTCCAAATACATTTTATTTAGTAAAAATCATTGTAGTATTTTCTGTTGCTACAACACTCAAAACTAAAGTGCCGCATAAATATCTGTGCAGAAACTAATGAATCTGTCAATCTTATTATTGAACCTGTGCATGAGCAAACCAATTGACTAAAATGATTCAGACTTCTCCAATACTTTATATGAGAGGGTGAGTGGATAAGCTTCAATAGCACATAAAGATTTCATTATGATGAAAAGTAGAAATATCTAAAATAAATACTTAAAGGGATAGTTAACCCAAAAATTGTAATTACCTCATGATTTACTCACCCTCAAGCCATCCTAGGTATATGGCATTCTTCTTTCAGATGAATACAATCAGAGTTATATTAAAAAAATGTCCTGGCTTTTCCAAGCTTTATAATGGCAGTGAATGTCAGCACAAAATTTGAAGCCACAAAAAAGTGTATCCATTTATTATAAAAGTAATCCACATGGCTCCAGGGGGTTAATAAAGGCCTTCTGAAGCGAATCGATGGGTTTGTGTAAGAAAAATATCCATATTTAAAACTTTATAAACTAAAATATCTAGCTTCCGGTGGACCACCTTCCATATTCAACTTGCGGAAAAAGCATAACTGGCACGATGATGATGTCGGACTTAACATAAGCAACTTCATAAAATTTTAAATATGGATATTTTTCTTACACAAACCCATCGATTCGCTTCAGAAGGCCTTTTTTAACCTTCTGGGATACACATAGGATGGCTTGAGGGTAAGTAAATTATAGGATAATTTTCGTTTTTGGGTGAACTATCGCTTTAAAACGCAAGTGCAAAGATTTTTGAATCATGAATATTATGTTTTCTTGTGGTTACTCTATTTCACCTGAACAAAACATAACTTTTAAATATATAATCACAGCACAGTCATGAGGGTCTACAGGGTCTTGCTTCATGATATCATATCCTGCTTCCTTTTTTAATGCCGTAATTTTTTTGTTGTAATAATAATAATAATAATAATAATAATAATAGGTATTATATATAATAAATAAAGCAACTTAGTCCCGCCCACAACATTTGAGGTAGGGAAGTTCAGTCTGGACTCGATCCGTATAGATCAGTGATTTACACAAAAAAAATTTCCAGCGTGTGTGCAGTTGAGTCCTGTTGACAACAGTGTGTCACTCATCACTCTGTTGCTCTGATTGGTTGTAGGTCTATCCAACTGAGTGCAGATGCATTTTCTTCCCTGGTTCGATTGAAACTCCCCAATAATCACAGCCCAATGGAGCAGTATCAGACTCATATTCTGACTAGAATCTGAGTATGACGAAGTCAGACTATCGTATCTCCATTTGAGCTTGATTTTTGTAAAATATAAATAAAAAGTATTGGGACACTGTTCCAAGTCATTGAATTCATCCATTCATTGACTGCATCCAAGCCTTACATCACCAAGTACAATGCAAAGCGTCAGATGCAGTGGTGTACAGCACACCGCCACTGGACTCTAGAGCAGTGGAGACGTGTTCTCTAGAGTGACCAATCACGCTTCTCTGTCTAACAATCCAATGGAGTCTGGGTTTGGCGGTTGCCAGGAGAACAGTACTTGCCTGACTGCATTGTGCCAAGTGTAAAGTTCGGTGGAGGGGGGATTATGGTGTGGGGTTGTTTTTCAGGGTTTGGGCTTGTCCCCTTAGTTCCAGTGAAAGAAACTCTTAATGCTTCAGCATACCAAGACATTTTGGACAATTTCATGCTCCCAACTTTGTGGGAACAGTTTGGGGATGGCCCCTTCCTGTTCCAACATGACTTCGCACCAGTGCACAAACCTTGTGGAAAGCCTTCCCAGAAGAGTTGAAGTTGTTATAGCTGCAAAGGGTGGGCCAACTCTATATTAAACCCCATGGATTAAGAATAGGATGTCATTAAAGTTCATGTGCATGTAAAGGCAGGCGTCCCACAACTTTTGGCAATATAATGTATATTGTTAATCCCCACAAAAATATCAAAATAAATTTGAAATTTCAATGGAAAGAAATTGAAAATTAAAAGTGGTTCGCTTAAAAATGTAATAAAAATAATTCAAATATATATATATTGCATCACCCTTAGGTGACCACATTTTATTAGCACCTCAGTTCACTTGTCTGTAAACCAGCATGTGCAATACATCATAACAAAATATAGCAATGCAAATATAGCAATTTTATCACATTACTTGGCCACTTACTAAAAAAAAAAATAGATAGTTGTGTCACTATTCTAATTAGTCACACCCTAAAACATGTTTAAACTAAGCAAACAGACATGAGACTCTCTTTTTCTTTTCCTGGGCAGCTGTTCCAAGTGTATCGGTGCTTGGAAGTTGACTTAGTGGAAAAGCAACTGTAAGTTGGTTAATAAGCTTAATGGCTGAGCGTGTCGCATCCTGACCAGCTCATGTGCGGAACAGTGAGAGAGCACAAGCTACTTTATAACTGTAAGCCTTTTAATGCCACTTCACCACAATGGCTTCCTTTAGCGACCAGGATAAAAGCCAGCACGCTGTGTGAATGAGTAAACAGCTGAATATATCAAGATATGGACAGCCCCACTGTGGCATGTGTCTTTGTGCTGTTAGCAGCAGGGGACACGCGGGATGGATGTTTGGCTAACATGAGCTGAGACAAATGCATAACAAATGGGTGATGGAAGAGAGAAAGTAAGATAGAGACAGAGCAAAACTGAATTTTCCTCTTTGTTTTCTTACCGTGCACAAGGGTTTTAACGAAAGCTTCACGCTGAGAAACCCTTTCATGTCAGGACAACAGCACATCACACTTGGTTTCAACACAAGCTTCATGCGCTACTTTGACCTCCAGTGTTATGAGGATGCCAGACAGCAAAAAAGCAGAATGTCCGCACAGTAAATTATAAAAAATGTATGGTTATCTTCGGCTGTGTTTTGAAAGGTCAGCAGCAGTGGATATTGTTAAAACTTTGAGCATTGCATTACAGCACTTGACCTGTAAGTTAGCTGCTTCACTGCATAGAGCTTACTGAAAAAAATCATATTCTTAAGTATTTTTATCTAATTATCCAGTAAAAAATATCTTTAAAAAAAATGTCACTTGAGAAACAATGCTGCATAAAATACAAAGGCTTGTTTTCAGAGAATGCATAGGCTACTACTGTTCAAAAGTTTGGGGTCAGTAAGATTTTTTAAAGTTTTTGAAAAAAGTCTCTTTTGCTCACCAAGGCTTGTTTTGAAGGTCTCCTACAACAGATTTACATGCATCAAAGGTCAAAAAACTGTTTCATTTTCATTGCACCTCATCACATTTTTCAATGATTCTCAAACGATGGAGGAATCCATCTCTCTAAATCCCTCCTTTCCATGAGCTACTCTGCTCTGATTGGCCAGATGGCCCAGTCTGTTGTGATTGGTCTATTGCTTACAGCGCATGTGGGAAGCTAACTCCCATTACCATAACTGAACTTCAGCTCCAATCCGAGGGCGAGTCTGATGATGAAACATTGGAAGGACTAGTCATTCAACCCTAACCTCCATCGCAAGGACGACTTGAGCAGGACGTTTCTCGGTGATACTCAGTCTGAGGTACATTATGAGATGTTGCAGCTGTAACTCCTCACCATCAGCATTAACAACCTCATGTCAGGTTGAGGGTCTCTCCTCAACCACCACCAATGTGCAGCATCCACTTGGATGATGCGACAGCAGCCACAGTACAACGGCGCCAGTGCGCTCACCACATACTAGCGATAGGTGGAGAGTAGAGAGGGTGATAGAACAATTCAGTGGATGGGGGTTATTAGGAGGCCATGACTGGTAAGGGCCAATGGAGGGAATTTGGCCAGGACACCGGGGTTACACCCCTACACTTTACGAGAAGTGCCATGGGATTTTTTAATGACCACAGAGAGTCAGGACCTCGGTTTAACGTCTCATCCAAAGGAATCAGTGAATGACTGATGTAACATTAAAGTTTGCAAAACAAATCCATCCTTTATCTTTACTCAAAGTAGTAAGAACGACAGACAATCCGTATTATTAGACAGTGTTAAGTAATAGTGGTATTTTAGTAAGACAGTAATAATGTGTGTTAGCCAGTTAGCCGGAAACATACACAATATAAAACACAAAACTATGTATTTTGAACACCCGGTAGAAAATATATACATCAATAATTATTCATACTTAGAGGTTGTGATTCTGAGGAGCAAGCTGGTCCAAATAAACTGGGTACTGACTCATCTTTCAAGAATAAGCGTTTTGCGAATCCTGTGTTTAACTCTGAGATCTGAGAAGCATGTATAACAGAGGTCTGCAAGTACACTCACCTAAAGGATTATTAGGAACACCATACTAATACTGTGTTTGACCCCCTTTCACCTTCAGAACTGCCTTAATTCTACATGGCATTGATTCAACAAGATGCTGAAAGCATTCTTTAGAAATGTTGGCCCATATTGATAGGATAGCATCTTGCAGTTGATAGAGATTTGTGGGATGCACATCCAGGGCACGAAGCTCCAGTTCCACCACATCCCAAAGATGTTCTATTGGGTTGAGATCTGGTGACTGTGGGGGCCATTTTAGCACAGTGAACTCATTGTCATGTTCAAGAAACCAATTTGAAATGATTCAAGCTTTGTGACATGGTGCATTATCCTGCTGGAAGTAGCCATCAGAGAGTGGGTACATGGTGGTTATAAAGGGATGGACATGGTCAGAAACAATGCTCAGGTAAGCCGTGGCATTTAAATGATGCCCAATTGGCACTAAGGGGCCTAAAGTGTGCCAAGAAAACATCCCCCACACCATTACACCACCACCACCAGCCTGCACAGTGGTAACAAGGCATGATGGATCCATGTTCTCATTCTGTTTACTCCAAATTCTGACTCTACCATCTGAATGTCTCAACAGAAATCGAGACTAATCAGACCAGGCAACATTTTTCCAGTCTTCAACTGTCCAATTTGGTGAGCTCGTGCAAACTGTAGCCTCTTTTTCCTATTTGTAGTGGAGATGAGTGGTACCCAATGGGGTCTTCTGCTGTTGTAGCCCATCCGCCTCAAGGTTGTGTGTGTTGTGGCTTCACAAATGCTTTGCTGCACACCTTGGTTGTAACGAGTGGTTATTTCAGTCAAAGTTGCTCTTCTATCAGCTTGAATCAGTCGGCCCATTCTCCTCTGACCTGTAGCATCAACAAGGCATTTTCGCCCACAGGACTGCCGCATACTGGATGTTTTTCTCTTTTCACACCATTCTTTGTAAACCCTAGAAATGGTTGTGCGTGAAAATCCCAGTAACTGAGCAGATTGTGAAATACTCAGACCAGCCAGTTTGGCACCAACAACCATGCCACGCTCAAAATTGCTTAAATCACCTTTCTTTCCCATTCTGACATTCAGTTTGGAGTTCAGGAGATTGTCTTGACCAGGACCACACCCCTAAATGCATTGAAGCAACTGCCATGTGATTGGTTGATTAGATAATTGCATTAATGAGAAACTGAACAGGTGTTCCTAATAATCCTTTAGGTGAGTGTATATTTGGCCACAGGCCACAAAAAAAAAAAAAAATTTCATCACTAGATGGCGGGCCAGAATACAGTCAAGGGATAATTTAAGAAATAAATTTATGAAAAATACAACTACAATTGTCTGACATACTGTTACAGTGTCTTTTGTAACTGGTAGTGAGCTGTTACTGCATCTCCCACATACACACATATGTGGGAGATGCAGAATGGATAAAAAATAAATCATAAAAGAGGACTTGAATAAGCCCATTAATGGCATGTTTGAGTCATGCTCTTAACAAACTGTGTTTTATTTCCTCTTTCCATATTGTGAAAAATAAATGTGTATTTTAATTTGCTTGTTACACAATGGGGCCTAACTTATTGTAATAATTATTTGACGTAGCCTACTTTTACACTCAGAATTATTCCTTGACATCCTCGCGTACTAAACTGCATTTTTTAATTGTTTGTGTGCTGGAAGTACACGATTACGTCGCGTGCAGAGTGATGTTAACATTTAAGCTAGCCGGTGAGAGAAAATAGCACTATCAAAGAGTCTAAAGAGGAAAGTCGACAGCGAAAATAGGGCATACAAAGAAGAATGAAAAGCAACCTTTTGCAAAAGCCACTAGACATGAGGGGAGTTTACCTGCACAGCTCTCACTAGCTGGCCTCCGTTACACTATCATGACAGATATATTTCAGAACCGCTATCAAAACGGCTGCAGCGGGGCGCGGACCGCCAGTTGCTGACCACTGATGTATAGCATAGGCGGACATTATGCAAATGTCTTTTCTAGTGACGTAGAACCATCACACAGTGGGATTCAAAATACAAATGACACTTTTAGGCGGTTCAGAGTCGATTCTTTCTTTTGGGAGACAATAACTTTATTCATCGCGCACTTTCGACTTTACAAGTTTACAGAACATTTACATTCACAAACTGCTATATTACACTGCATGACAGGGAATATTCGAAAAAACCATAATGGGGCAATTTAATATCTTTGAGGAAACCGATACATTTTTTCAGCATTCTTTGATGAATAGAATTTAAAAAGTTAGAAAAGGTTATAAAGTTCTTCATATTAGAACTGATATAGTATTTATTTAAAATAGAAATCTATTGTAACATTATAAACATCTTTGCTGTCACATTTGATCAATGCATCCTTGCTGAATGAAAGTATTTTCTTTCAACTTTTGAATGGCATTGAATCTTTACTTTATTTTGCCTTTTTACTTGTATTTAACTGTTTTAAGTATTTTATACTTAAAACAAGTGAACAAAATCTGCCAGTGTAGCAAAATACACTTGCAATAAAGATATAATTCATGAAAACAAGTCTTAATATCTTATGCAATGTTGCTTCTCAAGTAAATGTATCTTGTTTTAAGTATGTTTTGTTGAAAAATAAGTTTTTGCAGTGTCAAGGAACACTGATGTAAATCTGGTGATAGGGTGTGTGATTGTTTGTGTGGGAATCTGTACAGTAGGGAACGCTAAGTCGAGAGAACATGGCTGAAAGACTCCAACACCAATCAGTATGAGGGGAATTACTTACAGATGCCAGATTCTGAGTGCAGTTCTGCCCTTCTGGTAACCCCACAGCCCTGCCAAGAGCAGCTATAGGTCACGGCGTCCCAGCCAGAGACCTGGACTCAGGGGGAGAGAGACGCCGAGACACTGCAGCCAGCCATCCAGTCCCTAGTCACCCGTTTAACCACCTGCCAACTCCAACACAGCTGCTGCATGACCAAACAAGAACTCACATTATTAGGTTCTTCAAAGAAAGCATCAACAGGGCCTGAAGGCAATAACAACACATGCATCACCATTTTGCTTTCGATAAACCTTCCTTCCCGCTGTTCTCCTCCGTGCGCTACCTTTGAGGAGCAAACTCAATGACATGTGACCAGAGATGATGTGAGAGAGCGTTTCTACAGCCCTTGGACATTAAATGTTAAATGTTATTGGATTTTCCCAGAGGAAAATTGTATTTCAATGCAAAAAAAACAACAACAACTGGCTTTTAGAATTTAATAAGAAATAAGGCATGTTTTCAGAAAATACATCTGTACATTTTGTACTCCAATGTCAGATAATTTGTTCTTGTTTTAAACATTTTTCAATCACAAAAAATCATTTTTATAATGAGTAATTTTGTATTGTTTTCCGTAAAATTATGTAAATGTTTTAAAATTGAGTAAGACAAATTAAGACTTGTTTTCTGAGAATTTTTTTTTTTATTCCTTGTTTTAAGCATAAATCTAAAAGGTTTGCACATGAAAAAGAAATAATAAAATTCATAAAATAAAAGTTTTGCTGATCAATTTAATTTATCTTGTTTTAGGGGGGTTTGCAGAAATTGAAGGTTTTTTTTTTTTTTTTTTTAAAGTATAATTTCATACTGGTCCTCAGGAGGGGTAATTGAGTTCATTAAATATCAGCTGTCTCAGATGTTTCTCCTGGAGAGCATAGCTTAGATCATTTGGTTTTGGAAGTTTCTGATAAATGTTCATACAGGTACATGTAACTTTTAATCACACTATAGGCATGTATCAATGCGAATCTGATCACAGTTTGAGAATTTAAAGGAGTCACATGATGACACTAGGTGCACATCAAACAGAAATATATAATATAATTAATATAATATATTAAGCCATATATAAGCTTCTGCAAAATGAATAATTGTAAATGTAAAATACACTGCCTGGCCAAAATAAAAATAATAAACAAAATCACTGTTTGGATTTAAATAAGCATAAGAGGCTTAAGAGGCAATGATTGGATCATTATTTCAGTGATTATTATATGTTTGGCAACAGTTCTTCTAACCCTAATTAATGGAGCTTTTCATTTCTTAAAGTGCCCCTATTATGGTTTTTCGAATATTCCCTTTCATGCAGTGTAATATAGCAGCTTGTGAATGTAAATGTTCTGCAAAGTTGTAAAGTCGAAAGTGCGCGATAAATAAAGTTATTGAGTCCCAAAGGAAAGAATCGACTCTGAACCGCCTAAACAAGTCGTCTGTCATTTGAATTTATGTCACTCAAAAAAAAAAAGACATTTGCATAATAACCTATGTTGTACGTTGTCTGCCGCGGACAACTTGACCCACCCTCAAACACGTCGTTTTACTGACGACTCCTCAACACAGAATTCGCTAAACGCTTGCTCTTGAAAGATGGGTCAGTACCCAGTTTATTTGGACTAGCTTGCTCCTCAGAATCACAACCCGTAAGCATGAATAATTATTGATGTATATATTTTCTACTGTTTTATATTGTGTACAGTATGTCTCCATAACTCACGTTATTACGGTCTTACTGAAATACATCTGCAAATCAGCTGTAGGCCACTATTACCTAACACCGTCTAATAATACGGATTGTCTGTCGTTCTTTTGAATAAAGATAAAGGATGGAGTAAGATTTGTTTCGCAAACTTGAATGTTACATCATTCATTCACGTTAGTGCTGAGTGAACATATGCGCCGTTATTGATACAGTTCCCACATATGCACCGCAATAAATTAGAAATATACACATGGGTTTGTTGATGGACATACACTTGTTAATGCTGATGGTGAGGAGTTACAGCTGCAACATCTCATAATGTACCTCAGACTGAGTATCACCGAGAAACGTCCTGCTCAAGTCGTCCTTGCGATGGAGGTTCGGGTTGAATGACTAGTCCTTCCAATGTTTCATCATCAGACTCGCCCTCGGATTGATATGGTAAAATCGACGTCATTATTACTGTCTTTAACCCATGTTTTTCGATGTGGACCTACTCTATGTGTGTGCTCTATAGCCGTGTTTCCACCGCAGGAACTTTCCCCAGGAACAGAGCAGCTTTCGGAAAAGAGGGATTTAGAGAGACTGATTCAGACTGATTCATCTGACGAGTCATTTGAGAATCATTGAAAAATGTGGTGAAGAGCAGTGTTTTTTATGAGAAAAAGTTTTTTTTTTTTTTCTACTTTGATTAATGTAAACCTGTTGTAGGAGAGATCTAAAACAAAATTAGAAACCTTTAAAATAGTATAATAGGGGCACTTTAAAAAAACATGTAGGAAGACACATCATGGACATATTCCAGGATGACAATGTCAAGATTCATCAGGCTCAGACTGTGAAAGAATAGTTGGGAGGGATATTGACCAAAAATGTATGTAACTATTACCTCTTAATGAAAATAACATCACAACATTTACTTCCCATCAATGTTTGGTCAAGATCTTGTATTGACAATGCAAGAGTCCAGCACTCTGTAAAGTCTCCTCCAGCACATCCCAAAGACTTTCAGTGAATTTAAGGTCTGGTCTTCATGTGTGAAAATGATTCTTCATGCTCCCTCACAACCATTCTTTCACAGTCTGAGCCTGATGAATCTTGACATTGTCATGGAATATGGCCATGATGCGTCTTCCTACATGGTTGTTTAAGAAATGAAAAGCTACACACTCCATCAATTAGGGTTAAAAGAACTGTTGCCAAACATATAACATGCTAGAAATATAATAAGCACTGCAATAACGATCAAAGCATAGACTCAAAGCATTTGCCTATTTAAATCCAAACAGCGACTTTTTTTTTTGGCCGGGCAGTGTATAATATAATATATTATAAAAAACATTTTTAAAAATAACTGCATGCAAACCATGCCAGAAAATGAGTTTTTGACTATAGTTAAACTACATATACATTCCATTGTTCTTGAAACCCAGATCTAACTTATCCACCATGTTAAGATACATAATGAGACGAGACCTGAATCATGTGATCACCCCAGCATGTTCTGCATCCCCAGAGCCTTTGATTATAGCGCACGGAGAGACAGACAGGACTAATTGCTGCATATCCAGCCCCCTGTGCTGTGGTCGTGCTGAGCTGTTCAATGCCACCCTGCAGTAGTGCATTTCGGGATATCATTTTGAACGACTCCTACCCCTCCCTAATCCCATGACCGGAGGGTGATTTTAATAATACAACACAGACTGGTCAAAGAGATCAAAAATCTCAACGAGGGTGGACAGATGCCATACCGCACATCCTACTACTACATCTCAGAGACTGTCCTCGTTTGCCCCGCCTACTCCACTGCCACCGCCACCCTGATTGTCATGGAAATGATCCAGATGCGACCCTCACACCCTCGTTACGGCCATTAGCCAGTCCCGGGCCCTCGAAGAAGGACCCCTGGTGATTTGAGCACCATTAAACTTGAACCAAAGCTATTGAACTATGACCACCCATCGTCCTGGTCCCATCACAAGTCATTTGTATGTAATTAGCAGCCAAGGATGGTTGTGTTTGTCCAGGCTGGTTTGCACCATTAAGTATTGGTTTTACATTTAAAGGTATAGATAACCCCAAATTTAAATGTTTTACTCATCCTCATGTCATTCCAAACCTGTATGACCTTCTTTTAAAATAATACTTAATTTTTTCCCTATGCATTTATGAAAAATGGTAACTGGAGAAAAAAAAAAACACAATTAATGAGACTCATGCTTATATATTAGACTTCAGCAAAAATTCTGTCACTATGTACTCTGCATCATGTGCTTCTAAACCAGTATGACTTTTTTTATTCTCTGCAGAGCAAAAAAAATAACATAATTTTGAAGAATGTTTCAGCTGTTTTTGACCCCATTTTTATTGCATTGAAAAAAATATATTTTTCTAAATATCTTCTTTTGTGTTCCACAGAAGAATGAATGTCATACAGGTTTGGAATGACATAAATAAATTGGTACTATAGACTGTTTTAGCTGGTTAACCAATAACACTGTACCTGATTAGCCGAATGAGATCTGATGGCCTTTGCAAAACCAAAGACATTTCGCAGTATTGCTCGTGGTGTAATGTTCTCTTCTCTTCACTTCAGATGATTAATGCACTGACTTGTTTAGCCTGGCCGCAGTCTCATGCTGAAAGGAACATCAATAAACATTTCCAGTGATCGATTGGCAGCATTTTCATGCAGATTACACAGTCAAATGTTAATCCATGTGTGTTGTGTATGATTGATCTCTAACGGAGGCATGACACCCACCTTTCATCTCTGAAGGCCTAAAGTGCCCAATCTTGGAGAGGCATTTATGTCACTGGTTTGATTCTGGTCTGCCTGTTGGACCTGCTCAGCATGGCAAACCATGAGCAATGTCTCAATATCTCTCTTTCACTTTTTTACTCGCTCTTTCTTTCGCACTCCCCCCCACCCCCACCCCACCTCCCTCCTGCTATTCTCCTGGTGAGAGAAGTACTGTGAAGCAGTTGTGCTCGGTCACAGGCGAGTGGCTGCATTGTCTCTTCCTCTATTACCATTCATCTCACTGCAATCCTCTCTGCTCTGCCCAAAACACAGCTTAGTGCTGTCCCCTCCACCACTGCAGGGGGGCCACGCAAAGTGAGTCTCAGCCTCTTGAGCCTCGTCGAGCTTGAATAAGCATGGATAAGCCGAAGAGGCAGACCGTGGACCACCTGGAGCAGCGCACTGCGCATACACTCAGTGATGGAGACTGGCTGAGAAAGGTGGATACGGTGTGTGGCTTACATGACAGCGTCAGACCAAATTTATACTCTGCACCTTGGTGGACATGCACCTCAGAGAGCAACTATCCCTTCAGAATGGCCAGATGGGAACTTTTGTCAGTCAGGCTAGATTGGGTATACACTCACCAAAAGGATTATTAGGAACACCTGTTCAATTTCTCATTAAAGCAATTATCTAATCAACCAATCACATGGCAGTTGCTTCAATGCATTTAGGGGTGTGGTCCTGGTCAAGACAATCTCCTGAACTCCAAACTGAATGTCAGAATGGGAAAGAAAGGTGATTTAAGCAATTTTGAGCGTGGCATGGTTGTTGGTGCCAGACGGGCCGGTCTGATTATTACACAATCTGCTCAGTTACTGGGATTTTCACGCACAACCATTTCTGGGGTTTACAAAGAATGGTGTGAAAAGGGAAAACCATCCAGTATGCGTCAGTCCTGTGGGCGAAAAATGCCTTGTTGATGCTAGAGGTCAGAGGAGAATGGGCCGACTGATTCAAGCTGATAGAAGAGCAACTTTGACTGAAATAACCACTTGTTACAACCGAGGTATGCAGCAAAGCATTTGTGAAGCCACAACACGCACAACCTTGAGGCGGATGGGCTACAACAGCAGAAGACCCCACCGGTACCACTCATCTCCACTACAGATAGGGAAAAGAAGCTACAATTTGCACAAGCTCACCAAAATTGGACAGTTGAAGACTGGAAAAATGTTGCCTGGTCTGATGAGTCTCGATTTCTGTTGAGACATTCAGATGGTAGAGTCAGAATTTGGCGTGAACAGAATGAGAACATGGATCCATCATGCCTTGTTACCACTGTGCAGGCTGGTGGTGGTGGTGTAATGGTGTGGGGGATGTTTTCTTGGCACACTTTAGGCCCCTTAGTGCCAATTGGGCATCGTTTAAATGCCACGGCCTACCTGAGCATTGTTTCTGACCATGTCCATCCCTTTATGACCACCATGTACCCATTCTCTGATGACTACTTCCAGCAGGATAATGCACCATGTCACAAAGCTCGAATCATTTCAAATTGGTTTCTTGAACATGACAATGAGTTCACTGTACTAAAATGGCCCCCACAGTCACCAGATCTCAACCCAATAGAGCATCTTTGGGATGTGGTGGAACGGGAGCTTTGTGCCCTGGATGTGCATCCCATAAATCTCTATCAACTGCAAGATGCTATCCTATCAATATGGGCCAACATTTCTAAAGAATGCTTTCAGCACCTTGTTGAATCAATGCCACGTAGAATTAAGGCAGTTCTGAAGGCAAAAGGGGGTCAAACACAGTATTAGTATGGTGTTTCTAATAATCCTTTAGGTGAGTGTATTTGGCACAAATTTTCATACACTTCTTGTGAATATGATTAATCTGTGCAAAAATAAAAAATTAAAATATTATTAATGTTATCTTTAAAAATGTCCACTTTTCATGATCCAATTAATTCCTGATCCAAACCCATGTATTGTACATTCATTCAATGCAAAGAATTCAAAATTAAGATCAACTGTCTTTAAGAGTTTTTAGACTGTTTCTAATGCAACATCTTGAGTTGTACACTGTTAGACAATTGGTGCATTAGATGTTGCATGTTTTCATGTGTAGTATAGGGTTGTGTGACATTCAGAATTGAATTGAGAATGCCTTTCATTATCCAATTAAATTCCTTAATTTGAATTGAGGTAGAAAACATGAATTTGAATATTAATTAGAATTAAAATGTATTGAAATTCACATAACTGTTGCTAGAAAAAACGTACAATGGATGGATGGATGGATGGATGGATAGATAGATAGATAGATGTAACATTTATACTTCATTAAGTCTTTATATTCTGAATGATTTAGCTTCCACGTAAATACTGTTTTTTTGGAAATACATCAGATATGGGAGTAAAAGGCGGATGTGAAAGCAATTTCATGCCACTGTCTTTTTTTTTTTTTTTGTTTGTTTTTTGTGGACAATGACAAAAAGAATACCAGACGAATCATTGCAAACCCACAGTCCTCTTCCATTGACCTTTAGTCTTATTTTCAAAAGCCTGCAACTGAGGTTAAACTTCATGAAATGGGTTAGCACAACGCAGCCTCGGTCAGTGTGAAAATAGATAAACAGTGTATTCAGATCAGCGACCAGTAGCATTGGTACCCCATAAATCCAGAATGTGTCTTGCTGGGCAAATGCATTGGGAGTGATGAGCTGTATGATTTAGTACCGCCCGCTCTGCTCTCTCTGTCTGTCTGAGCACCACGCACAGACGCAGAGCTCTTTTCATAAGCCTGGCCGAATGACATGATTCATGGCTCTAGTCCCAGCTGTTCTAGGAGCAGGCCAGGCCAGCCACTGCTGGGTTTGCTGGTTTATTCATGCTGTCCGGCGTAGTAATGACAACCTGCAAACTGCAAAACACTAGATCAACATCCTCCCTGACCAAATGTACATTTTAACAGTTTACAGATTGATAGGGTTAGACATGGAACTGAATTAGGACCTATCTGTTAGGAAAGCCCTGTATGAATTATTGCTTGTCGTGAGGCCAGGTTTTAAATGTCATGAATCCACACCTGTGGCACACAAGAATACACTGTCATGCTGTATAGTGTGTCACATGATGACTAAGCATATTGTGTAAGTTCTACCAGTATATGTCTTAACTTAAGATAACAACTTTTCATTTCATAAAACCAACATGCTCAAATCTTTTAAAAAAATACCAGTTTGACCCAGGAGGATAGCACCATACCAAGCATCCAAAACAGCATACACTATATTGCCAAAAGTTTTGTGACGCCAGCATTTACATGCACATGAACTTTAATGAAATCTCATTCTTAATCCGTGGGGTTTAATATGGAGTTGGCCCACCCTTTGCAGCTTCAACTATTCTGGGAAGGCTTTCCACAAGGTTTAGGAGTGTGTTTATGGGAATTTTTGACCATTCTTCTAGAGGCACATTTGTGAGGTCAGGCACTGATGTTGGACGAGAAGCCCTGGCTCGCAGTCTCCGCTCTAATTCATCCCAAAGGTGTTCTATCGGGTTGAGGTCAGGACGGGTTGAGGCCAGTCAAGTTCATTCACATCAAACTCACTCATCCATGTCTTTATGGAACTTGCTTTGTGCACTGGTGCAAAATCATGTTGGAACAGGAAGGGGCCATCCCCGAACTGTCCCCACAAAGTTGGGAGCATGCAATTGTCCAAAAAGTCTTGGTATGCTGAAGCATTAAGAGTTTCTTTCACTGGGACTAAGGGGCCAAGCCCAACCCCTGAAAAACAACCCCACACCATAATTCCCCCTCAACCAAACTTTACACTTGGCACAATGCAGTCAGGCAAATACCGTTCTCCTGGCAACCGCCAGATCCAGACTTGTCCATCGGATTGCCAGACAGAGAAGCATGATTCATCACTCCATAGAACACGTCTCCACTGCTCTAGTGTCCAGTTGGAATCTGAAGGCCACACAAAGTTTGGAGGTCTGTAGCTATTGACTCTGCAGAAAGTTGGCGACTTCTGTGCATTGTGTGCCTCAGCATTCACTGAGCTCCTGAGAGCAACCCATTCTTTCACAAATGTTTTTAGAAGCAGTCTGTATGCCTAGTGCTTGATTTTATACACCTGTGGCCATGGAAGTGATTGGAACACCTGAATTCAGTGATTTGGAGGGGTGTCCCAATACTTTTGGCAATACAGTGTATGTGCTGGTTATTTCAACAGGGATGTTGGGTGGTTATATAGTGTTCGCCCACAGCCAAAAGATATTCTGGTCCCATTAGTCAAAGACTTTTGTTTCATAAGCCGCTTTTCCACCGCAGGAACTTTCTCCAGGAACTAGGGACTTTGGTGTGGTACTCCGTGTGTTTCGACCGTAGGGGCCAGGGTCTAAATGAAGTTCCGAGTAAAAATGTCCCCCTTAGAAAGTCCCTTCTCGCGAGGTAGTACTTTTTCAAAGTTCAGGAACTTTTGGGGGTGGGACTTGGGCGCTGAACAGGCTGATTGGTTCACACAGCATTTCGATTGGTTGACTCCACACAGCATTTTATTTCAACCACCATTTCAAAAGTCTGCTGCAGTGTGTGCAGTCAGAGTTGTTTGCTATTCGACAATGGAGTTTAAAAAATATGACCTATGATGAGGTTCAGGCTTTATTAAGGATAAAATCCAGCGGGAACTGGAAAGTTGTGTGCAGTCCTACGTCCCCAGACTAATCTTCGCTGTACTTTAGACTGCATGGAAACACAGTCATAAACAGGTTGGGGGGTTGGGGGATGTTCCTGGTTCAAATTGTTTCAGATAATTTCTGTGGAAACGGGGCTATAGTCTATGGGACTTTTCAACCTGATCTCATGGGATATGTTACGAGGTGGCAATTTTGTAAAAATGTACACAACGTGAATCGTACAAAAAGTATGACTATTAGAAAAAAGTAAGCATGAAGGTCCACCCTTAAATATAGGGGTGTAAGCAGATCGTACACTCAAAAAATTTAAACCAACAGTAGGGGTTGCCCATATTTGACACAGCATTTTCTAGAGTTTAGGAAAACCATCAATTCCCCAAAGCGTAAAATAGTTACAAATTGTCATGAGATTGTGTTGGACTTTTCTCCTGTTTTATAATCCATCAGATGAAAATCACAATACCACTTTGAAGAGTAATAATACACCTTTCCTCAACAAAGTGCACAATGTGAAGTATTATCATTTAAGTCTGTAATGCAAATGGTTAATTGATTTAAAAGTATGAATAATAGTAATGAACAAACGGTACTAATAGAGTTTTTTTTTCTTTGTGGATTACAATAACTGGTTTGAATAGCATATATCATATCATTATACGCTTTAACACTATGTAACACCCTTTCTGTGGATCTACTACCATAACAGATGAATAATTTCTCAAGAGTGGATTTCGTAGGCACAGAGCTACGTGAGAACCCTTTGTTAACCTCTGTAAATGGTATCTTGTCTACATAATTCACCATTCTATCGGGTTTCGTCTTTAAGTAGAAAACTGTGTCAACTGTGTCAAGACCGACAAAGCAAGGGGAAGATCATTTTTATGAGCCTATAAGAGTTCCTAACCTCATTTAAAGATCTCCTGAGACATGTGAGTCCATCCAAGCCCCTAAAAAAAAAAAAATCTGAGTATGTTCACAGAAAAATAAAGGAACAAAATTGAAAGTCCCCTGTAGTCAATCATTTTATCCCTTAAAACTAATCTTTGATCACCAAAATGACATATTTAAATGACATATATGATTAGCCTTTTGCTTGACTACTTAAACAGCTAATAATGTGTTACTAATGTTACATAAACCATGTTCCCGTTTGCCATCTCAGTCTGCCTTCAGTATCAGTCAGTATCCTTAGAAACGCTTTGAACAACTTAGAACGTCAGTGGAGAAAAGCACCATAACATCGTAATATACATCATACACCCGGCTATACTGCTAAATCTGCCTGATTTTTCAGAAAAATATACCAGGATAACCATGGCTTCTCTTGAGACTCCCTGCTTCAAAGCAGTTAATGATATGCTAAAGCCTGCCGGCACATTGATGTGATTGGTTACAAGGTAGTTTGTGACGTCAGAAACCACGTTTTTGAGACCGTCTTTGGTTCACTGCAGTTTAAAGAGAAAATACTCAACAGTGGTGTTGACTTATGAATTTGCACAGCTTATCTTAAAGCATATTAAAAACACCACAAAGACATATAAACAACATTCAAAGCTTGATTTTCACCACAGGGGGTCTTTAAAGAAACAGTTCTGTCATCATTTACTCACCTTCATGTTGTTCCAAGCCAGTTTGATTTTCTTCTGTGGAGCACAAAACAAGAAACTCTAAATAATGTACAGTACTGCTTTTCCCTCAATGCAGTTAAAATAATTGGGAATTTGCAGTAATTATGCAAAAGCATCACAAAAGTGGTCTATATGACTTGTGCACTATATTTCAAGTTGATAGAACAGAACCTAAGAACCAGATTCCTGAACAAATCAGTAACTTGACCCATTTTGTGAATTGGTAAATTGAAAAGATCTGAATCACTAAAATTAACTGTTCACAGATCAGGCATACCAGACTTAAAGAGTTAGTTCACCCCAAAATGATAATGCTGTAATAAATTACTCACCCTTATGTTCACTCAAAAAAATGAACTTATGATGCTGTTCACTTTATTTAAGCAATTAATCTTGATTTAACACCATTATATCAGGTTCCTGGTTCAAATGTAATTGCTTCATGTTATATTGACTTAAAACCGTTACTCTTTGACATAACTTAATATTTTTATTTTGAAATAACATGTTTCAATCAAGTAACCCAATCAAACAGGACTTTCACTTCCCATCATGCTTTGCAAAGGGGCTGAATTCGAGAGTAAATGTTTAAATAAAGTGCTATTTTATGTATTTCTAACAAGATGAGAAAAGTTTTGTTATGTTGGTATTTAAAAGTTTGTGTTATGTTAGTGTTTTTGGAGGTTACCATTGTGGTGAAGTGTAGAGCATGTGCTTGGGGTGAGGACCTGCTGATAACAATTAGAGTTGTTTTAATAATAATAAATAAAATTTAAAAAAACACTATTTTAGGCATGCCATGGATGTAACAAAACCATCTTCTGGCTAGCCAATAAGATCTTGTAAAAGGTTTTGTAAATGTTGTAAAAAATATTATTGTTTTTTTTTTTTTTTTTTTCATGTTCATTTTAGAGTAATTAAACTTAATAGGTTTGAACAAAATTAAGAATGTTAACCTGATTTAACTAAATGGCATTGAATTAACTTTACGTAAAAAAATTACATTTACTGAAATAAACAATGTTAATTAAATTCAGCATAACCTAATTATGTGGAACCTGTTGACATAAAAAAAAAAAAGTAAATCCAACGTATAATTTTTTGGAGTGTTGTTCCAAACCCATAAGACCTTCGGCAGAACGTCTTACCATTGGCCGATGCTGTTCAAATAAGCACCACAACGCATGCACTGCAAAAAATGCTTTTCTTACTTAGCATTTTTGTCTTGTTTTAAGTCCAAATATCTAAAAATTCTTAAAACAAGAAGCATTTACTAGACAAGCAAAAGTTTTTGTCTAAGTACTAAGTAAGAAAAGCATTTTTTTTTTTTGCAGTGTGTGTGTGAGATGCTGATGCAGGAGCTAGCCAATGGTGAGCCGGCGTTCTGCTGTAGTGCTTTGAAACCGCTGCACTGTATTTACAACGTAAACTGCATTGGAGACTGGCACAGACAAGAAGAGATTGTTGAATAAAGTTATTATTTTTGTTTTTTACGCACAAAAAGTATTCTAGTCGCTTCATAACATTAAGGTTGAACCACTGTAGTCACATGGACTATTTTGACGATGTTTTTACTACCTTTCTGGGCCTTGATAAGTGGTAATTACATTGCTGGGAAGGGTCAGAGAGCCCTCGGATTTCATCAAAAAATCTTAATTTGTGTTTTCTGAAGATGAACGAAGGTCTTATGGGTTTGGAACGACATGAGGATGAGTAATTAATGACAGAATTTTCATTTTTGGGTGAACTAACTCTTTAAGGCAAGTGTCAAGATTTTGAGTGAATAACTTCATTGTTTAATTTTTTCACAAAAAGCCATCACATGACTTTAGAAGACTTGGAATATAGTGCACGAGTCATACATTTATAGTGCTTTTGCCAATTCATTGTTACTGCATTGAAAAGAGTCTTTTTCTCATCATGTTCTGCAAAGGGGGAAAGACAAGTTTCAAATGACATGAAGCAGAGCAAATGATGACAAATTATTCATTTTTAGTGAAATGTTCTAGAGCTTACCTGTAGAACAACATCTTATAAATATTATAATAATATCATTTTAAATATTATACAAACCCGATTCCAAAAAAGTTGGGACACTGTACAAATTGTGAATAAAAACAGAATGCAATGATGTGGAAGTTTCAAATTTCAATATTTTATTCTGAATACAACATAGATGACATGTCAAATGTTTAAACTGAGAAAATGTATCATTTTAAGGGAAAAATAAGTTGATTTTAAATTTCATGGCATCAACACATCTCAAAAAAGTTGGGACAAGGCCATGTTTCCCACTGTGTGGCATCCCCTCTTCTTTTTATAACAGTCTGCAAACGTCTGGGGACTGAGGAGACAAGTTGCTCAAGTTTAGGAATAGGAATGTTGTCCCATTCTTGTCTAATACAGGCTTCTAGTTGCTCAACTGTCTTAGGTCTTCTTTGTGGCATCTTCCTCTTTATGATGCGCCAAATGTTTTCTATGGGTGAAAGATCTGGACTGCAGGCTGGCCATTTCAGTACCCGGATCCTTCTTCTACGCAGCCATGATGTTGTAATCGATGCAGTATGTGGTCTGGCATTGTCATGTTGGAAAATGCAAGGTCTTCCCTGAAAGAGACGACGTCTAGATGGGAGCATATGTTGTTCTAGAACTTGGATATACCTTTCAGCATTGATGGTGCCTTTCCAGATGTGTAAGCTGCCCATGCCACACGCACTCATGCAACCCCATACCATCAGAGATGCAGGCTTCTGAACTGAGCGCTGAGAACAACTTGGGTTGTCCTTGTCCTCTTTAGTCCGGATGACATGGCGTCCCAGTTTTCCAAAAAGAACTTCAAATTTTGATTCTTCTGACCACAGAACAGTTTTCCACTTTGCCACAGTCCATTTTAAATGAGCCTTGGCCCAGAGAAAACGCCTGCGCTTCTGGATCATGTTTAGATATGGCTTCTTTTTTGACCTATAGAGTTTTAGCTGGCAACGGCAAATGGCACGGTGGATTGTGTTCACCGACAATGTTTTCTGGAAGTATTCCTGAGCCCATGTTGTGATTTCCGTTACAGTAGCATTCCTGTATGTGATGCAGTGCCGTCTAAGGGCCCGAAGATCACGGGCATCCAGTATGGTTTTCCGGCCTTGACCCTTACACACAGAGATTGTTCCAGATTCTCTGAATCTTTGGATGATATTATGCACTGTAGATGATGATAACTTCAAACTCTTTGCAATTTTTCTCTGAGAAACTCCTTTCTGATATTGCTCCACTATTTTTGGCCGCAGCATTGGGGGAATTGGTGATCCTCTGCCCATCTTGACTTCTGAGAGACACTGCCACTCTGAGAGGCTCTTTTTATACCCAATCATGTTGCCAATTGACCTAATAAGTTTCAAATTGGTCCTCCAGCTGTTCCTTATATGTACATTTAACTTTTCCGGCCTCTTATTGCTACCTGTCCCAACTTTTTTGGAATGTGTAGCTCTCATGAAATCCAAAATGAGCCAATATTTGGCATGACATTTCAAAATGTCTCACTTTCAACATTTGATATGTCATCTATATTCTATTGTGAATAAAATATAAGTTTATGAAATTTGTATATTATTGCATTCCTTTTTTATTCACAATTTGTACAGTGTCCCAACTTTTTTGGAATCGGGTTTGTAAACATCATTCTATTTCTTGTCTAAATGAATGCATTGCTTGAAAAACCTTACAAAAAAATTGAAAAGATGCACAGGCTGTTGTCTTCAGCTGAGTCACAGGAGACTTTCAAAGACATTGATTGGTTGCTTGATTTCCATTGCTCCTTTGTTTAATAAAGGGATCACGTCACTTTTGTTCCTAAGAGGTTGAAGTAACACAGAGGTCATAATCAGGGTTGGCGGTCCACAGTGAAGCTCCCCATAAAAATATTCATATTCACAGCTTTATGTTACTCATTAGCTCTTGCCAGCAGTCAAGGGTAACCACTCACCGCTATATAAAAACCTGCCTCTCCCAATCTTGGCATGCCTACAACAAACAAACAATGGAAAAAAGTGACTCCATCCATAAATTAAAACAACAACAATAACGAATGCCTGCTGGGATGCAAAGAAATGACTGGCACACACTTTGGTAATGTTGCATTAGGGATGTCCATTTACATAGTGCCAAGCAGTTGCATATTAAAGTCAATTAATTACAAAGCTGCAATTAATAAACCACCTGTTTAATAGCATGAAAGTATATAGCAATTTAAAGTCAGATCTATCTATCTATCATCTATCATCTATCCATCTATCTATCTATCTATCTATCTATCTATCTATCTATCTGTCTATCTATCTGTCTACTTACCTATTTATCTAACAGTCTATCTATATATTCCTGCATCCATTTATCCACCCATTCATCCACCCACCCACCCACCCACCAACTTATCTATCTGTCTGCCCATCCATCCATCCATCCACCAACCAACCAACCATCCATCCAGGCTTTTAAAAACTTTTTTTTTCCAACTTTTAGTCAAGGTTTTGACAACATCAAAATTGGTCTCCCTGAACTTTCCCTTTCTACTTGAATTCTGAACGAGTTTTGAATATGTGACTGTAGCTATCAAAAAGAGTTTAGCCCTCTAAGCTCAGTTTAACACATTTACCTCATTTAAATATTAAAAAAAAAAAGAATTCCACAGATTTTTACCCAGCATCAATGCAGAAGATGTGTGAAAGTCTGCAGACTCTGTATGGCTCTGCTGCAGTCACTGTTCACCATGCACCATAGGTCAGGCTTTTTTTTTTTTTTACTCCAACACTCCAAAAGGAAATATGTGTTTTATGCAAATACCATATTATAAAAGAGACAAAACCTTTGCATTTCAATGCTTTAAAAATACATAGTGTCTTTTATGCTGGAAAAGTATTCTGTGCTCTGAAAAACCCATAGGGACCGCATTTACACAACCCTGCTCTTCAATGCTGTGACCTCTCTCGCTATTGTCTGTGAGAACAAACAAAAGGCCTGAAGTCCCCTGTACACACTACCCATAAATCACTGAAACACTGAACTCAGACTGAGCCTGAGACCCAGACGGAGCCAAAGAACTATGGATACAAGACTGCCATCTATTGTTAGAGAGGAGAACCTTGGCTGAAACTAGGTATGAAGGTTACTATTCAATTGCTAAGATAGAAAATGTGCACGAGTCTGCACTTATACAGTAAAGTCGGCCTTTATTCTCCAGCTCCACTGAAGCCAAAGAAGTTTCAGTGATATTGTCCGAGCAAAGAACTCAGAGCAGAACTAGTTATAATATAAAACCACCAATATAATTAACAGGAGGTCTGCAGAAGTATACAAGAGTGTTGCATTTAACACTGTCACACCTAAACACATGCTTGCAAACACTATGCTAACTGTTTACAAAGCTTTGTGAGGTTTCTGTTACTTATTTTTGGCCTTTTACCGCTTATGTGTGAAGGGAAGTATAGAGAGGTCAGAAAACTCTCATTAAAATTCTCATTAGATTTAGGCATTACAGCAGTGATAATTAATTTTTCACATTAAAGTAATAAAAAAATTTTTTTGGGGGGGTGTTAATAATTTACCTTTTATTATTTTAATTTTGTGCTGAAATATGTGACGCGGACATATTCTTGACAGGTTTCAAATGTTGATATTTTAGTATATCAGGCACCACACTGAAAAGCATGAGCTCAGAAAGCAAATAGGCTCCAACTTTCTTTGACATACATCAATTCTCTTGTTTAAAAAAAACGAGAGAGTGATAGAAAGAGGAAAATATACCAAAATAAGGAAACAGAATAGATTAAGGTACGTTGTTGCTCAAATCGGGAAGGGCTGGGCCATGCTGGCAAGTTGAACAAAGATTATTGTTTTTATGTAAATATTTCCCATTTGTAAGAGAGCTCTAATTCAAGTTGTTCAGAGCATGACATAATAAAACAAAACAAACCATGAATTATTTGTGACTGTGCGCCTGTGTGGGCGAAAAAAAAGAAATGATGTAACAAACAATGGAGCTCCTGAAAGCTTTTATTTGGGAGGGATGAATCCCTGTCAGCTGTGACAGTATGGAGGAGTGAATCTGTCATTCACCTCAATGACAGCGTTCCCCAGACAGCGGCTTTCATCTGTGACGGCGTCACGGTTCGAGCTTCCTTTAGGTCTGCCGCTCTGAACAAGTAAACAGAGCGCATGACCAGACGACAGGGAATGATCTAGAAAACCAGGTTGCATGTTACCTGTTGCGTCCCATGGAAGAAAGAAAGTCGTGCAGGTTTTGTACGACATGAGGGTGAGCAAATGAAGGATAAACATGGAATTCTGGGTAGAACCGCAACAGAATGAGAGCGGTCTGTGCACCAGCTCATTGTGAGGAACAGATCCAAGACATCTTTGATAGGGGCCTGAATCACTGGCCCCCCCACTGGTCGTACAGGAAGTGGTATGATAAAAATAATGAGTCTGGAAGCTGCTAGCAGGGATAATTACGCGGCAAAGAAAGGGAGATGACAATGCAGCTCGCCGCATTAAAGCAGTGATAAGAGGACGGCCTAATCCACAGGACTATGGAGGGATTAAGGTTGTGAGCTCCTCGTCTGGTCTCGGGATGAGAAGGTTAACTGGCCTGTCCTTTCCACAGTCTTCTCTCTTCTCTGTCTCAATGTTCTCCAGCTCTGTAATTCCATTAGAAGGAGGGCAATCTCTTTATCCCGGGGAGCAATGGAGACGGGGAATGCCACGCGGCTTCCGAAGAGTATCCACGAACATCGCTTTCGCTGAGTAATCTGATGAAAGAGGTGATAAAACACATTTGAACAGCTGATCGATTTCTTCCAGTGCACCCTGACTAGTGCATGTCAGCAACGGCTGTCCATGTATACAAATTAGATATTCATTATTTTAATTACATATTCAAGAAGACAGAAAGACTTCAATCTATGACATGCAGTGTCCTAAAAAAGTATTTATATGCTTGATATCACCAACTTCTGCCCCATAGTTGTCTGCCAAAACAAAATGGCTACCGTTAGCACTGGAGTTGTTGCAGGATAAACAATGCTATGTAATGTTAGCAAAAATAATCCTTCCGGTTTCTCACAAGTTTCGTAAAGTTTTTTTTCGAGTATGGGTCTGCGTGTCGTCAACAAGGGCAGAATTTACTTGTACGGGCTGTCCACTTCTCCTGGAAGGGCGTGCGCACACACGTCAACCAGAGCGAGAGAGCGAAAGCAGCATGCCCATCAACGCGCTTTGCTTGGCTTTAGGGAAGTCGTTGGCTGCACTGCACTGCAGGTCACAGGACTTCACAAAATCATCAGTGTCACCAAAAAAGTGTGTTTAGACAACCCTGTTCAGTTTGTTCCCTACATTTCGGCAATTTTATAAACAAGGCCCAGTTCAATTCCAGATTTGCTGATCGTCTAATGCTGAAAGATGGAGCGGTCCCAACGATAAAGGTTCACGGTCATGCGTTGTGACTGCAGGCAGTGAGTAAAACTGCTTCAAATGTCTGTCTGTGTGTTGTTGGCTATTGGCGTGTAAGTGCACATCAAGTAAACAACATGATCACGTATAGTTAATTTATCATTGGAGCATGTGATGCGTACTTCCCACATGTACATATGGGTTATAATACAATATATATATATATATATATATATATATATATATATATATATATATATATATATATATATATATATATATATATATAATACAAATAAAACAGTATTATTATGAAATAGTAATACAATTTTATCTAACTGTTTTCTATTTGAGTGTATTTTAAAATGTAATTTATTTCTGTGATGGAAAAGCTGAATTTTCATCATCATTACTCACATTATCCTTCATAAATCATTATAATATGCTGATTTACATGTTTTATTATTATCAATGTTTAAAATGGTTGTGTTGCTTACTATTTTTGTGGAAACAGTGATACATTTTTTCAGGATGATGAATAGATGATAAAAACAGCATTTATTTGAAATATAACTCTTTTGTAACATTATATATGTATTTACTATAACTTTTGATCATTTTAATGCATCCTTGTTGAATAAAAGTCTTAATTTCTTTCAAATACAAACCCGATTCCAAAAAAGTTGGGACACTGTACAAATTGTGAATAAAAAAGTAATGCAATAATTTACAAATCTCATAAACTTATATTTTCTTCACAATAGAATATAGATAACATATCAAATGTTGAAAGTGAGACATTTTGAAATGTCATGCCAAATATTGACTCATTTTGGATTTCATGAGAGCTACACATTCCAAAAAGTTGGGACAGGTAGCAATAAGAGGCCGGAAAAGTTAAATGTACATATAAGGAACAGCTGGAGGACCAATTTGCAACTTATTAGGTCAATTGGCAACATGATTGGGTATAAAAAGAGCCTCTCAGAGTGGCAGTGTCTCTCAGAAGTCAAGATGGGCAGAGGATCACCAATTCCCCCAATGCTGCGGACAAAAATAGTGGAGCAATATCAGAAAGGAGTTTCTCAGAGAAAAACTGCAAAAAGTTTGAAGTTATCATCATCTACAGTGCATAATATCATCCAAAGATTCAGAGAATCTGGAACAATCTCTGTGCGTAAGGGTCAAGGCCGGAAAACCATACTGGATCCCCTTAGACGGCACTGCATCACATACAGGAATGCTACTGTAATGGAAATCACAACATGGGCTCAGGAATACTTCCAGAAAACATTGTCGGTGAACACAATCCACCGTGCCATTCGCCGTTACCAGATAAAACTCTATAGGTCAAAAAAGAAGCCATATCTAAACATGATCCAGAAGCGCAGATGTTTTCTCTGGGCCAAGGCTCATTTAAAATGGACTGTGGCAAAGTGGAAAACTGTTCTGTGGTCAGACCAATAAAAATTTTAAGTTCTTTTTGGAAAACTGGGACGCCATGTCATCCGGACTAAAGAGGACAAGGACAACCCAAGTTGTTATCAGTGCTTAGTTCAGAAGCCTGCATCTCTGATGGTATGGGGTTGCATGAGTGCGTGTGGCATGGGCAGCTTACACATCTGGAAAGGCACCATCAATGCTGAAAGGTATATCCAAGTTCTAGAACAACACATGCTCCCATCCAGACGTCGTCTCTTTCAGGGAAGACCTTGCATTTTCCAACATGACAATGCCAGACCACATACTGCATCAATTACAACATCATGGCTGCGTAGAAGAAGGATCCGTGTACTGAAATGGCCAGCCTGCAGTCCAGATCTTTCACCCATAGAAAACATTTGGCGCATCATAAAGAGGAAGATGCCACAAAGAAGACCTAAGACAGTTGAGCAACTAGAAGCCTGTATTAGACAAGAATGGGACAACATTCCTATTCCTAAACTTGAGCAACTTGTCTCCTCAGTCCCCAGACGTTTGCAGACTGTTATAAAAAGAAGAGGGGATGCCACACAGTGGGAAACATGGCCTTGTCCCAACTTTTTTGAGATGTGTTGATGCCATGAAATTTAAAATCAACTTATTTTTCCCTTAAAATGATACATTTTCTCAGTTTAAACATTTGATATGTCATCTATGTTTTTATTCACAATTTGTACAGTATCCCAAATTTTTTGGAATCGGGTTTGTATATAAAAGAATTTTACTGACCCCAAACTTTTGAACCGTAGTCTATCCAAATACGCTATCTATTAAAGCTGTTCACTGTTGTTCTACATGGCTTTCTTTCCAGATCACTTCTGAAATCTGAGACATGTTTCAGCACATCTTGTTTCAGTGTTTAGACAAAGACAAGCAAACTCAACAACCTCTCTCCTCCACTTGAAACACATTCAAAATTGAAATCTATCACACATGGACACAATGCTTTGTCTCCCATGACTGAAATAGCTCTTCGTATGAAATCCTCAGTGCAATGTTTTCCATTAGCTCATTTAATAAGGTCCCCTTGGAATGTAAAGTACTCTTAACTAAACACTAGGCTTTCTAGCATAGCAAAAAAAAAAAAAAAAAAAAAAATGTTTTAATAGTCAGAGTGATAGTTTTGGAAATATTAGGCATTCATAATCAGACATTTCACACTGTTAATACATAAGGTATACGTATTTTGAATAAACAAGGATTTCTCATATTAATAAAAATCCCCTTCAGCTACACAACTAGGCTACAGAAAGTTAAAGGAATAGTACAATAAAAAAGAAAATATAATTAAAGCTCCAAAAAGCACCATACAATTTATGATTAAAAATTATAGTAGGACTTCTGGTTATGGAATGGTACTGAGAAGATGACCCTCCTATATTGTCTGAGTAATAATCCTTCAAAATCACTTAAATCTTTCAGTAATTAATGCACAAAAGACAACGGAAATGGAACAGAAAAAAAGAACACTTATTCACTCAAGAAAAACTGAATAATTCAGCGCAAGAGATGTACAAGATTCTGATCACACGGACAAACTAAGAGAGATAGAGGAAGACGACGACAGGGAATCTACGAAAGTAATTGAGTTGCACCCCAGCAATGCAGATGCTTTACAAGCCATTAAAGAAATGGACAAATGAGTTAGGAGTAAAACCGACAGTGTTATCAAGGATAAGAGGTGAAGGAGCAAGTGAAAGAGGCATTTCTGGAGCGGAGGATGAAATCATGGAACAATTTGTCCCAGGAACTTTTTTCCCCCAGACCTGTTGCTGTCTGCGTTTCCATCGCAGTCTAAAGTACCGAGAAGTTTAGGCAAATTATGCAGAGTTCACACTGCACGATTTTAGCCCCGATTTACACTCGCTGACAGGTTTCGCGAAATCGCAGACAAATGCCCGAAATTGGAAGAAAAAAGATAACGTATATTTGAATGGATAAATATACAGTTTTTGATGGAGTTTGAGGGCCTTTCAGATCATTCTTAAAATGTGGTGGAGTTGAAAAGGTGTTAATAGACTAAGAAAAGCGGTGCTATTGAATATCAATGTAAAATACTGAGAGGCTTTTTTCTATGTGTATAGATAAATATATATATTTTTAAAATTTAAAATTTTTATTTTTATTATTACTATAGAAGAATGAAAGTCATACTGGTTTGAAACAAGTATATGAGGGCGAGTAAATGATGATGACAGAGTTTTCATTTTTGGATGTAATATTCCTTTAGGGGTTCAAACGTATAAGATTGAGGTGCTTTATCATGGGGCAGCTTCATGGTTTGGATGACAGCCTTTTAATTTGCACCGCCTGTAATCATAACTGGCTTGAGTTTATCGTGAAGTAATGACCTACACGATGGCCTTGATAGATAATGTGATTCATTCATTCTCTGCTTCCCTCCTCTACTACAGATTAACACAGAGGAAAGGCACAGAGGAGATGAGAGTATGATGAATAGATGAGATGAGAAAGACAGAATTTGATGGGGTCCTCAGTCCACCGAGAGTAGGTGTAACTAGGTATACGCATAGCCTAGACTCAGGAAGTGGGCCTGACACACATACACACACGGATAAATGACAGAGGTACTTCACATGAGAGCCTACTGCTGTTGAAGTATCAGGTGAAGCATGTGTAACTGAGCTGTATGCCAGCACACAGAAACAGACTGAAAAAAGAAATGAAGAGAAATGATGTGGGATATGAAAGATCATGGACTGAACAAATCAGCAGATGAGAATATGTGTAAACTGGCATGACGAAAAGGTTTGTGTAGCTAGGAATTTTCTAACTCTACATACAGTGTATATATATATATATATATATATATATATATATATATATATATATATATATATATATATATATATATATATATATACACACACAAACACATATACAGATGAGCCAAAACATTATGACCACCAAGACATGGACTCCACTAGACTCCTGAAGGTGTAGTATCTGGCATCAAGACATTAGCAGCAGATCCTTTAAATCCTGTAGGTTGCGAGGTGAAGCCGCCGTGGATCAAACTTGTTGGTCCAGCACATCCCACAGATGCTCGACTGGTTTGAGATCTGGGAAATTTGGAGGCCAAGTCAACACCTCAAACTCGTTGTTGTGCTCCACAAACCATTCCTGAACCATTTATGCTTTGTGGCAGGGCGCGTTATAGCTTTCCTGGAACTCAAACAATAAGAGCGTGGCACTAGCACAAACCCTTTTATGGCATTAAGCAACTACTGTCAGGATTTACTAAAGACACGCAGTGAAAAAATTGCGCTGAAAAGGCATGGACAGTGTTATTTTTGTGGCTAAATTTATTGTATACGCATTTATAAGAGTTTCCCTTTCAGACGCAAAATTTATGGGAGGAGAGTATATAAATGAATCACGCAAGGTGATTTACTAAGGTTTGCGCTCGTTAATTTACCGTTATTTGCGCCATTATTTACTGCCCAAAAAAAAACGCGTCTTAAACCAGACGATAACTGGTAGGTTGGTCATTATGGAAATAATCCGGCGACATCTGTGTTCTTCAATTTGCACGTCATCATCAGTAAATCATGCGCAGAACTTTCCACTCCCGTTGGCGCTTTTTTGGAATTGCGAATTGGAATTTGCCCTGTTTAGTAAATCTGGCGCAAAATGTGATTTTTTTTATTGAGCAAAGCTGTGGTATCTGGCACCAAGATGTTAGCAGCAGATCCTTTAAATCCTGTAAGTTACGAGGTCGGGCCTCCATGGATTGGACTTGTTTGTTCAGCACATCCCACAGATGGTCTATTGCATTGAGATCTGGGGAATTTGGAGGCCAAGTCAACACCTCAAACTCGTTGTGCTCCACAAACCATTCCTGAACCATTTATGCTTTGTGGCAGGGCGCATTATAGCTTTCCTGTAGCTCAAACAATAAGAGCGTGGCACTAGCAATGCCAAGGTCATGGGTTCGATTCCCAGGGAAAGCAAGAACTGACAAAAAAAATGTAAAAATGTGTACCTTGAATGCAATGTAAGTCGCTTTGGATAAAAGCGTAGGTGGTATGTGTCAAAGTAACATCCACATGGATGGCAGGACCCAAGGTTTCCCAGCAGAACATTGCCCAAAGCATCACACACCATCACACACCTTCTTCCCATAGTGCATCCTGGTGCCACGTGTTCCCCAGGTAAGTGATGCACATGCACCCGGCTGTCCATGTGATGTAAAAGAAAACGTGATTCATCAGACCAGGCCACCTTCTTCCATTACTCCGTGGTCCAGTTCTGATGCTCACGTGCCCACTGTTGACGCTTTTGGTGGTGGACCCTGACTGGTCTGCAGCTTTGCAGCCCCATACGCAACAAACTGCGATACACTGTGTATTCTGACACCTTTCTATCAGAACCAGCATTAACTTCTTGAGCTACAGGAGCTTGTCTGTTTGATCGGACCACACAGGCCAGCCTTCACTCCCCACGTGCTTCAATGAGCCTTGACCCTGTTCCTTCCTTGGACCATTTTTTATAGATACTGACCACTGCAGACCGGGAACACACCACAAGAGCTGCAGTTTTGGAGATGCTCTGATCCAGTCGTCTAGCCATCACAATTTGGCCTTTGTCAAACTCGCTCAAATCCTTTACGCTTGCCCATTTTTCCTGCTTCTAACACATCAACTTTGAGGACAAAATGTTCAGAATGTTGCTGCCTAATATATCCCACCCACTAACAGATGCCGTGATGAAGAGATAATCAGTGTTATTCACTTCACCTGTGATTATTCACTTCGGTGTATGTCCCGCATTGTCCCGCAAAGTCACATATACTGTCCTGCAACAGAGCAATAACCAGGTAGTCACCTTAGTGGCACGTGATGTCACATTTACGTCCACATGAATGGTTTGACCCAGGGTTTCCCAGCAGAACATTGACCAGAGCATCACACTCCCTCCCCCGGCATGTTGTTGTCCCACAGAGCATTCTGATGCCATCACTTCCCCAGGTAAACGGCTCCACTGCTCCAAGGTTCAGTTCTGACACTCATGTGTGTGTGTGTGTGTGTGTGTGTGTGTGCGCGTGCGTGCGTGCGTGCGCGCGTGTCTGTGTAAGCTTATACTTTTACTATAATTAACTGAATTGTTGCATAAATTACAGAAAGATAAATCCAAGTCATCTAGATGACATCTGCGGTTTACAATCACTTCATATTGTTTGTTAGCAAAGTAGTCTGTGTGTTCAAGTACCTAAAATCAAATTTCTGAATTATGAGAGGTAGTTAACCAATCAAACAGCAGCTGTCTGGAAACTGATCTGCCCGTACACATCTCCTCACTGACCTGTTCACAGCAATGAGCGACCTGTCAGAACATTGCTAATCATTCTGCTCCATTTAACCAGAATATTTGGCCCTGAACTAACAGCCCATAGTCCTCTGATTGCAGGCATGATGTCATTAAGAATTGCACAGGAAATGAAATCACTGAGCCGTACATGTCGAGCCAATAGGTCACATGTTGTCACAAGTTTCAGACAATGTTTAGTTTATTATAAATGCACTCATCACCTCTATATGATCTGACATCTATAGTTGTACTCGTATGTAAGTTACAAGTTTGAGTCTGGCTTGCAACATATTCTGTTCTCCCTCTAATCTCCTGTCCCTCTCGCTACTCTCCTCTGTACTAAAATATAGAAAAATATTGGTACAGTACATTAATACAGGGAAACAAAAACAAACAATTTACAATTAAAAAATAATTGAAAAAATATGCATTAGAATGAATTTCATCTCAGTAAAATTGTGTATTTAGCACTGTTGAAAAGTTTTTAAGTTAATAGTTTTATTCATCAAGGATGCACTAAATTCATCAAAAGTGAAAGTGAAAGTAAAGACATTTATAATGTCACAAAAGATTTATATTTCAAATAAATGCTGTTAATTTATATTTATCAAAAAATCCTGAAAGAAAATATCAGTTTCCACAAAGTTATTAAGCAGCACTGTTAATAATGCCATTGATAATAATAAAAAATATTTTTGAGCACCAAATAAACATCTGTATGATTTCTGAAGGATCATGTGACACTGAAGACGGGAGTAATAATGCTGAAAATTCAGCTTTTCCATCACAGGAATACATTATTTCAAAATATATTAAAATAGAAAACAGTTATTTTAAACAATATTTTTCACAATATCATTGTTTTTACTGTATTTTTGATCAAATAAATGTAGCATTGGTGAACAAAAGAGACTTCAGAATTCAGAAGGCATACCTTTTATAATAGCTTTCACATTATAGCTTTCACTTTCCTATGATACTGTCTAGTAGGCAGCTCACTAGGTTTTGGAAAACTTATGAGTATCTTCCAAAAGCTGATTATCTACTCTAGGGAAGATACATATTGACTAGAGTCTTCAAAGGTATCAAACGAGGGTTGCCACAGGTTCAACATTTTCATACATTCATTACTCAAGTGATCTTGGAAGTAAACTACATCTGTGGAACAGCACGTTGATACTGCTTGTCTAGATATCTAGCCTCAAGGCCTTTAGAAAAACCCTACGGGCGATTTTCTGTCTCTGCACAGCAAGAAGGCTCTGACAGATGTTTTCATTCATGTGAAGAGTTACCAGGAGGTGCCGGGTCATTTTCCAGCAACTCTTGAGTGTTTGAAATGAGCTTTACCAGTGCATGGATACACCGCCTCAAGCTGTTATAATACCAGTGCAAGGAACACTGGATTTCTAGTTGTCCTGCGGTGAGTTTTCAAGACATATCCATCTTCACATGTAAAAATGTCAGAATAAACCAAGCTGTGCTAATACCTCTTTGAGTTTAACATGTGCAGTGTTTATTCACCTTCGATCAATTCTACTGGATTGCAGAAACAAATTTGTCATTGACAAAAAGATAATAAAGATAGTAATAAAAATAAAAAATAAATCGAATAACACTTAAGAAGTGTTCCAACATGTCTAATTACTAAGGTTTTGATTGTTTCCTCAGAGTTTTGACAGTTTTATTAACTATTTATTTTATTTTCAATAGACATAGACAAGCTGGAAACACATTTCTAGTTACCTCAACTGTTCTTTAAAAACAAAGTGTCCAACAAAACTTGGACCACTCCAAGTCCATCCGCCTTAGGAACGTCAAACAAATAGGTTTTGGAAACAGTGTCTCTTTGACATAGTGACACACTGTCTTCTCTAGCACAGCTCAACCAGGCCTCGTCCCCTTTTTTTCCGTATTCCATGGGCAGGGATTATTTAAATGAGTAACATCCATAAAAATCCAGAAAAAACGCATTGTAGTCCCAATGTAGTTCATTGTAGTTCTTGAAAAGTGGATTCTGTTAAATAAAATATCTCCCTTTGGAGTGGACTTTGAGCTTTGGAACCGTGTAGATTTTTTTAATATGCTCAAACAGCAACATTACACACTTACTAAAGTTGAAAAAGTGGAAAAGCATAATAGGACCCCTTTGGAGGGGCGTGGTATTTTGCCGATCGGCTCACCAGGAAAAGTTCAGGTGCTCCCGATGGCCGTGTCAATCTACTCCACAGCCAATCACGTGTCCCCTCCTTACTCACATGACTCACATGAGTCATCAACATAGCCAAAACAGCTGCTGGAATTGCTCCCAGGTTTAAGGCAGGCATGGAAGTGTCCATTAGGTAATATCCCTTGATTGGACATTTGGACAACAGGTTTAGATATTTGATGTGGTCTGGCTGTGATTGCCACATTGTTTATGCGGTTATGCGGTTATGCCTGACCAAACCAACCAAGGTGGCTTTGTGGGTTGGTAGTGAGCTGTAGCCCATCTGTCAGACTATTTTGTGAAGTACTTGTAAGGGCTTCAGCTGAGGTTTGGTAATGGTCTAGCTGGCATTTCTCCCACTCTTTTCATTAAGGATAAGATTTTTGTTTTGTCCAGTTTGATTACAAACTGAGTTTCCAAATCCAGTTTTGCTTATGAAATATGGTCTGACAAAATGAATAGATGTTGTGTGATGGAAATTCGATCTTTCCCCCCCAGTTATCAAGGATTATTTTACTGCATTTGTGTTGAAACACAAACTGAAAACAGAATCCAGGGCTGGATTGTGGACCGGGCTAGTGGAGCCAGTTTCTAGGGTTTCAGAATGTCCAAAAAGGGCTTCCAATGCAATCTGACCACTACTGTAAAGTACAAATAGGCTACTGAATTAAACAAAATACAGAGAAGAAAGGAAAGAAAAACACAAAAGAAACTACCCGAGAGACCCACCAGGTCGCGTTGACTTCCTGTCATCCGAGGTCTTCCATTAAGCCTTCACGGTTCCACTTGAAATTAGTGGAGTGAGGTGGGTGTGGATGGCACAGGAAGGGAGGCCCGGTTTAAACGGGACGCAGTGGAGAAGAATGGGCTCTGTCAGCCCACAGCATGCTTTAATTAGGGCCTATTGTCGGCCGTGTTCCCCCCGGTGAGGAGACTCTGAAACGAAACAAGCAGAAAATGGGTTCAGGCAGTTGAAAGAGGCTGAGTAAAAGAGGAGCTGACTGTGTGGTGCTCAAACAGATCTCTACGCTGCGCAAGGGCTAAGTACACATTTCAGGCGTAATCAAGCCTACCTGAGATTTCATGGGTTGTTTCCGTCAGGTCGAATCGCGAGCGGCGTACAAGCACTTGATGTTAGGCCAGAGTTTGTGAGTGCATCAAAGATGTTCTGTAGAGCGCTTCAATGCTGGCTGCTGCTAGAAACAAGTGCAGCAGTGGGACAAGACAGTCAACATAAGAATGAAATATTGCAGCAAAACCTCAGGAGAGCTTCTGGTATATATTTTGTCTTCTCTCAGAAGAGAAGAAAATGTTGATTCCTCTCAAGCAATGATTATAAATATACCAAACCAGGCATGAAACATGAAAAAAAGTGTTGAACTATGATAAAGAATCAGATCTGTAGGGATTATTGATCATTTCCCTGTCACAATGAAAGATAAATACGTTGTATAATTAAAGATTACTGAGAGATATCCCAGTGTTAAACACTGCCAATCATATGGTGCGTTCAAGTACTCCTGGGAAGTTTGTATATGCGAGGTAAGAAGTCGTGTTTACGACGGCAGGTGCATTCAAGTCACTTTCGTTGAAGTAAGATGGTAGAGTACTTTAATTAATTACACAAAAATACAACAAGGTTCTTAAACTCTTCTAGAACATGAAGAACAAAGAAATGTCATTCAGACGTGTTCTGCTTTTTTATGTTTGTAATTAGGCTAATTTACGAAGCCTAATAAACTTTATTGTATATTATATTGTTATATTCTAATGCTATCATATTTTGTGCAGGCAGTTATCTTACTTTGCTGTAAATAGAAAAGCCTGACAATATCACTGCTACATACCTTTAAAGGGATACTTCAGCGCTGGGAAGATGAATGTGTATTTAAATTGGGTCATTTATGTAGTAAAAATGTGAAATTATTTTAGAAGTTGGTGCCTTCTAGACTGAGGAAAGCCAGAAAATGTATTTTTGGCTCATGTGGATGAAAGACAACAACTCCCAGAATGCACTTGCTTCGCTGCCCTACGAGGCCACTCCCAAAGCCACTGCTACTGGTTCACTGGATCACTTCCCCACCGCGGCAACACCCCTATCGTTGTTTTCATTTTCATAATTAGTTCAGTTAGAGAACAGACACTACAATTAAAAACTGAACGCGTCTGTTCAATATAATGTGAGTGAGCCGAGCGAGTGTCACAGCACAAACGCAGCAGCAGTCAGATTACATTCATCACGAGAGCGAAGAACTGAGGTACGCGGCAGTCATTCACGGCGCGTGTTCAGTCTGCTGCGTTTTCAGATCATGCCTATGGAAGCTTAACTTTCATAGGAATTCATTTGAAAAGTTGAAGCACTCACTTTGCTCCGCACCGCTCCGTTTACATGAATGCCCGCATCTGCCCAAGCCGAATGCTGTGAGTGAGATCCCACCCCCCATGGGCAGGCTGAAAACATGCGGAACTAGCTCCTTCTACTGACTGTAGTCTTTAGCCTCAAAATTACGATATTTGCATCATCAGAGGATTTTTTCCAGAAATAAAATACATAAATCTCTTGTCTCAGGGGAATATGGGGATGATATAGTCGAATGATATTCGATCATTCGAATATACTACCGGATTTCTACTGCTACAAAGCTTAATGCTAATCGCCTTTACAATCTGTCCCAGACACTGCTACTTTATTACAAGAGTTCATTACTGAACCAGGGGCAATTTTGAATAATAATAATAATATAAAAATGTATTTGAAAATAATATTATAATGTTGAGTTAATACTATAGACAGCCACGTGATTGAGAGATTTATGATGGAATAATTACTTTATAATTGTATTGGAGGTTTATACGCACGTTGTAGTTATTCGTAGCCCTGCACTAATTTAAGCGATGACGGATATTATGGGAGTGGCTTGATGCAGAGCAGGAGATGCAGATCATTTGATCTTGACCCTTAAGAAACTGTAATACCGTTGCGTAACAAATCTGTTGTTTTATAAAATTTAAATTTAAAATTACATTACGACGTTGAAATAAAAATGTAAAGGGTGTACAAATACTATAAAATCGTAAATGTAAATAATTGGGTCATGAAAACAGTTCACATTAAATTGATCTATTATAACTTTTATGTTGGTTTGGTCGTTTGGCTGTTTCCTTATGAAGGTCCAGAAATTCGTTGTTTGTTTTTTAATTATATGATGTCATTACGTTGTCTTGATCGTGGTTTCGAGTATCGATGCATCTGCCGTCTTCAGTGAACTCAAGAACGCACAGTAATCTTAGATACTAACTTAATCCAGATATTTTTAATCGAGATCAGTTATCACGATTAGAAGATCTGGGATCTGCCAAATCGTCTTACATTTACATTTTAGCGTATTTGGCAGACGCTAACATTGCATTCAAGGTACACATTTGTGCATTTCGTCAATTCTTGCTTTCCCTTGGAATCGAACCCATGACCTTGCCGTTGCTAGCGCCACGCTCTTATTGTTTGAGCTACAGGAAAACCATCCTCTCAGATGAAGAACGGACCCCAAGGTTTAAAGAAAATCCCGAGCATCCCACTCGTATTTACGACATTGTGTCCATGTGCGTCCAACTCGTAAATACAATCTTTACGACATGACTTACCGCCATGCACTCTCGACGCCTCCGAATTCAAAGTGGAAATCGCCGTCGCTGCGTTTTTCACTAAAGGCAAACACGAGAAGCGTATGAAAAGGTGGTAAAGAAAGGGGATGGGGCAGTATTCATTAAAACCACTTCCTGAGACGTCTGAGGAGAAGTGCGACAGCGTGCGATCGTTTGAGAGACGCTCTTGTGCTGACTAGCGCGCGCCTGTACGACAGCACGCGCTGTAATTGGGTATGACACGGGATCAATGCGGACACGTCAGGATGCAAAGATGTCATTTTCTAACCTGATGCCTTCAAGCACGTCTCCGCCGTTACTCAGGTGCCAGTTGCTGTGGAAACACAGTTCTTCTTCTCTTTTTTTTATATATTTTATTAAGATGCAGCAGAGAGCATTGAACCTTCTCCCTCACAGCAGCGGCGGATTTCCTATTAAAAGATACAAGACGTGCAGTCACGCTAATTGAAACCTGCCTGTCAAACGTCCCATTACATCGGGTGCCATAGGATGTCAACGTGGGACTGAATTCATTGCTTTCATGAAGTTCAGAATTAAAGTTTCTAAGTTCTGCAATTGTACAAGCGATATAAACTAGCAAATGTCTACATTTTTGCCATTGAGATCTATATAAAGGGTCAAATCAAGTAGATTGGGACACCTTTTCCAAATAATTTCAATGGCAAAAAGTGTCCCCCTCACCCTGAATTCACCCCTACATACATATAGATATACATATATGGGTCATTCTATAATTGAGGGTACATCTCATGTCTGTGATGTATATTTTTTATATATTTCCATCGATATAAAGCCCCAGTGCTAATTTTCATAGTACAAACTTATGTTCCCCAGTCACACAACTACATGTGGAAAAACCCATATATTTGGGTTGAGCTGATGGCATTTAATGTCCCAGACAACCTCTGTAGTCCCATTTAGCAACTCAAAATATAATTTTCAAGACACATGAAATATCACAAAATGGGTTAACCAAGTTTTTTTTCTCTTGTAGAATAAAATGTCATTCAATTGCAGTCAACATAATATTCGGTTTCCCTCAGGAATGTCACATTCCAAACATAAGAAGGGATGTGAATGCCATGTTGGACTTTAAGTTTCTTGATCATGGTCATAATGTTGACAAATGAAGGACTTAAGGGGTTGAGTCCACAACCGATCAGCTGCCAACGCCCTATAGGCTCTTCTAAATTATTACCAGCCATCACATCATGTATAACCATTGACTCACCTCAGCTCTTTCCTAACAGAACATGGTTGAAAATTCTCCACACCCGAGCTTTGGAGAACCTTGAATGGTCACAGCAGTTAATAATCAATTCCACTACCATTAAAAGGCTATGAGGAAGTTTAGCAGAGCAAATAAAGGCACTGTAGCATGGTGATGAAGGCAATAAGAGGGGCATTAGGAGCAAAGCCCACTTAACAGGCCCATCTGACGGGACTGCTCTGATTTCATTGGAACAGGCAGGCACTGAAACTACCAACCTGTGACTTATTGCTTTGGGAACTAAAATGAGGCTCTTAGAGATGTAATCCAAACATATGAGTATCTAAAATGCTAAGTTAATTTAGAATGAGAGCTGCAGTTGTCAGCAATGCTTTATGGGGTACTAGTCAATGTGCCGACAACAGTGAATGCCTTTATGGTGAAATAACATCATCAAAATACCATCTTAACAATACCACATATCAAATATTACTCTAGAGCAGTATTTACACTGGAACGTCTGGATGTTATAGCTTGGACAAAAGCCACCTTCTTTGTTAATTCTCACAGACAGCTGACAAAAAATGGTTTTCACGACAACAGTAATGTTTCAGATGTGGCATCTCATTTACCAAAATCCTCCGAACTACTGATACCAGGGGTTGAAGTGGGGCAAAGCCAGTATATTTTAGTGTAGGTTTTATTTTGGATTACATCTTTACAGAAAATATGGTGGTGGCACAGTGCTTCTGTTTAAACTAAGCAGCAAACTATGCATCTCATGCAGATTTTTGCCCATTATGCACATGGCTTACTGTATGTGACTACATTATACAGAAGTTTCACACTTATATTTGTCACTAAACTCGTTGTGTAGTGAACAAACTCTTAAAATAATGCATGTTACTTATTTTAAAAAAAAAGGCATGTATTATTGTGCAACCTCAAAGTTATGCAATACTTTAAAAACAAAACAAAATATTACTTGTAACTTTTTACCCCCAACACTGCAGGCAGTTATAAAAAACATTACAAATGTAAGTCACCGAGGTCATGATAAAGAAAAGCGTAAATGCATTGCCTTATCAGTGCAATTACAGTGGATTCAAATGTCATTGAAAATGCTTTTGTTTGATTTTTAATTTAAAATCTTTTTCATAACTATTTGAATGAAAATAGAAAAACCAACACGAAAACATGAAAATCAGAATGCCCTAGTTTTTAATGTTAAAGATGTCCACACTAAAATGAAAGTTATTTACTATTGTGTGTGTGTGTGTATATATATATATATATATATATATATATATATATATATATATATATATATATATATATATATATATATATATATATATATATATATGATGAGTAAGAGAAACACTGTTAATGAGGAGACAGGCACTGAACTGCGGCAGGTTAGAAATATATTTATTATTCAGAGTGCACATTTGTAAGGGAACATTTCAGCAGGTTAAAGATATGAGATGTAAACATCCTCAGATTGGAAATGCATAGGCATACTACACGCAAACATACTCCTGCATATTATTTCAAAAGAAGGACCTTAATCCCGCCATATCAGTCTCACCCATGCTTTCCTCAATTTTATTTTGTAAAATGGAAATGGTAAAATCTGAGGTAAGGATGTCATGTTTAGTATTAGAGCAGCGATCCGCTGCAGTAACGCCGGCGAGAAGATTCAGACATGAGTTTTGATTGCGTTGCGATGGGACCGGAAACAGGAAGTGTGACAAAGGTCTATGACAGACATCACAGCAGGTGGTTTAATAGGCCGCTGTCACTTTAACACCTGCCGCACATCCTATTTCACACAATTCTTCACGCACTGCCTTCTCTTTTGTGTCACCCACCTAATTCTTGATTTTGCAGTTAACATACGTCACACCCCTATCTTGATAGCTCCACCCCCAAATTCACAAACACTATGCAGCACAGGCACCTCCCCCATCATAAGTGTATATGCTCCTTCAAGATTCAAGATTCAAGAGTTTTATTTGTCACATACACAGTTATATACAGAATATACAACCGGCAGTGAAATGTAAACAGGTCCGCTCCATGGACAGTGCAAATTCACAGTTAAAAACACAAGGAAGAAATTATAATAGAAATAGGATATAAAAAAAGTACTATCTATATATATATATATGTCTATATCTGTAGAATTATAAATAATCAAGTCAAGAGAAAAAAAGGTAACAAATAAGGATAAAGTGGAATAAAATAATTGAAGTAGACTTTGCAGTGAGTAAACTGTAGACTTATAAATATGTGGTTAACAAATGTATAAAGAGTATAATGTGCAAACAGGTTTATGACAGGTTGTTACACAGTAACAACGAGAACAGAAAGTGCAGTGCAATGACAGTGTATCGATGTTTATCCTGGACGTGAAGTAACGTGATGTTAAGTGACTGAGTTCAGGAGTCTGATGGCCTGGGGAAGAAGCTCCTCCTGAGTCTCTCAGTTTTGGCCATCAGGCTTCGGAAGCGCTTACCAGATGGTAGCAGCGTGAAATGAGGGTTTGCAGGGTGATTAGAGTCCTTGATGATCTTGGTAGCTCTACCTTTGCAGCGTTTGGTGTAGACGTCCTGCAGAGACGGGAGAGCTGACCCTGAGATACGCTCAGATAAGCGCACTACTCTTTGCAGGGCTTTGCGGTCATGACTGGTGCTGTTCCCATACCACGCTGCTCCTCACTGCTGATTGGCTACAAGTGTGTTTTGGTGCTCAGGTCCGATCCACTTTCAACAGCGTTTTTCAGTTAAATCTCTTCTTTCGAACATTTTACCTGTAAAAGAAAACCTGGTTAATTTTGGACATCTTTTTTTTTTTTTTTTTTTTACTTCCAGCCCCATTAACAATTATATATCAAAGTTAATAGTAGTTAAGTCATTTGATATATATATATATATATATATATATATATATATATATATATATATATATATATATATATATATATATACACATATATACATACACTCACCTAAAGGATTATTAGGAACACCTGTTCAATTTCTCATTAATGCAATTATCTAATCAACCAATCACATGGCAGTTGCTTCAATGCATTTAGGGGTGTGGTCCTGGTCAAGACAATCTCCTGAACTCCAAACTGAATGTCAGAATGGGAAAGAAGGTGATTTAAGCAATTTTGAGCATGGCATGGTTGTTGGTGCCAGACGGGCCGGTCTGAGTATTTCACAATCTGCTCAGTTACTCGGATTTTCACGCACAACCATTTCTAGGGTTTACAAAGAATGGTGTGAAAAGGGAAAAACATCCAGTATGCGGCAGTCCTGTGGGCGAAAATGCCTTGTTGATGCTAGAGGTCAGAGGAGAATGGGCCGACTGATTCAAGCTGATAGAAGAGCAACTTTGACTGAAATAACCACTCGTTACAACCGAGGTATGCAGCAAAGCATTTGTGAAGCCACAACACGCACAACCTTGAGGCGGATGGGCTACAACAGCAGAAGACCCCACCGGGTACCACTCATCTCCACTACAAATAGGAAAAAGAGGCTACAATTTGCACAAGCTCACCAAAATTGGACAGTTGAAGACTGGAAAAATGTTGCCTGGTCTGATGAGTCTCGATTTCTGTTGAGACATTCAGAATTTGGTGTAAACAGAATGAGAACATGGATCCATCATGCCTTGTTACCACTGTGCAGGCTGGTGGTGGTGGTGTAATGGTGTGGGGGATGTTTTCTTGGCACGCTTTAGGCCCCTTAGTGTCAATTGGGCACCGTTTAAATGCCACGGCCTACCTGAGCATTGTTTCTGACCATGTCCATCCCTTTATGACCACCATGTACCCATTCTCTGATGGCTACTTCCAGCAGGATAATGCACCATGTCACAAAGCTTGAATCATTTCAAATTGGTTTCTTGAACATGACAATGAGTTCACTGTACTAAAATGGCCCCCACAGTCACCAGATCTCAACCCAATAGAGCATCTTTGGGATGTGGTGGAACGGGAGCTTCGTGCCCTGGATATGCATCCCACAAATCTCCATCAACTGCAAGATGCTATCCTATCAATATGGGCCAACATTTCTAAAGAATGCTTTCAGCACCTTGTTGAATCAATGCCATGTAGAATTAAGGCAGTTCTGAAGGCGAAAGGGGGTCAAACACAGTATTAGTATGGTGTTCCTAATAATCCTTTAGGTGAATGTGTATATATATATATATGCTGTCAAATCGATTAATCGCATCCAAAATAAATGTTTGTGTTTATATGTTTGTGTGTGTACTGTGTCTAAATATTATGTATATATAATTACACACTCATTCATGTATATATTTAAGAAATATTTGCATGTATATACTGTATATGTATATATATATATATATATATATATATATATATATATATATATATATATATATATATATATATATAATTTAATTTGTTATATATAAATATAACATATTTTTCTTAAATGCATACATGCATGTGTGTGTATTTATATATACATAATACTAAGACAATACACACACACATATATAAACACAAACAGTTATTTTGGATGCGATAAATCACGATTAATCAATTTGACAGCACTAATATATATAAATATAAATGTTCAATGATGCTCAAAAAAATACAATATCCTAATACAAGCAAGTTTATATCATATTTGAGTGTGCGGACACCTACCTTCAGTATTAAAATGTATTTAAATAAGATATTGAATCCCACTTCCAATGTGGTCTCAGACTTCTGGACCCTACTGTAAGTAATAAGAGGAAATCCAGCATCAAAAGTCCATGCATCTTTTGCTAGTCTTGAATAAGTCATGTCAAAAGTTGCCATTCAATTCAGCTGAAAAACTAAAAGCCTGGCAACTGTAACCGGCTGACAGTGTGAGATGCGTCCCCCCTCTTCCAAAACCACACGGTCTCAGCAGGGCTCCTGTGGGGGTATATTACGGCATTGTATGCCACAAGATCTCTCACTCTCGCAGAAAGGAGACGAGTGAAAAGCAATAAAAAGGGACGGAAAAGAGCGGGGGCTGTTCCTCTCTAATTACTCTCATCTTTGCACAGTGAGGGGATCTAATAAAAGAGGAAGGGTGTCATGGTATTTGAAGATAAATGTCATCTGTGAGTGCATGTGCGAGTGTGAGAGACAGGCCGCATGTGTATGGTAATGTAATGTCAGCTAGGTGTGTTTATATATTTCTCTAAATCAGTGTTGTGCTGCGGCTCCAGTGCAGGGAGCCCGTGTGCGTCAGTGCAGGTCGAGCCCTTGAGGAGGGAGAGCGGCACGGCAATGGTGCGCACAACATGATGGTAATAACAGCGAGCTCGACAACCTCAGCCAGACGCTGTTTGCCCAAAGGGGGTGGCTGTTAGCACAATCCAAATGTCAGGGGCACATGCTCGGGAAGGACGGAGATTGAGCTGGCAGGGAGTGAGGCCTGGGAGAGAGAGTGGATCAACAGAGACTGGGATGGACACTGAGGGGATCCAAGGATAAAAATATAATTCTTACAGCTAGTATTGACAAAGGCAGCAGTTCACTTTTAAGGCTGATTTTGTTTGATTTCATAAATATGTTCTGATTAGTCAGAATTCAGCACAGGTAGGGGAGACCGGGTATGGTTGTAACACTTTTTTCTTTAGCTACACATCTGAAACTTTTAGACAAATTACCCACATCTGTCTACTACAAATGGCAACAATTTATATTTCTTCAGCTATCACAGACTTTGTGAGATGATGACAAACACTAATTGGTCCTTTGTTACAACCTACCCCACTACTGGGGTAGTGTAACAAATACTGGGGTAAGTTGTAACAGGTAAACAAAATGCACAAGGGTACTCCAAGTGATATACCACAACAACAGTTTTATTTTAAATGAATGGCTGCAACAATAAAATATGTGTGACTATGGGGAGTGTATGTGTATATTGTGTGTGCTTGTGCATGTCTGTACGTGCATATTCATATGGGTATGTGTGTGTGAGTTTGAGCAAATTAACATAAACATAAGCATTCTGTAGAATCATTAAAATCACAAAAATATTCTTAGTTGTGTGTAAGTGGATGGTTGTTTCAAAACACGTGTTGCAACCTACCCCGCCACTGTCACCCATTGTTTAGCTAGCTGTATTAGCATGGTGCTTTGAAATTAGCAGGAGGTTCATACACCATTCTTTACTAGAGAAACTACACTTTGACCTGATATAAATCATACAACATTATCTACAATGGTAGAAGTACTAAACAAAATATGATGTTATTTTTTTTTACTTTCTTACCTCAGAATGAGATTTTCTGCTGTAGCTTCAGGAGAGATTGGACACAGACTGGAAAACCTCCATGTGGGATTGTAAAGGAAGCCAGAGGAAACTGAAACTGTCATATGACTCCTATCATATCCGTGATTTGTGGAATTGTGGAATTACAACTCTCCCCGTGTTACAGCTATACCCGGTCTCCCCTACTCAGAGGCCATATTCGTATATATATTAATTAGAGTATATATAGCACTATCTATCTATCTATCTATCTATCTATATATATATATATATATAGTGCTATATATACTCTAATGCATAGTATAAATATACTTACCATATAGTTACAATGTCAAATCAAGTCACCTTTATTTATATAGCGCTTTTAACAAGTCCAATTGTTTCAAAGCAGCTTCACATTGTTAACAGGAAAATAATGCAACAGAATTTGTACAGCCGTTCTGGTGAAACGGTGATGTTATCCAGCTAATTTCAAGTATCATATAGTGTCAATGCGGGCAGATCGGTAACATAGATGAAATTTAGGTGTCCCCAACTGAGCAAGCCAAAAGCCAGAGGCAACGGTGGCAAGGAACCAAAACTCCTTCAGGGTCAGAATGGAGAAAAAAACCTTGGGAGAAACCAGGCTCAGTCGGGGTGCCAGTTCTCCTCTGGCCGACAAACAAACAGTGTATGATTATAATTCTGGCAACACTGCAGGTCTTAAGTCATATTAGGTAAATAGATATTTGTAAGATTATTTGAAAGATTGGTGGTAATAATGGCTTGAAAGTTGATTGCAGTTTTATTCACAGCAAATAAAATAAAATATAAAATAAAATAGTATAATTGGTGCTCAAAAAGAATACAATACTCACTAAAACCAAAAATAAAATATATGAAAATAAAAAGAAAAAATCATTATAATTCATGCTCAAAAACAATACAATATCTACAAGTAAAATACCATTAATGAGAAGCAAATTGTTTTCTTTTCTTTAAACAAAATATATCGAGTTACAACCAAATCCTGCAAACTTGCATTGACATTTAAGTACCAGGTTTGCTCATATAGTATTTATTCATTAGGTTTTGTTTGTATTTTGGTGCTGATCAGTGCATATATGACAGTATACAAGATTAGAAAGCATGCGTTAGAGGTGTACTGACGTAAACCCACTTGCTCCTTCTCTCTTTAATGCGAGCCGTGTATGGTTGAGCTGTCAGACCTCATTGGTGTATGATGGAGCACTTATTATGTTAACCTTTGGCCCTTCCCTCGCTCCTGCTATCGCCTGCCATCTTGTCCTCGGCACACCATGCAGGGCACTTCTGCTGAGTGTGTGATCGCTGTCTGAAGAGCCTGTGCTAGAGGCTTTCGCGCATTTGTACGCGTTAACACCCTGTCTTATTACATGTGGTTTCTTTTTCTAAAGCATTACTGTATGTCAAAGTATTTATGTTTAAAGATAAATGGTGGTGTATTAGACTGGCTGTAAGCGATTTATTTAAAGATTTAAAAGGAAAATGAATTTCAACACCCTCCTTTTACATTTAAGAAAAGGTGAGTTTTGATTCAAACATCAATTGCCCCAAAGCAACGTATTCCTGTTTGCCCTCCACACCAGTCTCTCTCACACACACACACACACACACACACACACACACACACACGCACGCAGGAAAGGCAACCCGCCTCGGCTCGGCTGCATCCTTAACAAGGTAATTCCCAAGTCAATCCTGCAAGCATGGATTGAGAACCTTATTAGGCTTGACAGAGAGGTGTGTATATTCTGACACGGAGTGTGTGTGCGCATCTGAACCGATGTCGAGATGCAGTGTGTGTCAGCCGGATAATTGAGGGTTATGTGTGTGATGCCATCTCACCATAATTGCCTGAGCTCACATGGGAGACCCGGCCATGTCAAAAGCAACAAATTGAGCTAGTATGTCTATGTGTGTGTATGACACCAAAACCGTGTCACTACTCGCAGATCAATCAAGTCTTCATCTCTTTTTTGCTGCGAATCATTTCATCCCATTTCAAAAATAGGTTACATTCAATCAGGCCACAATATTTTAAAGGCATAGTCACCCAGAAATGAATATTCAATAATTATTTGTTTTTATAATATATTATATAACAATTATAACTTTAAAAAGTATTTAAAATGTTATATATTAAATGATACTAATTATTGTTATTGTTAGAAGTATTATTATATTAATTATTGAATAAATCAATCGCATCTTACAAAAGTTTACTTACATAATATATGTATATATTTATTATAACATTTTTAATTTATACATACACACACACATATGCATACGTGTGTGTATGCTTTTGATATATAAACAAACTTTAATGTTAGATGCGATTCATTGCAATTAATCAATTTGAAAGCACAAATTGTTGATATTATATATTATCAAATATAATATTAAATCAAAATAATTTTTCAAAAATCATTATCGCTAGCTGTGAACTCCCAGTATAGTTTCAAAGTATTTTTGTCTTTCTGTAACTGTCCCTATAATTTATTGATATAATTATTTTCATTGCTATTATTATTATTACATTTAATATAAATTAGTTTAATACAACTGTTGCTGTATGGAAAAGAGCAGCATAAATGTTCTTTTAAGTCTGTTTTTGTGTCCAATAGCACAAAAAAAAACAGCACATAACAGTTCATCTTTGGCCTTTAACGGCCAATGTCAGGCTTATTTTTATGTTGAACAAACCAGAAATGAATTAATTAACAGATTGATTCCGTTTCAGACACTGATCTCACGTTGGCAATAAAAGACAGAGGCAGGACCAGCTTTGGCCAGTTATCCATTTATGAAGATATGCTTTTGCTGAAATACAATGCATAAATAAAATCCTGACAAATAAAAGGAGCAGGATTTCCTGAGTGTACTCTTATAAAAATCCAGCCTTGCATTTCGGTGATCCCATTCTCTGCGCTGTTACAGATAATGGAATACTCATAGTGGCCTGTAATATGTAGCTTGTTCAGTACACTGGAGTGCGATTCCGAGCCCTGGGATCAGATGGTAATTGGATGGAGAGGCTTAAGAAGAAGCGGCTTGTGAAACCCAACATACAAATGAATGGGAGCGACGGGTAAGATGGCGCCGCTGCCGAGGTGAACGACTCTATCCGTGATTCACCAACAGATTCTGTACAGAACAAAAAGGGGAGGGAGACAATAAAGATCTTTAATTAATCGACATCAAGACTTTAGATTACACATTTATTTGAATATACAAAAATTCAAATCTAGTCTGTCAATTAATACATTGCATTACGGCTGCCCTCTAATAGTCGGCCAAGCATTAGTCGACCGAATTTTAATTAGATGGTTAGTCACGCAGTGCGTGATGGACAGATCGTAACACGTCTGGTCCATGTGGTAATTACAGTATGTCGGGCAAGAATTCCAAACATTCGCCCATCATACATCTACCTAATTATGGCTTATCATTTGATACATGTAAGTAGTAGCCAAACATTTGTCACTTTACATGGCCGCTCATTCTAATGATAACCTGGATAAAGCGTGCACATGAAAAGCCGCAGACAGCACATGAATACTAAACTGAGTTCGCTTTCAAGTCTTCTTGTGCTTGAACTGACTGATTCACACAAATATTGTCAACATGCCAGTCTCGCCGAGTATCCTAGTATACATAGTAGGTTAAATCTTAAGTAAATATAAACAGTCGAGAAAGAAAATGCACGTCTATCAGTATATTGTATATGTACACTGTCTTAAAGAGACAGTAGCCTAATATTCCTGCTGCCGCCATCTGTGTTTTTAATGTTAATCAAACAACAAAAGACAAAGAAATCACTCACTGCTCTTGACTGAATAACTTTAATAATGATTAATCTTTATTAAATGTATACAGTGAAGATTATATGCAGTTACTTTATTCAATTTCTGTACCTGAAAAGTATTGTTAGACCTATACCTGAAAAGCACTGTTTATTTCATTTGTATCTTTGCTATATTGTATTTATTTGTGCTATTCCTTGTAGTTTGATTATTTGTTCTTATTGTCTTTATTTTTATTTGACAGGAGTCCTTTTATTTCTGAACATAGCACATACCAGACCTTACCTAAACCATGACACAAACCAAACCGTTACACCCCTATTAGATATACACATGCATATATATATATATATATATACATACACACACACACACATACACATACACATACACATATACACATATATATATATTTTAGCGCTGGAAAAAATTAAGAGACCACTTAACATTGATATACATACATATACATCATTATATACATACACAGTCTATATAAATTTAAATATATAATATATAAATAAGAAATTTTTAATTTGTATTTATTTATTTTGGTGCAGGAATTAAACAGAAATATACAACAGAATATTAAGGTTTTTTTAAGGATTTTTTTAACAATAGGTTTTTAATTTTAGAATAGAACAGAAAGCTTTAATATCTATATATCTTAAGTAAAAGGCTAAGAATGTCGATGTAGCCTTCACTGTTCACTTAAATACACAAGGTGATGCTCCTGCAGGGCTGAAACAAACCCTGGCCAAAAAACAATATTTTAGAGAGTTTACAGTAAAAAAAAAATCAGTAGTCGCTGCCATCACTGCCTGTGGGATTCAGGCCCACACGAGAGAGGGGGTGGAGTACATTGCATGGGTAATCATCGCCCACTAAAGGTCAGGGCCCTTAATTCCAGTCATTCGGAGGTACTCCATACATTACAGCGGGTGTGTGCCAGAGAGGAGGGCAGCAGGAGATAGAGGGAGGACAGGGCATGAGAAGAGGAGGGAGATAAAGAGAGAAACAAAGAGAAAGGGAGGACGTTGCAATGACATCACTCAGAATCAAAGCAACCCACATAACTATTATTTCTGAATGTTGGCCTTGACCTCTGAAGCTTCTCAGCATTCATGCAGGCAAAACGAAGATGCTGCAAACGAAGAGGGTGCGAGTTAATTAACGCGACCTGTCAGCAGCACCAAGGGCCAATTTAACCTCTGTGGATTTACGTCTTTCAACCCAGAGGTACAAATCACCCTGGGTCAGGAAATCTGCAACATTGATACCAATTATTGTGCATGGTCCACAAAAGACTCAAACAAATATTAAATTGGCTTTGGGTGAGGGGTTAAGGGTTTTTAGTAAAAGAAGAGATTGTGGAAAAATATCCTACACACGAATAAGTGTTTCTTTATCTATGGTAACTTTTGGCCCTCTGGACTTTCAGAAAATAAACTCACCTTTTACACTCTCACAAGTTTAACTTGTCTACTAATAATGCCCAACAATCTATCATCATTCTGACATTTTCACCCAAAACGTCTTTTTCATCACACCTAAATTATGGATGCAGATATTCTGTGATGAAAATGACAAAATTACGTCTTATATGTCCTAAATACACAAAATGTGCACATTATCCTGCTGAAAGAGGCCACAGCCACCAGGGAATACCGTTTCCATGAAAGGGTGTACATGGTCTGTAACAATGCTTAGGTTGGTGGTACGTGTTAAAGTAACATCCACATGGATGGCAGGACCCAAGGTTTCCCAGCTGAACATTGACCAAAGCATCACACTGCCTCTGCCGGCTTGCCGCCTTCCCATAGTGCATCCTGGTGCCATGTGTTCCCCAGGTAAGCGACACACACGCACCCGGCCATCCACGTGATGTAAAAGAAAACGTGATTCTTCAGTTCTGATGCTCACGTGCCCACTGTTGGTGTTTTCAGCGGTGGACAGGGGTCAGCATGGGCACCCTGAATGGTCTGCAGCTATGCAGCCCCATACGCAACAAACTGCGATTCACTGTGTATTCTGACACCTTTCAATCAGAACCAGCATTAACTTCTTGAGCAATTTGAGCTACAGTAGCTCGTCTCTTTGATCAGACCACACGGGCCAACCTTCACTCCCCATGTGCATCAATGAGCCTTGGCCACCCCATGACCCTGTCGCCGGTTCACCCCTGTTCCTTCCTTGGAGCACTTTTGATAGATCCTGACCACTGCAGACTGGGAACACCCCACAAGTGCTGCAGTTTTGGAGATGCTTATGCTTACCCACTTTTTCTTTGAGGACAAAATGTTCACTTGCTGCCTAATATATCCCACCCACTAACAGGTGCCGTGATAAAGAGATAAATGTTATTTACTTCACCTGTCAGTGGTCATAATGTTATGCCTGATCAGTGTGTGTATATATTATATATATGTATTAACATGTTTAAAACTTTTTTTTTTCTTCAGGTACTAATTTGCAGGATTTACCAAATTAAAAACAAAAGCAAGGAAAGTCAAGTAATGTGGGAGCGTTTTAGTGAAGTAGTTTACCAGGCTGAATCAAGTGTCGGGTAGCCTATGTGATGTGTAACGGCCGTGAAGCGCTCTATGTACATGACAATACATTAATAAAGCCTATAAAAGCCTACAGAGGAGAAAACTGCAAAAGTCGCTGTGTGTGTGTGTATATGCGTGTGTGTGTTAAAAAGTTAACAGGCGCACAGATTTAAGTTGGCGTTTCATTTCTACACAGGCAAAAAAGACAGCTCAAGCAGAAATTCACAGAAATTTCAGTTCAGGTAGAACCAAATGTAGAACAAAATCCATTTGTATTGATGATAGTAATTTGATTATTTGATATACCATTGTTGATATTTGTGATTTGAATTGATGTTTGGACTCCTATTCAGATTTCTACATTAAAAGAAATCTGTTTTTATTCGGGCTAGTTAAATTCATTTTCGGACTACCAAATTCTGAAGAGTGCCTGCCTGAAGGGCTACTAGCGATTTAGAATTTTTTTCATATATATATATATATATATATATATATATATATATATATATATATATATATATATATATATATATATATATAGTAATTCATGTACAAATTATCACACAACAAATAAAGAGGTTTATGATTAATTCACTATTTGTTTAGAGTGAAAATGTTTAAATGTAACAATATTTTAGCGTAAAATAATAAAATGTATACACTACAGGCACATGAAACGTTTAAGGTAAAACATTTTCAATACCTTCATTTAACACAAAAAAAAAAAAAAAAAAAAAAAAACTGGGAGAAAGAAAAAATCAGTTGAACCCTTGAGACATAAAAACATGCATATACAGGCAAAACAAAGGAAAAAAGATATGTTTAACTCACTAAAGCACATTCTCTATAAGTAGCACAAAGAAACTGCACAGCGGTTGCCTTCCACAGCTTTTGCACAAGGCCGCTGTCAGCTCAGCAGGCTTGTATACGTTTCAGTCCCTTATCGATTGGACTGTCTTTCCCTGTGGTCGAAAGCAGCCAAACCCAGTGTTTGTGCAGAGAATCAAATTCTGATAACCCTCCTGAGGATCTGGATCAAAACAGGGGATTGGTGGAGAAGGGGAGGCAGAACTCAGAGTGTGGGATATAGAGATAATTAAAATAGGCCCAACATCGAGATCCGAGGAACGCCGACTGCACCGACTGTGCCATTGTGTTGTATTGACCTGTGGTTGATAGCGGTGTGGTGATGAGTGAGTGTCATAAAAAAGGTTCAGAGCTGAGAAACGTATAACACCGATAAGAAAGCTGATAGATCAATATCACAGATGTGATGGATTTCTCACAATGCATGAAGGACAAATACTGCCATGAAAGAAAGAAAGTGTGTGTGTGTGAGTGTAAATGAGTCAAGAGTGACAGATCGAGGTATTATTTGTGAGGAAAAAACATATGATGCCAAAACGGAGCGCTCTTGTACAAAGGTCATAAAAATTTAAGCATAATCAAAGTATATTATATATATAGAGAGAGATTAATTAAATCACAATAAAAGTGTACAAACACATTTTGTTACTGTATGAACATAGCTTCATGGTTATCACACTGATTAAACACAACCCAACAGACTAACATTTGAGAGCAGAAGTTCTATAGATGGTGGCGCCAGCACCTGATTTGGTGGTGCTGGAGGAAAATGCATCAAAGTTAATTTAATAATAAAATGACTATTGTTTTGTTAATAAGTGCAATATTACATGTTAGTTTATTGGAAATTTTAACAGTGACGCACTGAGGTTGAATTAATATGCAGATAAAATTGACTTATGTACAAAAACCTCATTTTTATAGAGAAAATTTTAATATTCTACTAAAATGTTAGCCTAGAAATCTAGACGCACCCTAGCGGCAGCAAATTTAATTTGCCGCGAGTGTAGTCTAGCAACTCTCCGTTGGTTTGCGAGCTTGAAAAAACAAACTCTGGTCAGGCCAATCACATCGTGTATAGAGTCGGTGGGCAGGCTTAACATAATGACGGCAGAGTTGCTGGTTCCGCGTGCTACTTGTAAGCTGGCGAACAGCGGTCTTTCAAATCGGCTTTAGCCACGAGTCGCGACTCTGGAAGACTTGTTAAGCTTTTCTTTGAGAAAAGAACAAAGAACAGCACTGAAATCATTCTTAAGAAAGGAAGATGTGTTCGGAGTTTTGCCGACCGGATACAGCGAAAGTTTAATCTATCACAGCTAGCTCCGCTTCACCTAATTGGTTGGTTGTAGTGCTATCCTATTGCATGCAGAGGGAATTTGAAAGACAACCGTTTATCCCACCCCTCTGATTGAGCCCTGCCAATGGTGTGTTCCCAGACCCAACATCTTGATGTGGGTCTGGCTTGTCAGGCTTACTAAATGTACCATTTTTCTTCTATAGTATCATACTGAACTGACCAACACCTTCAGTGATAATGAAAGGAGTACTCTTTACTTGTTTTCTGTGTAATTCAGTGACAATTCGAAGAAAAGTGTTTGTTTTTTTATTTGGCTTCCTAATATTTTTCCATATATTAGGAAAGGGAAATGAAGTGCTCCTCAAATAAGTGCTCCTCTGCTGCTACCTATTGGTTATAATGGTAATTTCATTATATTCACCTAAAGGATTATAAGGAACACCATACTAATACTGTATTTGACCCCCTTTCGCCTTCAGACCCCCTTTCAGCCTTAATTCTACGTGGCATTGATTCAACAAGGTGCTGAAAGCATTCTTTAGAAATGTTGGCCCATATTGATAGGATAGCATCTTGCAGTTGATGGAGATTTGTGGGATGCACATCCAGGGCACGAAGCTCCCATTCCACCACATCCCAAAAATGCTCTATTGGGTTGAGATCTGGTGACTGTGGGGGCCATTTTAGTACAGTGAACTCATTGCCATGTTCACAAAACCAATTTGAAATGATTCGAGCTTTGTGACATGGTGCATTATCCTGCTGGAAGTAGCCATCAGAGAATGGGTACATGGTGGTCATAAAGGGATGGACATGGTCAGAAACAATGCTCAGGTAGGCCGTGGCATTTAAACGATGCCCAATTGGCACTAAGGGGCCTAAAGTGTGCCAAGAAAACATCCCCCACACCATTACACCACCACCACCACCACCAGCCTGCACAGTGGTAACAAGGCATGATGAATCCATGTTCTCATTCTGTTTACGCCAAATTCTGACTCTACCATCTGAATGTCTCAACAGAAATCGAGACTCATCAGACCGGGCAACATTTTTCCAGTCTTCAACTGTCCAATTTTGGAGGGCTTGTGCAAATTGTAGCCTCTTTTTCCTATTTGTAGTGGAGATGAGTGGTACCCGGTGGGGTCTTCTGCTGTTGTAGCCCATCCGCCTCAAGGTTGTGCGTGTTGTGGCTTCACAAATGCTTTGCTGCATACCTGGTTATTTCAGTCAAAGTTGCTCTTCGATCAGCTTGAATCAGTCGGCCCATTCTCCTCTGACCTCTAGCATCAACATTTTCGCCCACAGGACTGCCGCATACTGGATGTTTTTCCCTTTTCACACCATTCTTTGTAAACCCTAGAAATGGTTGTGCGTGAAAATCCCAGTAACTGAGCAGATTGTGAAATACTCAGACCGGCCCATCTGGCACCAACCATGCCACGCTCAAAATTGCTTAAATCACCTTTCTTTCCCATTCTGACATTCAGTTTGGAGTTCAGGAGATTGTCTTGACCAGGGCCACACCCCTAAATGCATTGAAGCAACTGCCATGTGATTGGTTGATTAGATAATTGCATTAATGAGAAATTGAACAGGTGTTCCTAATAATCCTTTAGGTGAGTGTATATATATATATAAAACCCTGAGATGAATAATGTAGAAAAAAAAAGACCATGACCAAGGCCACAAAACCATGTAGTGTAAATCCATGGTGAATGTTGGTGATTTGTGCCTTTGTTGATGGCACAATGTTTCTCCTGGTTTCCACGTCAGCACTGTTTGATCTGATATCTGTGGTTTATAATAGAGAATTCTGCGCAGAGCGCTTCCTACTAGATCTCACAGTAGCAATGTTATTAATTCTGTGGTGAATTCAAACACTTTTTCACTGGATCTCCCAGCACTGTGTAGTAACGGTGTCACATGATCGAGATCGAGATCGAGATCGCGGATATGTTCCGCTTTTGTTTGCCGTTTGATGTTTCTCATATGTAACAGAAATCACAGTTTTTATCAGTTGGGCACCAGTGCGACCTCTATCAAAATTTAGTCGCACCAGCAGGAAAAAGGTCACAAAATGCAACCATTTAGTCGCAGTCTGGAGCCCTGCACTGTGAACCTTTATAAACCTAAATAGCATATCGGATTCCCACCAAAGAAAGTGATGTAACCTACAGAAACAGTTGGGCTGACGTTAGCTGCTAGATTCTCATTTTCCTCTCTGAGGCCTTGTCTAAATTCCCCTCACCATTAAGGGCAGGGAGAGACAGCTGCTGTCTCTACGACAGCAAACAAGAGAGAAACAGATGAAGAAGAACGATCAAACAAGACAAACAAACAAGGCCGAGAGGGAGCTCGACTCTGAACTCTGCATTGAGCAGAGTACATGAGGGGGGAAAAAAGGAAAGAAAAAAAATCGCCAGCAGCGACAGCGAGTTCAATCTACGAGCAAGTTCTGCTGATTTTAACTTCACCAACTTCTGATGTACTGCTCTCTGATCCTTTCATTTCAGCGTCAGATAAATCACACAGTCACAGGCAATCAAATATGCGAAAGGAAGTACTCCACATCACATCTGGGCATAATGCACGTCCTGAATAAGGCATTTAATGAGCCTGATAAGAGCTGATCTACCTCTTTTTCACTTCACCTTTCATTAGGCAGGAAGTTTCATTGAGGTATGTAAATTTCTTTCTCCAAAAAAAGCCAACCTGGACAAAATACGTTAAAGGCCTATTCAAACCGAATGCGAAACCAAAATGCAAAACAAACGGGACTATTCACACCAAGAGCAAAACGAATATTCATCAGTCTACATTAAAACCACTGCTTTAGTAAAGTATCTGTCAAACGGACTAAAATCAAAAGGGCTTTGTGCCCTTATCAAATCGCAAAAGACTGCTATTTAATTAAACAAGTATATAGTCTGTTTGTGCTGCATGTTTCAAAGCAAAGTGCGCACTTTGCTCACGCGATCAGCTCATGATCCAGTGTTTTCCGTGTCTTCAACATTTTGTGGCCAAATGATTACAGCTATTCACTAGATTTGTAATGAGAAGCATTTTTAAACCCGTTTTCCCAGAAACAGTAGTTTTCCACCAAAAAAAAGCTCAACTGCAGTTTCCATCAAAATAAAAGCTTTAGGACAAAACTAGGACAAAAAAGTATTGTAATTTTCCTTATACCCAGTGTTTCTCTTCTAAATCTTGTTCACAATGAACATTTGTTTCATACTTGGTATGAATAGGCCTTAACGGTTGTTCATACAACTAAAGCTGATGCTAAAACAGATTGCACTCTTCAGAACTTCAGAACATGTGGAAGTCGGAAACATACACTCGCCCTTTATCTTTCAAACACAAGCACAGTGTCAGTTCCTTTCTTTCTCAAAGGTCAGGGGGTTTTGTGACCCCAAGCTCCCTGGCCACTACATCATGTCTAGTGTGACAAGACATTGTGAGAAGGAACCAATATATGCATGATCTCTGCCCTTTTCATCTCTGGACATAAAAGCTAGAAATGCCCTTTGCTCTAATAACATCATCATCCAACAAAAAACAGCCCATCTAAACAGAACAGAGAACCCGCTTTTTTTAAATCTCCAAAAAATAGTTTATGACATGACTAGGTGCAAGAGGAAACTCAATATTAAACGTTTAGCCTACTACACTTATCCATGAGTATCTATAAATTAATTATTTTTAGGTAAATCAAATCCTTCTTCTTTATTAAAGAACATAGATACGATTTAGGTGTTTATTCAGCTAGAAGCCACCTGTACTTTTAGAAAGTAAACTCTCTTAAAATAAACTTTTGATTATTTGACCATTTTCACCACTGTGTAATTTCTTCACATCTCAAATGACGTATTGTGTTTGAAAGCATACTGTGGTGCAAATCACACCTTTAACATTTCTGGAATAAAATGACCGGCTAAGGCTAAGGCATGTTATGTATCCTAAATGTACAAAATTAAATATTGTTTTCTATTTTAACAGGTAAAGCTTGAAGGAAATAGTAAATAATAAAATATATTGTTCACATATGATTTACCTACATCAAGCATGCTCTTCACTGATACATTTGAAAATAAGCAAAAATAAATGATGAGGGCATGTTCATTTTTTTAACCTTAATGTAACAAAAAAAAAACAGCTGAAATCTGTTCAGCCTAGGACCATAAATGAAACACCTACAGTTTATTGCAAAGTTATAAATAAATTATGTTTTGGTGATTTGTATTATTATAATTTACATAAAATAAAATAAATTTTATTATGAGAACACGAAAAGTTGTGTAGTGTGGATTTAAGCTTCCCTATCTGCATTTGGTCTGGTTTGAATTGGAGATCCATCATATCAGACGCTTGACAGGCAATCTGGAACTCAAAGAACACACTTCTTACCCGCCTGCTGTAGAAAGGAGGGGTGAAACAAGAAAGAACAGCAAAAACAAAATATCCCTGTACTAGTTGGATGATGGGATCGTTCACTTTTCACAAAATGCTTATTTCAAACGAGAAGCTATTTCTTCCGTACGAATAGTCTGGAAAACAATAAGCTTTTTCAGAAAACAAAAAAAGCAAACAAAAACCTATTTGTTGTAGGTAAAGGAACCCACAATTTGGTTGCTCTCCTTATGATGTCTGATGACAACCGTGAAAAAATAGATGTCTTTGAAGCTAGTCCGTGGAGGTACTTCAAACCTGCCTTTGTGGATGTAGTGATGGCCGGTCCAAACAGTATTTGCCGCTCCTCCTAACAGCTTCAATAGAATAAAACAGAGTAAAGAGCTTTTTGGAGACCAGACAGACAAAGTGAACCGCCTTGTTCCGATGCCAAATGGGAAACAGCACGCGGATGCTTTCGGGGTAACAAAGCAAGAAAGCCATTCCTAATGCACTTTTATCACACCTGGAGAGTGTTGAAAAAAAAAAAATCAACTACAGTGTTGAGAAAAAATAAGAGAGTCTATTGTTCAAGTTTTGAAGCTGCTTTTTAGCGGAACAATGTCTGTCTGGTGGTTTATCAGAGTTATCAGAATGAATGCACAGTGGTGCAACCGTGGCTCCGCTACGGAAAGGTCACGTTAGCCATTGTGTTGGGCTCTTGGCCTCAGGTTCCCCGCTGACTGTGGCTTCAGGGCTTTGTGGGGATGTTCATAGGCCATGTGGCACGCCTGAGCCAAAATGAAGCCTTCAGAATAGGTCTGATATGCCGTTTGATAGTGCAAAGTGCAGGCGATAGCAATGGCACGATTGGAAAGGGAAGCACAGAAGCAAGACACAAGAGAAGTAGTACAGATTGAAAGATGAAAGGAGAATTATGGCTACAAAGAGCAGTGAGCCAAGCATGTAGTCAGCCTTTTTTGATTTGATCTTTTTGTATTACAAGCTCTGTGTATTTCGCATTTGGTTCTAAAATCCTTCCACCGCCAAGTCAGCTACTGTAGGTGCAAATCGAATCTATTTTCGCAACAAAGGCCTAACAACACACAAACTGCTGTAAAGATTTAACACTAAGATTAAAAAAACCTTATCAAAGATTTTGATTTATGTAATTACACTGAACGGGGTCTGAAGCTTTCAAACTTCAAAAAAGACCAGTAAGTACCAGAAAAGTATCATAAAAGTGCTCTATACAACTCACATGCTATCCCAAAGTCTTCTGAAGTCTTACAATAGCTTTGTGTGAGGAAGAGACACACTGAAAATCTTCCATCCACTCTTAACACGTTCATGAGATTTTTTCCCCCAATGACTCGTTTGATCCAGTTAAGTGAAGCAATTCTGAAATTCAACTCAATGATCTGGTCACAGTGGTTAACAGCTTATAGAATGAGAAGATTAATCAGCAAAAACTACTTAAATTTCACTCTGTTTCTCACCCAGATCCATCGAAGACTTGGAACATAGTGAGAAATACCTTTATCATGCTTTTGTGTCCATTGTGAAGCTTGGTATAATAGACTTTTCAGTGGAGGGACAGAAATCTCTCAGGTATCATTACATACATCGATCAGGCATAACATTATGACCGGTGAAGTGAATAACACTGATTATCTCTTCATCACGGAACCTGTTAGTGGGTGGGATATATTAGGCAGCAAGTAAACATTTTCTCCTCAAAACTGCTCTGTCAGAAGATTTGAGCGAGTTTGACAAGGGTCAAATTGTAATGGCTAGACGACTGGGTCAGAGCATCTCCAAAACTCAAGATTCAAGATTCAAGAGTTTTATTTGTCACATACACAGTTATATACAGAATATACAACCGGCAGTGAAATGTAAACAGGTCCGCTCCATGGACAGTGCAAATTCACAGTTAAAAACACAAGGAGGAAATTATAATAGAAATAGGATAAAAAAAAGTACTATCTATCTATCTATCTATCTATCTATCTATCTATCTATCTATCTATCTATCTATCTATCTATCTATCTATCTATCTATCTATCTATCTCTCTCTCTCTCTATATATATATATATATATATATATATATCTGTAGAATTATAAATAATCAAGTCAAGTAGAAGAAAAAAGTAAAAAAATAAGAATAAAGAAGTGGAATAAAATAAGTGAAGTAAACTGTGCAGTGAGTAAACTGTAGACTTATAAATATGTGGTTAACAAATGTATAAAGAGTATAATGTGCAAACACGTTTATAACAGGTTGTTACACAGTAACAACGAGAACAGAAAGTGCAGTGCAATGTCAGTTTATCTATGTTTATCCAGAAGTGAAGTCACGTGATGTTAAGTGACTGAGTTCAGGAGTCTGATGGCCTGGGGGAAGAAGCTCCTCCTGAGTCTCTCAGTTTTGGCCATCAGGCTTCGGAAGCGCTTACCAGATGGCAGCAGCGTGAAATGAGGGTTTGCAGGGTGATTAGAGTCCTTGATGATCTTAGTAGCTCTACCTTTGCAGCGTTTGGTGTAGACGTCCTGCAGAGACGGGAGAGCTGACCCTGAGATACGCTCAGATAAGCGCATGACTTTTTGCAGGGCTTTGCGGTCATGACTGGTGCTGTTCCCATACCACGCTGTGATGCACTGAGTTAATACACTTTCTATCGCCCCTAAATAGAAAGTTTTCAGGATAGCTGGTGAAACCCTGAATTTCCTCAGCTGGCGCAGGTGGTACAGTCTTTGCCTGGCTTTTTTCACCTGTGTCTGAATGTGAGCAGTCCAGGTCAGGTCCTCGGAGATGTTTACACCCAGGTACTTGAAGCTGCTCACTCTCTCTACTGGTGACCCGCTGATCATGAGGGGGGAGTATGTCCGTTGCTGTCTCTTCCTGAAGTCCACAATCATTTCTTTGGTCTTGCCAACATTCAGAGAGAGACAGTTGTCCTGGCACCATGATGTTAGATGCTCCACCTCGTCCAAGTATGCCGTCTCATTGTTGTTGGAAATGAGGCCCAGGACAACAGTATCATCAGCAAATTTGATGATAGAGGTGGAGCTGTGTGTGGACAAACAGTCATGCGTGTAGAGAGAGTAGAGCAGGGGACTCAGGACACAGCCCTGTGGAGCTCCCACACTCAGGGTGATGGAGGTGGAGGTGGACTGGCCTATTCTCACCACCTGAGGCCTGCCAGTGAGGAAGTCCTCAATCCAGTGGCAGAGAGAAGGATTCAGGCCGAGATCCAGGAGTTTGGAGGTTAGCTTGATGGGAACTATGGTGTTAAAGGCTGAGCTATAGTCAATAAATAGCAGCCTTACGTAGTTCCCACTTTTGCTGTCGATGTGAGTGAGGGAGGAGTGGAGGACATGAGAGATGGCATCTTCAGCCGATCTATTGGGACGATAGGCAAACTGAAGAGGGTCCAAAGTGTCAGGAATGAAGGCGCAAATGGTGTTTTTAATGAGTCTCTCAAAGACCTTCATGACTATAGACGTGAGAGCCACTGGACGGTAGTCATTTAGGCAAGAGGGTTTACTGTTCTTAGGGACAGGGATGATGGTGGATTTTTTGAAGGAGGTGGGGACCACAGATGTAGCGAGGGACTCATTAAAGATAGATGTAAACAACCCGGCGAGCTGATCAGCACAGGACCGCAGAACACGACCTGAAATACCATCCGGCCCAGCAGCTTTCCTGACGTCCACGCGCTTGAGTACCCTCCGAACTTCATCCTCCGAGACAGAGATCACGTGGTTGTTGCTGCTCTGAGTAATTCCCTCTGACGCGCCACTTGGCGGAGTCGCGTTGCCGCGGTTACAGTCAAAGCGAGTGTAGAAAGAGTTTAACTCATTCACAAGCGACGGATCACCGCTCACCTCTGCAGAGGATTTAGATCCAAAAGAGCAGATGGACCTCAGACCCTGCCACATGCACCGGGAGTCATTGAGTTGGAAATGAGACTCCACTCGGTCTTTATATCGGAGCTTTGCAGCTTTAACTGCACGCCGAAGAGCATAGCAGGATGATCTGTATTCAGTCATATTCCCTGTTAGGAGACCGGCGTTGTATGCGGCAGTGCATGTGTTCACTGCAGCGCGGATTGAATTGTCCACCCACGGTTTCTGATTTGAGAAGGACGTTATTGTTATTGTTTGTGTGGCTTGCTCTGTAAGCATGTTGATGAAGCAAAGCGCCACATCTGTGAACTCGCTGACGTCAGCTGAACTCGCTCGGAACATGTCCCAATCCACATCATCAAGAGCTGCCTGTAGCGCGGTCTCTGAATCGGGGGACCAGCGCTTAACTTCCCGCCTCACCGGGGGTTCCTGAATGAGCCTTTGTTTGTATTCAGGTGTGAGGAAAATGGCGGCATGATCCGATTTGCCGAAAGCTGGAAGTGACCGCGCTTTATAGGCATTCTTAAACGGAGAGTAGCAACGATCCAGCGTGTTTGCTCCTCGTGTAGGACAGGAGACGTGCTGGTGAAAGTTTGGCAAGACTTTCTTTAGGTTTGCTTTGTTAAAATCGCCCGCGACGATGAAAGCAGCATCGGGGTGTTTGTTTATGACGCCGCTGGCAACATCATGAAGGCCAGATAAAGCCAGCCCTGTGTCTGCCTGTGGTGGAATGTAAACAGCGGTCGCGACGACCGCAGAAAACTCCCTCGGCAGGTAGAATGGGCGGCAGATGATTGTTAAATGTTCCAGATGAGGCGAGCAGGACCGCGAGAGAATGGTGATGTTCCTGGGGTCGCACCATTTCTTGTTGATCATGAAGCATACTCCACCGCCTTTGGATTTACCGGCCTCGGCTGTTCTGTCCATCCGAAAAACAGAGAAGTTCTCCGACGGCGTCACAGCTGTGTCCGGGACCGCGGGCATGAGCCATGTTTCGGACAAACAAAAGATGTTACAGTCTCTCATGTCCCGTTGAAAACTTATCCTGGCTCTAAGATCGTCCATCTTATTCTCCAAGGATTGAACATTTGCTAGCAGAATGCTCGGGAGGTGTGAACTGCAGCTCTTGTGGGGTGTTCCCGGTCTGCAGTGGTCCGTATCTATCAAAAGTGCTCCAAGGAAGGAACAGTGGTGAACCAGCGACAGGGTCATGGGCAGCCAAGGCTCATTGATGCACGTGGGGAGAGAAGGCTGGCCCGTGTGGTCCGATCAAACAGACAAGCTACTGTAGCTCAAATTGCTCAAGAAGTTAATGCTGGTTCTGATAGAAAGGTGTCAGAATACACAGTGCATCGCAGTTTGTTGCATATGGGGCTGCATAGCTGCAGACCAGTCAGGGTGCCCATGCTGACCCCTGTCCACCGCTGAAAACGCCAACAGTGGGCACGTGAGCATCAGAACTGGACCACGGAGCAATGGAAGAAGGTGGCCTGGTCCTACATCACGTGGATGGCCGGGTGTGTGTGTGTGTCGCTTACCTGGGGAACACATGGCACCAGGATGCACTATGGGAAGAAGGTAAGCCGGCGGAGGCAGTGTGATGCTTTGGTCAATGTTCAGCTGGGAAACCCTGCCATCCATGCGTATGTTACTTTGACACGTACCACCTACCTAAGCATTTTTGCAGACCATGTACACCCTTTCATGGAAACGGTATTCCCTGGTGGCTGTGGCCTCTTTCAGCAGGATAATGCGCCTTGCCACAAAGCAAAAATGGTTCAGAAATGGTTTGAGGAGCACAACAACGAGTTTGAGGTGTTGACTTGGCCTCCAAATTCCCCAGATCTCAATCCAATTGAGCATCTGTGGGATGTGCTGAACAAACAAGTCTGATCCTTGGAGGGCCCACCTTGCAACTTACAGGACTTAAAGGATCTTTATTTGTGTTTCAAAGATGAGGGTAACTGATGCCATATTTTCATTGTTTGGGGGAACTAATCTTTTAAAAGGTACAAATCCCCATTCATTATATTGCATGGGAAAAAACCTGCATGTTGCACAAAAATAGTTCACACAGGTTTGGATTACCATGACCGTGCATTGATGACTTTTAATTTTTGAGGGGAACTATTCCTTTAGATGTTTTTGGCAACGTCAGCCTAAATGAAAAATCATTTCCGAGTGGAAGAAGCTATTACAAGTTGGTGAAATATAACCAAGACATTTTTTTTTTCCCCCTTTGAATCATGCATAAGACCAAGAATATGTATTAAAGGAAAAAATTCACCCAAAAATTTAAAATATGTAATTTACTGCTCCTCATGTTGTTCTAAATCTATTGATTTTCATTAAATGGACCAAAAAATAGATTTTTTTTTAAATATCTTCATTGTGTTCCACAGAAGTAAGTAAGGTTTGAAATCACATGAGGGTGAGTAAATGACAACAGAACTTACATTTTTGGGTGAACTCTACCTTTATAAAGTACACAGGGTCAAATTTGATGTTGACATTTGCCCTCTGAAAGCACAGAGAACGTCCACACTTCGGGTTCTATGTGAGAAAGAAATGGTAAAACAGAGAGTGAACTAAACAAACAATCCTTGATCATCAGGGGTAAGAAACAGAAATGCAGTCCTAAACCCTTTAGCTAACAGACAGCAGCCAGTAAAGCACAGCATCTTCTAAACCCATTTGAGTGTTTCTTCAGCTTAGACTCACATGTTCAGCTAATCAACAACACAGACACTTATCTTAGTTAGTTTCCCCACAAGACGAAAGATTGCATTGAATTTTAATGTACTCTTTCCTACAGCGTTGATAAAGGCGGATGTAGTCCACGTATACACGTTGCGTCTCCAAGGACAAATACAATTGACAGGTGTTATTGGGTCCCCACAGCACTGCACCGTTTTAATGTAAAGGCTTTCAGAAATGGAAAGGCAAGGGTCTCTGTCATGTATAAGTGCAAATCACGGTTTTCTAGTTCACCCAACCCCCCCACACGTTTCTATAGATGTGCAATAAAAATTAAATAAAGAAAAAGCCTCTCCATCCATTTCCCTCAAGGTCTTTCTCAGTGTGGCTGCGTGAAGCTTTTCGAGCTATTACCACAAACAAGATAATCCTCGCCATCTATTATATTGTGTAAATGTGCTGCTGGAACAATAAGTTTGTTCTGAACTCAAACCACTTTAGCGTGGCACTTTCGGAAAACTTTTCAAATCTGTGCCGCCAACAAACTCGCCATTATACTTGATGTTGTTTGCCAATGCGAGCTCTATTATTTCAGGATACAAAAGGAGGAGAGAAAGGGAAGCGACGGCAAAAAAGAAAGATAATGGTGTTCGCTTTGATTGGTTCCTTCTAACACAGGCAGACCGAGGATCAATTCACTTTTTGAAAAGAGGGGAAGGTTGTTTACAACGGAGGACCTGCAGCAATATGAAAATGAAATCAATAATCCCACTGTGAAGAATGGATGGATGGAGGCTCGAGGCGTCTGGTCTTACAAGAGAAAGAGGCAAGAAAAAAATGAAAGGCAGAGATTGGGAATGATAAGCCTTGTGCCTGCCGTTGAGCACACGTTGAGTCTTATATTTTTAGTAGAAGTTATTGTATGAGATTAGTTAAACAGGTTTACCTTCATTAATTATTCTACTTCTAATTATTCATAAATCAAAACTAAACTCATTTGCATTCTTGAATGATGTGATTTAACAAATAAAAAAATTAAGTATTAAATTAAAATAACATGCTTCAAATAATAGTGTATTATCGCAATTTGTCCAATATTTAAATCAATTAACCTACTAATTATATTTAACCCTTTAAGCCTGAAAAAATGTATAATCACATTACTAAGGAACCACTGAATGTAATAACACAAAATAGGTATAATTTCAAAGTTTAGAAACTCAGCTTTTTAATGCATCTAACCATGTTGATCAACTCTTAACAAGTACTGAGTAGTCCCTCTAAATCGGAGTGTATCGCCCACGAACACTACCTACACTATAAAAAATATTTAAAAAGCAAGTTACCTGGTTGCCTTAATTTTGAGTTAATTGAAATTAAAAATTTGAGTTAATACAATGAACATTTTTGAGAATTGACATCACCCTTTACTCAAATAGTATTAAAAGATTTTGTAAGCATATTGCATAATTGTGTTTTATTTGTTATAATGCAGTGAAACATGCCAAATTGTGCAATTTTCATGATTTATCACAACATTTTTTATTTTTATTTATGTGGTTCAGATACAACAATATTTTGAGTTTCTATTTATTAAACCCTTTCCTTCATTGTATTAACTCAAATTTTTAATTTAAGTAAATTACCAGGTTACTTACTTTAAGTTAAACAACAATATTTTTTTACAGTGTAGCTATGAAAAAATTCATAATCATATTTTTCAAAACTACTGCCTTGATCAACACAAAATAGGTGTCATTTGAAAGCTTAGAGTGTGAACTCTATAATGAATGTAGCCAATTTGATTAACTCCTAAGTAATAAGTAAGGAGCTACAATGTGTCAAAAACATCATACGGCTCAGATAGTCATGTGTCATGTCATTTGAAAGGTCTCACGGAGTAGAATATTTTGGGCTTTGACTAAACTTGAGTCAGTTTTTGAACATGAAGTCCCGTAAGACCCTTGTGTAAATATTATATGTTAGGGATGCGCGATATTATCGGTACAACATCGTAATCGGCCAATAAACTCTTAAAATATAAAATTCGACATCGGCCGATATGAAAAAATTATGCCAATATGATAACGTGTTGATATGCGCCTGCAATAACTCACGTGTGCAAAGTGTGCTATAGCGATAAGAACATGTCAGCACTGTGGTCATTCTTGAAGTGAACTTGTATGTCAACAAGCAAATACATTGCATGTATGGTGATTTATATTGACAGTTTTTAAATGCTGCCTTGAATTTGTGAATGCGCGTACAGAAGGACGTGACCGTCAACAGTGACTCCCCACTCTCTAGCGTAGAGATGGGCACTTCCAGTCCTGGAGAGCCACTGTCCTGCAGAGTTTAGCTCCAACCCTGATCAAACTCACCTGCCTGTAATCCTGAAGACATTGATTAGCTGGTTCAGGTGTGTTTGATTAGGGTTGGAGCTAAACTCTGCAGGACAGTGGCCCTCCATGACTGGAAGTGCCCATCCCTGCTCTAGTGTGTGCAGGCACAGCTGCCTCCACGGCAGCAGAAGCCTCCTCCAGGTCCTTACTTCTTTTTCTGAATAAATAAAGCAGTAATAATGTCATAAATCACAAGCATGACACTTGTAAATTAAAAACGTTTAGATACAGTTTATTAATCTGTAATGTTATGAAATGGATGAAAAATAACCAGGACCACACCCCTAAATGCATTGAAGCAACTGCCATGTGATTGGTTGATTAGATAATTGCATTAATGAGAAATTGAACAGGTGTTCCTAATAATCCTTTAGGTGAGTGTGTGTATATATATATATATATATATATATATATATATATATATATATATATATATATATATATATATATATATATATATATATATATATATATATATATATATATATATATATATATGTCATTTGCCTTGTCATGTCATTTGCCTTGAATTTGTGAATGCGTGTACAGAAGGGCGTGACCGTCAACAGTGACTCCCCACTCTCTATGTACAATTATAGTAAAAAAAGTATATTATATATTATATTATATTATATTATATTATATATATATATATATATATATATATATATATATATATATATATATATATATATATATATATATATATATATATATATATATCAGGGGTGGCACGGTACATGAAAAAAACATCCGAACCAGTCGCATGCGCAGTGTAGCCTCGTGCCCGTATGTTACCTCAGACAGTGGGTGTCCTTTTCACGCGAAATAAGAGGTGTGTGGACATACAGTAAAATACAGTAAAAGTGGAGTGCTGCAGGTCACGTCACGTGTAGAAATGGCAAGTGGGAGAGATAAGGAAGGCTGCCCAGAGTTGGAGGATGTCGTATAACGCCGGCTTTTTAATGCATCTTCACATCCCCGGCTTCACACCGCATGGGCAAGCAGTGCGTTGGCAGGGCAGAAGCAGTGCGTATGGAGAGCGGGAGCCGCACGCGCCTGTTGTGCATTCACACTGGCTTGTCTCGCGCAGCTGAACCACGGCTCGTGTATTGCAAATACAGACGAATATCGTCCATTCTGTCACACTTTTTCCGGTGTTCTCCTCCAGGGATCCTGTCTGTCTTGTTTGATTTATGATGGGCAGCATATATCTGCTGCAAATGCGACCGTGTTCCCCTCTGTCCCAAACACACATGCATATAACATGTTGTATATAAGTAGTTCACGTGATAAATGTAACATTAAAGTTAAGATATGCTTCTAGTTTTAATAATGTAAACAGGCCTTTGAAGTTTGGGCAAAAAGCTGCTCACGCTGAATTAAAGCCACAGTGCATTGTTCTGATCAATATTGACACGATTAACATGAAACAGGAAACAACTTCTACATGATATAAAACATTTTTTTAATACTGTATCCTAAATTGTGGATATTTAAGCTATATATCATATGCTGAAGTGAATTTCTGGAGAGTCAATGATTAAAAGAAAAAACAACAAGAACCGTACAGAACCGAAAACTGTGATCCTAAAACCGTGATACGAACTGAACCGTGGGTTTTGTGAACCGTGCCACCCCTAATATATATATATATATTTTGTCTTTCACCAACAGTTTCTCAGGATGAGAATGTCCAAATGTAATTAATTTTTTCTGAACAAAGTCAAGCAGAATTAACCATTGCACATCTGCCACACATAGTGGTGTTTCATTACTGAACGAATTGTTTTTGAATGAATCTGATGAGTAAATAACTCAGAGTCACTCATAAATCCACCTATTGGCGTATGGTAACCTACAGAAAAAGAAGCTTACATTTTTTTTACACCACTAATGTACAGATTGACACACACACACACACACACACACACACACACACACACACACACACACACACACACACACACACACACACACACAGAGTGATAAAAACAATAAAAAGTATCTAGACTGTATATTAGTACACTTGAACGCTGCTCAGCCAATCAAATATAATGACTTTTACAGTTATAATTAGAATTTTAATCAGTCCCAAAATTCAGAATGTAAATTGTTCTCTTGCAGTTCTCTGAGTCAGTGTAGTTATAACTATAGGACAAACCTTCCTGTATATAGGGTGTTTTTCAGGGTCAGACATTGGATAGTTCAATGATTCAGTACAGACAATGATGCAACGTCACTCCCTGACAAAACACTATTCTCATCCAAGTAGAAAAAATTACGTTTAAAGCGGCTGCTGCTCACCTACCTTGACCCAGTCTCTCTACTTTCCTTCTTAGCTTTCCATTTATCTCATTCTATTTTCAGGTTTGTTTCAGTGAAAGAGCTCACACAGATCACACACAATAGAAACATCTCATTGTATTTGAAATGTCGGCTGTAGACCAATTTAACCCACCATTTATTTCAATGGTGGTGCTCGTATTGATGATTTGTTTGTGGACCCTAGAGTCACCATCAGTTGTTGCATTTGTATCTTGCTCTACAGCCAAATAAATATCATACTGTCAAGCAATATTCCTGCAGTACTTGATATGAGAACTCTCGGTAACACACACAGCTCTGAGTTGGCACTGTGGGGGTCGTGGGAAAGCCTTGGAGCACCTGCCGGACAGTTCCTTATAGTCTATCGAAATGAAAAGAGGTTCCATCTCTGGGCCTCACTGGAGAAATGCAGCAATACATTCTGTGATCTGACTCGTGTGTGTGTGTGTGTGTGTGTGTGTGTGTGTATAATGGACGCTAAATACAGGACGGGGCTGAATTAAGTGCGTTTGTGCACATTTCTAACCTAGCTATACCCTTGGGGAAAAACCTGCTTACCAAAAAAACATTTTTTTAATAATAGTAATACATATAATGTTTTTATTTATTATATTTATTATTATTAATAAATAATTTATATAATAATAATACATTTAATTCTTATTTAAACATTTGTGTTTGAACATTTGTTATACTATTTATTATTACTATTAAATATAAAGATTTATATTTTAATAATAAATTAAACAAATGTAATTATTTAAACATTAGTGGTTTGTATTTTAATTATTTTTATAGTCATTATTATTAAAAATAACAAGTAACAACCTTTAAAGTTGTATTAGGGTTTGGGTTTGAGATATAAATTATATTTCTGTTATAAATTATAATTTAATAAAAAAAATTATCAAAGAAGAATTAATGACATTGTTTGAATTTCCTTAAATTGCATAAAAAAATGGTTTTGTGTGAAAATAATTTAAACTATGTTGCAGTAGCATGTAGCAATGATTACTGAATACAGCACCCCGCAAACTCTCACACGCTCCTTAAAGGGTCATGAAACCCCGTTTCAGCAGCCGTCAGTTCTCACCAGTTTTGAAAAATGCTATAAAAGTGGGCGTGGTTTAACGGCGGAGTGGAGGGGCATCACCATTTGCACCATGCACGCTGAAAATGGCCATTAAGTTACACGCAACGCAATATACATGGATTTGTAAGCTCACCGTTACACAAATACATATATCCTGTGACCGCTATAATTCAATGCACAATTAAATGCACAGCCATTCGCAGTTTGTTCTCTGCATCGAAAACATATAGGAACACGCTGTTGCAAAACTTTGATAACTTTTGAGGCTTATCTTGTGGAGTTTTATATGCCGTTTGTTCCGGTTAAATGGCCATAAAGAGCGGTTACACTCACAGTGTGGATGAATTGTGTTTGTGTGAAGACTCGGGATCTATTGAAGAGAACGTAGGCAACACAGACACTCAAACAAAGCGGAAAAAACACTCTCACTTACTGTATGCCATCTCACTGTTTGAAGCGCCAGTCAGAGGAAAATGCCTATCAACACGTGCCGTCATGAATAATTAAGCGCGTGCTGTCATGAATTAAGCAACGCGTCTTCTCATAGGATAAAGACACGCAGTCTCACGAATAATTATTAGACACCGATGAGTCATCGCCGTACTACAGTACGAGAAAACGTCACAGCCAATGACGCTGACATGAAGACGAATTTAAACCATGAAGTTGAAAATAGAGCAAAAAGGTTTCAAATTAACTAGTTTTCTCCCACATTCAAAACTAACAGATGGTAACATTTGTCTTCCATGATGTTCAACACACATACTTCTATTAAAATCTCAGAAAATGTGGTTTAGGGTTTCGTGACCCTTTAAACACTCACATTATTTATAGCATCTCAGAGCTCATATGAGTGCTGATATATTTCTATATGTGGACGGGCAATCTGAAACATCTGTTACAAGAGCATGCATTGGCCTGAACTGTCACACACACACATCAACACACACATGGGGCATTAGCCCTTGAGCCTGCAGTAATGCTGATGGCAGAGCTGGGGCTTTGGGGGCAAATTTTGCGCTGAGTGAAACAGCATTAAAAGTTTTGGGCAGCCTCTCAAAAAGTTCAGACCTGACACAACAGCCCCTGCTGCCCCACAGCATCAATCCAGCGTCAGACACGGAGGGCTAACTAGCCTATTCCCTTCTCCTGCTCTCTCTTTCTCTTCCCCTCCATTTTTGTGTTTTTTTATCCCTTTCTTTATCTCCTCCCCTCCATCTCTGCTTCAGCAGTTGCCCACAAGCCCCTCTCTCTTCTTCCTCTGCGTTAAATGCAAGGGAGCTCAAAACATCAATCACCATCAAAGTCGGTGCATCTGGCCCTGGCCGTAAATGAGCGGAAGATCCCGGTGCAGGGTGGTGCGTGCAGGATGGTAGAATCAGCCAATCTCGGAGTCATTATCCCAGACAGTGCCCAGAGAAGCGTGGGTGCCCCCTCAGATGGAGAGTGTGGGGTTCGCTCCAGCCCAACTCCTGCTTCCCTCTCCCTTCATTCCAGGGCATGCAGCCTTCCCAGTGTGTCAAGAGCATAAGAGAGTTGCTCTAATAAGGGCTTCTATAGCTGTTAACTACTGTCTAGGAACTGCTATGCTGAGAAGACTTGTCTTTGATCTGTGCTTAAAATAGGAATGTGCAAAACTACATATCTACAATTACAACACTGACTAGCTGGTGGGCTGTCTGGAAAACTAGTCGACTAATCTGTTAACAAAGCAGTGTAAAATTAGGCTAGTTCAACGCTGCGAAATATAGCAAAAATATAAAAAATAAAACAATAATATTAATAATAAGTAATGGGATTTTTTTAATTATTTTATATATTTTTTATTTTATTTATTTAATATATATATAATTTATATTTATTCCTGTGTTGGCAAAGCTGAATTTTCAGCATCATTACTCTGTCATTATTCTAATATGCTGATTTGCTGCTCAAGAAACATTTCTTCTTATTATCAAAATTATCATTAATATTATTAACTATTATTATTTAATATTTTTGTAGAAACTGTGATGCATTTTTCTCAGGATTCTAAATAAAAAGTTCAAAAGAACTGCATTTATCTGAAAATGAACAATTATAAATGCTTCCTATAACTTTTGATGCAACCCTGGTGAATAAAACTTCTGACTGTGACAGTGCGAGATATACACTATATTGCCAAAAGTTTTGGGACGCCTGCCTGCATAGCATGCTTTGCAGCTATGAACAGCTTCAACTCTTATGGGAAGGCTTTCCACAAGGATTAGGGAGTGTGTTTATGGGAATTTTTTTTTTTTTGTCCAAAATGTGTTGGTATGTTTCCTTTCCTTTCACTGGAACTAAGGGGCCAAGCCCAACCCCTCAAAAACAACCCCACACCATAATCCCCGCTCCATTAAACTTTACACTTGGCACAATGCAGTCAGGCGAGTACCGTTCTCCTGGCAACCGCCAAGCCCAGACTCATCCATCGGATTGCCAGACAGCGAAGCATGATTCATCACTCCAGAGAACACGTCTCACTGCTCTAGAGTCCAGTGGCGGCGTGCTTTACACCACTGCATCCAACGCTTTGCATTGCACTTGGTGAAGTAAGGCTTGGATGCAGCTCCTCGGCCATGGAAACCCATTCCATAAAGCTCTCTATTCACTGTTCTTGAGCTAATCTGAAGGCCACATGAAGTTTGGATGTCTGTTGCTATTGATTCTGCAGAAAGTTGGCGACTTCTCAGAATGCGCTGACCCCGCTCTGTGATTTTACGTGGCCTACCACTTCGTGGCTATTATTAACCATAACCCTAACTGTTTTCAACAATAATCAGAAATGTTTACTGAAGGATCATGTGACACTGAAAACTAATGAAACTGAGTCTAATTAAATGCAGTCCAATTATAACAAGGTTGACTGCGTTATATTTCACACCTCTAGCAAGCAACGTCTGTTCTGACGGGTAACAAGCCTTGTTCAAAGAACAATATTATCTAGAGGTGAGTGACTCACCTCAGCAAGTGTTACTTGTAATGTAAACTGACATGTCTATTGTTTAAAGGAATAATTCACACAAAATAAAAAGATTTTGCTGTCATCCTTTAATCACTCTCATGTTATTATACCAGTTTTTTTATTTCTCTGTAAAAGAGGATTTTTTTCAGCTTTTTTCCATATATTATACACGTTATAATCATATGATACCAAATCCATGCAATGCTTTCTGTGAGGAAAAGACTGAGCTGAAGTCACTGATCACTGAAAATCTTCCCTTCTGCTGTAGAATTGAACTCAAACGTGAATGATATTTGAGAGCTGTGGCGGAAGGGAAGATTTCATTGAGCAACAACTTACATTTTGGTTTGTATGAAAAAGAACAACATTAACATTCTACTTTTGCATTCAACCAAGAAAAGAAAGTCATACAGGTTTGGAACAACATAAAGGTGAGTAAATTGTAAATTTTGGTTGAACTATGACTATGACAATCTACTTTTCTTCCATAACCTGACATATTTCTTATGGTAAATTTGGTTTTCATGTTCACCTCACCCAGTGTGTAGAAAAGGCAAAGCTGCATTAAAAGCCAATCTCTCTTTCCAGCAGGTAGACATACTGTACAGTCTCGCCTCTGGCCCACAAAGTGAACAAATATTCTGAGGCTTTGTGCGCACTGAGAGCGATGTTCGATCCATTGATCTGGATTTTGTGTTTACCACCTCCTGCTCTTATAGCAATAATGCTAAAGTGAAAAGTTGGACAAAGACACAGCATGCAACTGAGTGTCTGCACACTCACAAAATTGCTTCATCAAACTGCATTGAAAACCCCTTTTCTTTAAAATACTCAATTCAGAAAGACTCAAGAAAAAAAAAAAACACCTGGCCAAACAACAAGCACATTTTCAAACATGAATTGAATAGCTGTTCTGCTAAATAATAGCAATTAAAAAAAGCAGTTTAAATCAACAGTAGGCACTTGCATTTAACAGTTAAGATATAGCACGGATTAGTGGAGGTGAGAGGAATGAGGAAGCGATAACCCACCGGCAGCAGCATGCGGCATGCCAGATCCACATCCTGGTACTGGGAGCTGTTGCCATAGCAGTGATTATCACACACTCTCGGAGTGGAGTGTGTACTAGTGAGCCAGCAACCCATCCACACACACACACTCTCCTTGCCACTGAGGGTGTGATGGAGTGGAGCAATTACTCTACTGTTGCCTGGCTACAACTGAACATTAAAAGTAAAACTCCTGGAGAATTAACACCTTGAAAAGTACACCTTTACTGACAGCGCTGCAGCAAGGGTGCAACGAACCAACACACAACACTTAAGCGACGGTAATGTCTGAGAAAAGATCGGCCACTCGAACGCACCCTAACGTTCTACCAAATCTTTTTAGGTAGAACACAAATTAATGTGAAAATGAAGTTATTTTGAGAATACCCATAATGCACTGTGAGAGTCGCATGCCCGCTGTTGAATCCATCCATTTTCCAAACCGCTGGTCCAATGTGGGTACAGTGTAATATCATACAGGTATAAATTCATTTTTATTTCATTATTAAATTGTTTAATTAAGGTTTATACATAGTTTCCATGACTTGGTTCAAGATAAATCTTTTAATCTTACTACTGGAGCTGTCAGTTTGCTAAGTTTCAAATGATTATTAAACATCGATTTTGGACATATCCTGAGTAGGGATTTATATCAGATATATATTTATATCAAAGAGTGCAGTTTTTCTCCAGGTATCAGCATGATACATGTGATATTGTTTTTATATAAGTTTACTAAACAAGAAGTTTTTTTTTTTTCTTTAATCTTTCTTCTGTTGTTGTTACTGTTAAACTTTTGTTGTTATTGTTATTGTTTTTTTGTTGTTGTTAGGCACCTAGGGTCTGAGAGTCATAGAATTTCAATTCTCTGTATGTATGTACTGTACGTATGGCAGAATTGACAATAAAGCTGACTTTGACGACTAATTTTAAGTAACTTACATTTTAGACACCATATTGCCTTTTGACTTACTGCCACCTACTGGCGGTTTTTCACATTTAAAGTATCTTTTCATGTTTTAAATCATTTCAAATATCAATATTCAACATTTTATGTTTTAAACATCAAAACATTATTTATGCATAACTGCAGGTTATTCATTTGTCACCTCTGAGCTGCATTAAACTGCATTAAAAGTCTGTGTAAATTATCTAAATGCCACTTCAGATACAGCTTCTGTTTCCTCTCCATCGCAATGATGAAGTTTGTTGATACTTATTTAATTTGATTGGTAACAGCCCTACTGTGTATTATTATTATTATTATTATTATTATGGCTCCACTTTATATTAGGTAGCCTTAAGTACTATGTACTTGCATCAAAAAAAATAAGTACAATGTACTTATTGTGTTCATATTGTATTGCAAAACACTTTTGCTGATATTGAGGTGGGATACGGATAAAGTTAGGGACAGGTGTGGTGGTATGGGTAAGTTTAAGGGTAGGGTTAGGGACAGGTGTGGTGGTATGGGTAAGTTTAAGGGTAGGGTTAGGGACAGGTGTGGTGGTGTGGGTAAGTTTAAGGGTAAAGTTAGGGACAGGTGTGGTGGTGTGGATAAATTTAAGTGTAGGGTTAGGGACAGGTGAGGTGGTGTGGGTAAGTTTAAGGGTAAAGTTAGGGACAGGTGTGGTGGTGTGGGTAAGTTTAAGGGTAGGGTTAGGGACAGGTGTGGTGGTGTGGGTCAGTTTAAGGGTAAAGTTAGGGACAGGTGTGGTGGTGTGGATAAATTTAAGTGTAGGGTTAGGGACAGTGTGGTGGTGTGGGTAAGTTTAAGGGTAAAGTTAGGGACAGGTGTGGTGGTGTGGGTAAGTTTAAGGGTAAAGTTAGGGACAGGTGTGGTGGTGTGGGTAAGTTTAAGGGTAGGGTTAGGGACAGGTGTGGTGGTGTGGGTAAGTTTAAGGGTAGGGTTAGGGACAGGTGTGGTGGTGTGGGTAAGTTTAAGGGTAAAGTTAGGGACAGGTGTGGTGGTGTGGATAAATTTAAGTGTAGGGTTAGGGACAGGTGAGGTGGTGTGGGTAAGTTTAAGGGTAAAGTTAGGGACAGGTGTGGTGGTGTGGGTAAGTTTAAGGGTAGGGTTAGGGACAGGTGTGGTGGTGTGGGTCAGTTTAAGGGTAAAGTTAGGGACAGGTGTGGTGGTGTGGATAAATTTAAGTGTAGGGTTAGGGACAGGTGTGGTGGTGTGGGTAAGTTTAAGGGTAAAGTTAGGGACAGGTGTGGTGGTGTGGGTAAGTTTAAGGGTAAAGTTAGGGACAGGTGTGGTGGTGTGGGTAAGTTTAAGGGTAGGGTTAGGGACAGGTGTGGTGGTGTGGGTAAGTTTAAGGGTAAAGTTAGGGACAGGTGTGGTGGTGTGGGTAAGTTTAAGGGTAGGGTTAGGGACAGATGTGGTGGTGTGGGTAAGTTTAAGGGTAAAGTTAGGGACAGGTGTGGTGGTGTGGGTAAGTTTAAGGGTAGGGTTAGGGACAGGTGTGGTGGTGTGGGTCAGTTTAAGGGTAAAGTTAGGGACAGGTGTGGTGGTGTGGATAAATTTAAGTGTAGGGTTAGGGACAGGTGTGGTGGTGTGGGTAAGTTTAAGGGTAAAGTTAGGGACAGGTGTGGTGGTGTGGGTAAGTTTAAGGGCAAAGTTAGGGACAGGTGTGGTGGTGTGGGTAAGTTTAAGGGTAGGGTTAGGGACAGGTGTGGTGGTGTGGGTAAGTTTAAGGGTAGGGTTAGGGACAGGTGTGGTGGTGTGGGTAAGTTTAAGGGTAAAGTTAGGGACAGGTGTGGTGGTGTGGATAAATTTAAGTGTAGGGTTAGGGACAGGTGAGGTGGTGTGGGTAAGTTTAAGGGTAAAGTTAGGGACAGGTGTGGTGGTGTGGGTAAGTTTAAGGGTAGGGTTAGGGACAGGTGTGGTGGTGTGGGTCAGTTTAAGGGTAAAGTTAGGGACAGGTGTGGTGGTGTGGATAAATTTAAGTGTAGGGTTAGGGACAGGTGTGGTGGTGTGGGTAAGTTTAAGGGCAAAGTTAGGGACAGGTGTGGTGGTGTGGGTAAGTTTAAGGGTAAAAAGTTAGGGACAGGTGTGGTGGTGTGGGTAAGTTTAAGGGTAGGGTTAGGGACAGGTGTGGTGGTGTGGGTAAGTTTAAGGGTAAAGTTAGGGACAGGTGTGGTGGTGTGGGTAAGTTTAAGGGTAGGGTTAGGGACAGATGTGGTGGTGTGGGTAAGTTTAAGGGTAAAGTTAGGGACAGGTGTGGTGGTGTGGGTAAGTTTAAGGGTAGGGTTAGGGACAGGTGTGGTGGTGTGGGTAAGTTTAAGGGCAAAGTTAGGGACAGGTGTGGTGGTGTGGGTAAGTTTAAGGGTAGGGTTAGGGACAGATGTGGTGGTGTGGGTAAGTTTAAGGGTAAAGTTAGGGACAGGTGTGGTGGTGTGGGTAAGTTTAAGGGTAGGGTTAGGGACAGGTGTGGTGGTGTGGGTAAGTTTAAGGGTAAAGTTAGGGACAGGTGTGGTGGTGTGGGTAAGTTTAAGGGTAAAGTTAGGGACAGGTGTGGTGGTGTGGGTAAGTTTAAGTGTAGGGTTAGGGACAGGTGTGGTGGTGTGGGTCAGTTTAAGAGTAAAGTTAGGGACAGGTGTGGTGGTGTGGGTAAGTTTAAGGGTAGGGTTAGGGACAGGTGTGGTGGTGTGGGTAAGTTTAAGGGTAAAGTTAGGGACAGGTGTGGTGGTGTGGGTAAGTTTAAGGGTAGGGTTAGGGACAGGTGTGGTGGTGTGGGTCAGTTTAAGAGTAAAGTTAGGGACAGGTGTGGTGGTGTGGGTAAGTTTAAGTGTAGGGTTAAGTGTAAGGGAAGTGTCAACAGTGTAATTATAAATGTAACCACAGATATTAATTACAGATGTAATTACATGCAGGTAATTTTTAAAATGTTAGTACAATGTAAACACATGAATGTACACAATAAGTGCATTGTATCAAATGATTAATTAAAACGTTAGTACATAGTAGTTAAGGCCACCTAATATAAAGTGGTTCCATTATTATTATTATAATTAAATGTTATTAAATTCATGAAATTGACACAAAAGACGATTCATGCATATAATTAGGTTTAAAAAATACATTTATAAAGGTAAAAATGCTCATAAGGTATAAGGTATTTGCTATAAAGGTAAAAATCAATTTAAACTTTTTGAAAAAGATTATTTCTGTCACTGCCGTGAACGGACCACCACGCAGAATATGAAGCATATCAAAAACTTTAGGAGTCATCTAACCACGACAGTCCTAAACCAGTCCTAAATATATCGTCTAATTATCGTTATGTGTTGCACAGAAAATGTGGGTGAGTAAATGATCACAGCATTTTCATTTTTGGTTGAACTATACAAGTTTCTTGCACCAATAACAATCAAAATTGAGTTTTACATGACCAATTTACACCCCCTCTCTCTGATATTTAAGGGCAAATTCACATTGGCAGCAAATTATAACAACAAAATGACTAGAAAATTACTCTCTTTCAATGAGATTTGACGATTTGATATGAGCTACAGACCATTGATAAGAGTTCAACTCTATGCAAATGCGCTGCAATGCAGATGCCAATGGGCATTTACATTTATATTTATGCATTTGGCAGAAAGAGACTTGCAGTGCATTCAAGGGATAAATTTCATCAGTTTTTGTGTCCCCAATCAATTAAATCCATGATCTTGGCATTTCTAGGGCCATGCTCTACCAACTGAGCTACAGGAATGCTTACTAGCAATGGAAGCAAGAGCGAAGTTCACATATTCCTCTGCTTGAAGCTGTATCATAATGTCAAGTAGGACAGCTCCTGGAAACCAACAGTACAGCAACCTGGCAACCTCAGAGTGAACATCCTTTAGTATCAAACAGGCATTTATTGTTACTGTACAATTAAAGGCCAGTTTACACTGCATCAACAGAAGCCAACCAACATGGACAATCACCAGATTACAGTACGGCACTTCTCAGAGATTCCACGAAAACAAACAGCAAACTAACATTTTAAAACCGACCAATGCCAACAGATGCCGATAGGGGTAACACACAGATCCTACGAATCCCGATGGACTGTCTGTCAGTGGAGTGTAAATTAAAGACTACTTGGGTTTCTATATGTCCTCCTATCAGTGAATCTTACACCATAAAACATTTAATATTAATTAATATTTTATATTTATTCATAATATTCAAAGCCTTCAATGTTCAATGTCATGAACATTCATATTTCAATAAACTACTGATCTGTTAAGAATTATATTAACATTAATATAGCATTATATTCATAAAGTACATTACATTGCAAATCGATGTTATTATAAAGTGCTAGTGATATATTTCTATTTAGTTTCATTAGTATATTTATATAAGATTGTTTTATATTTATTAATTTAAGATTTTCAATGTCTGCTTGAAAAGTATATTCTTGTTGGACTGTGATATTTTAACGTTTCCAGTACTTCAAACTTCAACACTGTTTAGCAAAAACTTTACCACAGAGTTCAGCTAAATCGTTATGGTTTCTTACCTTCTTAGCTGCATTGATGCACTGCATGTACTCTTTGGCGAGGTCTGAACACTGAAGCGTCTGCTCACGGTTCTCTCTATAGCAGTTCAGGATCTGTGCTTGCAGGTTCGAGCACACTGGCTCCACATTACGGCGCCTGTGGAAAAGGTCATAGGTCAATGAGAGGGAATCATGAGGGCAAAAGTGTCTAACTTCTACAAAGGCAGAGGGACATTGTTGTACACATCCTGGCAGGATCGTGCATGCAGTGACAGTAAATATTTTATATGAAGCACAACCAAAAAACAGCGGTAAAATTCAGTCGCATGACTCACTCATTTCCTTCCTCCCTCCCTCTCCCACCCCTCCCTCAATTTCGCTCTTCCTGTGGATGGTTTAGTAGAATGAATGAATGCGAGGAGACAGGTTAAACTGAATTACCGGCAGAGTGGATATTCATTAATAACACCAGTGTCAAGAGTGGCAGTGACTAGAACAACTATGATAAATAACCCAGCGAGCGGGAAGGAGGTGGAGGCGGTGAACAGACCCGACAAACTCCTCTGAACATCTGTACAGTAGACCCTGAAGGCAAAAAAAGAGCGGCAAATAACCTGTCATTCATCTTCATTTCAGACAAACACCTTCACTCAAATTAATAACGTGAATCCGAACTGCCATTGTTGAAATGACGGTTAAATGGCAGTTATTGACTCAAATAATGTATGCGGTGAGATCTGTGCAAGTATCGTTGCAAAAAAGGATAAGAAATTTGTGCTAAAAGCACAAAATGTAATAATACAAGCCAAAAATGATAGTTTATAAGGCTAACTGTCCTCAATGCCAATTTGAAAGCCAGGCAAGCTATTGTTAAATTGAATTTAATTAAAATTATGGATTTGGACATGGTGTTTTAAAACATATTATATACTATTATATATACAAGTGCTGGTCATATAATTAGAATATCATCAAAAAGTTGATTTATTTCACTAATTCCATTCAAAAAGTGAAACTTGTATATTATATTCATTCATTACACTCAGGCTGATATATTTCAAATGTTTATTTCTTTTAATTTTGATGACTGTAACTGACAACTAAGGAAAATCCCAAATTCATTATCTCAGAAAATTAGAATATTACTTAAGACCAGTACAAAGAAAGGATTTTTAGAAATCTTGGCCAACTGAAAAGTATGAACATGCAAAGTATGAGCATGTACAGCACTCAATACTGAGTTGGGGCTCCTTTAGCTGAATTACTGCAGCAATGCGGCGTGGCATGGAGTCCATCAGTCTGTGGCGCTGCTCAGGTGTTATGAGAGCCCAGGTTGCTCTGATAGTGGCCTTCAGCTCTTCTGCATTGTTGGGTCTGGCATATCGCATCTTCCTCTTCACAATACCCCATAGATTTTCTATGGGGTTAAGGTCAGGCGAGTTTGCTGGCCAATTAAGAACAGGGATACCATGGTCCTTAAACCAGGTACTGGTTGCTTTGGCACTGTGTGCAGGTGCCAAGTCCTGTTGGAAAATGAAATCTGCATCTCCATAAAGTTGGTCAGCAGCAGGAAGCATGAAGTGCTCTAAAACTTCCTAAAAACTCTCCTCTCCTCCTCCAGACTCTGGGACCCTGATTTCCAAAGGAAATGCCAAATTGACTTTCATCAGAGAAAATAACTTTGGAGCACTCAGCAGCAGTCCAGTCCTTTTTGTCTTTAGCCCAGGCGAGACGCTTCTGACGCGGTCTGTTGTTCAAGAGTGGCTTGACACAAGGAATGCGACAGCTGAAACCCATGTCTTGCATACGTCTGTGCGTAGTGGTTCTTGAAGCACCGACTCCAGCTGCAGTCCACTCTTTGTGAATCTCCCCCACATTTTTGAATGGGTTTTGTTTCACAATCCTCTCCAGGGTGCGGTTATCCCTATTGCTTGTACACTTTTTTCTACCACACCTTTTCCTTCCCTTGGCCTCTCTATTAATGCGCTTGGACACAGAGCTCTGTGAACAGCCAGCCTCTTTTGCAATGACCTTTTGTGTCTTGCCCTCCTTGTGCAAGGTGTCAATGGTCGTCTTTTAGACAACTGTCAGGTCAGCAGTCTTCCCCATGATTGTGTAGCCTACAGAACTAGACTGAGAGGGGCCTTTGCAGGTGTTTGGAGTTCATCAGCTGATTAGAGTGTGGCACCAGGTGTCTTCAATATTCAACCTTTTCACAATATTCTAATTTTCTGAGATACTGAATTTGGGATTTTCCTTAGTTGTCAGTTATAATCATCAAAATTAAAAGAAATAAACATTTTAAATATATCAGTCTGTGTGTAATGAATTAATATAATATACAAGTTTCACTTTTTGAATGGAATTAGTGAAATAAATCAACTTTTGATGATATTCTAATTATATGACCAGCACCTGTAGACTATACCATTATATATAAGAAAATAAAACAGCAGCCACAAAAGTTTTTTGAAGATATTTATCTAATCAAACTAATCAATGCGGCTGTCAAATTAACAAAAGATAGACTAGATACAAGCAACAAAATTTAAGATTTATAGGTTTTATAGAGTGGTCTATCAAATCAAGCTATCATTTAGGCCAATTAACTGTAATAATGTATGTGGCATTTAATAACTTAATCTAAAGCAATACCATCAGTTTTACAGTAACCTACCTAGGAACTGCACCACAGAAATTATTGATGGCTTGACTGATAAAATGGAATGTATGTGGAAAAGTTTAAGTACTATCTCTTTGTTCGATGCATATCCTAAACCAACAAAACAGGGATTTATAGTGCAGTTTATCCACTCAAGCTAATAACTCTTGCCGTCAAGTTGACGAAAGCTCAGCTAGCCAGGTGTCATGTTAAATATCACTAGACTGATTAAGCAAAGTGAAGCCGTGCATCCACCTCCAGCTTCACCGAGACTGCGGCTTTCAGACGATCGACTGACATCCTGCTTAATTGAAAGGCGATTTAGAGCCTCAATCTAGCTTAGGTTTCACTAGCAAGTTCAATTAAATCATCATACTGACGCAGGGCAGAGATACGCCAATCCGTCGATACCTTTTCAAGCAGGGTTGTACGTCTTATGGTCGTTCAGGGAAACCAGATGTGGCCGGATAGAGAAAAGCAAGGAAATAAACTTCCATCAATGGAACATCTGTGCAACCACGTATCAGATCCCATATTTTTATCAGCCGCTGAAAGCGGTTTATGTTTTAATTACCCTGCGAAAGGAAGAACGGCTACTGTAGTCACATTCTTTGCTCCGGCAGATAAGAAACTCTCCTTTAATTTAAAATAAACTGCCTTCATCAGGAACGGCAGAGGCTTCTGATAGAGCAGAGGGTTTATTAAAGCAGTCTGAAGCAGAAAATTGGCTTGCTCAAACCCGGGCTGAACTGAATTGAACCAAATTGAAGGTGAGGTCTTTAATAAAAATATTAGCTGAGCTGCTTACGAACTGCTGTGCTTTGAAGAGCAGAAACCATGCCTGTTTAAGGGACGCTCATTTCCTCATTTCACATCTGTAAATAAATAACACAGCGTTTAAAGATTAAATGTTAATTACCAGAATTTCGTCTATTATTTGTAATCTCCTTAACGGAGCAGAGTGCTACAGAACAAAGCGCGACTTCAGAAACCTTTCCGCACAAAGCATAATTCAAAAATATGGAAATGAAATGCAAAGAAAAAGCAACTACAAAAGATTAAATTAGCTTAAAACACATTCTGTGTGTAGGAGCATGTGCTTGTAACTTGGAGAGACAAGCTCATTATTCTGATGCTAAGGAGCCGCACGCTAGCTGAAAATTGGTAGATACCAAAGACCGCACAGAGGTTTAGCTTCCGCTCGCTCGTTAATTATTTCCAATCAGCTCTTGTTGATAAGAGAAAACAAGACTTTGGAATTACCGGAAATCTCGGCGAGCCGTGACTCGAACTCGGATTACCGTCCGAATGCTTGAGAAACTGAGATAAACAAATAATAGCGAGAGGAGAACACAAAACACAAAATCAAACTTGATGTAACACATAGGCCACAAGGTTTTATCAGCTCACAGTTCAGCTCGACATGTTTTCCGAATCAAGGGTCTAAAATTAACTAGATTAGAAGCACCGCTGCCTTGACCTCGCTCGAGCTCAGCTGGCAGATGAGAACCTCGTCTTATCTTGTCGACTCTCCTTCCAGGGGCTCGCTCGCACTCTGACAGCTTTTCAATTGACTGAACACGGGCTTTCTCCCATCTCCTCCTAGACCACATCCCTCCACCCTCCTGTCCAATCTCACCTGTAGGGGCCGGCGTTTTTCCACAGCGATGGACCCCACTTAAACCTGACAGGGCGAGAGGAGGATGGGAAGAAGAAAGAGATAAAGAGAGAGAGAGAGAAAGCGCTCGGAGGGATCTGACAAAGCTGATAATTACTCCTGTAGGCAGGGTCCGCATTTGCTAGACCGACGGGCCAGAGTTCTGCACCTCTCTCCAGGGTAACGGTCTCTGAAGTGCTGAGGAGTCACTTCTCTCGCCTCTGGTCAATCACTGCGTGAAGCTCAACAGTCACGCGCACTTCCGTAACCTTTGGCCCGCCGCATGGAGATGGTGTAGAGAGGAGATGTTACTCTGGTGTGACAAGGTGAGGGATTGTTGGGGTGCAGGAGCTGTCGGACATGTCCTCAAGACAGGAGGTCACAAAGCAGCAGTGCAGAACTCTCTTCCTAAAAATCACAACAATCAGCACACCTGGAATCCTCTACTTATGTTCCTTTAAAAATGTATGTGTTTATATACGTGTAAAACTGTCAAATGATGAGCTTTTTTTTTTTTTTTTTTTGTCAACTTCATTGCATGACATGCCAATCCAGTAATACAATTAATTACATTAATAAATATTTGGTGATAAAAGTTCCTAAATTAAATTCAAAAGACGTTATGTTAATGCAGGGGTTCCCAAACTTTTTTGTCAGCCTGTACACTTGTTGATTGTACCCTTTGAGATTTCAAGTTAATATTCTATAATATAATGGCAAATTTGCATGTTCACAGTTATCTGATGTCAACAATAATCATTATTATTATTATTATTAGTGGTAGTAGTAGTAGTAGCAGTAGTAGTATACTGTACTGTAAAATAAAACAATTTATATTTAATAATTATAATTAACGAAATGTGCTGCCTGATTCACTCTGAAACATCTGCTCATAAGACTTTTGTTTTTCATTTAACAAACCCCTGTTTGGTGAACCCTACATTAATGTGACTGAAATATTTTATTTAAAAAAACATTATGATAGACAGACTGTGGCTATTTTTGTTGCATTATTTATTAACACCAGTGTTGGGGAAAGTTACTTTGAAAAGTAATGCATTACAATATTGCGTTACTCTCTTTAAAAAATAACTAATTGCGTTACTTAGTTACTTTTTAAGAAAAGTAATGTGTTACATTACTTTTGCGTTACTTTTTCTCAGCTGGGCTTGTTTTTTTATAACAAAATGTTTTTATTTTTGTGAAAATGTAAAGACCCTTTTGCACCAAAACTGAAATAATAAGCCTCAGGCTGAGGTAAAAATGCAGATTCACACCTGTACAGTAGAGGGCGCAGCTCAAACAAACCTTTCAGCTGTGCTGCCATTCTGGATAATGGAAGAATCCGACGCAGGAGAAACATGTTTAAAACTTACTTTACCAATAAAAAAACTAAAATTACTAAAGTAATTTTTGCTCATGGTTTAACTGAATCATCGAAGGTCAGCAACAAGACATTGGTCAATACATTTTAGATTAAATGCATAAAAATATTTGGTTTGCATAGTATTTTGATTTTGCATTTGAGTGATTTTATTCATTTTGAGGAAATTTGTGCAAGTGAGGTTAGTAAATACATGTTCACATTTAGTCTAGAACTACAATGACCATCATGTTTACACACAACGCTTCTGCACTTACTCACGATTATTCTCAACATCGGGACGGGAGAGCTGTCAGTCAATACATTTGAAAAAGTAACTTTACATTAACATTAATGCATTACTAGTTACTTGAAAAAGTAATCTGATTACATAACTTAAGTTACTTGTAATGTGTTACTCCCAACACTGATTAACACTGACATTATTATTAATATTAGTGAAGAATGCATAATGTTAATCATATATACATCTTTTATATAAATATAAATATTAAAATGGTAATGTTGACATTAAAATGATAGAAGAATAATATTAAAGCTGAAAGCTTAATATTAATATAATTAATTGATAGCCTTAACATTCTACATCACTGTATTTATTTATTCTTATTTAGTTTGGGGAAAAAATGCATCAGTATTTCTTTTGTAATACGGCAATAAATGACTATTTCTGTAATGAGAATCTAAAGAAGTCTAAAGTAAAACGTCTGGACAAATTACGATAATAAGAATTTGAGGGGGTGAAATATTATGAAAACAATGTCACAATGCAGACAAAATAAAAATTTTCTCTATGTACATTTTTCTCTTTTGATTTTTGGGCAAAACGTGACCTGGACAAGTTGATTCATGAGATTCACCTTAAAGGCTGAAAAGGAGCTATCAATGGTTACAGCAAACTGAGTGTCTTCAAAAGGCACAACCGGTGACTGCTCATTAATCATTCCTGGTGGAGATGGAACTTTCCTAGGCCACAATTACAGAAGAAAAAGTAAAAATAAAAATAAATAAAAAATAAAAGTCTAAAATACCGATGCAAAACTCTCAAAGAAGTGCAACTGCAAAAAGTACATAAATTACCCATGATGATGATGACTCATCATGGTCAAATAAAGTTCTTCATTCATCTTAACAAATGAAGAGAAGAGAGCATGGTGAAAAGAGAAGGCTACAAGATAATTATCATCAGAATTCAAACCTCTGGCATGCGTGAAAAAAGTATTTCTTGTGAGAAAAAAAAAGCAAGACTTCTGAATATGTGCTGTACTGTGGCTGTGCTAAAGCACGACACATGACCCACAGTCTAGTCGTCCCACACTTCCACCCACCCTTCCAGCCAAAAGCTCCTCTAATGAGGGCCTTTCCTCTGAGAGACCGCAAACAACATCCATCGCAAAAAAAAACAAAACAACAACAACAAACGCCTGGATAAGGCTATATAATTGGCTGCCATAGAGAGTTTACTGGAAAGGGAGACCAAGCATGACGCTGACCAGATGCATTTCTTACTATTCTTGTTTGCTTCGTTCTTTTAAAGAGATAGTTCACCCAAAAATAAACTGTCACTATTTACTCACCCTCATGTTGTTCCAAATCTATATTCTGCAAACAAACTGGTATTTCAGAACGGGCTGAGGCTGGGATTTAGCGGGTTAGAAACTTATGTATTTGATGAACGTGCTCATTATCATCTCATTTTTAACGGAGGTGGCGTTTAGTGGCTTTTTTCCAATACCGAAATTAGAATTGGAGAGAAAAAAATGTATATTGAAAATATCATTTGTTATGCAAAATATAATTTAAAATATTTCTTTTGATTTTGGTGTGCAATATGAGCAGGACATTTCTGTGTGGGATTCAACTTCATGCAGTAAACCTCAGCATTAGCAAACCTCTTGTGGTGTACCCCAACCACCTCTCTGCACTGCCTAGTCTATATCCCTGACTGACAGGTCCAGCCGAGTTTCTTAACAGCCCTGTAGGTTTGGTAGTTCGCCTTGGTTAAATCGCAGTTCCTCAGCAGGCGTTTTCAATTTGAGATATCAGATCCACCGCACTCCACGCTTGGGAATGGGGCAGGATGGCCGCGGGGCCGTGGCTGTCTCAGTACTCTGTGTGTTGGAAAGGCAAACGACAGAGGGACCCTGAACCGTTCGAGGCCCATGAGGCGGGTGAGGATTAAACGGCAGCCTTGTCATGCTCCAGAAGTCGGGGGTCTGGAGGCTGCTGTACCCTCAGGGATTAAAACCAGGATTAAAACATCAGCTCCACGCAGGTAGAACAGCAAAAATTCTTGCTAAAGCTCTCTGAAATATAACTGCCAACAAGTGGATTAAACGGACTGAACAAACTGTAACTAAGCAAGTGCGGAAACTAGGAAATAACAGATTTGTCATTTCTAATCTTTCAAATTTAAACTAAATGGATATTAAAATGTATTACATTTTTACGTTAACACACATTTTTGGGCTTTTTCGGTGTAATTCATCAGTATATGTTGTTTACAATTAAAGGGGCCTATTATGCCCTTTATCGAAGTCTTGAGTTTGTTTTCAGGGTGTACTAGAATAGGATTTCATGCTTGAATGTTAAAAAAATATATTTTACATTGTCGCAGCACCTCTCTTCTCAGTCTGTCTGTAACACTGTATTTAGTTCTGGTATATATGAATCTCCTCCTTCCGAAAAGCTCTGATTGGTCAGCTGGACCAGCTGTGCTGTGATTGGTGTGTGTGTGTCGAATGAGTGAGACAGTGAGCAGGTGTGGTGTCAATTCATCGTCGAAGAGAAGGAAGCGAGAACACGCAGCTGGTATCAATACTGCAGAAAAGAAGTATTGAAAATGTTTCAGATATTTCAGTATCGATACATATAGACATTTCTGACAACACTACACTAAAGGAAGTTGAATATGTAAAAAAGCATAACAGGACCCCTTTAAAAATGTGGACTCTCTCATAAATAAATCTGCAAGAACTTTCTGGTGGACAACTTCTTGTGTCAACCTTAATTGCAGACATCTGGCTATATTCTGTCATGAAACGCCCACTTTTCCCCTAACATTTCATCTCATTACAAAGGTAAAAAGGGTTGCGAACACCATTTCATTTTGACTTTAAAGAGATGCCTCAGTCTGCTTTCAGCTCGGCTGTTTTAGTAAAAGAACAAGGTCATAAACTACCAACAAAGACACACAAAAACTGAAGTAGTCATGTACAGATGTTCTTCTGTGCTCTGATTGGCAGATGAGACATCCCCAGGGGGAAGCTCATTACCCAGGTGCCAACATCGTTTGTATAACCTCAAAGCACTCGCCTCTTTGCCATCTTTGCACCTACGACTGGCACTCACCGACAGCTGGTACAAAACCTGTGAGACTCAAGAGGGACAGGAGAGGAAACAAGCTAACACAAACACTTACACACATAAATCACGTACACTCGATCTGACGATCTGAGCTCAATGGCGTGTTGCCGCGCTACACGATACCTCGCACACTGGGACGGCCTTGCAAGATTATCGTTTCAAATCCCTCTTTAAATCTAGCACAAAGCATGCTGGGAGAGAATTAGTCACAAGCCATCTGCAGGTTTAACGGTCAAAAGTGTTATTTTTGTATTGTCACACATAAAGGCAATTTTAAGAGTCGTCTGGTGAATTCAGGATTTTAATGTTTGAATGATTGCCCTCCTTTCCAAAAAATTAGCTAACTAACGCACAAAAGATCCCACAGTGCTTTGCTCTGTGGGGGGTTCGGCTAAACAGCCATACAGTAGATAACAGAAGGGATCCAGAAGAAAAATGGCTTTCAAAAATATCCACAGAGCTAATTATTTGTATGTACAATCCATTCAAAACAGACCAACAACAAGCTCTGGGGATAATCAAAAATTTGTATATTCTAGTTAAAACAACTAGCTAACCCTTCGTTACCTAACAATGTTCTTTTAGCAAATTTGTTGTCTAGGAAAAGACAAAACAATAAAATGACTATTAAACTTTGACAATACACTGACATTTCAGCTAGGCTATAGAAAAATTTCAGCCAATATTCTTTGGAAATTTGAACAATTTGAATATGTAAATGTGACTGTTGATGTAGAATATATAAGCTAAATAAAAGAAAAAGAAATTGCAAAGCACATTAATAAAGAGCATCTACTCGTGCTTGAGCAGAGGCAGTTTACATTTGCTATGCATTTTTAAGCACTTAAGCAGGGCAAAAATTATATAATCTGATATAATAGTGATTATATAATCTAATATTTTATACGTTTTTGGAGCATAGATGTTATGGCAGTAAAGCTACCTGAAAAAGAAAAAATATTATTAATATTAATATATATATAGGAAGTATTATACTCTACCATTCAAAAGTTTGAGTTTTTTTTTTTCTTAAATTCTCTTATGCTCATAAAGGCTGCATTTATTTGATGAAAAATACAGTAATGTTAGGGGTATTACAATTTAAAATAGCAATTTAATACATTTTAAAATGTAAATGTATTCATGTGATGGCAAAGCTGAATGTTCAGCATCATTACTCCAGTCTTCAGTGTCGCATGATCCTTCAGAAATCATTCTAATATGAGGATTTACTGCTCAAGAAACATTTCTTATTATCAATGTTAAAAAAGTTGCTTAATATTTTTGTGAAAACATTCATTCATTCTTTGATGGATAGAAAATTCAAAAGAATAGCAGTCATTTGAAGTTATCTTTGTTGAATAAAATTGTTATTTCCTTTAAAAAAATACTTAAACTCCGTACTGTGGTGGAGACACAAGAAAAATAGAGGGAAGGAGAGACGAGACGCGATTTAAAAAAAATAAAAAAAAATCCTCAACGAATGGCGAGCAGTTCTGGGCGGCGATGGGGTCATGGTGAGCTACAAACAATCTGCATTAATTACAGCAGCTGGATATTCATTCAAACCCAGAGAGAACAAAAAGCTTGCGTCTCCTGCATAGGAGAAAAGAAATTGGCTTTAATGAATCTCAAATGCTATTCAACTTCGCCAATTCCATGACCAGCTTCAGAGAGGTGGGAGAAAAACAGATAGCGACCACAACATAAAGTTGATAGCAAAGAATAATAATCGATGTTTCGGGGGGAAGGGGGCTCTTCGGATGTTGCATTTACGTTAATGAGAATCTGGCATGTTCTGCTCCTTCCACATGCACTTCCTTTCATTCTACTTGCCGAGAAGGGACAGAAATGACCTATCTCCATAGAAACCAGGCCATATTCCTTTGAAAGCAATGGAGCAAGGCAACGACGCCGGCTCGCTTTTGACCCTATCATCAATTATAGACTATTTCAGGAAGTAAACTAGAGGACCGCGGAAAGGCTTACCTTGCCGGCAACATGATCATTAATTTAATGAAACAACTTCAAGGCACTAAAAAAAATCTCATCTCTATTCAGGAAAGTCAAGGTTATTATGAGGCTGTTATCAGCCGGAACAAAATAACCTTTTTTTTCTCAGGCGTGTTTGTTTAGTAAATGTCTGCATCAAAATTTTAAACTTGGAACCTTAAACTCTTAACTAAAAAAAATCTCTTTGAAGTCTAATAAGGGTGACCAACTTTTCTAGCTAATCAATTAAAAAACGAATCGTTGCAAGAAACAAGCAGATGTTGCTAGTGCTCGTTTTAAATCCTTTTAAAAAAAGACATTATAATTAAGTGACAATCTTGAAATGTCTTCTTACTTTATATTGGCTTCACTCCTTGTTGCAGCAGTGTGAAACTGTTCAGCGGACATCTTAAAGCGTTCCTCATTCTGAAACACAGACAACGAAGATACTAATTATGAGATGAACCTTCATCTGAATATCTCACTAAACTGACTGCTAGAATGCAAGTGGAGGATGAACATAAAGCTGATAGAATATAATAGAAAAGAATAGAAGTCCAAAAACAACAGTTTAAACATTTCATAGTGATTCCAAACCTGTGTAGTGTAAATATTCTTAAAAGGCCATGGGGATAGAAAATGCATCTTGGGAAGACAATTATGGCACTTAAGTAAGTCACATCAAGACACTAAACACTCTTTTGTATATGTTCCTGATTTTCCTCTCAGCAAGGCAAAAAACTAAATGGAAAAGAGCCAAATGATGAATGTATGAAGCTTCACTTAGTATACCAATAGACTTTTGAACCTCTAGATCCTGAATTATTTAAATTCAGTTCAATTTTCAGCTTTCTAATTCGACCTCTTGCAGTAGAAGAATACTTGGCTGTTTACGTATAATCACAAAGACAACTACTCTTAAAAGGGTTTTAATGAGGCGTTAAGCACCAGTTATACACAGGGAATGTGGGAACACCTTTCTCAGACTGGGATGCTATGAACATGCAAAGCCATTTACAGTACCTGTAGGAAACAAATGTTATAATTTAAAGGAGTTTTTTCCCTGATGTTCACTTATGTTAAGACAAGGTTCTGCACACCAAAAACAAATCATTATTTAGTTACCTATGACCATTTTCAATCCTCTCTCTCTGATCCTTAGAATGAAACACTTGTTCAGAATGGAAAATTCTTCTTTTTTTTTTTCATGGAATATTGAAGCATTATTATAAATGATTTATCCATGCACATCATAATTTTTTTAATCAATGTACCCTCGTAATCTTTAATCAAAATAACCTCCCCTCCCTCTTGCTATGACATTTCTTCTCTTCTCTAATGATGTGTTTACTGGTGCAAGGGTGGGACAACCTGTCACTTACATGAGATCGACCAATAGCAAACCACAACCATCCAATAATCCAAACAATTCCCGATGGACAAAATCAAGTCCCGTCCTACATACTTTCTCATTCAAAGCCAAGAAAAAAGCAGCTTTACTCGGATATGTGTCACAACATGAAAGAAAAGTCTAACGCAACCTTAATGATTCATGTCGACTTCAAAATTATGCAAATGGAATCTTTCCATACAGTATAAAATGAGATGTATAGAAAAATGTAGTTTTTCTCTTACAGTAAATCACATGAAGCAAAAAATATTGATAACTCTTCTTGCACTATAAAGATTTTTGTCTAAATCAAATACTTAAATCTACTGGGGTTTTTTTTTGTTTTTGTTTTTTAAAGGGATAGTTCACCCAAAAAAAAAAAATTAGCCCATGATTTACTTACCCTAAAAGTCTTTCAGACGAATACATTCAGAGTTATATTAAAAATGTCCTGGCTCTTCCAAGCTTTATAATGGCAGTTTCCATAAAAGTGCATCTATCCATCATCAAAGTGCTCCACGCGGCTCCGGGGGGTTAATAAAGGCCTTCTGAAGTAAAGCCATTCTTAGTGTAAGAAAAATATCCATATTCAAAACTTTACAAACTGTAATCTCTAACTTTCACTAACTGTCGTACGCACGTTCACGAGAGACTGGCGTTCCAGCGCATGACGTAGGACGCTCCGGTGAGAATATGCTAGTTCTCGCGAGAACCAATTTTTGTTTTGCTCTATCCTCTGCAGTTCTGCGTTGATAACCGGAACTTATGCTACACCTGCGTCCTACGTCATACGCCGGAACACCATTCTCTCGTGAATGCGCGTTCGACAGTTAGCGGAAGTTAAAAATGACAGTTTCTAAAGTTTTAAATATGGATATTTTTCTTACACAAATGCATCACTTCACTTCAGAAGGCCTTTATTAACCCCCCCGGAGCCGTGTGGAGCACTTTTATGATGGATAGATGCACTTTTATGGACTTCAAAACAGAAACAGCCATTCACTGGCATTATAAAGCTTGGAAGAGCCAGGATATTTTTTAATATAACTCTGACTGTATTCGTCTGAAAGAAGAATGTCATATACACCTAGGATGACTTGAGGGTAAGTAAATCATGGGCTAATTTTGAACTAACCCTTTAAGAAGAAAAAAAAAAACTATATGTCCTTCCCAGACTTCTTGTTTCAAAAGGAAATACAATAAAGCAAACTGCTTTCGTCCAGCCTCCGGCTCACTATGGGAGGGCCAAATTTCTGAACACCGTATAGGCATTGCTGACATGTAAATGTGGGCAGTCGTGCTGTAATGCATTCATAAAAATATTCTCCATCACCAGCAACATTATCAAACGGCTGAATCTAATTCTACAGGAATCTCGACACTGTAGAAAGTGTTAAATAGCATGTGGGCGTATCTTTTATCATACGCAAAATAAAGAGTGAAAACTGTTGAGTATGATGCAGTCTAGCAGGATTACCGACACACTGACCCAAATACATTTCCTGAATCCCTTTATCCTTTCAGGGAGCAATCCCTGACAGATCTTCAATTCAGGGTCATTTTCATGCCAGCAGGAAACACTTAATGCTGTAAAACAAAACTAATCCTCGATAACAAGAGCTTTCCTGCCAGGGCAAGTGAGCTTAGGACCCTAATTCTGTAAATGAAAAACAGTTGTATATAGATCTGAAGCGATTGTTGAGATTTACATGGGGTCTTTGGATACTTTCAAAGCCTTTGACATTTTCCATGTCTTCATTGCAAGATAATGATATCTGACCATCATCGCAGCTGCTATACAGCAGTTGACACTTGATGGATTTTTGCTAGAAATGAACAAGTGACTCTAAATGAGAGCACAGAGAGGAAAGATAAGGGTTACCGAAATGAAAAACCCCTCTCGCATCCTTGCATGCATTAGCACAGAGCGTCCCTTCCTGTAGCATCGCAGCAGGAAGGGATTTGTTCGTTATAATCACGCAGCTGGCACCTGCTTTGTCATTCTCCTCTTTGCCTGGCACTGCCCGTCAGTGACACCCTCGTCTTTCAGTCACAGCCGCTGCATTTCTAATCCAATCAGCATTTTAATCTGTATCGGGCAGCTATGCTTCACTGCAGGGTGCATTTGCTGCAAGACTTCCTCCTAAGGACGAGCGCTTCCTGTGACAGACAGGGATCAGCACTGGGGAATCTATGGACCTAAAGCATTAACCGTCCATTATGACTGTAAACCATGTTACAATCAAAAAGAACCTTCGATTTTAGAACAGTGGCATAGTTGTTAGCGTGCATGTTCCAGAGACTCAGACAATGTACACACTGAAAAGATTGTGGAGGATGTAGGTTTGAATCCTAAAAGCAAAAGGGGTAAAAGTAAAAAAACGGATAAAACATATTGGTTGAACGGTTACATTTTGTGGCACATACACAGAATACTAGGTAGTAGAATAATAGGTACAAGGAACAGGCCTATTGCACCTGTCGTACATAAGGTACAACCTAGGTAGTGGCATAAATGGGCAAGATAAAATGTACACACTATTAAATGTTAGAGTGCTGCACCATTAAATTGATTTAAAACGTAATCCCAAGCATAAAGTATTTACATAATAATCTAACCAGGAGCAACATATGGAATAAAATGCTGACGAATTGGATTGCATCAATGAGCTCATGTTTTACCTGACAGACTTCAATTCTTTAGACAAACAGTATATGATAATTTTGTTACTAAAAATACACATTTATTTTTTATTAGGGCTGCCCCTAATAGTTGACTAAACACAAGAGGCTTAGTCAACCAAAATTCTGACCCACTTTATATTAGGTGGCCTTAACTACTATGTACTAACATTTAAATTAATAATATGATACAATGCACTTATTATGTACATACATGTTTTTACATTGCACTTTGTAATTTTTAAAATTACCTGCATGTAATTACATCTGTAATTAATTTCTGTAATTACACTGTTGACACTTCCCTCACACCTAACCCTACCCTTAAACTTACCCATACCACCACACCTGTCCCTAACCTTACCCTTAAACTTACCCATACCACCACACCTGTCCCTAACCTTACCCTTAAACTTACCCATACCACCACACCTGTCCATAACTTTACCCTTAAACTTACCCACACCACCACACCTGTCCCTAACCCTACCCTTAAACTTACCCACACCACACCTGTCCCTAACTTTACCCTTAAACTTAACCATAGCAACACACCTGTCCCTAACGTTACCCTTAAACTTACCCACACCACCACACCTGTCCCTAACTTTACCCTTAAACTTACCCATACCACCACACCTGTCCCTAAAGTTACCCTTAAACTTACCCACACCACCACACCTGTCCCTAACTTTACCCTTAAACTTACCCACACCACCACACCTGTCCCTAAAGTTACCCTTAAACTTACCCATACCACCACACCTGTCCCTAAAGTTACCCTTACACTTACCCACACCACCACACCTGTCCCTAACTTTACCCTTAAACTTACCCACACCACCACACCTGTCCCTAAAGTTACCCTTAAACTTACCCATACCACCACACCTGTCCCTAAAGTTACCCTTAAACTTACCCACACCACCACACCTGTCCCTAACTTTACCCTTAAACTTAACCATAGCAACACACCTGTCCCTAATGTTACCCTTAAACTTACCCATACCACCACACCTGTCCCTAACTTTACCCTTAAATTTACCCATAACACCACACCTGTCCCTAACCCTACCCTTAAACTTACCCATACCACCACACCTGTCCCTAACCCTACCCTTAAACTTACCCATACCACCACACCTGTCCCTAACTTTATCCATATCCCACCTCAATATCAGCAAACGTGTTATGCAATACAATATGAACACAATAAGTACATTGTACTTATTTTTTGATGTAAGTACATAGTACTTAAGGCCACCTAATATAAAGTGGGACCCAAAATTGTAATAATCAGAATTAAGCAAAAAACACTCCACAGGAAGTGGCGAAGTCAAGCAGTCCGTGAGGGACAGATCTTCAATGGCGGGTCCTTGTGGTAATTGCAGTATGTCACACAGGAAATCCAAACGTTCACCTATTACCCATCAACCTCAAATTTGGCTTATCATTTGAAACATGCAAGTACAAACCTGATTCCAAAAAAGTTGGGATACTGTACAAATTGTGAATAAAAACAGAATTCAATGATGTGGAAGTTTCAAATTTCAAATTTTATTTTATTCTGAATACAACACAGATGACATATCAAATGTTTCAACTGAGAAAATTTATCATTTTAAGGGGAAAATAAGTTGATTTTAAATTTCATGGCATCAACACATCTCAAAAAAGTTGGGACAAGGCCATGTTTCCCACTGTGTGGCATCCCCTCTTCTTTTTATAACAGTCTGCAAACGTCTGGGGACTGAGGAGACAAGTTGCTCAAGTTTAGGAATAGGAATGTTGTCCCATTCTTGTCTAATACAGGCTTCTAGTTGTCTTAGGTCTTCTTTGTCACATCTTTCTCTTTATGATGCGCTATGGGTGAAAGATCTGGAATGCAGGCTGGCCATTTCAGTACCCGGATCCTTCTTCTACGCAGCCATGATGTTGTAATCGATGCAGTATGTGGTCTAGCATTGTCATGTTGGAAAATGCAAGGTCTTCCCTGAAAGAGACGACGTCTAGATGGGAGCATATGTTGTTCTAGAACTTGGATATACCTTTCAGCATTGATGGTGCCTTTCCAGATGTGTAAGCTGCCCATGCCACTCATGCAACCCCATCCCATCAGAGATGCAGGCTTCTGAACTGAGCGCTGATAACAACTTGGGTTGTCCTTGTCCTCTTTAGTCCGGATGACATGATGTCCCAGTTTTCCAAAAAGAACTTCAAATTTTGATTCGTCTGAACACAGAACAGTTTTCCACTTTGCCACAGTCGATTTTAAATGAGCCTTGGCCCAGAGAAAACGGCTGCGCTTCTGGATCATGTTTAGATATGGCTTCTTTTTTGACCTATAGAGTTTTAGCCGGCAGCGGCGAATGGCACGGTGGATTGTGTTCACTGACAATGTTTTCTGGAAGTATTCCTGAGCCCATGTTGTGATTTCCATTACAGTAGCATTCCTGTATGTGATGCAGTGCCGTCTAAGGGCCCGAAGATCACGGGCATCCAGTATGGTTTTCCGGCCTTGACCCTTACGCACAGAGATTGTTCCAGATTCTCTGAATCTTTGGATGATATTATGCACTGTAGATGATGATAACTTCAAACTCGTTACAATTTTTCTCTGAGAAACTCCTTTCTGATATTGCTCCAGTATTTTTGGCCGCAGCATTGGGGGAATTGGTGATCCTCTGCCCATCTTGACTTCTGAGAGACACTGCCACTCTGAGAGGCTCTTTTTATACCCAATCATGTTGCCAATTGACCTAATAAGTTGCAAATTGGTCCTCCAGCTGTTCCTTATATGTACATTTAACTTTTCCGGCCTCTTATTGCTACCTGTCCCAACATTTTTGGAATGTGTAGCTCTCATGAAATCCAAAATGAGCCAATATTTGGCATGACATTTCAAAATGTCTCACTTTCAACATTTGATATGTTATCTATATTCTATTGTGAATAAAATATAAGTTTATGAGATTTGTAAATTATTGCATTCCTTTTTTATTCACAATTTGTACAGTGTCCCAACTTTTTTGGAATCGGGTTTGTAGTAGCCACTTCACATGGCCTCTCGCTCTAACGTTAACCTAGATAAATGTGCACTATTATTAGGCACATTTACAAGTGTTCGTGCAGAGTGTGAAAGCTAAAATATAACGCACTTACTGCATGCCATGGAGGCGTCGGTGCGATCACTTGCTTTTTCCCCCCTGATAACAGGAAACAGCTTAAAATACTCTGTCCTTTTTGGTCATACAGATAAGAGTAATAAATCATTCAAAACTGTTTTTTTTTTTTGTGTAAACTCAAAATAACAAAATGTTGGTCGCACCCTTGTTTTTATATTAACAGGGTTCGTAGAGATACTGTAAAGTGAAATACCAGGATTTTCAAGGACTTTTCAAGCAGTACTTTTTTGGTTTTCAAGGACTAAATAAATAAAATAAAGAATAAAACAAAATGGTACAAATAAAGTGCAGCATATGCAATGACTGTGGTAACTTTAACCATTGAAATATATGACAAAGATATCGCTTTCCTTAATACGGCTGTTTTGAAGGGGTTTCAAAGAATTAAATTTCAAAAAGTCAAATTCAAGTAGGCCTACTTCAAGCACTTTAAGCACCATGTATGAAAACCAATGCGACCGTGTGAAATTTTAACTCGCACATTATCAAAAAATTATCACATTTGCGACCATTCTGGTCACAGCCCTGAAAGCGAGTGTTGACATCTTCACTACCCTGGAAGTGTACAAAAAAACGCAGATATTTTTGTCTACTTTTCAGGTGGTTGATGCAACATTTTTCAACACGCACTCTCTGTCCACTGGTGGGAGTGTGATCATCTGTGTGTGTGCGCATCGGGGTAGAACGCCATTCGCAATACAGAGAGAGCAGAGGAAAATTGTAAACGCGCGACCATGTAGAGACAGAAGAGACATGCCGTTTGGTAAAAAAGATAAATAACATAAGGGCTATTTAGTTTGTTTAATAAAAGAACAAGGTATAGAACTGTTCTATGAGAAAGATAACCTTAAATGACTTCTGTTGTGATCTGGCACTGTATAGAAAATAATATAATGGCAGGGGAAACACTGTAGACATGAGAAATAGGTCTATAGAAAGCTTAAAATATCTGTCTACTTTTACTACTCGAAAACATATACTCTCTGATTATGTAATCCATAATGCGAGTCAGCATCAACTTCATCTTTGCAGTCAACATTTTTCAATCATTTTTCCCGACACATTCATAATCATTACTTTTGCTCGAACGCAGAATAGGCTTAAGCCTATAGGCCGATATAAAGGCTCATTATGGTTAGGTAATTAGTAATTAAATTAATATAAACGTGTGACTATTTGACTAATGGCTTGAATTAACGACAACTAGTCAATTAGAAAAATCAAATTTTTTACACATTTTTTTGTTTTCAACATTGATAATAAGATATGTTTCTTGAGCACCAAACCAGCATATTATAATGATTTCTGAAGGATCATATGACTGAAAATTCAGAAAATTCATATATAATAAAAAAGAAAAAGTCATTTTAAATAGTAAAGATTTACATTTTCCATGCCTTCACTGCAAGATAATGATATCTGACCATTTATGGATTTATGCTAGAAATGAACAAATTAATTTTGTAATAATTTTTCACAATATTAGACTTTTAATGTAATTTTGATCAAGTAAATGCAGCCTTGGTGAGCAATGAGCATACAAGACTTCTTTCAAAAAGGATTGTGGGTAACAAATCATTCAAACAAATAAAAACACTGTCAACAATGCAGGTCAGGATCTGTGCGACTTTAGCAAAATATGTAGGATACAGTCTTCTCTTGGAACAGCAAAAACTGATCTATTATGTCAGAGAGGCCTTGTTTATATCTTAAAAGCCATGTCCAGACTTCCTTGTGGGTGGATATAACTGAATCAAGCATAAATATGAAATTTTGATATGGCTGAATAAGCAGACGCAACATAACCAGACGTTTTGTCAACCCATCTGCGGTTACTTTTTGCATTACCATACTGAGATGCAACAGCAAAAACGTATGCAAAAAGTCCTCGTCTTGATTGTAATGCAGCTCCACCTTCCTGCTTCTCGCCATTACAAAGTCAACGAGCTATTACACCCCTGCAGCCCCTGACATCCGCATACACCCAACACAGCATGATAAATGGAATGTATAATTCTGCTTAAGAATTATAAAACTGAACTTTTAAATACTTTGAAGTAAATTAATTTTAGATTTGTTTGGCAGTACTGGTGCCCCAGGCCAAAGAGGGACAGAGATCTGCCACTCTCCTCTCCGTCCAGGTGAAGCCTGCCACAGACGGTTAGGGAATTTCTAGAACGAGGGCTCCCGTTGACAGCACGTCAGCCCAGCTGCCAGGTTTTCAGGAGGATTATTATCTCGTACCCATGCTCAAGTGCTTTGCAACTAGTGACAAGGAAGAAAGAGCGAAACGGGGGGAGGCTAAAACGGCGGGGCAATAAAAAAAAAAAAGTCTTGTCTCGAGAGTGCGAAGCAGCTAAGAGCGGGACGCAGACATGAGTGGAGAAGCTTTAGCAGGATTAGGGAGCGCCAGCGCTAATTCAAAACGGTGGTGGAATGCTGCTGTTTACAGCTTTTGCTTTCAGCGGCGCTAACTCACCGTCTTTGGCAGAATTTCTGGATGTTAGGCGATTATGTGTGCCACCTTCAAAAAGAAAAAAAAAACGCCACATTTGCTATGATAAAAGGCGTTCGCCACTTGCGGCATGGAGAACGTTCCTGTGGTGGCTCGTCTGTGCTGCAGAGATAGACTTCTTCAGCAGCACCTGCCATCGACGGGAAGCGGGAGAAGCGGGATGGATACACCACACCTCTCAGAGGTCTGTCATGAAGATACCCCCCCAAAACCCCCTGCTGGGGTAACAGCAGTATGAGCAGACGTGCCAACTGCCTGCATTATCCCACTCCTGTGGTCTGACTGTGTCACACGGCAAGTAAAGCCTGACTGCAAACACTCTGTGCGCCTTTTATTGCCAGCTTCTGATCCCTTTGGCAAACGGTGCTTCCTTGTAATGAGGTAAATATAAATACTGGGGCATCTGACACACTGGGTTGATCCTATTTGCTATTAGACAGAAGATAGCTCGTCTGTAACCTCAATGTGTGTGAGATAGCGGGTGTGTATGTGTGTGCACGTGTGTATAGATGGGAGGGGAGCTCCTAATGTAGAATGTTTATTTATGATGATCGCACAGTAATTAGCACTGGGTCGCCATTAATCCTCACAGCCTGTGTCTGCCCTGAGCCAGCAACGGAGATTGACACAATGCGGACCACCCCCTCATGCCCTGATGGAATACTTGTGGCATAAATTAAGTTAACCACTTCCATACCACCCATATAAGAGACTTTGAATCAGGGATGTGCGCCACTCAGATTTGAATTGAGAATGCCTTTTAAATTCAGTTCCTGAATTTGAATTGAATTTGAAATGAGGTACAGAATTGGAAATTGAATGTAAGGAAGTAGAGTTAAAATGAATTAAAATGCAAAGAGATTAATAAACTAATTTTTAATGAGAAAAACATCAACACAATCTATACAGACAGACAGTCAGACAAACTAACAGATAGATATTGACAGACAGACCGATACAGACAGACAGACAATTAGACAGACAGACTGAGAAAGCCAGACAGATAGACCAATAGATAGATGGATAGACACATAGCTAGATTAGATAGATAGAGTGATGGATATAACGCCAAATAGACCAAACGATAGAGTGATGGATATACCGCCAAACAGACCAAACGATAGAGTGATGGATATAACGACAAACAGACAGACAGACAGATAGAGTGATGGATATAACGACAGACAGACAGACTGATAGAGTGATGGATATAACGACAGACAGACAGACAGACAGAGTGATGGATATAACGACAGACAGACAGACTGATAGAGTGATGGATATAACGACAGACAGACAGACCAATAGACTGATGGATATAACGACAGACAGACAGGCAGACTGATAGAATGATGGATATAATGACAGACAGACAGACCAATAGACTGATGGATATAACGACAGACAGACAGACAGACTGATAGAGTGATGGATATAACAACAGACAGACCGATAGAGTGATGGATATAATGACAGACAGACAGAGAGACAGACCGATAGAGTGATGGATATAACAACAGACAGACAGACAGACTGACTGACTGATAGAGTGATGGATAGAGTGATGGATATAATGAAGACAGACAGGCAGACCGATAGAGTGATGGATATAATGACAGACAGACAGACAGACAGACAGACCGATAGAGTGATGGATATAATGACAGACAGACAGACAGACAGACCGATAGAGCGATGGATATAACGACAGACAGACAGACAGACAGACAGACAGACTGACTGATAGAGTGATGGATATAACGACAGACAGACCAGACAGACAGTGATGGACCGATAATGACAGAGACAGACAGACAGACAGACAGACAGACCGATAGAGTGATGGATAAAACGACAGACAGACAGACAGACAGACTGATAGAGCGATGGATATAACGACAGACAGAAAGACAGACAGAGTGATGGATATAACGACAGACAGACAGACAGACCGATAGAGTGATGGATATAATGACAGACAGACAGACTGAGACGATGGATAAACAGACAGACAGACAGACAGACAGAGCGATGGCGATGGATAAACAGACAGACAGACAGACAGACAGACCGATAGAGTGATGGATATAATGACAGACAGACAGACAGACAGACCGACAGATGGATATAACGACAGACAGACAGACAGACAGACCGACAGACAGACAGACAGAGTGATGGATAGAGTGATGGACACGACAGACAGACAGACAGACTGATAGAGTGATGGATATGACGACAGACAGACAGACAGACAGACAGACCGATAGAGCGATGGATATAACGACAGACAGACAGACAGACAGAGTGATGGATATAACGACAGACAGACAGACAGACCGATAGAGCGATGGATATAACGACAGACAGACAGACAGAGACAGACAGACAGACAGACCGATAGAGTGATGGATAAAACGACTGACAGACAGACAGACAGACTGATAGAGCAATGGATATAACGACAGACAGAAAGACAGACAGAGTGATGGATATAACGACAGACAGACAGACAGACCGATAGAGTGATGGATATAATGACAGACAGACAGACTGATAGAGCGATGGATACAGACAGACAGACAGACCGATAGAGCGATGGATAAAATGACAGACAGACAGACAGACAGACCGATAGAGTGATGGATATAATGACAGACAGACAGACAGACAGACCGATAGAGCGATGGATATAACGACAGACAGACAGACAGACAGACCGACAGACAGACAGACAGACAGACCGATAGAGTGATGGATAAAACGACAGACAGACAGACAGACCGATAGAGCGATGGATATAACGACAGACAGACAGACAGACAGAGCGATGGATATAACGACAGACAGACAGACTGATAGAGTGATGGATATAACGACAGACAGACAGACTGACAGAGTGATGGATATAACGACAGACAGAACAGACAGACAGACAGACAGACAGACAGAGTGATGGACAGACAGACAGACTGATAGACAGATAGATTTGGATGAGTCACGATTTCCACATTGAAACTTGTGGACCAGGGTGGAAAAACACTTGACTAAGCAGAATGCAATACCTGAGCTTCTGCTCTAACTGCTATGCCAAAGCTCCATATATTCAATCAAAATGAACAGTATTCACTTTATATCTTTCCATTCAAAGGACTAACGTCCAGTGAAATATTAGTAACGTAGACTTAATATAAACGGACAAAATGGAAAACGGTGCTTGGAAGTGTATTATAAATCTGTCTCCGGCTCAAAATGAAACATGAATTAAGTCTGAAAGACAGTGGAGTGTAAATCTGCTGTGTGTGAACAACGTTAACTGTACACCGTGGAACAAATCCCCTCTTTTCAGAGACACAAGCGTTAAATTATCAGCCCGGCAAAGCCACCATGGATGCCGTCCCAGTGTTAATATTTCCCTTTTGCAATCCTTTGTTTTCGCATCATAATGAAGCATGTACCCAAAACATTCATCTCCATCTCCTTCCCCTGAATCACTGGACCCAAAGTGAATAAACAAAAAGGCAATTCTTCAAGCCAGTGAGTGAGCAACCCTCTTAGTACAGCTTATATGAACAAAGCAAGAGAAGCTGAACAAAGTGAGGGAGTCAAATAGATAGGAATTATCTCTCTAAAGCTGTCAAGGTGGCTGGGTTATTCTCTTGTTCTGAATACAGAGTATGATAGAGAAAATACAAATATTGCATTTAATGCCATATTCTTTAGTCACTGAATATAACGTGACACAACAAATTATTATTAATGGAGGAACGGCCTTGTTTTGTTCCAAACACCGTATTCAACCAAATTTGTTTGACGTGACTATGCAACAACATTATGATTTTTTATTTATTATTTTTTTTACTATAAGTTTTTTACTATAAGTTCTTCAAATATTGCATTCCAGGAAATAAGGTGACTCAAGGTAATCAACCAAATGAATTTCATGTTACTGTGCAACTAGGTTAAAAGGTTTCATTGACAGTCATTGTTTAAGTCATTGCATTCAAATGTAAGGCTTTAAGACTTTAAGTCCTTTTAAGACAAATTAATACTGTATGTCCATTCAGAACTGATACAATCTCAAAATAAATGTTCTATTTAATATGTATTAAACATGGTTAATATACCAATATATCAATGCATATAAATAAGAGGTTGAGCGATATTGACGATATACTAAAAATGCTGTTTGAAGAAAAACAGATTACAATTAGTGCAGATGCTAGTAAAATCTATGTATTGAATGTGTTAAATAATGTTCTTACTCTTTCCTTCCTGTGACAGGGTGGCTCAGAGAAAAGCTAAGAGTTTATATTTAACTAAAAATGCCAGACACCATTTATTGTCCAACCAAAATACCAATAACAATAAAAGAAGAATCAGAGCTGTTATCTTGGCAAAAGGAGATTGCAAAGAGTATTGAATCAAAGGGTGCCATTAATTATGTCCAACGTGTATTAGAAAAAAAAACAAAAAACATTTATTTATTTCATAATAAAAATTCCCTTATACTTCAATGAAAGGTTCGATTTTTGTGATTTTTTTAAAATAAAAGATCTAAAGGATTAACGATGGAGCTTTATTTTCACAGGCTTTTTTGTTCATAACTACTAAGGGTACCAACAATTTTGTCCACGTCTGTATGTATGTATGTATGCATGTATGTACATATGATATATATATATTTATATATATATATATATATATATATATATATATATATATATATATATATATATATATAGGTCTTAAATTTGAGGACGGAAAAGCAGTAATAATTATTAAACTTCAAAGGTATATGATTTAATTAAATTTGAGTGCTGAATGCATGTTCAAAATAAAAACAGGGCTGTGCATGTTCTGCAGGATTGTTATGGATATTCTGCAGGATTAATGAATATTGCAGATTTATGCTGAGCGATTGCTTATAATTTAGAGTAGCTGGAAGTAGTAAAGAAAAGTCACCATACATTTTTATTCTTGTTTATAATTAAAAGTAAAAGTACTGCATCGTGCATTTTATATATACATACACACACACACACACACACACACACACACACACACACACACACACACTTCTCAATGTTAAGTGGTCTCTTATATATATGCATGATGCGGTTCTTTTAGTTTTAATTAAAATGATAATTAAGGCCTACCAAGACATTTAAGACTTTTTATGACCATACATTGAATGTTAGGACCTCTGTAAGGACCTACAGAGAGACCCTGACTATTTGATGAATCTCTGCTAAAAGAAAACTGTAACCCATTTGTTTAGTAACCTCAAACTAAATTTCGCTGACTGCAGTAGTTGAATCACTTTATTTCCCAGAATGCACAGCAATATAATATAAATACTGTAATTAACCAAGTTTGTTTAACATTACAACACAACTGTGTTTCTTCATCAGAGATTCTTCAAACAATGCTTTGAATCCTGAAAAATAATGACTTGAAGGGCACCTATTACAATATTTAAAATAAGTCTCTGATGTCCCTAGAGTGTGTATTTGAAGTTTTAGCTCAAAATACCCCATAGATCATGTTAAAATTGCCACTTTTGAGGGGTGAGCAGAAACATGCCATTTTAGTGCGTGTCCCTTTAAATGCAAATGAGCAGCTGCACTGACCTAAGAGGGCAGAGCTTCAAGAGCTCATTCTTTGGTGTCAGAACGCACGATAATGTCAGAAACTGCGAATAGATGTAACATGTTTATTTTAATTTAATTGCAGTTATAACTTAAGTTGTCTTCTTGCTTTTATCCACTATATTTAATACAAGCCTGTTGTACCGGACCCTGAATATATACAGACCATATACCTTTTTGGGTGATACTTAAAAAACTGGTAAACTTTATACCCGACAGACAGACTGACAACTGTCTTTATACCCAGGAGTACATGGAGACTTATGTTCACTCTTACATCCAACAGCAAAACACCTCAATCGCTTATGAGACTTTTTTGTCGCTACAGCTGCTAAAATGGCGGACTGTGTACAGCTCACTCAGTGTACACTCCAATACGGCAGTGTCCGTCAAGTCGTGGGTGGGGCCTGTAAAAAGTGATTTCACTTTTCAAGCAGATCAGATCATCAGTCAATCAGGACACAGCGTGTTTATATTTGTTCACATCAAGTGGTCGCCATCTGGATAACTGATCGGATTTATGTTTCCCGCAAAATATTTAAATTGGGTATGCAATAGGCCTTTATCACGTATTGTGTAAAACAACTTTCGCTTTATCCTCTATTAATGGCAGTGCCCATAGAGCACAGAATTTCTGTGATGCATTCATATACAATCAATCTCAAATAGGGTACTTTATCTACAAGTTTGTTTCCTGACATTAATCTTATATTATGAAACAAAGAAACATGTTATTCTGACGCATTGCATGATTGAATTTCCCACTCAATATTGCGGACAGAAATGGGAGATTTATAATAAACATGCTGAAACAATAAAAACGTAAATTAAGATAATGTTGCACAATTAAAACGAAATATGATAACGCATAAGAAAGATAACGCAGCCTCTGTTGTTATTCATTCTTTGCAGACGTCTACCGGAAGTTAAGTTTGGGCCACACAAGCGTGCATGCGCAGTAACGTTTGTTTATGTTGTTGCCGTTGAAACCATCTATAGGGTGGTTGTGTACACACACTACTGACACACATTTATGTTCAAACACCATGTAAAAGCGAATTTTGCATAATAGGTCCCCTTTAAAGTGACAACAGCCTAATATAACATTTGATTGTTTACAGTGGTTAAGGCATAATGCACAGATCCCATATACTGTTACACATGCGTTGTCTTTCTCAACAGTTTATGTTCACTTAGGACATAACCGACTATGTTTACTAGGATTAGGGATGCACTGATATGAACATTTTGGCCGGTACTGATAACCAATAATTCTTTACATTTGAAATCCGATAAAATAATTTTTGAGAGCCTGATTATAAAAAAAGTCTCACCATGTCCCAAGCAATTATAATAATAGTATTATGATATTATTATCTCATTATAATTTTACGTAGTCTATATGACAGACTTGTGTTGCACGTTGCGCTTAGCTGCATTTTTCTTTTCCTACGGCATGTTGGTAAAGAGAGGAAAGAAGCAAACTCACTTTTTGCCTGCTGCATGCAGTCGATAAGACCTCAGAGAGAGCATGGGGGGGGAAGGAGTGCAAGAGAGAGGAAATGAATGAGGGGGGACTGAGGAAAATCACAAATCTTGGAGAGCGACTCTGACTTCATTTGCCAATAGCTGAATGGTTTTGAGGCTTTGGCTAAAGCACTTTCTGCACCATTGCCCCTTGCCGCGCCTAGCAAGCCCTTTCCATTTAACGTAACTTTATTCGTTTTTTTACACCAATAGGGGTTAATCAAGGTGTGAACTCAGCGGATAAAGGCAGTTGGCATTGCTGCCCATCTAAATGGAGCCATTGCACTTCAGATTCCCACTTCAGTGCTGTTTGAACCATTATGATCTCCGTCCAGTCATTTACAAAGGATAGATGGCTGAAGGTAGGGCAGTGGAAAATGGCCCTAAAAGTGACTGAACGTGGCCGTAGAAGATAACCTGTGCTTTCATCCTCAAGTATTATGGCATAACTAGAATTGTGTACAAACAGACGTGTCTCGTCTTCGACAACTACAGCCATGCATGAAGCGGAAAAAACGACAACAGCATGGAAACAAGTTCTTAACCACCCACTGATCCCGAGTTCTGCTTATGCATACCTTTCCTTGAGGCTCTTCATCATAACTTTTATTTCTCGAAAATGTCAGTGATCAACTGTGAAAATTATGCGGGAAGACAGAACTTAAAAGCCAGACATTTCAAAGCTTTTCCGAGAAATGGAATGGATGCCATACCATGGTATTTCAGAATTTACACACTATAACCATTAATATCAATGAGCCATTTCATCAGTATTCAGCATGTATAAAAATATCATGAAATTGGAAAGAATACCAATGATACATTTTGTTAAACTAACAGAAAAACACCAACCTTCTTCTCTAGTTGTGTGATCTGTTCTTTGTAGAAAGCCTCCAGCGCCTTCAACTCCGCCTCCTTCTTATCCAGCTGTTTCCCCTGCAATGAAGTAAATGAGTTTTGTATCATTCAGTTGCTCATCTTGATTAATTCTGTTTTCCAAAATTTCTTGTTTTGTAAAGACAATTTTATATTTTAAATGAATATTGTAGTCAACAAAAAATAAATAATAAAATGTTGATGCTTCTAGCAAGTATTAAAAAAACTGCTATTTATTTATATATTTTTAATTTTTTTAAAAGAAAAATCAATAAATAATAATAGTATAAGAAAAATGGGCCAATACATTTTAATATTTCTAGAAAATATTAAATAGAACACACTCATCATATATATATATATATATATATATATATATATATATATATATATATATATATATATATATATATATATATATATATATATATATATATTATATATTTATTTATTTATTTTAGTATTTTGAGCTCAGAATTCATTGATAAGATTCTACCTTAGAAATTCCAAGTAAACAGCGACACACCCAGACTCAAGCCCTGTGATCTAGTTAGTGATATTAATTTCAAAAACATTTTTAACCATAAGGCTTAGAAGCTTAGGATATTGAAGTACAACTGTCATCTTTGGAATTTCACCATTTGTTGGCATTTCTAGAAGATTCGTCAAGGTTTTGAGATATTTGAGCTCTGAATTAGCAAATGCTTTCAGCAGCATATGTCCCAACTGGTCCAAAACTGTTGACCACACTCAAGAGAGGCCGGACATAGGACATTGCACAACGCAGCTTCACTCAAACAGCAGGGAGCAAAAGCTCTTAAAACCGTCCTGCCGGCTCTGCCAGAGACTTTAGGAAATGGACAGCTGGTGTAAGATTTTCAGCCCTCAGAAAAAGCATTGAGGAGGATTTACAACACGGAGGGATTCCAGAAATAAACAGAGAAAGTGAGGATGCAAGATAACGACATACACAAGTTTGTAGGTGATTTCGTCCATGCTTGTGACGCTCAAACAGGTGTGCAATAACTGAATGTGATCGGCAAGGTTGGCACCGATTCTGCATGCACAAAACAGGGGGGATTGACTACCTGAGATGATATGGACTATTTATGAGCATGCAGACATCTGTGCTTTTGAAAAGCGGTCACAGTGATAACCTTACACAACACTGAGGGATGTACAAGCACAAGCATACATACAAAAATTTGTTCAAAGCTGCAAAAAGAACAAGTATTCAAACAATATTCAACAAGGGAGCGCAGAAAGCGACATGCTCGCACACATGCACGCATCCCCCCTGTAATTAGCTTCTCTCATTCCGTAACTATGTATGAGGCACAGATACATTGAGCCCAGCGGGATATGGCATTCACACTGTCGTGCTTCCTCACATAGACACACGTGCACGAACGCTGTGGTGGAGACGCCCCGTGGTGCTGACCGGGAGAGAGGTGCGTGTACTGTAGGAGCCAGACAACTGTGCACAACAAAGCACAACCCCAAATTACGGGCATACATAATCACCCCCTTCCTTCTGCCTCCTGTCTCGAGCGAGCAGTAAATCACCTCCATCAGCATGAGCATCATATGCAATTTTCTAGCTGGGTAGCTCTGAAACCGCCACGGCGGCCGACGCGGTTTGCATGCTCACAATCAGAGCTTAATGCATGAAAACCAAAACACCATGTTTAAATGAGGAGGGAACAAGACGCGGAGAGATAGGAAGAAAGAAAGAGTGAATAAGAGAAATGTAATAACGACTGCGGAATAGGCCGTGCTTACCCAGGCATCAAGTTCAGAGGCAGGCTTGAGAGAGAGATAGAATGAGAGAGAAAGAAGAAAACATCACTTAACACAGCTGAAGAAAAACACTTAGGCCAGAGATAGTTTCTCAACATATGACAACATGAAACAATGTACATCCATATTTAAATTATTAGGTTTAAAGAAGACATGAAATTACATTTGTGGGGCATTTAAAGGGATAGTTCACCCAAAAATGTAAATGTTGTCATCACTTAATATCACCAACATTCTTTAAAATATCTTCTTTTGTGTTCAACAGAAGAAAGAAACTCATACAGGTTTGGAACAACATGAGGGTGAGTAAATGATGACAAAATTAAATTTTTGGGTGAACTATGCCTTCAAATTTCATAATGTGAAGAATTATTAAGTGAAACAATTGCATACTTTCCTACTATATAGTAGGCGGAAAAACAGTATAATTTACTTTAATTATTTCCCTCCACTCACATGGCCTTGGTTATATCAGCAAAAAATAAAAGACATTTCTAGGCAATGAAAGATCATGAAAACACTTCCACATACAATGTGCCCAAGGACATAAATTAATAAAGTAAATATCACCAACATAATAACGTCTTTAAACCTTCTTTAAACCTAATAACGAAGGAGATTGTTGTTGACTTCAGGAGAATGCACACCCAGCACCCTCCTCTGACCATCAACGGTGTGACCGTGGAAAGGGTGAGGAGCACCAAATTTCTGGGTGTACATATCACAGAGGACCTCTCCTGGACCGCCAACACCACAGCACTGACCAAGAAAGCACAGCAGCAACTCTACTTTCTCCGCAAGCTGAGAAGAGCCGGAGCCCCAGCCCCCATCATGCGCACCTTCTACAGAGGCACCATCGAGAGCATTCTGACCAGCTGCATCACTGTGTGGTACGGCGCCTGCAACACATCCTGCCGTAAAGCACTTCAGCGCATAGTGAGAGCAGCTGAGAAGATCGTTGGTGTCTCTCTCCCACCCCTCCAGGACATTTATAACTCCCGCCTCTCCCGCAAAGCCCTCATCATTGCGAGAGACCCCACCCACCCACCCATCGCACAGCCTCTTCAGTCTGCTGCCATCAGGAGGAGGCTTCGCAGTCTCAAGCAAGGACCAGCAGACTGAAGGACAGCTTCATTCCCCAAGCTGTCAGGGCATTGAACTCCCTCCCGACTCTGCCGTCTCTCCCCTCTTCTGCCCCACGCACCTGATCTGGGAATCACCCCCCCCTCCCTTCATCTACCTCATTATATTGTCTCTCTGAGGAATTGGTCTCCCCTCTTACAGACTCTTTTTTTTTTTGCACACACTCTTATAATTTTATTTTATACCTGCACTGACTTAAATCTGAAATTTCACTATTGTTACTATTGTTTGCACTATTTGCCATTGCCACTTTACCTCTATAATTCACTTTATCCATCTTTTTGAATCTTTCTTCTGTTGTTGTTACGGTTAAACTTTTGTTGTTATTGTTTTGTTGTATGGCAGAATTGACAATAAAGCTGACTTTGACTTTGAATAGGGTCAATTTTGATTTAATGTTGACTTTAAAGGGTCATGAAACCCCGTTTCAGCAGCCGTCAGTTCTCACCACAGTTTTGAAAAATGCTATAAAAGTGGGCGTGGTTTAACGGCGGAGTGGAGGGGCATCACCATTTGTGGGAAGCATCAAAGCTTCCCACAAATGCACGCTGAAAATGGCCATTAAGTTACACGCAACACAATATACATGGATTTGTAAGCTCACCGTTACACAAATACATATATCCTGTGACAGCTATAATTCAATGCACAATTAAATGCACAGCCATTCGCAGTTTGTTCTCTGCATCGAAAACATATAGGAACACGCTGTTGCAAAACTTTGATAACTTTTGAGGCTTATCTTGTGGAGTTTTATATGCCGTTTGTTCCGGTTAAATGGCCATAAAGAGCGGTTACACTCACAGTGTGGATGAATTGTGTTTGTGTGAAGACTCGGGATCTATTGAAGAGAACGTAGGCAACGCAGACACTCAAACAAAGCGGAAAAAACACTCTCACTTACTGTATGCCATCTCACTGTTTGAAGCGCCAGTCAGAGGAAAATGCCTATCAACACGTGCCGTCATGAATAATTAAGCGCGTGCTGTCATGAATTAAGCAACGCGTCTTCTCATAGGATAAAGACACGCAGTCTCACGAATAATTATTAGACACCGATGAGTCATCGCCGTACTACAGTACGAGAAAACGTCACAGCCAATGACGCTGACATGAAGACGAATTTAAACCAGGAAGTTGAAAATAGAGCAAAAAGGTTTCAAATTAACTAGTTTTCTCCCACATTCAAAACTAACAGATGGTAACATTTGTCTTCCATGATGTTTAACACACATACTTCTATTAAAATCTCAGAAAATGTGGTTTAGGGTTTAAGCAATGTTTTTGCAGAAACATAAAAAAAGTATTTTTTAATTAAAATGGACAGAATCCTCTCTAACCACTGCAAACTGTCTACATCTTATGTCAACTTTTTGTGCTTGACCAGATAAATATCAAACATGAAATGGAGACTGTAAATGGCCAAGCATGAATCTCCAAGGGCTCTTAATTGCAACTGTAAATTGGGTGCTAACAAATGTATTATGTAGTATGGAATCACTCATTATAGGAGCAGCAGCAGCAGGGCGTTTCACACGTATTTAATGAACAGGAAGGAGAAGGGAAATCTGGTCTGCTTTTTTGAAGCCAAGTGCTCAACACTGCCAGAGCTCGCGTGGATCTTGATAAGGCTGCGTTAAAACCAAGAGCTGAGCATCAGAGGAGACCTAGAAATATGATTTATTCTGCTCATGTTGTTAACAGAAATGAATCATTTAATAATCATTCGTTTTCCATTTTACTTCTTAGTTGTTGTTGCATTCATGAGAATAAGTGTTGTTAACTAAAACTATTAAAAACTTAAATGTTGCTTTGGCAACTACCTGAAATGTTCAAGTTGAAAATCTACAATGACTAATTCTATGACTGAAATAAAGCTCAAAAAAAATTATCATATAAAATTATAAAACTGACAAAAGCACATTAAATAAAAACTCATATTAATACTATAACTGATAAGAAATAATAGTCCCTTTATTGAACCAATCACAAATCAACTATGTTCTATCAAACTTATCTAAGGGGCTGTTTACACAGCATCGTTTTCAACTAAAAATAGAAAACTGGAAAACTTTCTGGCCGTTTATTTACACGACAACAGCGTTCTTGGGGCCTGAAAACGCAAACTTTTGAAAACGTGCTTCAAAGTGCACATCTTTGAAAACAATAGCGTTATCATCTCCCATTTCACTGCCGGTTGTATATTCTGTATATAACTGTGTATGTGACAAATAAAACTCTTGAATCTTGAATGTAAACTACAAAAACGTGAATTTGTGAAAACGGTGGCATGCATGCGTATTACATCAATCAATAGGCATGGTATTTCTTTATAAAGTAACATCGCCAACTACTGGCCTGGCATGAATAAAACAGCATTTTTAACTGTTTTTGCGGATATGTGTGAGCGGGGATTGTTTTGACAGCGTTTATGTGAAAAACGAAAAGGAAGATCAGTTGCACTTTATTTTAAAGTGTCATTGTTACAGTGTAATTATATATTTAAGTACTAAGTAATATTAATTAACTATAGGATTAGAGTTTGGTTGAGGTTAGTTGCATGTAATTATGCATAATTTACTATTATTACTATGGTAAGTACATGTAACATGTAACAAGGACACTGTAAAATCTTTCTGTTTTTAATACATCGTTGTTGTGTAAACGTACCTTAAGGTTGATGTACCAAGGTGCCATTTGCATCCTATTTTTGGTCTGTAATTTGCATTTACATTTGGAATATTTACATATAAAGCATCTGTTCATCTGCAATATATTGCTAAAATGTTATCAAGATATTTTTACTACATATACAATGTATGTGAATTCAATCTTTTAAGATGTTTATCAGAAACAAATTGAGCATACTGCTTTCCTAAAATGGCAAAACAGCAATATGATAAAACACACCAATGTTTAATAAATAATTAAATGTATTAATAACAATAAACACTTCTTCTGCCAAGTAATATAGTTTGTCAGCCTACCTGTTGTCTATTAATATAAATTGGCACATTAATATAGATTTCAACTGATGTGGGGTCAGAGACGTGAATATATTGGCTATTTTTAAACGCCTTTGATTGTTAGCTCTTGATAAGATTTTAGTCTCGGTCCTATACATTTTATAAAAAAAGAAAAATTATAATTTATAGGTAGCTATTTATATAAAATGCCATTTACAAAGCTACAAATGTACAGACTGCAGCAGTCAGCCTAAAATCGAAGACCTAAAAAGTGACTCAACGTCAACTCTCAGCCGAAGAATCAAGAGTTTGCTCCCTGCTGGTCTGATGACGGCAAACTCATCACTCAGTCTCAAAGAACTCTCAGAGCCTGTTGAGAGCCACACACACATGCACGGAACACACACAGCTCCTGACTACACACAAGCCTTGTCATTTCTTTATTTATCCTCTTTAAATACTCTGTGGTGACAAAGCCAATCTGATGGGCGTGCTGCACTCATGTAACGCTGTTTGGGATCTGGAGCAGGCTGATAATACTCAGGCAAGAATGAATTACACTGATAAGTCTAGAAATGAGCCCTGCTCAGAGTTGGGTTTACCATAAACAATGGTGCATGCGTGTGCGTTAGGCTGTAACTCAGCACCCAGGCCAGGATAGATGCAAAGTGACAGGCTGTACGCTCAAGAAGCAGTGAAGAGACTGGAGGAATGATGAACTGAAGACTGTTGGACACATTACGTGAACTGTAGCATATTATAGATCACACCTAGTTTCAGCATGTAGTTTGGACAGCGTTGCTCTTCGGATCAAATGAGAGATGTTACAGATAAATGTTAAAAAACATAAAATTATCTGTGGACCACAAAATAAGATATTTTGAAAAATGTCTCTCTTTTTTTCTTTTTTTTTATATTTTATCTGATAGAAATGGAGTAAAAAGCCTTATCCAGTAACTCACCACAAAAAAAACCACCAAAAAAAAATCGCAGTAAAGACAAAAAAGTTGAGAACCACTGCATTAGGGTTCTCATTATACTTAAAACTTTCAGCATTATTTGGTGTTTCCCATATATTAAAAGTAGAAATACTAATATTAATACTGGCTCGGTGAAGGTGCAATAAATTCTCATCAAATCACGATCGACTATATTATCAAACTCATGTTTAACTGCCGTTTGCAACCCATTTTAGGTCTCTGATATACATTTACATTGGAATATTTATGTTTAGAGCATTTGATCATCTGCAACACGTTGCTAAAACGTTGCTAAGATGTTTCTGCTACGTCTACGATTCATCATATACCTGATAATCATCTTTATAAGGTATAACGCCTCAAATAGAACATACTGCTTTCCTAAAAAGGTTAAAATATCAATATAATATATTGATTATAAGTATTTTAAACTTCGATTATTGTCATGGAGTCAGAAAGGTTGAGAACCACTGCATTATAGCATCTTATAGCAGAGTTCTCAATTACACTTAAAGTTCCAGCATTAGGTGTTTCCAGTCCAAACTAAAATGAGATTTAGACGTTAAAATGCTTCAGTCCCACACCATGTTAGAAAACATAATTAAAACTGCTCATTTCTATTTATTACTACCTCTGGTAATGATAATCCCCAATTAAATGCTCTCACCGCATGAAACGTCCAGATAACGGTCTTACCATACGGCTATTGATTAACCTGTGTCATATGAAAAACTGATTCAGGTTCATTTAATTTAATTTCTAGTTTTGGAGGCTATGTGACTGAAACTCGCAATGAGTAACAGCTGTCACGTGTTCTCAGATCCGTCTCAAACAAACACACACACACACACACACACACACACACACACACACACACACACACACACACACACACACACACACAGTGCATCTGTTGGTTCCTGTGGTGTGTGTTTATACTCCGTCATCCCCTCTAGGTTGGATGTGCTGCGTTGCCATCTGATATCTGGGCACAGCTTCCCTCCCGCTTTTCTCGTCTATTTACTCGTCTGCATTTATTTAACACGTAGCTCCCGGCTAGGCAATAAATTAGCACTTAATATTCAAACTGACTACTCAGAGTGCACACCGCTGCGGTCGTCTGGGGAGGAGAAGGAAGGGCCACTTGCTTCTCTCGTGCCGTTGCCATGAATAATTTCTCTGCTGACGTTTCAACTCTTATCTGAGCCCGATCCGACCACCGTGCCAACGAGAGCCAATGTCATTTTCCAGCAGGGTCTTGAACGTGATATTGATGACATGAGGGAAAAGAGATTAGAGCAACAAGACAAATCCAGAAGAACTATTTGACAGAGGGTTGGGATTTGTTTGGCACCAGAGGGCGAGACACAGGAATCAGCCCGGAACGGTCAAGTGCTCGTGAGGTATAAAAATTTTATATGCTCATCTTCCTTTACTGAATGGTGGGTAAAGCTTACAGCTAGCAGTCATAATCCCAACAGCCTTCAGGGGTCACCTGCCCCTAAATGATATTATCCCCCATCATGTTCCATAGCTGCACCTTTTTTTCCCTTAAAATGCTCAAGGAAATTTTTCATGTGGGGAATGTATGTTTGAGTCTAGTCCCAATTCTATCTTCCCTCCTTCTCAAATGTGCTGTCCCATTTCAAATTGAGGTCAAAAAGTTTTTTTTTTTTTCGCTCAAAATAACCTTAAAATGCACATGTGGTGCAAACGCATTTTGGTGCTCTCTGGGGGCTTACAAAAACAAACTTTCTCTTTCAAAATTTCTAGTTGTAGTCTAGTTGTTTGTTTCTTTCAAATTGTCTAGTTATATTAAAGGCAGTCTGGAAAAAATGTTTGAGTTTTGTGGCCTAGTGGCTTGCACGTTTCAGACATGTTGAGCCTTGGTGCTCATACAGGAAACACAGGTTTGAATGCAGCTTTGAATGCAGCTGTTTCCATTCCAGCGCCACATTTTTTCATAGGTTGAAAGGGGGGCATGACCGAAGCACTGCTCTAGAAGATCTACATTTGTTACAATTGTACTGATGGGAGTCACTACACAAATTTTACATACCGGTAGTTCTTTGGTCACTTGGTTAATAATATGGACGAGAGCCGTGACAGTAGTCAGTGGAGGGACAGTGAGGTCTAAGTATCACTAAGACAGCTCTACACAAGCAAAACTTGAGGGTAAAATACGAAAACTAGAAAAACTTTTTTCCTTCATCCTCGTCTTCATCCTCCTTAATGCCTACGCACAAATTCACAGGCTTCCAAGTCCTTATGACATGTGCTGCGTGCCATCTTGTCACTGGACTTTTTTTTTTTTTTAAATAAGCAATAAATCAAAATGGCTTCCAGTGTGAACGCAGCCTAAAAGTGACAAAAAAGTCCAAAAACAGACAAACTTTCTCTTTCAAACTAATTAGTCTAGTTCTAGATTGTGATAACGCAGGAAACAGGTCAGAATGCAGCCAAAAATGTTTGTCTCTTCCCAGATAACTTCCGGTCTCCTCTTTAATTTCACTGTCAATAAAGTCTAAAAACAGAAAAACTCAGCATTTCTATTAAAATGCTCATATTCATGTTGAGCCTAGGTTTGAATCCAGTTGTTCCAATTCAAACCTGCCCCTTATATCAAATAATAAAAACAAATGTGTAAATGACAAAAAGTAAAAAAGTTACATTCTTCATACTCTTGTCATAAACACTGGCATTTTGAGGTTGACATGGAAACAACAAGGAAATCCTTATCAATTGACACAAAGACGCTTACCAGAAAAACCTGTGACACACTCCAAAAAAAAAGCCCTTCCGACAGAGTGATAAGTAAACACTTACAAACACACAGACAACACAAGACCTAATCCTGCACCTAATTCCCTCTTATCCCAGACTCCTGCTCGAACAGCGACGCTAGAACGGAAGAAACTGTGCAGGGAGCACAGGATAAAATCTATCCACTCCACCTGCCTGCCGCGGGCCCCGCTGGCAATTACCTGAGCTCTGGCCTGGCTCGAGCTCAGAGAGCGCGGGAGTCTTAATGGCTTTGCATGCAGGAAGATGTCAGGCCTGAGATTACAATTACTGATAGGACTTTGCTACCAGAACGGCTCTCTTCTCTCTCCCGCCGCACCGGATTACTCACACTGAGCTTCTCTGATAAACTGCACGGCAAGGGGAGATGAAAAGTAGGTAAATAAATAAACGAAGTAATGAATTGTTCACAAGGTGCGGCGTGTGCTTATTGTTATCTTGGGTTTGGGGGGGATATGTTGATGTCTGTGATGAGGTGTGTTATGAGGCTGGAGTTTACTGTATATATTAGTGCTGTCAAATCGATTAATTGCGATTAATCACATCTAACAGAAAAGTTTACATATACATATATATATATATATATATATATATATATATATATATATATATATATATATATATATATATATATATATATATATATATATATATATATATATATATATATATATATATATACACACACACACACACACACACTGATTAGGCATAACATTATGACCACCTTTCAAATATTGTGTTGGTCCCCCTTTTGCAGCCAAAACAGCCCTAACCCATCGAGGCATGGACTCCACTAGACCCTGAAGGTGTGCTGTGGTATCTGGCATGAAGATGTTAGAAGCAGATCCTTTAAGTCATGTAAATTGCGAGGTGGGGCCTCCATGGATCGGACTTATTTGTTCAGCACATCCCACAGATGCTCAATTGGATTGAGATCTGGGGAATTTGGAAGCCAAGTCAACACCTCAAACTCGTTGTTGTGCTCCTCAAACCATTCCTGAACCATTTTTGCTTTGTGGCAAGGCGCATTATCCTGCTGAAAGAGGCCACAGCCACCAGGGAATACAGTTTCCATGAAAGGGTGTACATGGTCTGCAAAAATGCTTAGGTAGGTGGTATGTGTCAAAGTAACATACGCATGGATGGCAGGACCCAAGGTTTCCCGGCGTTTTGACCAAAAATCAAGATTTTGGTGGTTTCACGGTATATCAATATATTTTATATATATATATATATATATATATAAAAACATTGTATGACAAAAATATTCAAGGTAGACAGAGCTTTTATTTTGCTGGGTTGGAATGAAGACCTTTAAGTTTGTGTGTGTTTTAACAAACGGTATTATTATTTATTTATTAATTTTTTTACTTATTAATCGAAGTACACTCTAATGTAAAATAGTAATATATTTGTTATTTCGCATTATACTTAACTTCTATCTTTGACAGGTTGTCACGAAAATTCCTGTTTGTATGAAACGACAAATGTGGATAGTTTTATCAAATTAAACGGTGAAATGTTCATTAAGTGACTGCAACTCTAAAGATGAAGGTCATGTGTCCTCATATAGTGAGGCAGCAGTCGCTGAAATCATTGCAAGTGTCATTCAGTATGTGTAGTAGTACACAAAACCATGGCGCTCATTCACAGACACAGCAGAACATACAGACTTCAGATTTCAATAGCTTTAATATTCACAGACACTAATCCGTATTGATATCTGATTTATTGTACAGCCATACTTTTGATATATTCATACAAAAATTGCCAAATTCTTTGACGTTCCGCTTCCTAGAGTAAGCTCTATTTGTGACTGGATTCCGTGATTCCATCCATGTTTCGCAAAAATATTATTATATAGCTCTACGTGGTATTTGCAGTATGAAAGAGAGTTCGTTTGTGAGTTATTTATTGTTGTTACCATTAGTGTAAGGTTATGCAATTAATAGAGGTCCGCTCTAAATACACTCTACATAGTGCTCTTCATGGCCACTGAATAGATACAGCAGCTGTTTCAGGCAGTATTTGAAAAATACATATCAGTCACAAAACTGAACCGGTTTACCGCCCAGCACTACCCAGCAGAACACTGCCCAAAGCATCACACTGCCTCCGCCGGCTTGCCTTCTTCCCATAGTGCATCCTGGTGCCATGTGTTCCCCAGGTAAGCGACACACACGCACCCGGCCATCCACGTGATGTAAAAGAAAACGTGATTCATCAGACCAGGCCACCTTCTTCCATTGCTCTGTGAGTCAGTTCTGATGCTCACGTGCCCACTGTTGGCACTTTCGGCGTTGGACAGGGGCAGCATGGGCACCCTGACTGCAACAAACTGCGATGCACTGTGTATTCTGACTAGGGGTGTGCACAAATAGGCGGATATTCGATCTGTAATTAAAATTCGAATTTTACTACGTTGCTTTGCTGGCCGTAAATGCAGTGAATCCATGACAAATCCCTCTAAAACTCGCAGCTATAACTAAATCCACTGGGTGGCGCTGTGGAGCAGGTTAATAAGTTGATTGTATTTGATCACATAATGTCATCGACTGCCTTGCGATGTTTGGAATTACTTCGATTACTTAGCAAAATTAAGTTACTTTTGATAAAATGAATTATAGTTATCATAATATCATGACCAAATGAAGGAAATGAGGAAAGACAGCTGTCCATCACTGCATTCACGAGTGTAGTAGGTAAGAGCAGCTGTACCAAGAGTAAGAGAAAGATAACTTATATGATATACGAGACAAATGCTTCCTTTAAGTTTCATCAAGTGTTTAAGAACAGAAAACACAAAGTACTGTTAGAAACTTCACTTAACACCGCTGTCTTTGTGTCTCTGCAACGTCTGTCAGCGGAGTGCGTTTTCTCACCCGAGAATAATATCATCCACATGATACTGTTTTTCTCAACATGAAAATGTGAAACAATATAAACATGATAACAATATACGTTCTTACGTGATTACGTTCTGCACGATAACTGGCCCTGTCTGCATTATTGGCGTTTTTGTATAATGCTTTTGTTTTGTAGGCCTATATTTTTTGTTTACACGTGGTTTAATGTTTTAAATTGAAAGAAAACCTTAAAATATGACGTAAGTTGTGTATATTGCCTAATCTTAAGCTTGTTCAGAAATAGTGACAAAAACTTGATGACTAAAAAAATAATGTCTTTATTGTGAAAATGTCTTTCCCATTTTCGCAAAATAACATAATTTAAATCAACATATATTCAATTTTTATGAGACCAAATATTCGAATACAATATTTTGGGAAAATGCCCATCCCTAATTATGACACCTTTCTATCAGAACCAGCATAAACTTCTTGAGCAATTTGAGCTGCAGTAGCTCGTCTCTTCGCTCGCGTGGGCCAGCCTTCGCTCCCCACGTGCATCAGTGAGCCTTGGCCGCCCGTGACCCTGTCGCCGGTTCACCGCTGTTCCTTCCTTGGATCACTTTTGATAGATACTGACCACTGCAGACCAGGAACACCCCACAAGAGCTGCAGTTTTGGAGATGCTCTGACCCAGTCATCTAGCCATCACAATCTGGCCCTTGTCAAACTCGCTCAAATCCTTATGCTTGCCCATTTTTCCTGCTTCTAACACATCAACTTTGAGGACAAAATGTTCACTTGCTGCCTAATATATCCCACCCACTATTCACTTCACCTGTCAGTGGTCATAATGTTATGCCTGATCCGTGTATACTGGTATAATGGTCCTGCGAGTACTTTGCTCTTATTGGCATGATTAAATTAGCATACTATTTAACAAACAAACAAACAAGGGACGGGTATAAAACCAACGTAAACATTCGTGAATGTAGAGTTCCAATATTCTATGCAAATCTTTTGAGCTTTTTGTGGAGTTCTGTGGGTTTTTACCACTTCTTTTTGACAGAGACAGTGTGATGAGACCGATGGAATACGACTGAGAAAACACAGGCTAGAACCCACATCTCCTGCGTGAGCTCCCAGGATCAATGCGTTTGCAAATGCACTATGGCCCTGATGCTGTTCGTTTTCATTTCAGAGATAAATATGACTCTACACTACACACACATACATAATACATACTGATTCTATAAACCTAGCAAAGCTACTCATGTTAATAGTCTCATGTACACCAAATCAAATCAACACCTGGCAGCTGTCCTGCTTCCAATTCTTTCTCTCATACGCTAGAATTACACCATGTTTTCTCACTTTAAGAAACAAAAAACATTGACTACTATTTCAAATTTAAATACTGTAGTAGTGTACCACAAACACACATTTTACAATACCAATTAGCACTGAAGACCTCTTGGGCGTTGTATTGAGATTTGTCAGAAATTAAGACAAAGGCATTGTGTTGAAGAGTTATTCCGCCATCTAGTGTCTAACAACTGAATTCACACCATTTTACTATATGCACTGAATTATCTTCAAAGAAAAGAAACCAAAAGGTAAAGATGTCAAGAAAGTACTAGAGTAACACCAAAATGCAGGTCAGGAGAATGTAAAACTGTATAGATTATGGTGATATCTTTCCATAAATGGACTGAATCAAATCATTGCTCCACCTGTTTATAGAGAACAACAGAAAGTGAGCACCCACGGTCTCCATTCACACGCAAGTGTGAAGCTTTGTGCAATGATGTCACACCATCGCAGGTACACTCAAAAACCAGATTTAAAAAACATCTGATGCAAAATCAGATACGAGAGGTTGGAAAAGGATCAGAGTCCTTATCACAAAGAGATAATCCAGGCATAGAAGCACTCCGATTATTTCAGCATCTCTCATGCATAAGTAACAACCGAGCTAGAGGAGCGGGCGGGCAGCTCGGCGGCGAGCGTGAAGCGGTGTTAATGAGACGAGCTTTTTAATGGAACTGTGGAAAGAGAGTGCCAAATGCAAATGCAACTTATCACCTCTCCCCGCCAACAGGCCAGGGAAAGGCATTAAAGCGTTTAAGAGCAGAGAAATTACCCACAATCCTCCCCTCTCTCTCTCTCTCTCTCTCTCCATTTATCCACCTCTCTCTACATTATTTTTTATTCATCTTGTGAAGGCTTGTCATGTACAGTGAGTGCTCATGGGGGGCATCTGCACAGACCCTGGCAGATGGATGGAGGAAGTAAGGCAAGAGATGAACAGAGTGAATGGTGCATTTCACAGAAAGAGTGTTACTGTAGTCTGAGTGAGAGCGCATGGGCGGAGGTGACATATTACTGCACTTTAATATATTTGTACTATCCTCTTTCTCTAAGACAATAGGTGCATCCCAATTCGCATACTTATGCACTATTCTATAACGTTTTTAAGTATAAATAGTGTAAGTAGTGTGTTCACACTGAAAATTCTATGCGCTAAATTAATGTGTGGAATGTTTGACACTTCATGCACTCAATTGTCACAGCTTTAATTACGTAGCGGAGGGGGAGGCACTACCAGATTCCGATGTTGAATGACAAAATAACCATGTAAAGTTCATACACTACAAAGTTGAGTACATAGTGCGCAAGTATATAGTGTATAAGTGCATAGTGTAAAGTGCGTCATTTGGGACACAGCTAATGGCTTGCCGAAATCGTGTACTATGTGAGTAGGTACTACATTTGAATTTGAACAACTTCCCAACCGTTAAAAAAGTATGTTCTATATCAGTGGTTCTCAAAGTGTGGGGTGCACAGGTACTGCGGGGGAGCGCGGGACATTAAAAATAACAACAACTGCCAAGTTAACTGATGTTGCATGGAAGATGGATCGGTTTATAAAAGGCAAGAGAACAGCAGTAGATGAGGTCTCACAGTCATCTCAGGCAGGTGCTGGGCATTCAAAAGCTAAATGCAGAAAATATGATGAGGCATATCTTGCTCTCGGCTTCACTGTTAATGCGGTTGGTGAGGAGGATGGTGGTGATGTCTTATGCTGCGTTCACACTGAACGCGAATAAAGCGTCAACTTCACGTCTAGTTGGACGCTTGTCCACAGTGAATTGGACGTGCACATAAAACTAGCATTTGAAGCGAAATAGACGCCTTTTCAAGGCGCTCCAGGAGCTGCGCCTGGATGACGGCTGCTTTCAGCGGAACTTCCGCCTGTCTCGCTGCCAAGTTCGACTCGGGAGAACGAATTCCCGAAGACGGGAGGACACAAGTCCGGTACTCTGCTAATGGAACAGCAGCGTTCTTGATAGCGTCACTCAGCTCGCTCTCACTCCTGTATGTGTATTTTAGGCTACAATAAAACTAAATATGTCATAAAACACCAGTCTGTCTCTTTTCATTTTCATTCAAAAAATATTCAACATTAATAGCCACACAAATGTGGTTCAGGCAACGCATATTGATTATCTTCACTGCATGTATATTTATAATAAACAAAATATAAAACACAACCCTGTCTCTTTTCATCTACATAAAAAAAAAAAAAAAAAAAAAAATGTAAACATTAATATGTGGTTCAGACCATGAGCGTGCATATATATATATATATATTATATATACACACTACACATGCTCAAATAAGCCAGAACAACAGCTGGTGGAGTTCACCAATAACCTGGAAAATCCCTTTGAAATGCCTGGTGATCAATCATATCCTACAACAAGTGACAACACTGTATCTATTCACAAGCCAAAAATCATGCCACTCAATTCAACTTCCAACATTCAATGGTGTACTTGTGCTGTCACACACTATTTTCAAAATTGTATTTCAATATTCTAACATGCTTTTGGCGAGAAACCGATAACAAAGGATCAATTCCTCCTAAGATGGCTGAGCTGATATCTCATATCTCATGACTCATGTTGAACAAGAGAGGTCTCCAGCGATCAGGGCATTATTGATAATCATGAATATTTAGAGGCGCAGACCTTGATGTTGCGCTCTGAAATGCACCAGCAGAACAGAGAGGAGTCGCCATGTCATAGCTTCATTCTGATTAATGATAAGACTTCCCATTACATCTACATCACACAGAGCCACTGCATGCGGCTTATAATTCACATACAGGGTGTAAAACAGTGATGGGTCGCAGGTTTGTTCTTTTAGGGCTATAGACCTGCAGGGAAAAGAAACAGTGCTAAATGGAAATAATAACATTACACTAACCATAAAATAGTGCATCCATGGAATAGCAAAATAAAAAGGCTTTTCAGCTTTCTCATGGCAGGAGAAAACCTTGGAAAAACATCCAGTATGTGGCAGTCCTGTGGGCGAAAATGCCTTGTTGATGCTAGAGGTCAGAGGAGAATGAGCCGACTGATTCAAGCTGATAGAAGAGCAACTTTGACTGAAATAACCACTCGTTACAACCGAGGTATGCAGCAAAGCATTTGTGAAGCCACAACACGCACAACCTTGAGGCGGATGGGCTACAACAGCAGAAGACCCCACTGGGTACCACTCATCTCCACTACAAATAGGAAAAAGAGGCTACAATTTACACAAGCTCACCAAAATTGGACAGTTGAAGACTGGAAAAATGTTGCCTGGTCTGATGAGTCTCGATTTCTGTTGAGACATTCAGATGGTAGAGTCAGAATTTGCTGTAAACAGAATGAGAACATGGATCCATCATGCCTTGTTACCACTGTGCAGGCTGGTGGTGGTGGTGGTGTAATGGTGTGGGGGATGTTTTCTTGGCACACTTTAGGCCCCTTAGTGCCAATTGGGCATCATTTAAATGCCACGGCCTACCTGAGCATTGTTTCTGACCATATCCATCCCTTTATGACCACCATGTGCCCATTCTCTGATGGCTACTTCCAGCAGGATAATGCACCATGTCACAAAGCTCGAATCATTTCAAATTGGTTTCTTGAACATGACAATGAGTTCACTGTACTAAAATGGCCCCCACAGTCACCAGATCTCAACCCAATAGAGCATCTTTGGGATGTGGTGGAACGGGAGCTTCATGCCCTGGATGTGCATCCCACAAATCTCCATCAACTGCAAGATGCTATCCTATCAATATGGGCCAACATTTCTAAAGAATCAATGCCACATAGAATTAAGGCAGTTCTGAAGGCGAAAGAGGGTCAAACACAGTATTAGTATGGTGTTCCTAATAATCCTTTAGATGAGTGTAAACTCACAATTGCGTGATATAAAGTCAGAATCGTGTGCTATAAAGTTAGAATTCTGAGATATAAACTCGCAATTGTGTGATATAGTCACAATTCTGAGATATAAACTCGCAATTGCGAGATATAAATTCACAATTGCAAGATATAAAGTCTGAATTATGTGATATAAAGTCAGAATTCTGACTTTTTTTCTCAGTCATAATTGTGACTTTATGAGCGACAGTTGAGTCGCAATTACACTTTTTATTTTAATTTTTAGTGGCGGAAACGGGCTTCCAGACCTATTTGATGACCTGTCATGAGCAAAAAAGTTATCGTCAAGCCCTGCTAGTACATAAAAAAATTATAAAATAAATAGCAGTGTCGTGAAGTAAAACAAGTTTAGAACCACTTGTGTAAAGAGAACAAATCCATACTGAACTCCACACGAACATCAGAATCACAGCTTTGTGGTGACATCTGGGCATGTTCACACATCTGCTAATAAGACAGTGAGGTTCAGAGAGAGAGAGAGAGAGAGAGAGAGAGAGAGAGAGAGAGAGAGATGTTCAAGGATGAATAGGAGGATTGAGCCATAATTACTTTACTTAACAACCTGCCTCCACACACACACACACACACACACACACACACACACACACACACACACACACGTTTACTCTTCAAAGCTTGAGCCCAGGGGAAACTTTTCTATTAAGTGTCCAGAACATGTCAGCGCTCCGATAAGACACACCAACAAGACGTACCACAGGATCCTCAGGCATGGGCCGACACGTGTAACATCACACACACACACAGTTTTTCAGTCCAGTGTCTGCAAGAACATGACCAGTGTGATGCATAACTCTTATAGACTAGATAAGGTGGCCCCTCTAGGGGGACACAATCCCTACAGCACCTGAATACGTGGATGAGAAAAAGTGGAAGATGGGACAAATGAAATCAAAGAAGCCAATTTCACCCATCAAGAGAGCAGCAGCATGTTTCTCAGACAGGGACTTGACCAGGCTTAACTGGTAAATTAAAGGAGATAAGAATACAAGTTATTAATGTTTCCCTTTTTTAACTATATTTATTTATTGTAGAACTGTGAACTAGTTTGGCTGTTTGAACACAGAGAAATGTTTGATAAAGCTAAGAAAGCAATAAGCCACAAAAAGCTACATGTTAAAGTGACTGTGATTGTAAAAATGAGGTTGCTTTTGGCATTTATAAAACAGCTGTTACAGCAATTAAACAGTTACTTTAATATATACATATTTTTATTATAATTAATATAGATATATTTTATTAAAATAAAATGGCTGTTGCAGAATTTTGACAATAGAATTTTGGTCATTCATATGGTTTCAAATAGGGATAACCCAATCAGAATTTAGTCTGTTTTATAATGCGCATTATTGAATGCTAAGGGTGCTCCGATCACGGATCGATAATCATAGGAAGCAGTATACAATCACCGATAGCAATCTATTTGAAGTCTTCTTTTATCATGTAGAATTATTTATAGGGATGCTCCAATCAGGATTTTTACAGACATTGACATATATTCAATATAATCACCCAGTAGTAGCATCAACTGTACAGTTCAAAAGTTTGTGATCAAAAGTTTTGTGATTAATCAATTAAAAACACTTTAGTTTTTAATATAAATGTTTATAAGTTTTAATATTTTATAATGTAATAATTTCACATTATCAGAATCATTATCATATCAACATAAAGACAGTAGCCTATATTTTAAAGGGGTGATGAACTGAGAAATCAACTTTCCCTTGAGCTTTTGATATATAAAAGTTCATCGTGATATAAGAATATCCTGTAAGTTTCGGAGCTGAAAACTTCCTTGTTAGTCAAAAGAAAAGCTTTTATTGACACTAGGCCCAGCAAACGATCGATCTCAGAATATGCCAACCTGTGACGTCAGAGTGTGGTGAAACACCGCCTCAAGCCCGCCCACCGACTCGTGGAGCTAAACGGATCGCGCTACCGAGCAATAAACATCCCGGTTCCAGCTCACGCGCATAAGGCATTGCACGTTTGTTCGCTTCATTTCACCGCAGAATCGTTTGTAAACAAGATACAGGTCGAGACTGGATTTGCAGACATATTGAGATTAAAACACAATGCTGTGCCTTCTATATTGGATCCGACAGGAATGGTGCAACACACTAATGTGAGTAAAACATGTTTTTATATATGATAGTATTGCATTGTTACAGATCGTATTGATTATGTGTACGTGTCTAACTGAACATACCTTAGCACGCTGTCACAGGCTGGAGAATCCTTTATTTGTGGTGTTGTCATTGTGTGATCAGACTCGGACATGTATGGGCCAGGGCTTGTAAAGCCCAACATCCCGGGGCTATGTGTTTTTCAGACGGGCTACCTAAACGTATCACCGGCCTGCCGATGGGCTATCTTAAATAGTGAAATAACATTCCTTTCTTGATGTGTGTTGTTCACTCTCTTGACTTGATATTTGAAGTGAGTGAGTGTGTGTGTGTGTGTGTGTGTGTGTGTGTGTGTGTGTGTGTGTGTGTGTGTGTGTGTGTGTGTGTGTGTGTGTGTGTGTGTGTGTGTGTGTGTGTGTGTGTGTGTGTGTGGTTCGCGCTTATATGCTCCGATCAGGGGCAGGACAAGCAATAAAAAAATAACATTCCAATCAATCGCAGGTGGATGAGAGATAAAGCATTGTGTTTGTTTGATAAAGACGTTTTGCGAGCCCTGTGAGCGTTTCTCCACATGCTTTCAAAACAATTCCCACATGTACTGACGGCAGCCGAAGCTCATTAAATATGCACATCTTATCTAATCCTAGCCGTGGGTGTTCTGAGTGCGGCACGCCCATAAAAACCAAGGGTTTCTTGAGAGAGCCTCAAAACCAGGGTAGAAAATAGCCTATTACAAATTCATTATGTTTTTGAATGTAAAAACCACACGAACGTCATATGTTGACATATGTTGACCTCAGACAGTAGTATAACAAAATAAAAAAAAGCCAGTTCATGACACCTTTAAATACTTGTTTAATGTAATCTTTTTATGAATGAAGGCCAGTATCACTAATCCTAATACAGCTACATGTTTTTTTTTGTTTGTTTTTTTAAACATTAATTATAACCATTAAACATTATAGTGTAATTGAAAGCTATCTTTTTTTTTTTAAATGTATAAGGCTTCAAAAATATTTTAATTTAATTTAAAACTTTTAATTTAAGTGAACTTAAAACAATCCTCACATTAACATTATAAATGTCTTTACTAGTCACTTTTGATCAATATAATGCATCCTTGCTGAATAAAAGCATCAATTTCATAAAAAAAAAAAAAACTTTTGAACAGTAACACTACTAACATTAAAAAGCATTATTATTTATAAAAACATGGCAATACCATGGTACACGTAAAAAAAAAGGTATCATCATGGTGCCATGTCTAAAAACCAGAGTTATGATACACAAGACAAGTTTACAATAACGTCTGCTACCGAACTGCCCTGAAATTCAACTCCCTACACTACATCTGACGATGACTAACAAAGAAAACTCTAACATTATGTACAGTATTTACATTGCCTGTCTCAGGGTGCAGCGGTGTCAGAGTGTGTTTGTATGCGTCGTTATACTTCTGTCCTGAAGTGTTTGTAGAAGAGTCTCACCAGCTGTTTGGCTTTCTCAGACTCCTGCCGCGTCTGTACTCGCTCTCTCTGCACCGCTCGAGTGATGTCCTGCCGTGCTGCCTCTCTCTCCTTGCGTGCGATCCGAGCCAACTCCTCTTGGATAATGGCCTGCTGCTGCTCATACCTGTGCAAGCACACACACACAGCTTTATTTACATGCCTGTTGCCAAACCGTGATTCCCTCACTGCAGTTCTTAAACCGACCACTGAGAGTCAGTGTTTTGTCCTTTGTTCTTGTGCTTGTTTCAACAATGATTCACACTTGAATAGAATCCAAGAAAGAATGAGTCCCCTTCTAATTTACAGTCTTGTCCCTTGTGGGAACTACTAGTACTCATATTTATGAGCATTTCTTTAGACATTTTCCATTAACACATTGTCAGATTAGAAGCATAATAAATGATAAACAAATGATAAATGTTTAAAATGTCAGTTCACGTAATTCAGTAAGAGTTAGAAAGGCTCTTTAGAGCTCAAATTAAAGGTGTGTCATGTGGATCTGTGTTTAGCAATAATATTGCTGTATCGAACTCAAAGTGACGCTGTTCTTATATGTTGATATATTGTTGATTTATTGTTTTTCAGAATCCTGTCTTGGTGTGCAATGCCAAAAACTAGACTAGAGCAGGGGTTTAAAACCTTTTCGATGCAACAGACAATTTAAAAGGCAACAATATATTTTCATGTAAAAAGACTACTTGATATACTATACCTATTTAAAAACATTATTCGTAAAATTATTTAGTTTAGTTAAATTTGAACACATAAGTGGCCGGTTTCACACCAAGATCGATAACAATGACCATATCGTTCTGTTTATTCTAAGCACGTGGTTGTCTGTCACTCAAGCTCCCTAAAGCAGGATGGATTCTGATTGGCTGTCAATGTTTTTATCGTTCATCAGAAAGTTCTGAAAGTGATTCCAGTGATATTGTTTCTCTATATCAATACTGTTATAGCTGTGGTGTGAACTCTGCTATTCTTTAATATTGAGACCTTTATTGTTATCTTTATAGTAGCGCTGTCAATCGATTAAAAAAATTAACCAATCAATCACACATTTTGTTCTGTAATTAATCGCAATTGGAGTTAATTTTATATTGTCATAATTGCACAGCTACTCTCCAAATTAATGCAGAAAAGACTTAAAGACAGTATATTTTAACTATTTGTTGTAATGGTATTTTTTATGAATGAAGGCCAGTATCACTGATACTGATGTCTCAGAATTGTTTTAATATTAATGATAGACATTCAACATTACAGTATATTTGAAAGCTATATCAATTTCAACATATATTAGGCTTTTAAAAAAAATAACATTTAATTCAAGTGAACTTAAACACATAAACCCATTAAAATATATGTCATATTTACCTGTGGCTGTCCTACCCATTAGACATACACAGAAATTGTTATCAAGTTATCAAGCGCCTTTCTTAACTGCGTATATTATAAATGAAATATAGATTAATCCTTATTAAAGCTGCAATTTTATCTGCTACCTTTGTTCTTTGATTAACATTTATGAAAGACAACACAGCAACTGGTTTATTAGGCTGCTGTCACTTTAAGACCTGCCGCTGCCGAACATGACGCAGATCTGACGGCTGTATCAGTGTCCTTATTTGCACATATTTCATTTGAAGAAGACGTGATTAAATATGTGTGCATAAACGGTACTTGTTCATGTTTAGAGCACTAGAGTATATGAAAAACTTGAAACACGCTTTCTTCGGTCCGTCTAATGCTATTTCATGCATTCTGACTTATGTACACTGTTAAAGAGTTCGATTCTCATGCCAAACATGGCCAACATTTCAAAAAACGAGTTGGACATATTTCTGTGCCAAATACACTCCTTATAATTTTCACAAAGTTTTTTCACAAAGGCCCTGTATGGCCCTGTCCTTGTATGGGAACTTCTCCCGGATGAACATGTGTGCACATCAACCAGAGCAAGAGCAACAGAGCACGACCATCAACGCACTTTGTTCGTCATTTTGGTTTTAGACCACAAAATGTATATTTAACCGAAAATTATCCAGGGATAATGCCATGATGTATGTGTGTGTGTGTGTTTGTGTGCTCGTGTTGTGGATGTTTAGCTCCGCCCATTGCACTGTTTTCAGAAAGAATCGGTTCGGTCTTTTATAAATATGATAAAACTAAAGACTCTTCAGAGATATGAAGGATGCAATACTACTCTATAGGTACTCAAGATTAACATGGGATTGGCAGAAACTGTGTGTTATGTATTCTTTAAAACCTGTCACTGCCATTGTTTTGTCTCAAGATGCACACCATTAATGATGTTTTTTTAAGGAACATTTATAAAAGCTACTTAAATGTCCTAATCCTGGTTTAATATAAGACCTGTCTGTGAAACCAGGCCTAAGTTTATTTTTCTCTAAAGATTAAGTTGTTATAACACATTAATTATATTTTCAAAAATTTTCTACTCACAATAGTACTATACGATGAGACGTATCCAATTAGTTTTTATATAAGAAATGAATAAATTTATATTTAATAAAAAAAAATACTTTTGTTTATTATTTATTTTAATATAATTTTCATTTAATTATTTTAATATAATTTTCATTTAATTATTTTAATATAATTTTCATTTAATTATTTTAATATAATTTTCATTTATTTTTATTTTAATCGTTTCATTATTTTTTATTTTTTTACACAGTTTTTCACTAAACATTTCTAAGGACATCCCTAGCGCACTCTCAGTTTGAAAACCCCCAGACTAGATTACCTTTTCCTGAGCTCCTCTTTAGTATCAGGAAAAGTCATCCTGGCCTGTGTTTTTTGAGGTTGTGGGTCAGATGTGCTGGACGTTTGAGCCTGCTGACCTGCAATGTTATAGAAAAACGCTGTAATAATAATTATCGCTAACATGCATTACAAATCTCAATAACTGCATCTCGTAAGCATACAGGCATATAAACCGCAAACATTTATGAACATGGAAAATATTATGTCATACCTAGGTTTTCTTTATTGTTGACAGGTGGTCTTGGATCAGCACTGACATTCCTCATGCGCTGCAGGACGTCTTCAGACAGCTAAAAACATGAATGTACAAAAATGACTAACTCATAATTTAGGCTATTATCGTTCTGTTTTTTGTTTTTTTCCTCTATCTATAGCCTGACAAAATGTAGATCTACTTTATTGTTAATTTGTTGCTTATAAAGCTTAATCATTCCTTCTGGAGTATAATTGCAGATTTGTAAACACACAATCATTAATAAAGAATAAGTGTCAATATTTTTCTAGCGACATTGAATGAATGATTCAATGACTCGCACATAACACTAGTGCTGTCAAACAATTAATCGCGATTAATCGCATCAAAATAAAAGTTTGTGTTTACTAGGGATGCCACAATTCTCAATATAATATTCAACCGTTCGGTAGCCTACGGCATTCACGGTTCAATACGCGCTTGTGAATTGCGTTTTTTTCGGTTTTGAATTTAATTAATTATTTTTATTTGTCTCCATTTGAAATATTTCTCTCGGTTTATTTCGGCTCTGTTTGAGTGTGCCTGTGAGTCTACACGCTGATATGAGCAAATATCCAATCACTATGCACTAAAGTTAGGGGGTGTTTAGGCACGCTTGCAATGCTGGTGTCAGAGAGTTATACTCACGGAACACTATAGTTATTCACAATCACGAATTATTGTGAATAATTTGCATGCGTTTTAAAGCCTTGCCGGTTAAACAGTTTATTTGCTATATTTTATTTGCTTTTTTGTTTTAACATTAAAAAAAGCCTGTCAAACACATGATTACTGCGCTAATACTGTCAAATACACACAAGGTTAACATAAACACAGTCTAAAGTGAAAGTAAAATCGGCATGTGTCTGTATATTAGATGCATGCAGGTCTTAAAGGTGCCATATAATGTGTTGATACAATATTTTAAAATGTTCTCTGATATCTACATAGAGGGTATGTGGCTTTGGTAAGGGCAAAAATTGTCCAGATAGCAGATACAGTTTTACAGGTCTATTTACAACCCTAGGATTTGTCCCTAGAATGAAATGGTCTGTTTTTGCCTTATTTGGAAGGGTCATGAATAATAATGATGAGCTCTGCTCTGATTGGCTCATTTCAGTAGCTCACACAAGTGCAGTTATTCAGCTAACACAATCTCAAACAGCACAAGCGGCCCGTGAGTTGTGACAGAACACAGACCGACTGAATGACACTTTAAGCAGAAAATCTCAAATGGAGATTGCTGAAATGCAGCTTACTTGTTTAATGGTGTTTTCAGATCACCCACACGCGCGTGAGAGAGCTCACGTGTTTAAGTAAAGCTCCGGATAGAATACGTGTTCTTTTAACAGAAAAACTCTGATTGGGGGATTTAAATTACTGAAATCTGGCAACCGCAAGCATGAAATTGACATTAGTCAGAGCAAACTAACACCTTTGAATTCAATTGGTGCTGTATCCTGTTGTAGATAAACATCACCCATGCCTGTTGAGAGTTCTGTTCTGTGGGAAGGCTATGAAAAGTGCTCGCATCCCCTGCACAGCTGGAACATAACATTTATATCCATGATCTGCGTTTTCACTATTGTCCTCATCTTCACAATACCTGCAGAACTGTTGATTCGGCGCAGGTCCACGTTAATACTGCCTGGCCTTGAACATGGGCTGGTTATATGCAGATTTGGGGAGGCGTAAATATTTGGGGGGACATTTTTCAGGGGTGTTTTTCAAGCACAAGATTTACATATGAAGGATGAAACAGTGGTGTTTGAGGCTCATGGTATGTTAGTTCCATGTACTGAACTCTTATTATTCAACTATGCCAAGGTAAATACAATTTTCCATTCTAAGGCACCTTTAAATTGACAGCAGCGCAGCCTAGTGAACATGCTGCCGCTTGTCCTTAAATGTCATTATTTAATCACTCTAATGTTGTTCCAAACCTGTATTCATTTATTCTGTTGAACACAGCCAGACAGTTGATGGTAGCCATTGACTACTATATTATTATTTCCAACAATGGGGACAAGCAACTGTTTGGTTTCCAACATTCTTCTATGTCCAACAGAAGAGAGAACTTTATTCAAGTTTAAAACAACTTGAGTGCGAGTAATCAATGACAGAATTTTCATTTTTGAGTGAACTATCCCTTTAATGTTAATAAAACAACAAAAGTCAAAGAGAAAAATCACTCACTGCTCTTGACTAAAAAAAATAAATAAAAAAACAAACAAAAAAAAAAGCTCACAGCTCTGAGCTGCCACTGTAAATCTTATATATATATATATATTATACAATACACTAGGAATGTGTACCAGGGTTTTATTAAGTAAAGTTTTAAGTTTAAGGAGAAATAAAAAAAAATTGCAATAAAAAAAAATTAAAAAAATTCTCCTTAACCTCTTTCAGTTCATGTCGCCTAAGAATAGAATAGCAAAAAACTGATGTGACTAGCCATCAGAACCGAACCGAACCGAAAACCGTGGTTAAAAACATGTACTGAACCGTGGACTAACTGTATTGTTGCATCCCTAGTGTTTACATAATATATGCGTGTGTACTGTGTATAATTATTATGTAACGCACATGCATGTACATATTTAAGAAATATTTGCATGTACATACTGTGTATATATATATATATATATATATATATATATATATATATATATATATATATATATATATATATATATATATATATATATATATATATATATATATATATATATATATATATATATATATATATATATATACACACTGTGTTGGGAAAGTTACTTTCAAAACATATTTCGTTACAGAATACAGAATACATGCCCAAAAATGTCATTTGTAACGTATTCCGTTACGTTACTCAATCTGAAAACGTATTCTGAATACTTGGATTGCTTCCATGTTGAATTGAAGTTTATAAGTGTAGGAATGTGCAGAGGCTGTGCCGGTAAACATGACAACCGCACCACCGCGGTGGCTGAGTAGCACCGGCGGTGGTCGGCCAAAACACTTTTCTTTCTTTTTTTTCTTTTTTTGTGACTGCTGTTAATTACATGAATATTATGACACGAGTGAAGCACAAAGCTTTATTTACAAAATAAATAATAGGTTCGCAATGTTACATCGCAGCCATGGAAACACATGGATTCATGCCGAACGAGAGAGGTATAGGCTTTGTGAGGTGAGCCAAATTTAATTTATTATTTAAATGTTTTACAGGGTGTAGTATGTTTCACTGACGGAAGTACTCAAACTTCCTTAAACGTGCATGTTTGAGCCTCGTTTATATTTTTTATTTTCACACACATATATATATTTAGAGGTATAATATATATATGTGTCTGTGTGTGTGTGTGTGTGTGTGTGTGTGTGTGTGTGTGTGTGTGCGTGTGTGTGTGTGCGTACCCGCTCCCCCAACCACCGTGCCACCGCCGGAGTGGTAAAAAACTGCCACCGTCACAGCCCTAGGTTGCACTGCACAGTTATATTTCGTTCTCCCCTCTCTTTCTATAATGCGAAATGCTGTTTGAATTTCCAAGATAGAAAACGCATTCTTGCCCTGGCTCTGTTGTTCTGGCTCCATCTCTACCTCTAGCTCCCGCTGCTCCTCTTCCGACTCCGACTGATCACACAAACCGCGCATTTTTTTCATTTTCATATTGGGGCTTCTGGGAAGTGCATGGAATTGCCTTAATTTAATTAGAGAGTGAATAAACTCATGAAACAGAGAAGTATCCTCATGTAACTGTATTCTAAATACCAACTATTTAAATTGTAACTGTAACAGAATACGGCATTTCAGAATGTTTGTAAACAATAGGCACCAAGATACTTCCGGGTGGCAGAACGCGAGCGACTTCTACTGACCAACTGAAGAGATCCAGCCGGCTACTGTAAACAGTTACATAGTTAAAAACATTGCTGTTGATCAAAGTTGAAACTATGATGAAAACGTGTTGTGTTTGGGGTTGCGCCGCCAGATATACAGCAAGAGGTGTAGGATTTTATCCATTTCGGGACATTCTAAAATGCTTAATGTGAAAAACGCTTAACGTGGCTTAATGTATTAAGACAGTGTTATTAACCGACCAAACTCAGGAAATATCATATTAATAAAGTATACTATGTACAAAAAAATCAGATGAGCCCAGAATATGAACGCAACGCGTTTAATTACACGTTAAGCGTTTTCCTCCAATAGAAAACCATTAAAGAAAACACTTAACATGGTTTAATGTATTAAGACACTGTTATTAACAGAACAAACTCAGTAAACATAATATTAATAAAGTATACTATGTAAAAAAAAAAAAAAAAAAGAAACTTTGAGTTAGCACCATGCAAATTCAATACATAAACCTACCAACATACGCGGCATACTTTTTGGAATGACTTATCAAGAGAGGAAAAAAATATGTTTTAGTCGCATAACATCGGTTAATGGAAACGCCGTCAGTTCGCAATAGTTTTTTATCGAAAAACATTTCGCAATAGTTTTTGTATATAGTATACTTTATTAATATTATGTTTACTGAGTTTGGTCTGTTAATAACAGTGTCTTAGTACATTAAGCCACGTTAAGCGTTTTTCACGTTGAGCGTTTTAGAATGTCCCTCGATTTCCTTCAGAAAAAAGTAATATCCAGCGGAACCTGTGGGTGAGGAGGTTAAAGCGAGTGGACGTCATCAAAAGTAGTGCTACAGAGACGATAGCAAGACTGTTTGGTGGCGGAGTAGCCATTTCTAACTAATTTCTAATATTAGTAAACTTAAGGTCTCTTTCTGAAGTAAAAGTATTATACAAGGAAGAGACAGGGCCCAGGGCGTGGTTGCATGAAAGCCCTTAAGTTAAGAAAACCCTTCGTTATAAGTAGAGGGTACCCTTAGTGAAACATGGGTTGCAAGAAAAAACCCTAAGGGTCCACTTAAGGAATCTTAAGGCTTTCATTAAGTATTTCCCTTAAATGCTTAAGTTTTCCCTTAAGTTCTGTTATGCGTTGCAACAAAGTCCTTAACCATTTAGCCCTTAAAAAATTAAGGGATCAAAATAGGTCCCGTAAGTCATCTGCTGAACTCAAACGCGATGGATGATTTCATGTTAACTGAGAAAGTACCAATGTGCATTTTTACCAATCAATGAAATGAAGCCTGTGGAAAGTATGACATGAAATGGTGTATATTGATTAAATTAAATTAAATAAACATTCAACACCAAAGTTTTCAGATTTCTTTCATTATTTCCATGGTGCACTTGAATTACTCATTTCATGGCAGGCTTTCATCTTGTGCAAGAGTTACTGATTATAGTGGCAGGCTTGGGTGTTTTTCCCCTGTCTTTAAAAAAATGCTGTTTGTCCTTGGTCTAGTTTTTTTTTTCCATTACTGTAAAGCCGGTTAGTACACGTTGCGTCTAGGACAGAACGTCATTCAGTGAATAATCACCAAACTGAAGTTGTGAACAAAGTGGCGTTGATGCATGAGTAAAATACAGTAACAACGAGTTGGGACATATATAATGTCATTTAACGGAAAACGATGCGAATGGCGCGGCAGGATTATGAACATCCTCCGGTCAGGTGTCGTAGCTGAACGCATAAAAACAATGCTCGAGGACGCTCTGTGTCGTCCGCATTTAATATTCTCCATAACTCAAATATTGTAGCACAGCTGTATTAGTTTAGTAAATGTCAAACTTGTAAGTCAGTGGTCCGTTATGTTCTGTTTATTGTGTGAGATTTCGTAACTATAGCAACCGCTTCTCCGTTGCCGTGTTTTAACGGTAATGAAACTGTCGCGAAATGCTTAGTATAAACACTTAAGGGTGACGGTTAAGACGTTTGTTGCAACGCTCTAAAAGAAATCGCTTGCCTCAGGGATTTTTCCCCCTTAGGGATACAACCACTTAAGAGGTTTCATGCAACCGGGCCCAGAACGTCTAGCGTCATGTAGGGCTAACGTTACTGATCAAATGTCAATGGAAGAAATAGTTAAAGCAAAACATAGTTGTAGGCTACTGCTGATGGATGATTGATGCGTGTACCACATTGGTTTCATCATCACCGCGAGTTTAGTTTGAGTGAATGCCTAGCTAAGTAGCGCGCCATCCTTTTCACCGTCAAAAGCTCACGTGTGTGCCATCCGATCCGAGCAACAGAAAACGATCATAGCCTCTTTAGTTAGATAACAGGGAAATAGACCATCTACCACAGCCTAACATATTGTAAGTAAAACAGCAACAGTCACTAAAAGAACTACTCAATGGTAGGCTGAGGCTCATTTAAAAATGATGGTAGTATAGCGCTAACGTTACATCTAGAACGCTTCGGCTTTTGCCACCCGGAAGAACGTCTATTATTGTTGTGACGTCATGGTGAATTGTCGTATACAGTTAACTTACTTATAATTTGTATTCTGAATACGTAACGCCGGTATATGTATTCCGTTACTCCCCCAACACACACATATATATATATATACATTATATACATATATATATACACATATATATATATATATATATATATATATATATATATATATATATATATACACATTTTTTTCTTAAATATATACATGCATGTGTGTATTTATATATATATATATATATATATATATATATATATATATATATATATATATATATATATATATATATAATGTAACCACTGATTTATATACATCATATGTATGATCTATTCAAGATCTATAGTGATCGAGCTCAAAAGATTTGTCGCTTGGAAGAATCAAACTCTCCAGAGCAAGCAAATCGGTAGTCAACTGTATTTAAAGAGTGTTAAAAGATTACCCACGCATAACGTCCAGACAGTATCATATACATACACCTGCCCTTAGTTTCAGTTACACTTCTGCACACCTGAGGAGCCACTGGGATAGTAAGGTGTCAGTCCATCACAACTTCTAAAGCAGAAGACTCGACCGTCGTTACCAGAGCCCATCTGTCAATCCTATGAGGACCGCATACATTCGTGCATTTGTGAAATCTGACCGATTCAACACTGTGGCCTGTTTTCACAAACTCGTCCTGTTCATTTACGGACGTTCGGCTAACCCTGTAGCAATGTCACGCAACAAAGTCCTGCGATACCAAACATAATCGAACATAACCCGTGTGACTTCAAGGTAATAAATATGGGATGTTGTATTACCTTCACTCCACGCAGAATCCTCACCCTGTCATCCTCATCTAGGCCGAAAGAAACTCTCCTGGTCGTGCTTTCTCCGGATCCCATCGCTTTTTGTACAGCTTCGTTAATGGATCTTTAGCAAAAGATAAACATTTTTATCCTTTAACTGAAATGAGCACAAAATATTTCGTAAATACGCCGATATGTTTGACAGATTCACATCTTACCGTTGGGAAGTGGCAGTTTGTAAGGGCAGTATTCTGAAACGCTATTGGCGAATGATATTGCAATGAGCCAATGGAATCTCAGGATATATCGACGACTGGAGAAAGGGCTTCTGGGAGTTAGAGTCCATAAGACTCGGCACTCATTTACTCAAATACCATTAGAGGGGTTTGATGCTTTAGTGTACTTATTTCAAAAGTCTACTTCACAAAAAAAAAAAAAAAAAAAAAAAAAAACTACATAAATTCTGAAAACAAGAAACCTACAGTTATCCAATAATTATTAAAAACTGTGCTCCTCCGGTTATGAATCGAATGACTTCCAAAAGCCCAGGAGGTTAAAAGAGATTTTAATAATTTTAAATTTTTAAATGAGTATGCTGTTTTTATTACCTCCAACTATTTTATTGCCTCCAAATGTTTAGTGGGTAAGATGTTCCAAAACCCTTCGTAAACAGTATTTGGATAAACACAAACTAGGGTTTCTCATTTGATTCTTGGAGTAATATAATGTTGGCTAAAAAACAATGATCTGATGGGTTTGGCTAAATGAAAAAAAAAAATAGTCTTTCTTCACAACTATAGGTGAAAATGCGTTCTTTTTTATTTCAATATAAACATATTTGATTTTTTTTCTTTTTCTATTTCTGTAGTTACATTTATAATTACACTGTTGAGACTTCCCTTACACCTAACCCTACCCTTAAACTTACCCACAACACCACACCTGTCCCTAACTTTACCCTTAAACTTACCCACACCACCACACCGGTCCCTAACTTTACCCTTAAACTTAACCATAGCAACACACCTGTCCCTAACTTTACCCTTAAACTTACCCACACCACCACACCTGTCCCTAACTTTACCCTTAAACTTACCCACACCACCACACCTGTCCCTAACTTTACCCTTAAACTTACCCACACCACCACACCTGTCCCTAACTTTACCCTTAAACTTACCCACTCCACCACACCTGTCCCTAACCCTACCCTTAAACTTACCCACACCACCACACCTGTCCCTAACTTTACCCTTAAACTTACCCACACCACCACACCTGTCCCTAACTTTACCCTTAAACTTACCCACTCCACCACACCTGTCCCTAACCCTACCCTTAAACTTACCCACACCACCACACCTGTCCCTAAAGTTACCCTTAAACTGACCCACACCACCACACCTGTCCCTGACTTTACCCTTACACTTACCCACACCACCACACCTGTCCCTAACTTTACCCTTAAACTTACCCACAACACCACACCGGTCCCTAACTTTACCCTTAAACGTACCCAAACCACCACACCTGTCCCTAACTTTACCCTTAAACTTACCCACTCCACCACACCTGTCCCTAACCCTACCCTTAAACTTACCCACACCACCACACCTGTCCCTAACTTTACCCTTAAACTTACCCACAACACCACACCGGTCCCTAACTTTACCCTTAAACGTACCCAAACCACCACACCTGTCCCTAACTTTACCCTTAAACTTACCCACACCACCACACCTGTCCCTAACTTTACCCTTAAACTTACCCATACCACACCTGTCCCTAACTTTACCCTTAAACTTACCCACACCACCACACCTGCCCCTAACTTTACCCTTAAACTTACCCACACCTGTCCCTAACTTTACCCTTAAACTTACCCACACCACCACACCTGTCCCTAACTTTACCCTTAAACTTACCCACACCACCACACCTGTCCCTAACTTTACCCTTAAACTTACCCACACCACCACACCGGTCCCTAACTTTACCCTTAAACTTACCCACACCACCACACCTGTCCCTAACTTTACCCTTAAACTTACCCACACCACCACACCTGTCCCTAACTTTACCCTTAAACTTACCCACACCACCACACCTGTCCCTAACTTTACCCTTAAACTTACCCATACCACACCTGTCCCTAACTTTACCCTTAAACTTACCCACTCCACCACACCTGTCCCTAACCCTACCCTTAAACTTACCCATACCACCACACCGGTCCCTAACTTTACCCTTAAACTTACCCAAACCACCACACCTGTCCCTAACCCTACCCTTAAACTTACCCACACCACCACACCTGTCCCTAACTTTACCCTTAAACTTACCCATACCACCACACCTGTCCCTAACCCTACCCTTAAACTTACCCACACCACCACACCTGTCCCTAACCCTACCCTTAAACTTACCCATACCACCACACCTGTCCCTAACTTTACCCTTAAACTTACCCACACCACCACACCTGTCCCTAACTTTACCCCCCTTAAACTTACCCATACCACCACACCTGTCCCTAACTTTACCCTTAAACTTACCCATACCACACCTGTCCCTAACTTTACCCTTAAACTTACCCACTCCACCACACCTGTCCCTAACCCTACCCTTAAACTTACCCATACCACCACACCGGTCCCTAACTTTACCCTTAAACTTACCCAAACCACCACACCTGTCCCTAACCCTACCCTTAAACTTATCCACACCACCACACCTGTCCCTAACTTTACCCTTAAACTTACCCATACCACCACACCTGTCCCTAACCCTACCCTTAAACTTACCCATACCACCACACCTGTCCATAACTTTACCCTTAAACTTACCCATACCACCACACCTGTCCCTAACCCTACCCTTAAACTTACCCACACCACCACACCTGTCCCTAACTTTATCCGTATCCCACCTCAATATCAGCAAAAGTGTTTTGCAATACAATATGAACACAATAAGTGCATTGTACTTTTTTTTAATGCAAGTACATGGTACTTAAGGCTACCTAATATAAAGTGGGACCATAATATTAATGCTGGCTACTTGTAAAGTTAATTTGGTAGTTAAATTGTTGATTCCTCAACAATACATTTTATGCTGAGTGAGCAATGAGATATTATTAGCCTCTTACATTTAACACATAATATTCATGTACTCAGAAAAAGCAAAACACAAAACATAATCTTCAGGTATCTCTTTCAGGTATTGATTTATTCTCAAATGCCATCATACTCCCCACACAAGGCATCTTAAGCAAGTACTGTACATATAATAACAACATTCCCTGTTTTACAGACAAATCACAAGAAGAAATGTTTCTATGAAGACAGATGTGAATGACAGAAAGCTGCTCACTAACTTTTGTGACAACGTGAACAGTAAGTGCACAGTAATCAATAATTTCCTAAACTTTAATATTTGAGCTATAATTAATAGTAAGAATATTGTAATATTGAAAGAGGTCTGTCCGTTATCCAGAACCAATTTCCATTGAGAATGTCCCAAAACTCCCACCTCCAATGTGGCACTGATGCAGAATAATCCCAGTACTAACTGCTATGACCATGCATGTTCCCTTTAATTCAACAGCAGAATTATAATACAGTGCCTCAGCTAATTACAGTGCCATCAAGGCATTTCGGTCTAATGGCTAAATGTCTGTCACAACACCATGCATTTAATTAAATATTTCAAAGAATTCTTTGTAGGAAAATGATTTGAAAATGACTTAAAATAAGATTATTAAACATGACACCATCATCACTGTTAGACAGAGAGCGCCATAGTAGGACTGTCCCAGAGAAAGTAAAATGAGGCAGGGATATGACAGGGATGAAACAATGTGACAGTTTCAGTGGACAATGATTGTGAGTACAGAAAATGAAGGGCTTGTGAACCATTACTATTGGCTGGGATTGCAGGGGGGCGTGTCTAAGAGTCATTGACGGACATGTTCTCCACTTTGTTCTCTATATCAGCATCGCCGCCCTGTTGTTTCTTCTTCTTCCCTCCTTCATGCTGTTTCTTCTGCTTCTTGGTTGCCTCCTGGTCAATAGGGGCTGGCTTCACAAACTTGATCATTTCTGTTAAACCTGAGTAAAGAAACCATAATATTGAGATTGAATTGGTGACTACTTCTAATCAGAGGAAACATAACCAACATACATTAAACAGCTAGGGTAAACGTACCCATTAAGCTCACCAAAATCTACATCGAGACATTTTAGTGCACAGGGTATTGGTTTGAGTACAAGAAGTTATTTTAAAATAAAATATTCATCTCTCACACAATAATATTTAATTTTATTTTAAATGGCAAAAAAGTGTTTTAATTAAGATGTACATCATTAAATGCAAAAAGTCTGTCTGTGCTTAATGGGTACATGTTTGTTCGCTTTAAGCACACCCCTGTTCCCATTAAGCGCACAACATGTTTATTTTAAACAACATTTTTAAAGAATAATTTTCTAAAGGTTAACTTGAAGTGAGAACCATCAGTTCATATTTAAAGTCTGCAGTGTGGATGAGCTTAAAGGGAGCACACTGAGCATAATTAGAACAGCAAACCTTTTTTAATTAATAAATATTAAGTTTATACATTTAAAAGACAATTTTGCTAAATAAATAAATTAGGGCATGTATTAAGTTCATACATATTTTAACATGAACAGCTATTATAGAAAATATCTATGAATTACACTTTGTCGCACTGAAGCTGTGGTTTTCATAGTAGTGCACCCTTTAAGCTCACCTTACAATAATATGAATTCTTTAAAAATGATAGAAGTGTAAAACCACAGAACATCAATAAACTGGAAATGTATAATATAATGGATTTAAAAGTACAGTAAATCAGTAATGCCTGTGAAGTAATCTATTAGTGTAGCACACAGTCTTATACAGCTAGTAAGCTAACAATGTTCTGTAGCATCTGCGCTTTGATAAAACTATCTTTTCAATCTAACTAATTATTTCCCACATCCAGGTTATAATATGCAAAAGTCTAAATATTAATCTCTTGATTTTGCAGTAAGAAGTTATACTTATTGAAAATGCACATTTAAGGGGCTACTCTTTTGGTGAAGGTTTTCAGACAGCTTTCAAAATGGCCGCCAGACAGTGTGCGCACACGGATACCCTTATCTCAGTGTGCAATGGTCTGATTAGCTTGTAATTACTGGAGGTATATAGTAACAAACACATCATTTGGTTAAGACATCAAGTAGGATGATAAATATTTTTTTCTTTTTATAATATGAGCTCAAAGTTAGAAGTGTGCTTAATGGGTATTTGAGCTTAATAGGTATGTTTATCCTATCTAAAAAGATCCACTCATAGCTTACATATCCAGTTCTTTTGAGGTGAATCAAAAACATGCAGCACAACTAGTGGGGTCTGATTCTCAAAGGAATGTCACTTATGAATCAGTGCTTTATAGCAAATTAACAACACACAGCACGACCAGTGTTTCTTGATTCCCAAGCAAATGACTATTATGAGTTAGTTAGTTCTTTATAAAGAATTAAAAACATGCAGCGCAACCGGTGTTACCCGACTCTTATGAGTCCTTTTTTTTATAGTGAATCATAAACAAGTGAACTCTTTTGAGTCAGTTCTATTTTTGAAAATCTAAAACAGAGGGTGAACAGTGTTGTCCGATTCCCAAAAATTTACTTGGTTTCTTATAGTCAATTGGTTCTTTATAGTGAATCAAACACATACATTGTCACCAGTGTTGTATGATTCCCAAAGGAATCATTCAGAAGAAACAGTATCAGAACCAGATCCATACGATTCCCATCCTAATCTTTAACGGACTAGGCTATGGCATCCCAAAGTCTTTTACATGCATGTACAATAGGATTGAGGCAAACTCAAGGTAAACCGATCCATACTCAGAGGTGCTCACCTGGAGGCATGAACGCCTTGAGAGGTTCTGGAACAATAATGCCTTCCTCTGTCTGGAAGTTCTCCAGGATAGCACAGATTACGCGAGTGGTCGCACACATGGTGGCATTTAGCATGTGCACAAACTCGGCCTTTAAAAAACAGACACAATGGTCAATCAAACCAACCTCAAATGGGAAATACAGATTAACCAGCATTTTTTCTCAGAACAATGGAGTAGCACTGTACCTTGTCCATCATTTTCTTAGTCTGCCCGTAGCGAATACGCAAGCGGCGAGCCTGGTAATCTGTGCAGTTTGAGCACGACACAAGCTCTCTAAAAGCCTGGGATCCTGGGAACCAAGCCTCTAAATCCAGCTTTTTACTAGCTGCGTGGTTCAAAGCACCTGTGAAACAAAAGCAAACAATTCATTTAAAGCTGTTTTATGGGAAACTGAGAAAAGCTTTCACTGTTTTCCAGAAAATGGTGGCTTATTAGTTCCATTGGTGCTCTCAATGGAAAAAATTGGCAATGTGAACAAACCCGACACAATGTTGACGATGCGGTAGGGGATTCCTAATGACTTATAAAATTCTTCAGCTGTTCCAATCATCTCATCAAACATCTCCCAGGACTTGCCGTCGTGAGGGGAGGCGTACACAAACTGCTCGATCTGGAAAAGAGCGATGGAAAGAGTTTGTATTCAGAGAGGTTGTGATTTCATACTTGAAAAATGTTGCTATTCAACAAGATTCTTCTAATTAAAACCATTTTTTTTCAAGATCTTTACTTACTGCAAAACTTGATAGTGGTCTATTCCTTGTCATGAAAAAATATAGTCATCTAAAATTAATATTCCACTCAATATTTTCATGATTGAATTGCTCGGACCTTCTCAAACTGATGGACCCTGAAGATCCCGCGCGTGTCTCTGCCGTGAGAGCCCACTTCCTGTCTGAAGCAGGTGGACAGGCCGGCATAGCGGATGGGGAGATCCTCTGGCTTCAGCCACTCATCTCTCAGGAAAGCTGCAATTGGCTGCTCCGATGTGGCAATCAAATACTTTTCGTCTACTGTATTGTCGTCAGACTTCTCGCTCCCCTTCCCGATCACCTAAACATTTAATTACAATAAATGCTTTGTTTCAGTAGATCAAGTTTTGTTCGTTATATTAAGTAGTTCTATCATGATGACGTCAACTTTTGTGCAACTAATGTATATAAAACAGGGATACAGGCCCTGATAAGAGCTGTAATTTCTGTTACATATGAGAAACATCAAACGAATCGCAAGTGAGATGAAACTGCACTAGTTGTTTGAGCTGCGCTCGTGCGCAGATCGCTTATCAGCTCGGAGCAGCGCATCGCAAGCTCAGAACAGGTTTACTCGAGGGCTGATCTCGATCATGCAACACAGTTACTACACAGCGCTGGGAGATCCAGTGAGAAAACATTTGAATTTGCCTCAAAATTGATAACATCACACCGAGATCTAGTTGGAAGCGTTAACATTCGGCACAAAATTCTGTTATAAACCACAAATATCAGATCAAACAAAGCTGAGAGACAAAGGGCTTCACACTTTTTCCAACACTTCAAAGCTCGAAAATATGATCCAATTCTAATGTTATCATTTGTTTACTACACTAAAAGTTTAAAGATGTAGGACAACTAACACTGTGGCAAACAGACACTTGATTGCCTGAATTACACAAAAAAACTATTAAAGTGTTTATTATCTTTTTATTATCACTGAAGCTGCCTGTCAGTTCAGTATGATATTACAGAAGGACAATGATACATTTAATAAGAGTAGAATATTGACATTTTCCCTATATAAATAAGGTTTTTGCATATTACTGTTGTTAATCAAAGTTAATTTTATCTGCCTATCAATTTAAGATCAGTGCTTTACTGTTAAATTTCCATTCAACAAATGTAATATTATTAGTAGTAACTGCACTTATTAATGCAAAACAATAGTAACTTTATGATTAAATTAACTTTGATAAATTTTCCCCCAGCGCCACCATCTGTAGAACTTAGTGGCACCGTGCCACTGCTCTCAAACGTTAGTCTGGAGCCCTGATATATAAATAGCAAAGGATTGTAATGGATGAGACATTACAATAGAGAAAAGGGCAGAGGAATATCACTGGAAAAACAAGAGTTATGATCAGGCATTTAGGACCCGCGTTAATATAAGAAAAGCTTAAAGAAAAGCGCTGGAGAGACCTGAAGCAAGAAAGCCTGAAAACGGATGCTGAGGTTGCATTGTTTCTGCTCCATACAGGAGTAACACTGGTTTTGCTGTGTTTCACAGAACCAAGATATGCTGTTGTTGTAATGTTAGCTATAGTAACAGAGCAGTTTTGAGTGTCATTGTTTGCCTGGAAATGTTCTTCCTTGTTGTATGTTAGTCATCTTCATTTATTTTTTGCAAAGCATTATTTTGCATCACATCAGCCATGATAGAAAGATTCAAACTTGCATTGCGTGCTCGTGCATTTGAGGCAGAACAATGAAGGAAGGGGTGTGCTGGTTTGGGTTGATTTCAAATATCAACAGCATTTCTCAGAAATCGCTTACTGCAGCGTTAAGAACTTATTTAATTTAGTGTGTAAAAATAACAAAATTCATCAAAAGGTCAAAAAAAGTAATAGATTTAGGACAAACCTTATAGAGCTCCTCGTCAAACTGGCTGAGCTGAGCGACCTCCTGCATGACTTCTTTCCTCATGAAGAAGGGAGTGTATAGCATGGTGTAATGCTTGCTGTACAGGATCCGCAGTGCGTAGTTAATTAAAGCCTGCTCCAAGAACACTAAAGGCCCCTGAAATACAACAAAGCCACGAAAGTGAAAAATGGGTGCTTAGTGCTTTCGGGCTTTTTTTATTTAAAAGAACTGACGTCAGAACGAGTTTAAATATTGCACAACAAGGAAAAATGGTTCCCACATGCTCAGAATTGAAACGTTCAGATGTGGTTTACACAGAAACGGTGCCGTTTTCCTTCGGGTCCCCCACTTGCACAGTTTGACAATACACAAATATTTAATTTTAGGTTAAAGGCCAACAAACCTTTAGGAAGTATCCTCTGCTTCCAGCCACGATGGCTCCTTTTTCCCCTTCGTATCCATCCACCATGACAACCAGGTCCACGTGAGAGTACTTCTTCTGCACGGTGCAGTCACCCCAGGTGCGTTCCACCTTATTATCAGCATCCTGAGAATAAGAAACAACTCTTTACCTCAGGGTTTGTTCACAAGACAACGATGTACTAAGAACAGATGGCAACTTTGTCAAAACATTACCCATTCACACTAATATGCATGCCAGGCCAGTAGTTGGCGATGTCACTGTCAAGAAACACCCCACGAACATGTAATACGCATGCGTGAACATATAATATACATGCACATGACTTCACCGTTTACACAAATTCACGTTGTTGTTTACATGGAGATGGCAAAAGCATCATTTTCAAAACCTTGCACTTTGAAACTAGCCTGGATGCCAGTCAAAAAACAGCCCACAACATTTGAGGTTGGGAATTTCTGGACTTGATCCGTTGTGGAGTAACTATGCCCAAACAGGAGCTGTTTGGACCAATCAAATTGTCAGGGTGGGCTTTATACGATGATGGACAGATGATAAACAGTAACGTATTCAGTCACGTCACCAAAGAGCGCTTAGGTTGAATTCTAAACAGAGAACTTTTTCGTATATGCATTCACCTTTACTATTTCTCTCAAAAATTACGATCGTGTTAGATATACAGAGTATTTACCTTAAATTCTTTTTACAACACCGGCAAAGATCGTTTACACTCATCTTTTGTGTACACTTATCTTCTACTTCTTCCAGCGTGCGTGCAGCTGAGTTCTGTTGACAACTTTGCGTTAGTGATGTGTTGTTCATGAACGATTTGTTCTGTTTGAACTATGACTCGGGAACAATGAGTTGTCTCAGAGAGCGATTCGTTCATTTTGTGTTGACCGTGCATGCGCTCTACATGCCATCAGTTCTGTTCAGGATCTTCTGCATTCAGCCTATGGGACTGTGAGTTGGTGTGAACGAATGACTCGAACCCGAAGACTCGAGAGGTGAACAAATCAATTCTGTTTTCGGGACCGCATGCATTACATATGGGGCTGCCCAGATCAGACACTGATGATGATGGAACTAACAACTCAAACCCCAAGACACAAGAGGTGTAGGCTACTAATCTTTCCAGAGAACAGACGTGATTAAATGTTAAGTGACAAAAGAGAGAACGACATGAATTCGAATCAAAATGAATAATTTCTTTCTTAAAGTTTGGCCTTGGCTGCATTAGCTTATAATTTATTTTTTATTCGAAATGTGATCAACGTTTGCATAAGCACTAGATGTGTTGGGGAATTTAACGTGATATTTTAATTATATTCTGCTGAAAAAAAAAAAAAAAAAAGATTTGTTCATTTTGCTGAATGAGATTCAAAGATCCAATTCCGTAAAATTATCTGAACTTCCCACTGCTACTATGCATCACTCAACATACATCACTTACTCCGTTGCTCTGATTGGTTGTAGGTCTATCCAATTGAGTGTAGAGGCATTTTCTTTCTTGGTTCGGTTGAAACACACCCCATAATCACAGCCCAATGGAGCAGTATCAGACTCATTCTGTCTAGAATCAAGTATGACAATGTCAGGCTACTTTGAAACCCATTTTAAAAGATTGTTTTCAGGCCCCCAAAAAAACGGTGTTGCCGTGTAAATGAACGGCCAAAACGCATAAAAAGTTTTCCATTTTCAGTTTATAGAAACGATGCCACAACGAATGCGTGCCATAATTAAAGCCAAAGGCAGTCCAACAAAATATTAGAGCGTGGCTTTTTTTTTTTGGCCAGGCAGTGTATCGTCACAAAGGTTTGCAGGACCTACCTAGTGTATATAAAGACACCCACTGTGATCGACGACACACACTGAAACTCACCTCATCGTTGCTGATGGGCACAGAGGGATGCAGGAGGTTGCCGATCTCTCTCAGGTACTCAAAGCGCTCCGCCTCCAGCTTTAGACGATCGCTGTCTGTCTTCAGCACAGCCTCTTCCACCAGTAAGCGCACCTTCTTAATCTGAGTCACTGTGAGGGGCTGCCAGAGACAGGATGGAGAATTAGTGGTCACAGATGGGTTGTGGATCATTGTTTGATGAGTATCTAGATCAACATTTCAGTTCCAAAAAAAAAAAAAAAAAAATTTCTACAAAAAAAATATTAGGCATTTATAACATTGATAATAATCAAAAATGTTTCTTTAGCACCAAATCAGCATATTAGAATGATTTCTGACAGATCATGTGACACTGAGGACTGGAGTAATGATGCTGACCATTCAGCTCAGGAATAAATTCAGTTTTTTATCAAATACAAAATACATTCAAATATTATGCAATATATATATATTTTGATACATGTACATTGTAATTATATTTCACAATTACTGTTTTATGGTATTTTTGATTAAATAAATGCAGCATGGTGAGCATAAGAGACTTCTTTCAAAAACGTATGACTGATAGTGTCATTGTATATACACGTATAGTCCACTTTACATTAATTACGTGAATTATACAATATCGACTCGACTCACTGATAAGGTTTCTCCAGTGAGAGCTTCTAGATTCTGAGCCTCTTCTGGAAGACTGTCGTCATCACCAACTGGCTCTTTCTTCTGCAGAAACATCACAAGACCAGCAAGCAGAATATTATTATTACTCAACGAGAACAGATCGAAACAAATATATGACAGCTGCTTCACGTACCTTCATCTTTTCGCCGATGGCTTTGCTGCACAGATTCTTGGCTTTGTTTAGGTTGTCTGCGGTGAAGCGACCTGGAGGCATAAAAAAAAGAAATATTTCTAACATCAATGCATATCACTGATATTCTTGCAAGTGGTCTGGCAAGAATAATCATACCGTTTTATAAATTATACTAAAATTTGAATTACAACAACTAAGGAAAGGCGTACAGCATTCGAGCTTCGGAAAGTAAACGTGAAATTAAGCTACAAGCAATGACAACAGAATTTCATTTCTTTTCAGTAGTTGTATTTCTCGTAATATCATGACTCGTTTTTACAATACATTGTATCAGCATATTTTCACAGTACTAGAATAAGGAATACAATACAATATATTGCAATATAAAAAAGTCATTTTATTTAATCCAGCAAGATGAAACTTAAATGAATATTAGAAATGCTGCCTTGACAACTAACTGCAACAAAATAAGTTTAAAACTAAAACGAAAACAGCTAATATAAGAAATAAAAGCTAATTCAAAATATTAAGATGCTATAATAATATATAAACAACAGTAAATCTAGCATAAATTAAAGATGATGATTTATACATATGCGTTTTGAAAATATATCATTATTTTACAATAATGAGAATTGGAGGAGGCTTAAATTAATTGTAAAGTATTCCTTTCATTTTATCAAAATAATATTTCTTTATCATGATTTTGCCCAGGACATCTCCCAAAAGCGTAATTACAAGTGTCATCTAAAGAATGAAACAATGAATTGATGGATTACTTGCTCCTATGTGATTTATGTTTAAAGGAATAATTCAGCCAAAAATGAAAATGATCCCATAATTTGGAGAATGGCTTGAGAGTGAGTTAATTATGGGAATTTTTAGGTAAACTATTCCTTAATGTAGGCATGAAAGTGAAGTTGCGATGGTATTTTCTTCCCTATTGTGATGTATATGCGAGTGAAACAGCTTCTCGAAAAAGAGAAAAATGTAGGGTTGATTTTTTTTTTTTTTTTTTTTTTTTTTTTTTTTTTTTTATGTACTTGATTTTGTTCATCGGAATTGATTGGATCCTTGGACGGTTGTGGTTTGCTATTGGTCGATCTCATGTGAGTGACAGGTTGTCCCGCCCTCACGCCAGTAAACACGTCATCGGAGAAGAGATGTTGCTGCAAGTGGGAAGGGATTTTAAAAAAATTTTTTTATTAAAGATTGCGAGAGATCATTTGTAATAAATACTGCAATATTCCAAAAAGAAAATAAGAATGGTCCATTTTGATTTCATGGTGACTTTAAGGCAATCCTAAATCATTAGTCCGGATGATCACACCAAACTCAAATATCTTAATAGTGACTTTTAGATGGATTAATGGAATAGAGAATGACACTGTCAAACTGTCATTCCTAATACTTTCACTTTAGTTGCATAGGTAAGAACATGATGAAAGAACAGACAGTCAGCAGCTCCTCCTCCTCTGACATTGAGATTGCATCAGATCCAGCCGGCTGATGCTGCGACAACACGTTTAACCAATACATTCTCATACCGCTCATCCCCGAATAACACCTGATATAAATATATATTACGCTAAATAACAGATATTAGTTTTACTAACCGAATAAACAATGTTAATCACACTGACAGGTGGGTTACTAGCGACAATGCTACATGCTACTCCAGTACACCGGTAATGCAGGTTCTGCTCGTTTCTACCCATTTAATTGTAACTTTATTATGTGTTATAGCACAGCCAGTGTGTGTTTCCTATTGTAAAGTATTAATGTGTATTAAAGATATGTTATACTTGTCACAAGCTGTTCTCATTCACAGTCTGCCATGTGTTTCATTATTAGCTTTAGCGTTAGCCGTTACTCACATTTTCGCCATTCTGTATCCGCCCGGGCGAGTTTATCCACCAGAGACACATCCTTGAACCGTTTCCTCTGGGTTTCCCGCACGAGTTCAGGATCGCCACCTTTGTCGGTGCGAAACAGGTCTAAATCGAGCACCATGATGCCTGTGGACGCGATGTGCAGTGCGGATGAATGAAGGAAAAGAATATGGATAGTATGGTGGAATCAGGAGGGGAGGCGCTAGAGAGCAGCCGCTCATGCATATTCATTACTCTGCTGTGGCGAAGTACCGAATCGAAGGCTGCGCTAATGAATATTAATTACTTTAAATTGACGCTGCGGGAGCAGCCACGCGTAAGCTAATTCATATTCATGAGCTGCTGCGCGGTCATCATATAGATTTTCTACCCTTTTTAAAGGATTAGTTCACTTTAAAATTATCCCATAATTTACTTACCGTCAAGCCATCCTAGGTGTATATGACTTTCTTCTTTCCATAGAACAAAGGAGTTACAAACCCGATTCCAAAAAAGTTGGGACACTGTACCAATTGTGAATAAAAAAGAAATGCAATGATTTACAAATCTCATAAACTTCTATTTTATTCACAATAGAATATAGATAACATATCAAATGTTGAAAGTGAGACATTTTGAAATGTCATGCCAAATATTGACTCATTTTGGATTTCATGAGAGCTACACATTCCAAAAATGTTGGGACAGGTAGCAATAAGAGGCCGGAAAAGTTAAATGTACATATAAGGAACAGCTGGAGGACCAATTTGCAACTCATTAGGTCAATCACTTATTAGGACCAATCAAAATTTGAAGTTCTGTTTGGAAAACTGGGACATCATGTCGGACTAAAGAGGACAAGGACAACCCAAGTTGTTCTCAGCGCTCAGTTCAGAAGCCTGCATCTCTGATGGTATGGGGTTGCATGAGTGCGTGTGGCATGGGCAGCTTACACATCTGGAAAGGCACCATCAATGCTGAAAGGTATATCCAAGTTCTAGAACAACATATGCTCCCATCCAGACGTCGTCTCTTTCAGGGAAGACCTTGCATTTTCCAACATGACAATGCTAGACCACATACTGCATCAATTACAACATCATGGCTGCGTAGAAGAAGGATCCGGGTACTGAAATGGCCAGCCTGCAGTCCAGATCTTTCACCCATAGAAAACATTTGGAGGAAGATGCCACAAAGAAGACCTAGGAGAGTTGAGCAACTAGAAGCCTGTATTAGACACGAATGGGACAACATTCCTATTCCTAAACTTGAGCAACTTGTCTCCTCAGTCCCCAGACGTTTGCAGACTGTTATAAAAAGAAGAGGGGATGCCACACAGTGGGAAACATGGCCTTGTCCCAACTTTTTGCATTTAAAAGGACACACAAAAACGTCACATTTTTGCTCACCCTCAAAAAACATGCTATAAAAAATGATCTGTGGTGTATTTTAAGCTAAAATGTCACATACACACTCTGGGGACATCGAGATTTATTTTACAGCTTGTAAAAAGGGACAATCAACCACCCCTTTAATAAATATCCTGACGCTTCCAAGCTTTATAATGGCAGTGAACGGGGCCCACGAGTTTGAAGCTCAAAAAAAGTGCATCCATCATAAACGTAGCCTACTCCACACGGCTCCAGGGGGGTTAATAAAGGCCTTCTGAAGAGAATCGATGAGTTTGTGTATGAAAAATATCCATATTTAAAACTTTATAAAGTATATATCCGTTTACAAACATTCTTCCAAATATCTTCCTTTGTGTTCAGCAGAACAAAGAAATGTATACAGGTTTGAAACAACTGAGCGTGACCAAATGATGACAGAATTTTTGTGTAAACTATCCCTTTAAAGCAAAAGTTAAAAAAATAACATCAGTTTTCTGTGTAACGCTGAAATTTATATCTTTGTTGGTGTTGCCAATTTTCTGAATATCTTTGGCAAGCTATTACAAGATTTACTGGCGATGGAATTTACGATTGGTTTACTGTATTGTGGAAAGACGTGGTGTTTGAATTCCTTGCCAAAGGTCAAACGTCATACATTTGATTACAAAGTTTTATATTCACAAATCAAAGCTTTCTAACAGGGTCAGAGTGTACACCAAAACAAAAACATCAGTCGAATAAAATAGTCCTAGCTATTTACAAAATCAATGAAAGTTTATTTGCAAAACATCACGCATTTTCACAAACATTTTATGTTAGAGTTTATAGCTTATATAACTCACTGAGATATATGTGTGTTTTTAAATGTGGCTGAAATTCCTTGCATTATAATAATATAAAGATTATGCATCATAAAAATATATTAAAAAAGCCTTGCATTATTATAATGTAAGACCATGCACTGGCATTATGCATTTTGTCAAAATAAAATATAATAATAATTTCCCTTCATGTTATACATACACAGACAGCAATAACACTCAATGTTGAGCAACTGGCCTTGCAAACAATATAATAAGGTAATTAAAAATACACTTCATGTAAACAAATTATACAATTGATACAAAGTCATTCACTACAATAAATCAAAAGTGTCCTCTTGAACATTTTCAAAAAACGTTCCCCATTAGAAAGATTCTAATGGAAGTGCATGCAAATACTAGGAATATTCACTGTAACATGATGTTTATCATTAATGAACATAAGCAGGAACTACACAAATAAGGCAAAATTAATACACATTTACATGAAAAATGATTCACAGCATTCGGCAACCTCACTGTACTTCAGGTTCCCTCTAACTTGTTTTTCACAACAATCTAAAAAGAAGCTCATGCACCTGAGATAAAATGCTTGTCTATGCAAAACTCCTGTGCATGGTTTAGGTGGTTGCTAGGGTGTTCTGGATGCTGTTATGTGGTTGCTAGGTTGTTCTGGGTACCTAATAAATATGGCTCAGATCCCACTTTCACTGTACGTCGTTTTTATCGTTATTTATTTTTTACTCAATAATATAGATTCTTTTTTAATTCAGCTAATTTATTTTTTTACACTCTCTTCAGGACCCCAATTTGAAAACCTACAGTGACCCAGTAGTACACAACACAACGAAATTTAAAAAGCAAACATAAGTTCACAACACAACAAAATCAAGCCACAACACAACGCACACAAGCCACAACCACAACGCACACAAGCCACAACACAACAGAAACAAGACACAACACAACAGAAACAAGACACAACACAACGCACACAAGCCAGAACAAAACGCACACAAGCCACAACACAACAGAAACAAGTCACAACACAACAGAAACAAGCCACAACACAACAGAAACAAGACACAACACAACAGAAACAAGACACAACACAACAGAAACAAGACACAACACAACACACACAAGCCACAACACAACAGAAACAAGACACAACACAACGCACACAAGACACAACACAACAGAAACAAGACACAACACAACAGAAACAAGACACAACACAACGCACACAAGACACAACACAACAGAAACAAGACACAACACAACAGAAACAAGACACAACACAACAGAAACAAGACACAACACAACAGAAACAAGACACAGCACAACAGAAACAAGACACAACACAACGCACACAAGCCACAACACAACAGAAACAAGACACAACACAACAGAAACAAGCCACAACACAACGCACACAAGCCACAACACAACAGAAACAAGCCACAACACAACAGAAACAAGCCACAACACAACAGAAACAAGACACAACACAACAGAAACGAGCCACAACACAACAGAAACAAGCCACAACACAACAGAAACAAGACACAACACAACGCACACAAGCCACAACACAACAGAAACAAGCCACAACACAACGCACACAAGCCACAACACAACAGAAACAAGCCACAACACAACAGAAACAAGCCACAACACAACAGAAACAAGCCACAACACAACAGAAACAAGACAACACAACGCACACAAGCCACAACACAACAGAAACAAGACACAACACAACAAAATCAAGCCACAACAAAATCAAGCCACAACACAACGCACACAAGCCACAACACAACAAAATCAAGCCACAACACAACAGAAACAAGCCACAACAGAACAGAAACAAGACACAACACAACAGAAACAAGACACAACACAACAGAAACAAGCCACAACAGAACAGAAACAAGACACAACACAACAGAAACAAGACACAACACAACAGAAACAAGACAACACAACGCACACAAGCCACAACACAACAGAAACAAGACACAACACAACGCACACAAGCCACAACACAACAGAAACAAGACAACACAACAGAAACAAGCCACAACACAACAGAAACAAGACACAACACAACAGAAACAAGACACAACACAACAGAAACAAGACAACACAACGCACACAAGCCACAACACAACAGAAACAAGACACAACACAACAAAATCAAGCCACAACACAACGCACACAAGCCACAACACAACAAAATCAAGCCACAACACAACAGAAACAAGACACAACACAACAGAAACAAGACAACACAACGCACACAAGCCACAACACAAAATCAAGGCACAACACAACAAAATCAAGGCACAACACAACAGAAACAAGCCACAACACAACAGAAACAAGACACAACACAACAGAAACAAGACAAACACAACGCACACAAGCCACAACACAAAATCAAGGCACAACACAACAAAATCAAGGCACAACACAACAGAAACAAGCCACAACACAACAGAAACAAGACACAACACAACGCACACAAGCCACAACACAACGCACACAAGCCACAACAGAACGCACACATGCCACATGCCACAAGACAACAGAAACAAGCCACAACACAACAGAAACAAGCCACAACACAACAGAAACAAGACACAACACAACGCACACAAGCCACACAACACAACGCACACAAGCCACAACACAACAGAAACAAGCCACAACACAACAGAAAAGCCATAACAAAAAAGCCACAACACAACAGAAATGCTCCCGACCACTAGGGGCTCTCGGAGTGCGGTAAAGTTAGATTTCCTTGCCATTGTTCTATAGATTTGCCAGTCTTACAAATATATAAACACTTAACAATGGTTAAGTGTGTAACCATTGTATATCGACATGAAATATCAATTCAAAATCACCTACATGCATTATAGCTGCATATTTATACTTGTGAACGCACAGCGCTTGATGCCCAAGGGAACATCTGCCAATTCCAGATGTAGTTGAAACATATAATTTGTATTCATTAAAATTACTTTTAACATTTAAAAACGTGCATGTTAAACTTCCACAGCTTGGTTGTATTGGTAAAACTGACTCAGTAATACACAACATTGAAAAAAATAAATACATTTTAATTCATACCAATTATACGTTTCAACTACTTGGTGGAATTGACAGACGTTCCCTTAGGCATCATGAGCTGTGATCGCGAGTATCGTTGTGTTGTGCACTACTGGGCCACCGTAAAAACTAGTTAATGCGTACATTGCATGTGACGTGAATTCCATACAATGTACGTGAAATTTCGTAACTCACACACATGCTTTTATTTTATGTTAGGCTGCATCCGAAATCACATACTTCCTAACTAATTAGTAGGCAAAATTCACAGTACTCATAAACGAATAAGCAAAACGTACCTGGATGACCTACTACTTCTGGTGAGATTCCGAAGTGTGCATATGATGGACACTTTACTATCCCATGAGGCCACGGGAGAGGATTTATGAATAGCAGTGAAGCCACAACTGACGCTGTAGGTCACATGATAATGCCAACATGGCGAATGTAGTGCGTCCTGATTACATTCATACTACACACACGCATACTACATAGAACATACTTCTTTAGTTTGTTAAGTAATTGCTTATTCAAATGAAGTACCTACTCAGAGTACGCGATTTCAGACGCCCACAAGATGGCAACACTGGCCTGGACCATTGTTTCACAGTCAGAAAAGAAATGGAGGAGATAGAACAAGAATAGTCTTGTGTAGACAGACTTTCGGACTGTCAGCAGAAAGTCTGGAGCTTTCATTGATCAAGGACTGCCCCAGAGGATGTTTGACTGACATGTAAAGCAACCAATCACGGTTTTGTTCCACATCATGTTTAGGAGTGTGAAAATGTTAAGTTGATGTCACTGCAATAACAGACCGGCGTGCATCTAACAAAAGATTCATTCGAGAAGGTTGTGCAAGTTTTTTGCAACAGTGGCATCGCAAACCTCACACACCTTTAAAAATCCAGCGCTTAGTTGATCATGGTTAGCTATCATTGTCACAGTTCCATGAGGGGGTTTGGCATCATGATGGCTTTGTATCCAGGTGGACCGTTAAAGAACATGACACACACGTCTCCAGGAAATCGTGAAGAATTCAACTAATCAGATGATGACATTGAAACTTTTGAAGTGTTTCCCATTTTGCGTGACACATGCATTAGACTTTCAGCCAACGGTCCATGGGAGTGACGTCCGAGGCTGAGACTAGAACAAGAACAAGCTAAACTACCGAAGATGGCAATAACAATCAACAAGTGCTTGTGTGAGGGGATTAAGAGATTAAGACATTTTTATCGCTCATAACTTTTGGAGAGAAATAGCGCAGACACTGGTGTCGAGCGCCAGTGTTCAAACACACTATCAAATGTATTATACTTTGAAAGGCTATGTACGACTGTGAAAAAGAATACTTTGGGGTGCGAGTACATTAATCAATGCAGTTCTTGAGATCCTTAAGAAATGATTGAAATTCCTACATGTTCCTCTTCGGTCGGCTCCTTGGAAATCTGTGCCTTGGCCTCCTGGATGGCCAGCTGTAGTGCAGCCCCAGCTTGGAGTTTACAGTATCCACTTTCTGAAATGTTCTCCACCTGTAGGTAAACTCCAGGCTTCTGCAAAGCCACTCCGTGAAGATGGGAGAAGAGCAAAGGCAAGTCTTTAGTCAGGGTGTATCTTGAAGCGAGACCTAGTGCCACTGGGATATCAGACTCTTGCGAATACTCAAAAATGGCAACCATGTATTTGGAGAGGTCTAGACCCAATGCTTTAGCACAACACATCTCCTCTCCGATCATGGAAACAGTAGCTAAGGCAGTGTTCTCCAGCGGTTCCTCATCCTCAGACTGGTCCTGATGGAGACCTCGGGAGCAAATGACCAGGACAAAATCACACTCCTTCATTCTCCTGCAATACCACCCCATACTGCCCTCCTCCATAATGCTCAAGGCCTCCCACAAGTCTAAAAACACCTAAACAGAAAAAGGAGAATTAATAATAGAGATAATTAAGAGATAAAGAGTCGAAATAACCATGTATAGACAATTTTTGTTTTTTTTAATTCATGGAATTCATTTAAATTACATTTATTTTATCCATTTGTGTATATATTTACACACACACACACACACACCTAAAGGATTATTAGGAACACCTGTTCAATTTCTCATTAATGCAATTATCAAGATTCAAGAATTTTATTTGTCACATACACAGTTATATACAGAATATACAACCGGCAGTGAAATGTAAACAGGTCCGCTCCATGGACAGTGCAAATTCACAGTTAAAAACACAAGGAGGAAATTATATAGAAATAGGATAAAAAAAAACTATATATATATATATATATATATATATATATATATATATATATATATATATATATATATATATATATATATATATATATATATATCTGTAGAATTATAAATAATCAAGTCAAGAGAAAAAAAAAAAAAAAGTAAAAATAAGAATAAAGTGGAATAAAATAATTGAAGTAGACTGTGCAGTGAGTAAACTGTAGACTTATAAATATGTGGTTAACAAATGTATAAAGAGTATAATGTGCAAACAGGTTTATAACAGGTTGTTACACAGTAACAACGAGAACAGAAAGTGCAGTGCAATGACAGTGTATCGATGTTTATCCAGAAGTGAAGTCACGTGGTGTTAAGTGACTGAGTTCAGGAGTCTGATGGCCTGGGGGAAGAAGCTCCTCCTGAGTCTCTCAGTTTTGGCCATCAGGCTTCGGAAGCGCTTACCAGATGGCAGCAGCGTGAAATGAGGGTTTGCAGGGTGATTAGAGTCCTTGATGATCTTGGTAGCTCTACCTTTGCAGCGTTTGGTGTAGACGTCCTGCAGAGACGGGAGAGCTGACCCTGAGATATGCTCGGATATCTAATCAACCAATCACATGGCAGTTGCTTCAATGCATTTAGAGGTGTGGTCCTGGTCAAGACAATCTCCTGAACTCCAAACTGAATGTCAGAATGGGAAAGAAAGGTGATTTAAGCAATTTTGAGCATGGCATGGTTTTTGGTGCCAGACGGGCCGGTCTGAGTATTTCACAATCTGCTCAGTTACTGGGATTTTCACGCACAACCATTTCTAGGGTTTACAAAGAATGGTGTGAAAAGAGAAAAACATCCAGTATGCGGCAGTCCTGTGGGCGAAAATGCCTTGTTGATGCTAGAGGTCAGAGGAGAATGGGCCGACTGATTCAAGCTGATAGAAGAGCAACTTTGACTGAAATAACCACTCATTACAACCGAGGTATGCAGCAAAGCATTTGTGAAGCCACAACACGCACAACCTTGAGGCGGATGGGCTACAACAGCAGAAGACCCCACCGGGTACCACTCATCTCCACTACAAATAGGAAAAAGAGGCTACAATTTGCACGAGCTCACCAAAATTGGAAGGTTGAAGACTGGAAAAATGTTGCCTGGTCTGATGAGTCTCGATTTCAGATGGTAGAGTCAGAATTTGGCGTAAACAGAATGAGAACATGGATCCATCATGCCTTGTTACCACTGTGCAGGCTGGTGGTGCTGGTGGTGTAATGGTGTGGGGGATGTTTTCTTGGCACACTTTAGGCCTCTTAGTGCCAATTGGGCATCGTTTAAATGCCACGGCCTACCTGAGCATTGTTTCTGACCATGTCCATCCCTTTATGACCACCATGTACCCATTCTCTGATGGCTACTTCCAGCAGGATAATGCACCATGTCACAAAGCTCGAATCATTTCAAATTGCTTTCTTGAGTTCACTGTACTAAAATGGCCCCCACAGTCACCAGATCTCAACCCAATAGAGCATCTTTGGGATGTGGTGGAACGGGAGCTTCGTGCCCTGGATGTGCATCCCACAAATCTCCATCAACTGCAAGATGCTATCCTATCAATATGGGCCAACATTTTTAAAGAATGCTTTCAGCACCTTGTTGAATCAATGCCACGTAGAATTAAGGCAGTTCTGAAGGCGAAAGGGGGTCAAACACAGTATTAGTATGGTGTTCCTAATAATCCTTTAGGTGAGTGTGTGTATATATATATATATATATATATATATATATATATATATATATATATATATATATATATATATATATATAAAAATTCTCCTTAATATTCAAAATAATGTGTGATGTGCTTTTGTTTTCCATAATACACAACATACATTCCTATTAATTCATGTATAATAATCTCAAACAAAATGTTTTTGAGGAGTTTCATGACCCTTTAAAGATTGATGGGAAAAAATACAAATATTCTTTATATTTAAAAAAATACAAATATTCTCAGCATGCTTTGTCTGATAATACACTTACTTGAGTAGCCATGTGCTTTTGCAAAAAAGCAGCCAGTTGCAACACGACTCTGACGTGGGCAGGACCATCATTACTTGAGTAGCAAATCAGGAGGCGAGGGGGGCGGGTGGTTTTGTCCAGCAAAACACACTGTCCTTCACCCAGTTTTTTGTCATAGTATTGTTTGATGATTTCTGACAAATAGGAAATAACATAATTGGCCATTAGCACAAAACATATACATCTTAAGCTGGGTGCACACTGTAAGATGTTGGCCATCTGAGACACATTTCGTGAATTCTAAAAGATTCCTCAGATCCTATAGGCCAACATCTGAAGTCTCTGATCATTAGTTTGACATGTTCTCCCAACAGCTGATTCATGTTTTGGCACTATTAGATTCTATTTACACTATGTAAAAACAACAGAACTTTTTTTGCAATAAGTGTAAGTAGTACACGGCCGTAACCATGTCTTAATTTTTTTTTTTATAATTCAATTATTAAAGGATTAAAAGGGATTTAAGAAAATGAAGAAATAAGAACGGTAAAAGTTCCAGTTCTATTGTAGTTATGAAGTAAACTATTTGCAAATAATATATATTTTTAAATATGCACACATTCACTGTTATTTTCATCTTCCTAATAAAAATGCTAAAAGTTTTACATTTACATAAATGTCATATGTCATTCAATTCAAAATGAAATGTGAATGTATAAAAAATGTGAAGTAGTTTGCATCGCTTGATACTGTTGGTTGCTGAACGTTTTTGTAAAACAGTTATCAAATATTAAATGTTTAGCTCAACACTCTTTCACTGCTATAAGTAAAGTGCTGTGTAGGAATTCGCACTAACAGTAAGCCCCGCCTTCTTTGATTTGATTGACCAGCTCACTCATTCTGACAGTGACGAGCGCTGTTAGACCGCTGAGGCAGACCAACCTAAAAAATGTAACAAATAACAGAGCGGTGTGTAACAGAGTACAGCAGAGCAGCATCAATTGGGGGGGACAACTTGGCTGTTTCTAATTATTCAGGGGGACTTGTCCCCCACATTGTCTATGGTGGTTGCGGCCCTGTCTGTTGGGAAAAGTTAGTAGAGCGAGTTCAGCAAAAAGCAGATTCGAATTTGGGTCAACTTGCGTCAACACTTTTTTTGGCCCAACCAGTGGGCGGAGTTAGTGTAGTCTCTGCCAACAAGGCGGGCTATTTGCACTTAAATAGACATTCATGGACTGTAAAAAGACACTCCATTAAATTTGATCTCCAATGAAATTCTGGCAATGTCAGAAGATTTGAGGCACAGTCCTGCAGTGCGACTTCTACGCCAACCGTCAAATCAAAAACCAATAGGAGCGCAGATCCTAATGACCAATTAGTGAGACAACAGCAATCCACCACTTGCTCCACACACATGGTCTTTTTTTCCAGTTTTCTTTTCAAGAGAAGCCATTTGTTTGCTAGCGACCTTTTCAGTCCCACCTGTGAATGCAGTTCACAGTCACTGAACGTGTTACGGGTTAATGATGTAAAACTCCGGACGAATCATCTTGTGTGCGTCCGTTTTTAACACGTCTTGATTGCCGTTCAGTCTGACATTAATGACAACTGAGATCCTAAAGTGTGACATGGCTTACAGCTGGGATAATGTTCATACTGTCTGACAAGAAACAGTTGTAAAGGATTATAATTTGTACAGTGTACTTCCCAAATTAATTGATAGCCTTAATTTATGGCCCTGCTATATTCAACATGGATAAATAAAGAGCAGAACACAAAGTGTTGCTTAAAGGGACAGTTCACCCAAAAATGAAAATTCTGTCATCATTTACTCACTCTCAAATCGCTCCAAACCAAAAGGAGATATTTTAAAGAATGTTCTTCTTTATATCTTCTTTTGTGTTCAACAGAAGAAACAAACTCATACAGGTTTGGAACAACATAAGGGTGAGTAAATGATGACAGATTTTTCATTTTCGGGTGAACTATCCCTTTAACTGTTTTGTAAATGACCAGTATGGCAGTGAAGTACAATCACTTATTGATTTGTTATAAAACCCGAACCTGGTCTTATTTTGGTCTGGACTTTTTTCTTCTTCATTCTTTTCTTGTAGACAACGGTAAAGGTGAGCACTGCTGTAGCAACAAGCAGGATTCCCACCGACAAGAGCACCATCAGTGAAGGGCTTTCTGTGAAGTTGGAGGTCAACAGCTCTGATCGTGAGAGAGGGAAAAATACCAAACCGATTATGACAGTGACGTCTTAAATGTCAGTTTCAGTGGGTGTTGCCTCTTTAAAAGCTGCCTGGCATGTTGCTCCACATGCAGTTACTTTACAAGCTGAAGGTAAAGCCCTGGAGCACATAGCACATTTGTGTTCAATGACGAGGAGGAAAAAATGTGTTGCGTTCAATGCTTTGCCTTCAGCATGTACAGTAAACTATGTCCTTAGAGTTTAAATCAGTTTACGCTGTGATCTTTTTTGATTGACAGTTTAAATTTACCTTCAGAGCTATGTTTAACTTCAACAACAAAAGTTTTCCTGACTGCATCCACGACATCGGCAGCAATCTGGAGAAAAGAAAAGCATAAAAACAACTAAACGTGATAAGGCAATAAATTGTACTTGAAAAATGTCTGCAATAAAAAAAAACATTCGGGAGTTAAGTGTTTAGAAAGTGACAAATATTTGCAGAAGAATTTTGGCACAGACTTCCAAAGGGTTGTGACTGAAATAATGTTCTCTCATTCAATGACAGTTTAATTATACAGTATGCAACACAAACACACACCCATCTCATCTGACGATTGAAGACTCACCTCACAGGTGTAGTTTGTACCTGCTTGGAGATTCTGCAAACGGTATGTGTGATGTGTTTTATTGAGACTGAAATCCTGCACATCAAACAACATTATTCTGAGTAACACTTTATTTTAAGGTGATGTAGTTATGTACATTATGCATAATTACAAGTAACCCTAAGCCAAACCAAACCCTAACTGTAATAGTTACCGGTTTGATGCTTGTGTGATTTCGTAAACCGCCTCCGAAACATGATGAAAAATACTGATGGACTTCAAAGTGCTCAGGTGCAAGGTTAAAGGTCACATATACATCCTGGTTCTCCTGGTGGACCTCAACATATCTGGGATACCAGTCTATAATGAATGACAGGACATACATGAACGCACATATCTGAGGACCATGTGCCATGATCAACAGAAACACAGTTACAACACTCACCTTTCTTACACTCTTCAAGGCCATTTTTTTCAGGACATGCTGAAAACACACAGAAGCATTTGTCAAGTTTATTACAACTACAGCATTTGTTAAATGATTGTCTAAATGTGCAGTGGCACAAGTTGTTAACATGGTTAATGACTATCACTATCAACTAATTACATGCATTGTTTTGAACCAAAAGTGAAGCGCTTACTTTGTGTGAAAAACGGTTTCTTCACATAGAACTGGTCCCACTGCTCGGGGATGGGCAGTGCCATGACAGTCACGACATACTTGGTGTCCAAAGACAGATGTGTGAAAGGATCTGAGTGATACACCTGTGAAAACCATCAAAGAAATACATTACATGATCTCATGACTTATACAAGTTATATAAATATAGAAACACTAACTATAGATGTTCTGAAAAAGATGCTATAGGCCTTGTTCTTATAGTTAAAAAATATATTGCACTATTTTAAACAAAAATAAAATGACATTGGATGCTACCTAATTTGTAGTGTTTTTTTTTTTATTTATTTTTTTATTTTTTTACATACCCTCTGGGCATGTGCAGGGGTGAGGGACAGATTGCTACCCAGGAGAAAGAGCTGACATGAGACCTGAGATCCACCAAGAGCCTGAAGGGTTACTTGAAATCCACGCAAGAATGCAATACCTGTATACATCAATCAAATAATTAGACAGATAGATATATATAAGGAACGATAGATAGATTGAACAACAGACTGATAGACAGAGACAGACAGACAGACAGGCAGACAGACAGACAGACAGACAGACAGACAGACAGACAGACAGACAGACAGACAGACAGACAGACAGACAGACAGATAGATAGATAGATAGAGATAGATAGATAGATAGATAGATAGATAGATAGATAGATAGATAGATAGATCTATCTACAGACAGACCTATCCATCGACAAGTAGAAAGACAGGCGGACAGATAGACAGACAGATACCTATCCACTGACTGACAGACAGATAGATGGATGGATAGATAGACAGACAGACAGATTTATCCATCTACGGACGGATAGACAGACAGATCTATCCATAGACACAGACAGACAGATCTATCCATAGACACAGACAGACAAGATAGATAGATATCCATCGACAGACAGACAGACAGACAGACAGACAGACGAATAGACAGACAGATCTATCCATAGACAGAAAGACAGACACACATAAATACCTATCCATTGATGGACAGACAGACAGGTTGACAGACAGACAGGCAGACAGATCTATCCACTGACGGACAGACAGACAGGTTGACAGACAGACCGATCTATCCACAGACAGACATAAAGACAGACAGACAGATAGATAGACAGAACTATCCATAGATAGAAAGACCGACAGACATAAATAACTATCCATCGACGGGCAGACAGACAGATCTATAGACAGACAGACAGACAGACAGACAGACAGAGAGACAGATAGATAGATAGACAGACAGACAGACAGACAGACCAATCTATCCATCAACCAACAGATAGACAGTCAATACCATATTGGCTTGGGTTCCATGACACAGTAATGGCATCATATGTTGGATCTTTATTGGCTTCAAACTCGATGTGAATATTGCGTGGTGCTTTAACATAATGCTGGCAGACCTCTGGGGTTTCCTGACCTAGAAAAGAGTGACAAGGCCAAGGAACGCAACCTGGCCGAGGAGAGGAGTTACCACACAGGTGTTATCTTAATGACTTGATTCTTAAAATGGTTTTCATTACACATGTGGTACACTGTCGAAAGCTAGAATTCTTTGAGATGACACAAAGTTAACAGCAGAGAAAGGCACTTTGATATACATAAGACATAAAATCCTAACACGCTATTCTTGGAAAGCGGCTGAAAATCATACATGATATATAGATTATAGTCTGGTTTAAGCAATGCCAAATATGAGTGATTCCTGGAACTGCTGCAAACAATTAGAGTGCAAAACAGCTTGTCTTGTTTAGTGAAATTATCTAAAGAACTGGAGGTACAAATGCAACAAAAGAGAGAGTTAATTATCCTCCATCACGCAACCTGAAACGCGGCCATTACAACGACTGTGCTGTCATAAGCAGTTCTAAATACATGAATAAACAAAGATGCCAGTCATCCTTTTGGAATGTCAGCACTAACTGCTGTGAAAGGGAAATTCAAAAACATTCCACATGTTATCATTTAGTAATGCAGTGGATGGATTACAAAATGTACTTTAGTGACCACAAAAAGCATGCAAAATAAATGAATCTGTTTGTTTGCATTGCTGGTGCAGCTCTGAAAAAAGTAAAATCATTTGCATTTAATTGTAGCTAGTTAAGCATTAGTTAAAAAAACAAACAAACAAAAAAAAAACATTGGTTTCACTTTCACAGTAAACTTTGTAAAGCAACCTATTAAATTACGTTTAGTCAAGTTTGTCCATTTAGACCGGTGGTTTATCTACAACAGTTAACATTCAAATGGATTTCACTGGCTGAAAGTGATGCCTTCACTCCTACTGCATGATCAAATAAGTTACGAAACTTCCATTTGATCAACTCCTTGAACTTTTACAAAGACCATTGGTTTTTGGCAGAGCTGGATTATGTTTTATTAGGAGTGCTGGACGTATACATTAAAAATGGCTTACTTCCAAAAGGGCTGGAGGAGGGAATACTGGGAGAAATTTGCACATCGTCTGCTGTGATTCGGCAGTATTCACATCTTGGGTCTCCCTGAAAATACACAATGTCCGCTTTATAAAAAATAAACTGTGGTTAAACAGGGAAAATATGAGCCATTACATTTCTAAGCCACTAATCAAATGTGTCACAAGGACCTCGTGAAAAAAATGATGTACCTGAACTGAAGCAACCAGAAAAACCAGATACAGAGGAAAGGCTAAAAGTCTTCATGCATGAGAGAGAAACAAAGGAGGAGTACAGACACAAATTAAGATCAGTCTGTGAGTGATGAAAGTGAAAATCGCTCGATAAACATACAGTCAAACCAAAATTTATTCACAGTTTATTTGCTATAGTTTAGAAAATTATATTAAGTATGACAAGAACTCAGAGTTAAACCGTGTCAGAACAAATGAATCTTGATAATGTCAGATAACTTTGATAGAAAGGTGTGTAATGGATTACAGTCAACCAATCATCTGTTAAATTTAAGTACCCAATTAGATAATACCAATTTAGGTCAACCAATGACCAATCAGTGCTTCATTTTGTTCAGTCTGTGGTGTAAAAGATCGCATTAGCAATTAAAGAAAAAACACTTCAGCAAAACATGGTCAGGTCAAAGTGTCTGAATCATTTATATAGATGTTACTGGTAGTCACTGTATGAAGAATCTTTGGGTATATGTCACAGTCCTCATGCTATCCTCACTTACATAAATTAACTATAGTGTCCTGCACCCACTAGTAAAAAATTATATCTGGTGTCTGAATAAAATTCGGTTTGACTGTATTTATACACACACACAGACACACTTGGATACAATTCAGCATAGCCAGTATATACTTGCATGAATTTCAGTAGACAATAATGAAAAAAAAATACATTTAATGAATTTGATCAATTTGATTAAAGACCAGAAATCGTACTTTTTAACTTTTAACATTTTTTTTTAATTCTAAACCCTTATTTCCAGGCGCAAATTTGATTTTGAAATTAATATTTTCATTGGGCTTCACGGGGGAATATAGAGTTCCAACTTATATATATTTTATGGTCAATTGCATAAACATATCCAAAACATTTACTGTGTATCCTAATATATACATGTTTTATTTTTTTGTATTTGCATAACAATGACTTATGAATCTAACATTAAAGCTTTGCAAAATTTTTAAAACAGCACCACTGCCCCCTTAAAAGTATGAAGTCTTACCCGGCGGATACATTCAAGCGTGCAACTCTGAGGTTTGTAAGATGTTTGATCACCATGGGCGCCGAGGGACAAACTGACCAGCAGGAGCAGATCCAAGGTCAGTGTGGGTGGCCACATCCCGCTCTTTTTACCTGTCTGAAGAACACTGAAAGAATGTCTTCAAACCCCAACACAGCTATGTCCTCAAAGCAGATAAGCCATTTCAGGTCTCTTGAAGAACTAAAGATCAGCTGAGCAAAAGCAGAGAGTGTGGAACGTAAGGGGAGGAGGTAGGCAAAGGGTTAGGAATGAAAACAACAGCAGCTGAGGGAGTGGTGGCCTGGGGGAAATTGTAGATCTGCAGAGACTGTCAAAATCCATCTGTTATTCCGCCAGGTACATTTAACCTGATTTACTGTTTGAAGCTGCCCTTTTGGCTTCAATCTGCAAATGGAAAAAGGACCTTAACTCACACCAAAATGTGATATTCCAGCAGGACTAACCAGCCAATGGCCAAAAACAACATTCTGCATCTGTGAAAATAAGATTGGCGTTCCGCTAAATGCCATTCCATGAAACACACCATTAGAGATTAATAGCATGTGGTTTTAGCCTGTTCTACCTTTTGATTTCCAACAGGGGTGGTTTTACTCCAGGAGACTACAAATCTTTCAAAACTTGAACAACAACAACAATCTTTAAAAGAGCAATGGAGCAATCATAAGATGATTCAACAGGTAAACAGACAACGATACATAAATGAGGAGTTTATTTTTAAATAGGATTCAAGAGATGACCGAAACACTCAACTGACTATTTACAATCAAGAAGGCGAACATCAGTTGTGTTAACAAAACATTGTGAAGTCAGATTAGTGTGTGCAAGATCCGACTATGAGCGTGTGACAGAATGTTCACAATCGGCCTTGGTTTAGGCCTCATGTTCACCTATATACAATGAAAAGGTGGGTGCAAACATTAATAGATACTCAAAAATGCTACGCAAGATAAAGCATTTTGCTGCCTGGTGTCAATAAAACAAGCAAAACAGCAAGATGGTTCAGGAACTCTGTACGTCTCATGGATGTGGCATCTCACCGAATCTGAAAAGCAATGCAAAACAGTCCATAAATTAAATCGAACTAAAAACATATTTTTAACCCCAGTAGAACCACAACATTGCCATTTGATTTATTTGTACTGACATCTTGTTTTCATCTATCGAAAACCATTTTAGCTAGTCCTGGAACACATCGGTTTTTGGTTTTGGTTAGGACCATTTCCTGATTACATACATCAAGATCACAGAGGTTCTTGCATATGGTTCTACTACTTCACATGTGGCTGCAGGACATTTTGGAGACTTTCATTCAGCCCTGAACATTTCAGTTTCAAGACTTTCAATATAAGGTCTTAAGTGGAAGATATACTCACGGTGTATTTGTCCCATTTTTTTTCGGGGTCGTAAGGCTCCCAACGGCTGGCAGGGAAGATGTGTTTGTTTTTTTCATACCAGCTCCTCAGCACCACTTTTCCTGCATGAGACTGGACAAAGAAACACAAAGAGCTTTGAGTTTAGCCAAAGCTGTATCAAAGGTGACTGGCTTTTATGCAGTTTCCAAGAGTCAATGTGCATGTTCACCAAGAAACCTTGTGTTTACAATTTAAGTTCCCAGGTTGCCACAACTAGGAAAAATGTATCACTGGTTATGCAAGGTTTGTGGCATCAAATCTTTGAAAGACTCTTTAAAGGGTTAGTTCGCCCAAAAATGAAAATTCTGTCATTAATTACGCATTCCAAACCCATAAGAATATTTTTGATGAAATCTGAGAGCTTTCTGACTGCACATAGATTGCAAGGTTATTACCACTTTCAAGGCTCAAAAAGGTAGTACAGACATTGTTAAAATAGTCCATGTGACTCCAGTGGGTCAACCTTAATGTTATGAAGCGATGAGAATACAAACAAAAAACAACAACGATTTATTGTCTCTTCCATGTCCTTCTCCTATGCTGTTTATGTAGTAAACACAGCACTTCTGGGTTCCACGTCAGAACGCCTGCTCACTATTGGCCACTGACTGGCCAGCTCCTGCGTCATTGTGCTCATGCGAACAGTGTCAGCCAATAGGGAGCCGACATTCTGATATACAACCCGTGCTGTACTGTGTTTACTACGTGAACAGCATTGGAAACTGACACAGAAGAGAACTGTTGAATAAAGTTGTTATTTTTGGGGGTTTTGCGCACAAAATGTATTCTACGCTTCGTAACATTAAGGTTGAACCACTGGAGTCACATGGACTATTTTAACGATGTGTTTACTACCTTTCTGGGCCTTGAAAGTGGTAATAACATTACAGTCTATACGGGGTTAAGACAGCTCTCGGATTTCATTAAAAACATCTTCATTTGTGTTCCGAAGATGAACGAAGGTCTTACGGGTTTGGAACGATATGAGGGTGAGTAATTAATGACAGAATTTTCATTTTTGGATGAACTAGTGCTTTAATTGTTTAAGACACCTAATAATGTGTAAAAAAAAATAAACATATCCTGGAGCATATATGCTAATTTCACATTCACCAAAACATCATCACATGGTCCTTTTATATCTAGGTCTCTTCTTGTAAATGTGTGTGGTTCTTGCCCTGAATATGGACCAGACAACATTATGCTGACATTACCTCATCCTTCTCAACTGTGGCATCGTTCACCAGCCGAATGTCATCGTGCACATCAAAATTGAAAAGAGGCCCTGAAGAACAAGAGGAAGGTCTCAATTCAACACCAAAAACAAAGATAGAAAAAAGCAGGCTAATGCTAAATATAATCAGCATTGACTTTATTTTACAAAATATCAGCACAGAGTCATGTATGAAATAATACAGAAGCCACATGGGAACCTGTTAAACTAAATGTGGTAGAGGAAGTAGGAACTTACCACTTTTGCCTCTTGCCTTGGTCACGATGAAATCATAGAAACTGTGGTGCTGAAAGGAAAGCAGATTTGAGCTATAAACTGTGATTTAGGGAAACGCTTACTAAAATGCCACAAAACATGTAAAAGTTGTACACTTGTTTGTCACAATTTCTGAAATGTAAGCAATGCACAGGCTTGTACAGAATAAAGTGCATTCTAAACAATGACAATGTCTATCTTGCAATAGACCTGATTGGTCTTACAAATGAGATGATTTATAAGTATCAAAGGGGTCATGAATTGAGAAATCAACTTTCCCTTGAGCTTTTGATATATAAAAGGTCATGGTAATATAAGAATATGCTGTAAGTTTCAGAGCTGAAAACGTCCTTGTTAGTCAAAGAAAAGCTTTTATTGACACCAGGCCCAGCAAACGATCGATCTCAGAAAATGTCACACCTTGACGTCATCGTATGCTGAAACACCACCTCAACATAAGATGAACAACGCCTGATTCTGTAGCCCCGCCCACCAACTCGTGCCTGACATGACATAGGCCTACATAGAGTAAAACTAGATCGAACCTCTAAACAATAAACATACTGCATAAGCTCCATTCAGATTCCAATGTTATGAATGCATGGATGAACTTTATTTTTAATGAATATCCAGCTCACGTGGGGAACACGTGTGTTTGTTCCTTCATTTCTGATCACGGATTCATTTGCAAACAAGAGACTGGATTTGCAGACAGGATGAGATATTATGAATGAATGAAGCAGCACACTAATGTGAGTAAAAAAATATAGTATTGCATGTGTGTGTGATGCATGGTTCGCACTTATATCCACCGATCGGGCGGGCCAAGTAATACAAAAATAACATTCCAATCAGTCGCAGGTGGATGAGAGATAAAGCATTGTGTTTGTTTGATAGAGATGTTTTGCAAGCCCTGTGAGCGTTTCTCCACATGCTTTCAAAACAATTCCCACATGTACTGACGGCAGCCGAAGCTCATTAAATATGCACATCTTATCTAATCCTAGCCGTGGGCGTTTACTTCCAAGTCTTCAGTGTGGCACGCCAATAAAATCCAAGCGATCCAGGAGAGAGCCTCAAAACCAGGGTAGAAAATAGCCTATTACTTATTCATTATGATGTTTTTGAATGTACAAACCACGCGAACGTCATATGTTGACCTCAGACAACAGTATAACAAAATAAAAAAAAGCCAGTTCATGACACCTTTAATATTTACAAGGGCACTTAAAGTTGATCCTTTAAAAGCATTACAGTTTTGTTGTGGAAACATTACTCACATGTGGGATTATCAAATCCTCTTTAATGTACATTAGATGCTCCACTCCTGCTGATCTGAAGGACAAACACAGGCTTTAATATTATCTCAGTTAAGACAAAAAGTCTGTAACATAAGAAGCCCTCGCCGTTCGAAGAGCTGTCTTGAGTTTTCATTTAATACCAGCACACTTGTAATTTGCATTTATCACTGATATTCTGAAGAAAACCACCATGTTTTTGTAAATCACACACATATAAATTAGATATAGATTTCAAGAAACTATAAAACTGTGTTAACTGAATCTAACTCGACTAACTCTTGTGAAGTAAATCTAAGAAAGAGAAAGTGTTCTATAGCAGGTGACAATAAATATGTTTACCTCAGCTCACTGAAGTCTTTTCTCAAAACTTCCAGGGCCCTTTGGAGAAACTGCTGAATTGTGTTGCCTTTCTTCATCTACATGTACACATACACAAATATTATAGTATTTTTATAGTTAAGTATATTAAGCGGATCACATTTTTACAATACAGAACAAGTAACAAAGTAACATCTTGGGAATGTAGTCTTCTTAAATTAGAAAATCTGATAACCTGCTCTGTACCTTGACAGTTTTTCGATGCCCTGAGCCATCCCAGTAACTGAAAGTTATTTCAATTTCTTCACCTAAAAAAAAAAAAAAACACACAAAAACCAGATCAAAGAACAGGTTGAAGAACAGGTTTGTAGTACCAAAGTAGGAATACAGCTACAGATTCAACTGCACTCTTGTCCAGGTTTAGCAACAGCACATTCTGATCTTCATAACTTACTTTTGATCTTCTCTTGTTTTCTTTCCCACTCCTGCCGGAGTTCCTCTCTTAAACGATTCTCTTCTTCCTGAAACACACATTTTACTCACAATTACACACACAAAGCATTGTATTCGCAAGCTTTCTGGTACATTTTCCTGAAAAACTGTACTTTCAAACGTGTATAGCTGCAGTGTTGGGCAATCTACTTAGAAAATGCAGTGAGCAAAGTTAGCAGTTACTCTACATTAAATTAAGCTTCACTACACGGAAGCTACCCCCCTGGGAAATGTAGCAAGCTAAGCTACAGCAACATGGCAAAAGTAGTTTACTACATCTAAGCTATTTTTTTATTTATTTAATTTTATATTGAACCAACCTAATTCTAATCAATGCTATCTCAGTGATCAACAGAAGTCAAACATAGGAAGGCATACTTTTTCAGTTATTCAACTGTCCGAAATCAATTTGGCAACAAAAACATGTGATCCATAATAACAAAACCAGGTGTTGAGAGTGTGTATGTTCATCTGTATGTGTATGTATGCATGTTTGCATGTTTATACACAATTTAGACTTTGGCAGGACAAACTGTAAGGTAATTTAAGTAAGTGAGCGAGTGAGTGAGTGAGTGAGAGAGAGAGAGAAAGAGAGGGAGAGAGAGAGAGAGATTTCAACATTTTTATTTTTGAGGCAGTTGACTGCCTATCAAAGAAGCTCATATATGCTGAAGATAACGCTCATACATATACATAAATGCATAGATTGCTAATTCCTGTGAAGGATCAAGTAATTTATTTTAAAATCTCTTAAAAATTCAACGTTTTAACTTTTGAAAACAAACTAAAGCTTTTCAATAAAGACGTTGAGACATAGATATACACCGATCAGGCATAACATTATGACCACTGCCAGGTGAAGTGAATAACACTGATTATCTCTTCATCACCTGTTAGTGGGTGGGATATATTAGGCAGCAAGTGAACATTTTGTCCTCAAAGTTCATGTGTTCACATGTTCAAGGGCCAAATTGTGATGGCTAGACGACTGGGCCAGAGCATCTCCAAAACTGCAGCTCTTGTAGGGTGTTCCCGGTCTGCAGGTGGTCCAAGGAAAGAACAGTGGCGACACAGCCAAGGCTCCTTGATGCACGTGGGGAGCAAAGGTTGGGCCGTGTGGTCCGATCAAACAGAAGAGCTGCTGCAGCTCAAATTGCTCAAGAAGTTAATGCCTGATAGAAAGGTGTCAGAATACACAGTGCATCGCAGTTTGTTGTGTATGGGGCAGCATAGCCGCAGACCAGTCAGTGTGTCCATGCTGACCTCTGACCACCGCTTAAAGTGCCAACAGTGGGCACATAAGCATCAGAACTGGGCCACGGAGCAATGGAAGAAAGAGACCTGGTCTGATGAATCACACTTTCTTTGACATCACTTGAATGGCCAGGTGCGTTGCTTACCTGGGTAACACATGGCACCAGGATGCACTATGGGAAGAAGGCAAGCCAGCGGAGACAAACAAAAACTTTGTGCCAAAGTACAGGTAATCGGTCAAATCTAAGGATCCTGACAGTCGATACGCCTCACTGAATGGAAACTGAGCCAAAGCACACAGCAAATTGACATTGGTATGCAGCTTTGTGATAAAGCTAAGGATAATGTCGCAATGTGTGCTGACAGACACCTGAGTGATGTCTCTGCAATAATTTTATTTGAATGACTTTGATGCACAGCCCAGAGGAAGTTTGTGTTAAACCAACAGCCCTGTAAAACTGCATTCAGATACCTAAAAACAGGGACCATCACTCCACACTCTTTTTTTTTTATCTTATCTGTTTAGTTGAATATAAATTAGGTGTGCATGTGTTAACAGAGCATCAAGAGCAGGATATTTTGTATCAATTACCTCTCTGTCCCTGTCCGGCAGGAAGCTGGTGTCCACATCTGGATTTTTCCCAAGTTTTTTCTTTTTTACAGGTATGCCTGTTAAAGATGAAGATTAAAATTATTACAAAAATTGAATGAATGAAAATCAATCTATTAAACTGGTACTAAATAACTATTAATTACTCGCTCTCATGTTATTCCAAACCCGTAAGACTTTAGTTCATCTTCGGAACACAAATGAAGATATTTTTGATTAAATCTGAGCGCTTTCTATCGCTCCATTGACAGCTATGCAGCTACCACTTCAAAAAGTTCATGAAGAGATTGTAAACCTAATCCACATGAATTGAGCAGTTTAGCCCAAATTTTCTGAAGAGACTTGATCACTTCGTAAGACGAACAGATTTATTTTAGGTTTTAATTCACATTTAAACATTGATCAGCGAATATAAACAGAAGCTCAACCAAACCTGCTTGACACGCAAGAATGAACCTCATTGGTTCTTGAGGAAGCTTAAATGTACTGAGTAACACAAGAATTAACCTCATTGGTTCTTGAGGAAGCTTAAATGTACTGTGTAACACAAGAATGAACCTCATTGGTTCTTGAGGAAGCTTAAATGTACTGAGTAACACAAGAATGAACCTCATTGGTTCTTGAGGAAGCTTAAATGTACTGAGTAACACAATAATTAACCTCATTGGTTCTTGAGGAAGCTTCAATGTACTGTGTAACACAAGAATGAACCTCATTGGTTCTTGAGGAAGCTTAAATGTACTGAGTAACACAAGAATGAACCTCATTGGTTCTTGAGGAAGCTTAAATGTACTGAGTAACACAAGAATGAACCTCATTGGTTCTTGAGGAAGCTTAAATGCTTTAACCTCATTGGCTCTCTTACATGTCATGCTTGAGCTTCTGTTTATCAAAACTGATGTGTGAGTTGATGAATGTTTTCATTAAAAATATGTTAATTTGTGTTCAATTTGTTTGGAATGACATGAGGGTGAGTAATTAATGACAGATTTTTCATTTTTGGGTGAACCAACCCTTTAAAATGCACTTCTACTTAGTAGTATTTTATGCAAAGTGCATTTAAACATGGTACTGGTACCATGTACTATATATAGTACTCTGCTCTTATTAGCTGTGTTTCCATCCAAAATTATGAATTTAAAGCTGCAGTCTGTAACTTTTTTTGGTTAAAATGATCCAAAATAAATTTGAGCAAGAACATAACCAGCCAGGGTTCAAAGCTATCTGCTTACCTTAGCTCGATTCACAATGGTAAGCTTGTAATAATGGTTTTAATTCCAGTGGTACTGGTGGATTTCCGTGGGAAATTCAAGCATATCTTTGCGTCATTACGTCACATAAAGAAGGTGTCCTGGCTAGTAGGCTATATTGCGTGTGAGGATGTTGGAGGTGGAGATTTATAGCCTTTTCTCACAGCACTTGATATAATTCGCTACTTACTTGTTCAGATGTCATTTTCCGGTGAAAATTATTATGTTGGTAATACTTTCAAAAAGCAGAATCTGTGATTCCGAATGACAGTGTCCACACCGGCTCGGTCACTGACAGCCGCATATTCTCCTCAAAACATTGGATTCATCCACGCTGTGCTGTGCCAAGGCACAATTCACGTAAATTTGATAAATCCGCAAATAACTGCAATTGCAGATTTCGAACAGAGATGGCGACAAAGAAGAAAAATTACGGACTGCAGCTTTAACTTATGCGCAAAATTGTAATATTGCATAAAACATTTGCAAATAAATAAATTTGCTGGTTAGTCCTGTTATCCAATCACATCCACTGATAAGGCGTAGTCACATGACTTTTTGCTGTGCATCGAGGGATTTATTTTGTAAATGTGTTCCAATTGTATTTTATGCGCATGTCTTCTTATCGGATCTTGACGTTTCCATCCAGCATTTAAAGGAGCACTATGTAAAAAATGTTCAGTAAAATATCCAAAAACCACTAGGCCAGTGTTATATATTTTGTTCAATTGATTACTTACAATAACCCAAATGTTTTCAACTATTTGTAAATTGTGAGAAAGTTGCTATTTTAACCAATGAACTGGGACGTGTGAGGGAGTCGCCTGTGAATTACGTCATATCTGCGTTACCCTCGGGTTCTGGTTTTATTTTGCAGAAACGCTTTACTCTCACTGCAGTGTGCAACAAGCGTCATAGCAGCCACCGAGCGAACGCACAGAGTAACGTCATAACATTATTTTCAACACACTCAAATGTATCTAATATGATAAACAGAGCTGCGTTACCTCATACTCATGACCGGAAGGCGCTGACAACTGTGACATAATAAAAGTCCCGCTGCTCGCGAGGCGTGTGTTGCGTTCATCTTATTACACTCGCTCCAGCGGCCTTGCTCAGCTCCCACAACACTTGGTCCTGCTCTGCTTCATACTACAGTAACGTTAATAACCGCATCCATGAACATGATTTCTGCCCGAGTCCTATCCCGATTCTTTTCAACCGGCTGTGAGGTGAAGATCACGTCTCAAGATTCTGCGCTCAAGATTGGCGTCATCAAACTACGCCTTTGTTTTGAATAGGCGACCTCTAGCAGATGGAAAAGTTACATAGTGCACCTTTAAGCGATATCCTGATATAAAAATAGGTGGATGGAAACAAGGCTATTGATAGCTTATTGAAACCTTTAATACAAAGAGTGACGGTTGGGTAGAAATATATTACACTGCTGTGAAAATATGCCAAGTAAAATGCCATACATATCTCCTCCATACATAGGTCCTCCTCAATTTCCTCTTCCTCCTCTTCTTCCTCTCCTTCATCCGGATTGAAGGATAAACTGGCAATCTTCCTTTTCTGCTCTTCCTTTCTTTTCTTCTCCTTCTGTTTCTCCAGTTTCCTTCAAGAGCAGACCAAACATGAAGCTTTAAAATCAAACCTCACAGATTTTAAGGGAAAAAGAAAGAAAGCAGGATGCCTGGAGAGCGCAATGCAGGATTCTACAACAAACTACCCATAAAATCTTTAAAAAATTATTAAAAAGACATTCATTCATATTGAGAAAATTACATCAAGCAGGACAGAAGCAAAGTACAAATAACTGAAAAGGCCTTACAGCTGTAGCTCTTTTGACTGCTCCTTCTTGGCGAGCTGTTTCTCTCGTTCTTTGACCAGAGCTTCCTGCTTCGCTTTCATGTCATTAAGAGTCACCAGACCTGCAGAGAACAACAACATCCTCCACTCACAAAGTGATTTAATACACAAATCTGTACGCTTAAATGAAATAATTTCCGAAGGAGGTTGTACGTTATGGATAGGGTTGCCAAATTCAGATGGGACATGTAAGAAAAGTAAAGCCTTTTGCAGTCTTATGACAATCTAATTATAATCAGACAGCTCTAGTCATAACAATAATCTCAAACCTTTTATGATCATCTATAAGCTGCCTCACTGAGAAAAAAAAAAACACAACAGAAGTATTTCAGAACCATAAGTGGTTTCATTTTCATTGCTCACTTACCAACAGTGCTGGACTTGAGCTCTTGCTCCACAGCGTCATAATGAGCGGAGAACTTTTTATCAATGTTGGACTTCACCATGTTGTCCTAGAAAGGAGAATGGGCAGTTCAGTTAGGGGAGATGTTTTACATAAAGCATATGAAAAACTGTTGAAATGATCATTTAAAACAATATCATAATATTCTTAAAAAATAATAATAAGCTACAATCATTAGTTATATGATGCTTAAAGATCAGTGGCTTTTAATACTGTGGCCACAAAACAGTAGATGATTTATCATTTAAAACTTGCTTGAATGTGACTTTAAAACAAATGATATTTTCCTTGCTACACAATGGTTTATCATACTTTTAAAGCATGAGATTTAAAAAAATGTGTGGAAAAAGTGTCCAAATATTACGGGGTGCCGTATATACAAAAATACATATGACGCATATGAACAGTGTTGGGGGTAATGCATTACAAGTAACTTGAGTTACGTAATCAGATTACTTTTTCAAGTAACTAGTAAAGTAATGCATTGCTTTTAAAATTTACAACAAAATATCTAAGTTACTTTTTCGAAAAAGTAATGCAAGTTACTTTTTCATATTTATTGACTGACAGCTCTCCCGTCCCGATGTTGAGAATAATCGTGAGTAAGTGCAGAAGCGTTGTGTGTAAACATGATGGTCATTGTAGTTCTAGACTAAATGTGAACATGTATTTACTAACCTCACTTGCACAAATTTCCTCAAAATGAATAAAATCACTCAAATGCAAAATCAAAATACTATGCAAACCAAATATTTTTATGCATTTAATCTAAAATGTATTGACCAATGTCTTGTTGCTGACCTTCGATGATTCAGTTAAAGTAACTAAAGTAACTAATTAATGCAATTAGTTACTTTTTAAAGAAGTAACATAATATTGTAATGCATTACTTTTCAAAGTAACTTTCCCCAAACACTGCATATGAATATAATTTTACAAGCACATGATTTTACTATAGTAAACAAGTTCACTTTTGTTAACATTTATGAAGATACATTCTTCGTGTTGACGTACCTTCTACATATTAGTAGGCTACTATTTCGAAATGTGTTTTACATGTAATTACCATGTCAGGCTTTTACCTATGGTTACCTTAATATATACCACACTACTGAAGTTATTCTAAGCTGTCATAACATCATAAAGTCTTCTCATGTGACTTTATACTGTCTAAAAGGGCAAGAAACATAACCATCATATTCTGAGTTTAAGATGTAACGTTCCTACCCTTTATAACGGAATACTACATAAATTCCATCACACTTTTGAGCTTGCAGATATTTATTGGAGGCGTATAACGTTAGGCAGGACAGGTTGAATGGCCAGTGTGTTCATAATGTTTATTTCTGTTATTTGGGCTCACTTGCCTCTGCTATCTTCTGTTTCAGCTGCTCGAGCTGTTCTCGCTCTCTTTCTCTCTTCTTCATGAGCTGCATCGCTCTCCCCGCTTCACTTGCCGCTCCTTTATACTGTGCCATTGCGGCTCTTTTACAAGATGTTCAGAAAAAGAAAAGAAAAAAACACTGAAAAAGCGAGATAACTCCCGAATTCAGTGAAAAAACAAACGAGAAACTTCTCGACTAAAGCAGGCGGTTGTGGGTAATTTACCGCAGCACTGCTTCCGGTTGATGCACGGAACAACTGCATTCCAAAGTAAAAGTCTATCCATGCTTGCCTAAAAACAAAAATAAAAATAGATGTATTATCAATTTTTTAATAATAGTAGTAATAATAATGAATATTATTACTATTATTATTTCTGCTGCTGATGATAACAATTATAGTTGCATTATATTTTATCATATAAAAGCATTTCATTTATATTGTCATTTTTAACGTACATATCACTTTTCAAATAGTATCGTAATGTATTTTACATAGAAATAATGTGTACTTATATATATATATATATATATATATATATATATATATATATATATATATATATATATATATATATATATATATATATATATATATATATATATATATATATAAAATATATATTTCTTTCTTCAGATAAGCGTCTATGCCATTCGTGAACATGGGCGGACATTAATAAACAAAAGCCCGTGTTGGGAAAGATTACAGTGAGAATCGAGTGATTCTATAATCGATTCTTAGCCCTGGATTGAGTTAGGGGTGATTTGGATGGAGATGAAGGCGGTGGTGGTGTCCTGTGTCGGGCTTTTGCTTCTATTTGCGTGGCTTCCTCCATGCCAAGCCCTTTATTTCCACATCGGAGAGACGGAGAAGAAATGTTTTATAGAAGAAATACCCGATGAAACCATGGTGATCGGTACGTCCATTGTCCCATCGTCTCTCTGCGATCGGTTAGCTTTGTCGGCTAGTTGATTCATCAGAATAATTCACTTTTTGTCTTATTTAACATACACAACTTGAAGACAGCTGATATAAAATCTTTTAGGTATGGATGTTATTATCTGCATACATCTGTCAACATAAAGAAGATTTTTTGTGTAGATCAGCATGATCAAGGATGTGGCAGGTGCAGTATCCTGCATGGGTGCCTGTCATACAGGTGCAACCAGTTCCTTCCTGCCAGCAGCTTCAGCCTGGATTTATCACTTGTTTATAGTAATCAGAAATAACATTTATGATGATAGGGGAGACAATGCGTGTATATTTGATCTCTAATATTCGTACTGTATAGTGAAACAATAATAAGATCCTATTAATCTAATAAAATTGTATTTGTCAATTTTAATGGCACAAATGAACATACTTGGGTTTTATTTGCGTGTGTGTTTTTAGGAAGATACAGAACACAGTTGTGGGACAAACAGGCTGGCTCTTTTCTCCCGTCCACTCCTGGTTTAGGCATGCATGTGGAAATCAAAGATCCTGATGCCAAGGTAGCCTGCGATTTTACACAAATATAGATGGCAGTATACTTCCGTGAAGTAGGGTTCACATTCTCAATCTGTTTATTTCAGATCATTCTGTCCCGTCAGTATGGCTCAGATGGACGTTTCACCTTCACGTCCCACACACCAGGCGAACATCAGATCTGCCTCCACTCCAACTCCACCAAGATGGCACTGTTTGCTGGTGGAAAACTGGTACGACTGTAAAAACTATGATACATATAGAGAACAGATTAAGTGCTGAATATTGAACACTGTCATAGTTTCAGTCCAGGATCCTCATCATGCATTTTTGAGTAATACGCTGTCCAATATGCAGTCTCTATGTTTAATAAATGACATCTGGGAATATTTATATGTCAAATACAGTGTTATTTTAGTATTATTTATATATTATCGTAGTATTTATTCATATTTTGACATGAATTAATAATTTTGAGTAATAAGCTGTCAATTGTGCAGTCTCTATATTTAATAAATGACATCCATTAATTCATATGTATATGTCAAATACAGTGTTATTAAAACCATTATAGTATTTATTAATAGTTTACATCTTTTATTAATATTTTTGAGTAATAATAAGCTGTCCAATATGCAATCTCTATATTTACTATTAGGTAATAGTTGTATGTCAAATACAGTTATTTTTGTATTGTTTTCATATTTTAATAATTTGCTTTAAGTTGTATATTTTTAGTTTAAGTTTTAGCAATATTTCTGTTTAGCTTTAATTTATTTTTATTTCCGTTTTAGTCATTTTAGTACTTAAATCATTTTTATTTTTTTAATTTCAGTGTCAATTAATTTTTGTTTATGTTTATTTTTTCATCTATTATTTCTGTTTTATTTTATTTCAACTTTGGCTCAAAAAATAAAATTAGTTTAAATAGCATTAGTTAACAATAACGACACTGGTCAAATACATTAGCATTTGAAGTATGGCTTATTTTAAAGATTTTGAAATTACCTCTAGATATGAGAAAAAGCCAATCACTGTATTAATTCCATTATAATACAGTATAACTAAACATTAACATGTGAAACCTTACATCACACAGAGAGTCCACTTGGAAATTCAGGTTGGTGAGCACACCAACAACTACCCAGAGATCGCAGCCAAAGACAAACTGACCGAGCTGCAGCTGAGGGTCCGACAGCTCCTGGACCAGGTGGAACAGATCCAGAAAGAGCAGAACTACCAGCGGGTGAGTTTGAACTGCAGAAACTAGTTTTAGTTTTTGGTACAGTAGAGTTCTGTAGGCTGACTGGCCAATTAAACTTAAATATCCACAATCGCTGAATCGCTGCCTGCTCAAGATGTTTAACATTATTTAGGGCATCTGTCTTGTCGATATTAGTACTGTATCTAGGGCCCTGTTTATTAAGATGGTATTAAGATGCATTTTGGTCGATCGGATCACAAGTAGACAAGGAAAACCCGTTTACACCTGGTGCTTTAGTCCATCTCTTTTGTCCATTTTCAACCACTTCTGTCCTGATTTCTTATAGGGGAGGGTCTATGGGCGAGTAAATGTATGGGCTTTTTCAGATCTTTTGATCTGAATGGACAAAATAAGTTCACAAAATTTACACAACGGCCGGAAACGGAAAAACATATGTAGAGCAGCAGCTTTTGTTTCTTCTCTAATAGCCACAAGACCAGCCGAACGCAGTTAGAAAATCAGGTTAAAAATCAGGAGCGTGAGAGAACATTTTGCTTGGTATGTTTTTTTTTCTTCTTCGAACCAAACTTAGGTTTTCAGCCGGCAAAGTGTAAATCCCGTCTGGCGTGTAAAACCGTAAAAAGTGTAAAACCTGTCTGGAGAGCAGATGGTCTTTTGTGGCTGTTCAAACACATCCGACCACATTAGCGTTTACACTATGAAAGCAATCCGGTTAAATGTGTTTTCGACACCCTGGATGTGATCGAAAGAGGATAAGTTCAAAATGCTTTAGACCCCATTTACACCTGTGTTTAGCGTCATCTACTTGTGATCCGATTGACCCAAACGCATCTTAATATCAGGTGTAAACAGGGCCTAGCAATGTTATTATAGTTAACTTAAATGTAACCTTTTTTAAACCTATTTGAAATAATTAACGTTAACTGAAATAAAATATTTTATTATTTATTTCAGCTAGTTACCACTTTCATTTAGTTTAACTTGTTCTAAAATAACTAAAGCTAAAATAAAAATTAATAAAAACTATCTTGACATTTTAAAAAACACTAATAAAATGATAAAAACACATGAAAATTACTAAAATTAATCTAAAGTTAAAATGAAAACGGAAAATGTAAAACTAAAAATGTATTAAAAATATTAAAGAGGACCTAGTATGCTTCTTTTACATTTTCAACTTTCTTTAGTGTGTGTCACTAGTGTCTAATGTCACTCCAAAGTGTTTATTCACAGTGTTGGGGAAAGTTACTTTGAAAAGTAATGCATTACAATATTGCGTTACTCTCTTAAAAATAACTAATTGCGTTACTTAGTTACTTTTTAAGAAAAGTAATGTGTTACATTACTTTTTTTGCGTTACTTTTTCTCAGCTGGGCTTGTTTTTATAACAAAATGTTTTTATTTTTGTGAAAATGTAAAGACCCTTTTGCACCAAAACTGAAATAATAAGCCTCAGGCTGAGGTAAAAATGCAGATTCACACCTGTACAGTAGAGGCGCAGCTCAAACAAACCTTTCAGCTGTGCTGCCATTCTGGATAATGGAAGAATCCGGCCTTGGGAGAAACATGTTTAAAACTTACTTTACCAATAAAAAACTAAAATTACTAAAGTAATTTTTGCTCATGGTTTAACTGAATCATCGAAGGTCAGCAGCAAGACATTGGTCAATACATTTTAGATTAAATGCATAAAAATATTTGGTTTGTTTGCATATAGTATTTTGATTTTGCATTTGAGTGATTTTATTCATTTTGAGGAAATTTGTGCAAGTGAGGTTAGTAAATACATGTTCACATTTAGTCTAGAACTACAATGACCATCATGTTTACACACAACGCTTCTGCACTTACTCACGATTATTCTCAACATCGGGACGGGAGAGCTGTCAGTCAATAAATGTGAAAAAGTAACTTGCATTACTTTTTTGAAAAGTAACTTAGATATTTTGTTGTAAATTTTAAAAGTAATGCATTACTTTACTAGTTACTTGAAAAAGTAATCTGATTACGTAACTAAAGTTACTTGTAATGCGTTTTTTCACAGTATCGCGAGGAGCGTTTCCGTATGACGAGCGAGAGCACGAACCAGCGCGTTCTGTGGTGGTCTATCGCTCAGACCATCATCCTCATCATCACTGGCATCTGGCAAATGAGACATCTCAAGAGCTTCTTCGAGGCCAAAAAGCTGGTGTGAAAAGCAGAAAGCATTACAAAGACACTAACCCAAGAAACATTTATTGCTGTTCTGTTTCTCAAGTATGGGAATACTCAGTGCTTCATTTCAGTGTTTTTTTTTTAATTCAATTCATTTTAATCCAACATTATCTTGAAAAGAGAAATTTAGACACACAGAGCTTTGAATGAAGTCTTAAACATGCAGAATATTAACAACCCTTAATTCTGCTCTAAACCCGATACCCATTTATCATAAATGAATCATAATCATAAATGAATGTTGTTCAAGTGTTCATATTACTAAAAAGTGTGACATGAAAACATAACGCTTTAAAGTGATGATCATTATGGGTGCATGGAAACTACTGTTGACTTTAAGGTTGCATTATTGATAAATGTGAAGAATCAAGCCAACTAATCATTTAAGCATTTCTTAACATTTTTAATATGTATATATTGCGGTATATTGAAGATTTTGACAAATTTGTGGCTTTATTTTCATCTGTCTTGGGCTCTAAACACCCTCAAATTGGTTTGATGTTCATGATCTTGAGGGGAAATGATTCAAGCAAATTGATTGTAGCTTGCATAGTAGCCGTTTAGACCATATTTTGGGGATTTTCTTTTTTTTAGTGACTTACAAAATGTGATTTTTGTTGTTGTTCTCAGTGTTCTGTTCCATTCTTTATGTACTGCATTGACCAGATTTAAAATGTAATTCCAGTAGATGCAATGAGCAGGAATGTCTGTAATTTAATGAAAACGTTTGGTTTTCTGAGTTCTTCTTCAATTTCAGGACTGTATGTTGTTTATAGGATGTATGAACATTTTTGTACTGGCTTCTTACATGTACCAATTTATAAAAATGCTGGTTTGCATGACACACAATGGCAAAATCCTCCATGTAATGTGAAAAGTTGACGGTTATTTATAGGTTAACGCAGTCTCAAGTGGCATTCAAGCTTTGTAATAAACTGCACACAGTGTGCATGCACATACTTAACTGTATGCTTGGTACTCAGTTCTTATGCCATTCATAAACATTGTCTTCATTTGTATTATAGTTGGGTTTTTTGGATTTTTAATGTTTTTTGAATTAAAGGTTTTAAATTGACATATTGCTGGTCTTCATGAATGAGTGGCATAATGCATTTCACAGGATAAAATATATAAAATAAAAATGTTTATATATATATAAAAAGCTTTTTATATAGCGCTTTTTCTGGGTACTCAAAGCACTTTACATATATAAGGGGGGAATCTTCCATCCACCTGGATGATGTGGATGGAAGATTCTTAGTAGCTCTACCTTTGCAGTGTTTCTACACCAAACGCTGCAAAGGTAGAGCTACTAAGATCATCAAGGACTCTAATCACCCTGCAAACCCTCATTTCACGCTGCTGCCATCTGGTAAGCGCTTCCGAAGCCTGATGGCCAAAACTGAGAGACTCAGGAGGAGCTTCTTCCCCCAGGCCATCAGACTCCTGAACTCAGTCACTTAACGTCACGTGACTTCACTTCAGGATAAACATCGATACACTGTCATTGCACTGCACTTTCTGTTCTCGTTGTTACTGTGTAACAACCTGTTATAAACGTGTTTGCACATTATACTCTTTATACATTTGTTAACCACATATTTATAAGTCTACAGTTTACTCACTGCAGTTTACTTCACTTTATTTTATTCCACTTCTTTATTTTTTTTCTACTTGAGTTTATTTATAATTCTACATATATACATACACATATATATATATATATAGTACTTTTTTATCCTATTTCTATTATAATTTCCTCCTTGTGTTTTTAACTGTGAATTTGCACTGTCCATGGAGCGGACCTGTTTACATTTCACTGCCGGTTGTATATTCTGTATATAACTGTGTATGTGACAAATAAAACTCTTGAATCTTGGATGTGACGGCAGCCATATTGCGCCAAAACGCCCACCACACACCAGCCGATTGGTGTAGAGAAGGCCGAGTGATGAAGCCAATCAGTATACGGGGAAGATTAGGAGGCCATGATGGACAGGGGCACAATGGGCAAACTTAACCAGTACATACACTACCATTTAAAATGTTTGTGTCAGAACTAAATCAATACATTTATTTAGCAAGGATGCATTAATTTGATTAAACATGACAGTAAATACATTTATAATGTTACAAAAGATTTCTGTTTTAAAATAAATGTTGTTCGTTTGAACTTTCATTTTATCAAAGAATCCGGACCGTTCTTGTTTTTCACGGTTTGTACAAAAGTATTAATCAGCACCAGTTTTCAACATTGGTAAGAATAAAAAAAAAATTTCTTGAGCAGGAAATCAGCATATGAGAATGATTTCTGAAGGATCATGTGACACTAAAGACTGGAGTAATGATGCTGAACATTCAGCTTTGCCCTCACATGAATAAATGACATTGTATAAGAGGCCTATATTAAAATAAAAAATGGTTATTATAAAGTATGCTAATATTTCACAATAATAGTTTTTACTGTATTTTTGATCAAATAAATGCAGCCTTGGTGAGTGACTTCTAAATATTTTAGAAATCATACCTTTTACACTATACACATAAAACTATACCTAAAAGAAGAAAAATATCTCTAAGCCAAACAAACCATTTCATTTTCTCTTATTTTATTGCTCAACTCGCCTAATCAGTGAAATATTTACAATTCAACTATCTATTGACAAGATACAAGATATTATTTGTCACACTGATTAGAAAAAAAGGATGTTATAATTTCTGTTTTGGCTTTTCACAACTGACCACAAACAGTAAATCCATTAGTTCGACAACACCGTATTAATCCAAAACTTAAAAACAAAAATGTGTGATTTTCCTCTAAACAAGCATCTAAGAATCAGAACAATCTCTCTCTTGCATAGTAAATAGCCTCAGACCCTCAGCGTCTCCATAAAACAGTTTGTCTCTGCACTGATCTCATTGCACATTTCTATGTTCTGTACCGAAAGCAGTGTAGCTGTAGATCAGTGCTAAATTCAACACCAGTGTTTAGGGTGACATGAATTACGACATGAATTACATGACAACACACACACGGCAGTCCTGACACATCTCATCGACACAGCTTTCACAGCAACAAGTGGACACAGAAGCAATACCATAAATGTGCCATTCATATCATTTACATTTATGATTTTGAAAAAAAAACAATACACAAACACACTATAAAATATATCTACACACTTATAGCAACAAAAATATATCCTAGATTTAATTAGATGTTAAAATGAGTTACAACTGATAACATCTAATCTGACTGAAATGACAGAAATAATACTTCACATCTACGATTGGCACAACAAAACTGAGTATGTGCTGACCCTGTATCTGCTAAAAATAATCGCAAAACCAAGGCTAAGTATTTGACAAAGGGGTGGAGGACACTTCTGGAGATCTTTCGATAATAAAAACACCTTCAGGAAGTAAATTTCGTATTCCAGTTATTAAATTACACTTCTTTCGCCACAGAAGACCAGGTCAGCAGCATTAGTTAAGACATATTAAAGGCCCTTGACTGGTGAATGGTGAGCCCAGTCATTGGGAAAAAGCCCAAGAAGTCCAATATTTAGTTCAGTAACCTTTTTTCCCCCTCATCATTCAATGCTCTGTGACGGTGAGCCGGTCCATTTTCCTGGCTGCTTCCTCACTTACGACCTTTGGCTTTTTCTCTGGACTGGGGCTCGGCGTGTTGGGGTATTCTCTGGTGCCGAAAATAGTGCTGCCGACACGTATGTTGGTGGATCCAACCTCGATCTAATTGGAGAAACATTTCAAATGTATATTAAACTGATCAAAAGCAACTCTGCAATAAAGTAAAGTAAAGTGCCCCATTATCCCATTTTAAAGGATCATAATTTTGTTTTAGAAAGTCTCCTACAGGAAGTTTACATCCATCCAATGTCAGTGTCTGAAATAAAGTTCAATAAAGATCTGGTCTCTTTAAACCAGAGGTCTTCAACCCTGCTCCTGGAGACCCACTGCCCTGCACAGTTTATATCCAACCAGCTACAGCTTGTGATTTACAAGCGATCCTGAAGAGCTTGATTAGCTAGCTCAGGTGTGTTAGTTTAGGGTTAAAGCTAAACTTTGCAGGAAAGTGGGACCGTTTTTTCAAAACCAAGTTCTCAAACGAACTTCAGACTTGCATCCTTATTAGTTGAGACTTGCCAAGTTCGACTCAGGAGAAAACGAACTCCAGAGGAAGTCTGGTAATTCTGCAAACGGATCAGCAGCGTTCTTTATAGCGTCACTCTGCTCGCTCTGGCTACTCCGGTGATCTCTGTATGTATATCTGAGGCTACAATAAAACAAAATATGTTATAAAACATCAATTTGTAAGAGATCAGTAGATCAATGAAATGATGCCTCTTTTCGTTTTCATTTTTTTTTAAATCTTAAACATATTAATAGCCACACAAATGTAGTTCAAGAGTTTTATTTGTCACATACACAGTTATATACAGAATATACAACCGGCAGTGAAATGTAAATTCCTCATTTCATTTAAATTCCAAATGTAAATGTAGTTCAGGCAACGCGTACATTGATTATCTTCACTGAATAGATTTATAACAAAACTAAATATTAAACACAACCCTGCCTCTTTTCGGTTACATTTAAAAAAATATTAAACATACTAATGTGTTCACACAATAAGTGTGCATATATGATTATCTTCACTTTAATAAAATTAAATATGACAGAAAAACACAAGAGTCTCTTTTTGTTAAATGTCAGTTTTAATGATCTAAATGAATTAAATGAAACTTCACTTCGCCCTCAGCCAAAACTAATAGCCAGGGAACAAATTATAGATTCATGGGACCAAAGATCGCCCGTCAGATATACACAAGACGAATTATATCTCATGTTTAACCACTACAGAGACATCAGAGCCAGTAGCAGACGTCAAGAACGACTAGCCGAGGGAAGGCTGCTCTCGCCGGGGTTAATGAGCGCTGAGTGCCCACTGAGCAACTGGATCTCACAACTCCAAAAACGGCAGATCAAAATTTCAAATAGGCGCTCTCTTTATATATAAACCACAGATTTGAGCTTTAAACAAGTACATTCTCACCTGAAAAAGTCTTAAAACTACATTTCCTGGCACAATAACAGAAGTATTATTAAATTACGTGGGTTTTCTCATCCACTATTGACGCTTGGTGCGAGATGCATTCTGGGATACTGGTCTGTCTGAAGTCCACACAAGTCTCCTCTTGATGCATCCTCGATAAAAGGGGCGGATCAAGGACAAATCCGGGGATTCGAACTACGTGGCTAGATGTGAACTTTGAATTGGAACAGTACTTGGGCCGCGACTGATGATGACTCACAAGTCCGTGAGAACACAAGTACAGACAAGAACGCATATTGAGAAATGGCCTAGGTCCCCAGGAGCAGGGTTGAAGACATCTGTCATCCTTGTTGAAGACATCCTTGACTCTGTCCTTCATTTAGTGCAGACGTGTTTTCACTCTGCTCCTGCTGTGCTCTGGCGCCTTGTTATTTTGTCTTTCTTTTTCTCTCTGACCCACTGCTTGCTGGACTCCTGAAAATACTGAAATGGAATTGATTAACTGGTCAATCAGCGCGATCGATAGGATTTTCTCACAAAGGAAGGGTGCCCCGGGAGAACCCACCTGCCCGGACGGGACCTTTGCTGCAGGGTACGTGAGGGACGCATGGAACAACTGGCAAGTCCTGTGCCTGGAGGCTCTGTCCGTGGAGGATGCGGAAGATTTATACATGATTGGATTATTGATGGCGGGGTTCCTATTCTTTGGCTTTGGGATTGCCCTGACCTATCGGAAGATTGGTAAGACAGCTGCAAGCAAATTCACCCAGCCGCTGTCTGTGGAAATTAAGGAATGCTTCGGGGCTGTGTGTGACCGTTTGAAGGAATTAGATCAGAGAGTGATACGAATTGAGGAACTGAACCGTAACAACGCAGTCCGGACTGCGGATACGCAGGGAAGAGTGGGCTCCATCGGGGGGTCAGATCGGTGAACTTTTACGGACTGTAACCGGTCTGGCCATGAGGCTGGACGTAATGTCTAGGGAAACTGCACAGACCGGACGCGAATGCTGCGGACCAGATCTGATTGATTGATTATGATCCGTACAAATTACCGAAGATCATCAAATGGATTAAAAAAAATTGTATTTGCCTGACCTAATCAACTACCCCACCGAACCTCACTTGCCCCTATCTCTCGGTTGGGAGGTCAGCCTGACAGCTTGGTCTGCTATCTTTCCCTGTGCACTGCCTTATCTCCCTTCAAGGACAAACCATAGAACTGAACTCGAAAACATCTGAAGTTATGGCTAACATTCTCACACAACACAATCTCAGACTCACTCGCATCATACACAACTATCCCGATCCCAGCCCCCTTCATCTGTCTCCCTGTCTTTATCTATCTCCTCTCCCACTCCATACAAAAAATCCCATCACGTGACCACGTGTACTGTTATGTTATGTTTTGTTGTGTTTGCTATGTAATGCTTGCCAACTGCATTCTTGTATTTCTGGAGAGCATGTGGCGGCGCCTGAATAATCGGCTGCGGCCCGGAGGCTTGCTCCAAACTTAATTTCGTTATACTGTACTTGTACATGTGTAATGACAAATAAACTTGAAACTTGAAACTCTAAACCCTTCCTTTCCAAGAGCCTATTCTGCTCTGATTAGTCAGATGGGCCAGTCTGTTGTGATTGGTGTACCGCTTAAAGCACGTGTCGAAAACTAAACGGCCATTACCATATCTGAATTTCAGCCCCAGATCTTCCTCAGCACTTGATATGAACAGTGACGATTGCGCCAGTTTCACCACATCAAAACGAGCGGGAGTCCTCATCCTTTTGAAGGGCATAAAAAGCCCCTTTTCCACTGTCGGGCCAGTGCCAGGGCTTTCAAAATGCCAGGCTGGGCTAATAGCCTCGGACCTGTAGCACTGAGCCCAATAAAAATCACTTGTTTCCACCGTCGGGCCAGAAGTTTCACAGCACTTCACTAAAACCCACCTATAAACATACCTCTCTGGACCTCACAGGAAGTCACACAAACCCATAATTTCACCAACAAATGGAAATCACTGGAAACTAGCGAGATCCAGAACGAACATGATAAAAGCGGACGTTTGTCTGCATTTGTCATTTACTTAAATATCTAAAACCCAATCAGCGATGTCTTACCACTATCTATCAAATGATACATTGATCATAATGAATTAATTTTTCACAGAAATAAAGTGGCATTTACTGTTATTTCACAAAAGAAAGAGAACACGTACTCAGTCGTGTCTGTTTCTGTTTATTTGTAGTCACAGGAGAGTATGTTTACATCACATTTAGAGAAAGTATGATCATTTCTACAAATTTGCCACCAAAAATATGACCTGAGGAGCTTTAGCACTCTCTCCAGTGACCGTCCCAATACGGTTATCTTTTCAGTCAGAGAAACAGAGGAAGCTCCTGATAAAACTTGCTTTATTTCATGCCATAAGCAGAGCTAAATATGGATATCAGACAGTCCAGTGTAAAGAGACGAGACGTACTGACAGATAGAATAAATACAGGATTGTGATAGCCTATATGATCTGTCTGATTTCTTTAAGCAGTCATATTTACTATGGTAATGGTTAGCCTGCATAGTCTAACCACGCAGTCGCATATAAATATTTCTGCCTTATATTGGTGATCCACATTGGATCACAAACAGAAGTTAATTTCAAACACTCGCTGCTGTCTGAAAGGGAGTTAAAAATCATTTTAAAAGGTAGCTGGTATATGAAATCATCCATTGCACTGCCCTCTCCTGACTCAGATAAACGTTGTTCGTAATCACTCAAGCCCGAGCTGGCCCTCTTTGGACCAAGGTATTAGGTGGGCCAAAAAACTCTGGCTGTTGGCCCCGAGGAAGCCCCGACGAGGCACAATCAAGCCCGAAAGTGACAGTGGAACTGCAACTGGCGCTGGCATGCAGTGGAAACGCAGCTAAATTGGATTTACAGTGCTGAAAACAGTCGACAACATGAACCAAACTCTTCCAGCTTCATCTGCAACTGCAGTGTTTGAGAGCGGGTCAAAGTAGACGTTGTTCGCGGGACGCTAATGAAGACCATAGGCTGGCATTATGCAAATTTATTACAAATCTATGTCATTTGGAGCAACAAGTAAGACTGGAATTACTAACGACACATTTCAGGAAGTTTAAATCGTTTCTTCTGGAAGACAATAACTCCATTTATCATGCACTTTCATCTTTAAATCCCTTTACATTCACAAATAGCTATATTACACACTGCATGTAATATTCCGAAAAGCATAATAGGGCACTTTAACATTGATAGCACATACAACTGAAGAGTATTTTAAAAGAAAGCAACACCTACCGCATGTTCAAAGTCATTAGACATGCCCATACTGAGTTCAATCTGCTCTACTGGGATCTTCAGACTCTCACAAACTGCATCACGATGTTTCAACAGCATCTGCATACAACATACACATTCATTTACATTTTGCATACTATATTGTAACATTCTTTTAACATGTTGCTAAATAGTTTTTTTCGTAATCAAAATGCAAATTGATTTTACTGATAAACTTCATAAGCCACAATTTTATAGGAAAGAAATTAATACTTTAATTCCGTGACATTTACAATGTTGAAAAAAAAATTTCCATTTCTAATAAATTCTGTGCTTTTGAGCTGTTTTCAACATTAACCATAATAAGAAATGTTTCTTGAGTACCAAATCATATTAGAATGATTTCTGAAGGATCATGTGACACTGAAGACTGGAGTAATGATGCTGAAAATTCAGCTTTGCTGTCACAGGAATAAGAGATATTTTAAATCGTAATACCGTATATACCCGAATATAAGACGACCCTGAATATAAGACGATCCCCCCATTTTCCAGACTTATTTTTGGGGGAAAAAAAGGTGCTCGCCACCTCCGAACATTGCATTCTGTGACTCCAAATTTTTTGGCAGCTTTGCAATTATTAGATGATTCTGCCTCATTCATGACCATAAGTTTAAAGTTGGTGTCATAACTGTTTCGAACGTGTTGGTTTTTTTACCAACTTTTGAAGCTCTTTTCTCAAAATGATCTCTTGACTTCTCCATCTCTTCACTTTACTGTTTATTTAATTCATAACACTGTCACTAAGTACGTAGCCTATCGTGTTGGCGCCCTCTACTGTTTCCCCCTTTCCTCCTGTGATTTTGTCTATATCGCGAATATAAGACGACCCCCCATTTTTCAGCCTATTTTTAGGACACAAACCTAGTCTTATATTCGGGTATATATGATAATATTTCACTCCATTACCGTTTTTACTGTATTTTTTATCAAATAAATGCAGCCTTGGTGAGCATAAGAGACTTTATTAAAAAACATTTTGGGGTTTCCTAAAGAATCTTTTATGCAATGCAAAGGTTCTAAAAATGTTAAAGGTTCTTCATGGAACCATCGATTCCAATAAAGAACCTTTATTTTTAAGAGTGTAATGTACGTTTAAAAGTAAACATAAGAAGTTTCAAATATGTGAGGCCAGCTGGTGACCCAGCTGATCTGACGCACCTGGAAGTCTGGGTTGGGGCCTTCACTGAGGTCGTAACCGTAACGTCCGATCGTCATGAGCCCGGCGAAGTCAAGAGCAGAACACTGAGATACAACGTGTTTCACCATGTTTACAGTCTCATCGGGTGGCAGGCCATGTTTACCTGATGAAACACATCCAAGAGAGACCATCATGCTGAGGTTTCAGGAAAACAGTTATCTGATACACTGAGAAAAGACTGCATAATGCTTAAGTGTTTTTGTTAGACATGCACCCACTGTGACACTGCAACTATCATCTTGTCCGAAAGTGAATTAATCTAATAACATTTGAACCTTTGATATGGGACATAGCATAACAAATCTGAATCCCACTACAATGCTCCCAACTGTGAATCTCTACATTTTACAAACAAAGAACACCTAATAAACTACAGAGCATCTCAAGTGACTTCATGACATGCAGTCGAACCAAAATTTATTCAGACACCGTAAACATTTTCTCACATTATCACAGTTCGCTATAATTTAGAAATATGACAAGAACTCAGAGTTAAACTGTCAGAACAAATTCATCTTGATGATGCTAAATGCTGAACAGTTAGTTCATGCATTCATGGCCTCAAGGCTAGATTATTGTAATGCTTTACTGGGTGGTTGCCCTGCTTTCTTAATAAACAAACTCCAGCTGGTCCAAAACGCAGCAGCTCGAGTTCTTACTAGAACCAGGAAGTATGATCATATTAGCCCGGTTCTGTCAACACTGCACTGGCTCCCTATTAAACATCGTATACATTTTAAAATCTTGCTTATTACCCACAAAGCACTAAATGGTTTAGCTCCCCAGTACTTGAGCGAACTCTTAACGCATTATACTCCATCACGTCTATTGCGGTCTCAAAACTCTGGCCAGTTGATAATCCCTAGAATATCAAAATCAACTGCAGGCGGTCGATCCTTTTCCTATTTAGAGCCTAAACTCTGGAACAGTCTTCCTAGCATTGTTCGGCAAGCAAACACACTGTCAGTTTAAATCTAGACTAAAAACGCATCTCTTTACTATGGCATACACATAGAACATTATCAATTTCTATCATTCAAATCAGTAAATGATTGTTAGGCTGCATTAACTAGGTCAGCTGGACCTGGGAACACTTCCCATAACACCTGATGTACTCGTTACATCATAAGAAGAATTGCATCTATGCTAACGTGAGTCTCTCTGTTTATCCCGAGGTTTACTGCAGTCAGCCGTATCCGGACCGTATCCACAGTTTCCACAAATCCCATCACTCGATTGGGATGTTCTCTTTTATTCTGAACGGCAAGGGCAGTGACTGTAACATCAAGCGTATTTTGCAGTATTAAACATGCATTTATACCGATTTCATCTGTCTCCGAAAATTCTTCAAAAAGAACACAACAAATGGCCTTCTCAGCTGCCATAGTTGAAACGGGGTGATCAGAACAGGGTGTTCAACACACCACCGTTTCCATTTAAAAAACTTTTTGTCGGGGCTGAACACAGCCCAGGTCAAAGTGTCTGAATAAGTTTGATCGGTTTTACTGGTAGTCCACTGTATGAAGAATTTTTGGGTATAATATAATCACGGTTTACTTTATTTTACTATCCTCACTTACATAAATGAACTATAGTGTCCTGCACCCACTAGTAAAAAAATAAAATTAAAATGATATCTAGTGTCTGAATAATTTTATGTTTAACTGTATAAACATGCAAAGATCCAGCAAGTCTGCATTCAAGGACATGTCACTATAAATCCATTTACTAGTCCCAATATAGTGCAACAGTGCCCGCTCATTTTTTTCTAGTGCGGTTAGTTCCGGAAGTATTTTTTCCATTCATTTCAGTTTATTGCCAATTAGTCTAAAAAATTTAGCTAATTTGAATTTTTTCTTCATTATTCATTACAGTCTTTCTGCTGGGCCTTATGGTGCGTTCAAGTCCTCCTGGGATGTGAAGCCGTGTTTACGACATCACGTGCGTTCAAGTCGCTTTGGTAGGAGCAAGATGGCGGGGTACCTTCTTTCAATGAATTTCATGAAAATACAGTAAGGTTTGTTAACTCTGCTTATAGAATGTGCATCAGGTGAGTTTTAATCTTTTACATTTTTAATCTATGAAGCCACTGTAAACTGTATCATTATATATTAGGCTAATTGTTATATTACAATGCTAGCTTACTTTGTTGTAAATGACAAAGCATGACAGTCACTGCTAAATACCCGTTATATTCAACTACAGATGTTGCGTCCGTCGATTCCGCCATGTTTCTCACGGACACGGCCCCAACTTGTACAGATCGGGGCTTAAAAAAAACCCTGAACTTCCCACTGGTATTTACGACTTCATGCTGGCGTTCATGTGCGTTCAACTTGTAAATACGATCTTTATGACATGACTTGAACACACCATTGAAATAGTGTGGGCTGATAGCTTTAACAAATACCACTGATTAACAACCTCAGAGCTTACAGTATGTCTGTCTTTAAAGGCTTATAAGTTATTAAAAATCAATTTCCTTATGAGTTCTCACTTTATGGAACTGGACTGCTGCACTCTAGAAGGTTTGTGTAACTATCGTTCTTTTTGACAATGAACATGATCAGAAAGCTTGAGTGACTTAAAATAATAATAGAAATGGCTTGAGCAATAATGGAAGATGAAAATGTATCAAATTTGACACTAAATTCTTGATAAAATATTTATAAATAAGCAAAATACTGTATGCAGATTTCTATAATAGAGTTTTAAAATGTTCAGAGCTGATGTTAATAGGAAATTATTTGGCAGCAGAACACTCACTTTCCTCTCCGCTGGTGTTGATCTGAACCATAATCTTTAACCTCTGTGTGTTGGCCGCTCTCATTTTTTGCCACGAGCTGTTGACTTTTTCAGCCAGCTTCACAGAGTCGATCGTCTCTACCATATACAGGTTTTGGACACCTGTGATTGAATTCAAGGAATGTGGGTTACATCAGGATCAAAAACAAATAACCTATAAATGTCTGACATCACTAAGCAATAATTACTATAAATCTAGGCTGTAGATGACAGTGTTTTTAAGTCAAGCTGAACGCAAATCGAAGTCGACTTTGCTCACCCAGGAGTTTGTTGACATTATTCTTTTGCAGATGACCGATGAAATGCCATTTTATTTCAGGACATGACAACACAACCTACAAAGAAGTTTTAGACAGATCAAGACATCACTCAAAACAACTAAAACACATTGAAATCTGCCCGACTTCATACCTGGGGATGGGAAGCCTTCTCAACAAGTTCATTTACCTGCAGAAAAGAGGATATTTCACGTGAAAAATTAGGCAAATATGGACTTGCATGCATAATTATTTACTCACATAATTCTCTCCAAAGTTTCGTTGTCCATGTTTGTAAGCCTCCACCACCATCTCCGGCGGTTTAGTCTTACTAACTGCAACTAGCCGGGGGGCTATACATGGTAACGTCTGAAACAGAAAAGTAAAATACTCTCACTTGTTTATAATAGATTGTTGTAGAGTCATTTTATTAAGGGGCACTATTTGCTGCAATTGTTTTTGCTTTAACCATATAAAAGCAAAGTATGTTGATCATTTATGTAAATTGCTTCAAATGAATAAATAATCTTACAATCTGAACAAAAAAATGCTCTGCTAAAAATGGATGGTAAATATTTAAATGATTAGATCGGCCTACAACACTATAGAATGTATTTCATTAAAATGTTAAATAAGGATAAAAACAGCAGGAAGTAGTATTGTAAATGTGACAATAGTTAATTAATTGTTGATATATATAAAATTACATACAGATTTATATGCCCAAAAAATATAAGAATTGTAATTTTAAATAAATATGGTATGTGCATTATAATACTTTCACAGGTGTTCTACATCATATTGATTTTGACACTACTTTAACCATCAATCAATCAACCATCCAACTTAAAATCTGCATGTGGCAATACATCTGCTCACTTTAAAGTGCATGTAATTGAAGCGTAGTATCGTACAGATTTCATTTGCAGGAGCGTGACTGCAGAATCAGAAATTTCGTGCTACATGCATTCATCCACTCTCTCTCTCTCTCTCTCTCTCTCTCTCTCTCTCTCTCTCACACACACACACACACACACACACACAAAATGTCCTTCTCCTTCGGAAGAAGTTAACCGTTACACGCTATTCGAATTGTATACTGTCATTCCGAACACTGCAACACTTTTACATGTATTGGTTTAAAAAAAAGTGTTCGTTATTCCCTATGTAATCAGCTGTCAACAATTCCTCGCTACTATATGGAGCTCGAGCGTGTGTAAAGGTTGAACAGATTACATAACCCTGCCATAACAACACGGTTAACACGAGTGGATAGTACGATTGTATGGCATTTCAAAAGGATATTGTTGTTTCATATCTTGCTCAAAGGAAACCGATGAAAACTGACCGTAGGACGACGGGAAACCGCTTGATTCACCCGGTCCACCACCGCCTGCAATTTGTTCCCAACCTCCTCCGACATCACTACTCTCCACATAGCCTCAGTGCGCTCACATACATCAGCAATGTGACGTCACGGACTAATCCGGTCAAGTTTCTGACAAAATAAAAGTCCTGCTACATTTGAGGATTTTTGAGGAAATTTAATTGCATCTTACGGAGGGTTTGTAAATTTAAAAACAAGAGTAAGGTATTGTGACAAACAAAGATATGATAAATGTTTTGAGTCTAACGTGTACTCATTTTTCCCCTAATTTATTACTGTATATTTTATACAGCATTTATTTTATTGAACTTATTTTTACTCTGATTTGCTTATTTCCTGTCCTATCCTGTCCTATGATGGTCCACAGGAAAACACATCTATAGCTAGATTATACAAACAAATCATTTAAACTAATTTTTAAAGTAAAGTTTTCAGTTGAACAAAGTTCAAAAAGCATAAAGTTATGAGATGGTGAAAAATGGTGACTTGAATAAAAATAAAAGGATCACATTGAAGTCCATTTATTCACAAAAATGTATTATGAATTGTGTACACAAATTTCTACAGAAAATATATAAAAACAAAAAGAGTTTATATAAAACAGAACATTTTAACAATCAAGTATTTCTGCATTAGTATTTATTCTGTTGTAAACCGACATGAGAAACCCATTTGCTGGCTGGATGCAAAAAAAAAAAAAAAAAAAAAAAAAAAAGAAAAGCAGGGAAAAAGCTGGCCATCTTCCTCATACTCGTTCAAGAGCCTCCAACATGATTATACTGTTTCCTCTGATTACCTGAAGAGACACCAAAACAGAAAACAGACCATTCATCACTGCACAGAGAAGAACACAATACAACTACATTCCCTTAAGCTGAAGCTACTGGAAGAAAGAAATCAAATTCATGGACTGGGTCGATCTGAAATCCATACAACAATATGACTAATACCTGAACATTAGAGCAGTGGAATATAAATGTTGACGTGAGCAATTCTGCATGGATGCATGACGATAGGCCTATCATATTAACGTACTGTTTTATTGCAAGTACTCTTATTAGTCGCCATCTCTGTTTGAAACCTGCAATTGCAGTTATTTGCAGAATTATCATGTTTACGTGGGTTGTACATCAGCGGCTCCTAAGCGCGGATGCATCTAATGTTTTGAGGAGTATGTGTGGCTGTCATTCACCGCACCGGTGTAGATACTGTACTTCGCAATCAGATTCTACATCTTGGAAGTATGACCAAAATAAGAATAACATGTCTGCCACTTTTGTTCTGCCCAACTGAGAAAAAAAAGCATTACAACAAATCACGCTACCAACAGTGATTAAATCTAACGTAAAAGCGTAACAGGTGCAACAATGACGTAGTGTAAGTGTTTTGAAATGTGTAAGGCATTACACTTTCTTCGTAAGTTGAATACAGAAGGCAGTTAAATTTTAAATATGGATATTATTCTTACACAAACCCATCGAGTCGCTTCAGAAGGCCTTTATTAACCCCCGGAGCCGTATGGAATACATTTATGATGGATGGATGCACTTTTTTGGGCTGCCAGTATAATGCTTGGAAGAATTTTTTTTTTTTTTTTTTTTTTTTTACATAACTCTGATTGTATTCGTCTGAAAGAATTTGTAATATACACCTGAGCTTGAGGGTGAGTAAATCATGGGATCATTTAAATTTTTGGGTGAACTATTTTTTTTTTTCTTTTAAGCTGCAGCCTGTAACTTTTTTTTTTTTTTTGGGGTTAAAATGATCCAAAAGAAATTTGAGCAAGTACATAACCATCTCCTTACCTAAGCCCAATTCACTATGATAAGTTTGTAATAATGTGTTATAATTTGAGTGGTACTGGTGGACCTTCCACTGGAAAATCCCTTTAATACACCAAAGACTATGCAGCGACTATCTTTATTAAAAGATTAAAAAAATATATAAATTAAAATATAAATATATATATATATATATATTGTAATAACTACTATATTAATTACTATTAATAAAATAACTGGAGGAAAATATGCATGTTGATGCAACGAGAATTGTTTTATAATCAGATTGTTACCCTCAAAAATCATAATCAAATCGTAAGGCAAGTGAATATTCACACCTCTACTAAACGGTGTATTTCTATGACCCTGAGTTTGAGTTAGGGCTGAACGATTAATTGTATTTGCGATAATATCGCAACACGATTTTGCAACCGCAAAGGCTGCGATTACAGTCTGGTCACGTGACACGCGAGAGTAAAGCAGTCTGCAGAAGCAGCATCAACTTGGCACATTATGCCTACAGGAAAGAACAGTTTGTGTTTAATCGATCTAACATTGTGTTGGTCATACTATACAATAGGGGTGGGAGAGAAGATCCTCTCTCCAAAGATTCTGGAGCTTAGATTTTAACTTTAGGTGCGCAATGGCGCTGCGTGTGTTTTAGAAACACCCCTATTCTGCTTGCTTCCATTCCCCCCAGAATGCACTGTGCTTCTGTATTAAAAATAGGAAACTCACTGACAGAAGGCTTTCAGTTTCAATTTTCACGTGCTCGCTCTTGTGGCTGTGCTCTCAAAATGCTTTTATGACGCAAAATGAATGTAAACACAGTCAGTAATGTCCTAAGGGATTAAACAGACAGGACGAACCACATGTTATATTTTAAAAGAGATCTGTGCATTAGTGTGAGTGCAGATCTTCTGTGATCATCATTAATAATCAAGCAACAGTAAAGATGAGAAAATCACTCGCAGTTCTTGAATGGAAAACGTTCAGATACTCTTAAATACTGAAAGCACTCTTTGTTCATTGCTTGCAATATGTTTTTTGTTCCTCTTTATTATTTACTAGCTTTTGTTTTGAAGCTATATTAGTTTATATATTTAAAATTCTTGACATGCAATGGTTTTAAAATTGTGTAATTATTTTAAAAAGTCCTTATAATTAAAAATTATAATGAAAGATTTTAAGTTTTATTAATAAGAAAAAAGTTCAAGAATTGTTTTGGAATCGGATCATGAGGTGCCTAAAAATTCCCACCGTTACTATACAATGATTTATTGCTCATCTTTGTTTAATAATACAGAAGATAAAGAGCTTTAAAAAAAAAAATTGCAATATTGGTAAAAATGAATAAAGATAAATATTGTTCAGTCCTAGTTTGAGTTATGTAATACATTTATGCATTTGGCAGACGCTTTTATCCAAAGCGACTTACACTGCATTCAAGGTACACATTTTTACATTTTGTCAGTTCTTGCTTTCCCTGGGAATCGAACCCATGACCTTGGCGTTGCTAGCGCCACGCTCTTATTGTTTGAGCCACAGGAAAGCTCATAGTTTAGAAAAGTAATAGGTTGTGATAGTGTACTGACCACCATCCCAATGGTGTTCATTTGTCCCCCAGGAGCCATTTCTATAGTGTCATCAACGACCAGATTCATGAAGGGATCAAATCCACGCAAGATGCCCTGGACATGACGACCACCGTTCAGCTTCACTGAAAGAGTACACAAAAACATCACCTTCACAAAAGAAATGCTGAATAAAAATTATTATACAGTGATTCTGAACAGACATTGTGTAGTTCAATACATGCAGCATTATTAGTGTATTTTATTGTTTTATCAACTTTTATTGTTTGCATTTTTTAGCACATACATAGTAACAGGGTTACAATAGAACTACTGTTAAACTCAAATGTATTTAGGAATAAAAATTAATTTAGACTTCCAGATCCGTCATCCTTGTATTTTAGACTTAGGGAACACGCATTACTCACGTGAAAGCTTCTTGTCCATAAATCTTAAAAGGAAAGAATAAAACAAGAATTGCATTTAAACCAGAATATAAAGGCAATACACTATATTTGTGCATTAAATGAGAATAATGCGGGTGTGAAATACCCGCAGACAAACGGCTAACTTAAAGCAGTAGAATAATGCAATGCTAAAAACGTATAGCAATTTCTAAGACACTTATGATTACATTTAATCAAAGGCTTGAAGTACTTACTTTTTCAGCTCTGGTGGATGTGCTTTGCTCATGTTTATTTAGTTAGTAAGATACTTTTTTGTGAAACAAAAACGTTTGAAACACGTTTGAAACAACGGAAAGAAGAACGCGTGAAGTTCCGGAAGTGGCGCGTACGAGGTCGCGGGATTTTCTGTACTAGTCACCGTGTGGATGTGCAATATCGCCCCCTGCAGTGGCGGAGGAATAACTTCAATAACATTGCGACACTACAATGTGATGTCGACGGTGTTCAGGAAAAGATTTTACAGCTAATTTGAATGATGTATTCGTCCTGTTTGTGCCTTCTTTTTTTTTTTTTTTTTTTTTTAAAGCAACAAAGATAACAACAACTACTACCAAACCTTTTTAAACAATTTATTCAAAAACAATTTCAATGTAATAAATGACGAGGTAAATTTTCGGACAAACTTTTTTTCAAAGAAAAAGAAATCATCACACATCTTGGGACAAGGCAGATGAAACTGGAGGTAGCTGCTAGTAAACACACCCAGAGATTAATATAGATTAATGTGAATTCAAAATGCCTCCAGTCTATATTAATAATAAAAGATTTGAAATATATATATATGCACTCATCATGTACAAGGTGAGCCATAAAGTGGACTTTTATACAGTGTTTAAAGACAAAAAAAAAAACAATTGTCAGTGCAAAAAAAAGGGATATTTTGCTGTCAGGAAGAGAAAATGTTAATACATCAGAAACAAATGAAGATTAATAAACGTTAAGCACCCCTGATAAAGAAATTAAACAAAAAAGCAGTAAAATTTACTTTTTCCTTTAGCAGGATGACCTAATGTGACAGATCTGAGGTGTCATTTCTGGACATAGTTCATGCTCCTGTATATATTATCTACAAAAAAAAAAAAAAAAAAAAAAAAAACCTTATGAAGTTATGCGAATTGCAATATTTGGTCTGATAGCATAAAATATCATGTATATAAAACATGCTAATATTTGTAATGCTTCTACAACTTAACGTGTTAAACTAAGCACAACGTTCAGCAGCAAACCTCTGACTTTCAGAAAACTGATTTTCGGACTGTGTGATATTTTGACTATAAAATGTTAAACGAATAAAGCTTGCTTTGCTTCCCTAATGAAATAACACGCATATATTTCACAATGCTTGAGTAGGATGCAATATAGGCCAGATAAAACAGGCTGTAAAGCGTCAGTAGCCACATCTCACAAATCCAAAGATATAATGTTCCCCAACTTGGCTGATAACAACAAGGACATTAATTTAGCTGGTTTTGCGCTTCAGCAAAGGTACTGGCCATTTAGAAAACAGACATGCTGTATGTGTGCATGTCAAAAAAAAAATTCAAATCACCATATTCTCACAGTAATATAATGGATATACTGTATGTCCTCTAAGTCTGTGTGAAAGTATGAAAAACATTCATCCTGGAGCAGAATTGCTGAGTAATAGAAGTGGTTTTAATGAGTACCCGTATCTGACAAATAACATTGGCTTGTCATTAAAGGCCTCTATTATTTGTCAGGCAGTTTGGCTCAGTGTAGTGGAAGCGAGTTATCTTGTTTACACCATACAACATTATACCTCATGAACCACAGAAATCAAAATCTGTACAATACTGATAATATTTAGACAGTTTACCCAAACCAAAAATGCCTGATGAATGTAATTCCTGATAGACTAAAGCATCCACAAAAGAATTTCCCTGCCCTTAAAGGGATAGTTCACCCAAAAATGAAAATTCTATCATAATTTACTCAACCACATGTCTTTCCAAAGACGTTTTGAAGAATGTTGGTAAATAAACAGCTTCAGTTCCCAGTGGTGTATACTGTACATACAAAAAACAATGGTGGTCAGTGGGAACTGAAACTGTTTGGTTATCAACATTCTTCAAAATATCTTCTTTTGTGTTGATAGTCATAGAGGTTTGGAACGACATGAGGGTGAGTAAATGATGACAGAATTTCCATCTTTAGGCCAACTACACCTTTAAACAATCAGTTCACCCAAGTACTACAATTTTGTAATTATTTATTCACCTTCATGTCATAAAAACCCATATTCTTTTAGGTTTTTCTTTGAAATGGCAAAAACAAAATATATATATATATATATATATATATATATATATATATATATATATATATATATATATATATATATATATATATATATATATATATATATATATATATATATATATATATATATATATATATATATATATATATATATATATATATATATATATTTTTTTTTTTCAACAGTTTTTGGAGCACTTTAATCGTGCTTATTGTCTAAATATGCAATGGCTCTTTAAAAAAAAAAAAAAAAAAAAAAAAAAAAAAAAATTATGTTCTGTGAGAAAATAATTGTCTTTTTTTGTTGAGTGAACTATTCCCTTTTTTTCTTTTTTAAAGGAAGCTCTTTCAGTCATCACTGAATTCATCTGGATTCTCCCGTAGCAGATGTTTCTGGCAGTGCTCTAGAAAAGCATCCAGGGCTATGAAGGCTTCGGCACATGGCACACAGTGATAGACTTTCTGTTCACAAACTTCTGGAATATCAGAGTGGGGAATCCCACCTGCACACACACTACAACACCTGCACGTGTCAGATGGTTGCTGAACTTCTTTAGGCACTTCCTCGTGGACTTCCTCATGCACGCGCAGAGCAGCTTTGGAGCAAAAGACCTGATCGCATGATGTACAAGGATACTCGCCATCATCGTCTTCATCGTTCTCATCCTGCCCATTCCTTTCCACTTCTTCCTCTTGCTTGGTTTCCATCAGAGCAGGTAGATTTTTGGTTCTCGGTCTACCTCTCTTTGGTCGTATTTCTTGGGAAGGTCTGATATCCTTAGGTGCCTTTAGGTCGAACCCAGCTGTGTCAGCACCAGTCTGGGTCTGATGGAGAGCGGTGCAGTGTTTGAAATGCGCCCAGCGCGTCAGATGGTGCGGGAACTCTTTTCCGCAGTGGCGGCATGGGTACGTCTCACCTTTCTGCCTTTTTCTGATAGCTTTCCCCGAGTTCTCCTTTCGCAGAACTTTCTCCTTTATTTCACGACGGTGTTCCTCTCTCCTGTGCCGGTGGAGCAGTGATGTTTTAGGAAATGATTTGTCACAGGAACGGCATGGAAACAACATACTTGAGAGGAGAACTTTCTTCTTCTTCGTTCTGCGATGGTGTTCCTCCTTCCTGTGCCGTTGGAGCAGTGCTATCTTAAGAAATGATTTGTCACAGGAACGACATGGAAACAACGTCTTCGTGTCGCTTTTCATATGTGCGGGGGAAAAGCGCATGTGGCAGGAGAGTCCAGCAGAAGAGCGGAACGTTCTGGAACACAAAGTGCATGCAGAAAGACACTCGCTGACGCTTGGGCTAGATGGTGGCAAGGAGGCATAGGAAGGTGAAGGAGGTTTGAGAGCCTTTGCGGGCTGACAGCCACCGGCCTGCTGGTGGTACAGCAGCTCTTGCTTGTGGCTGAAGGCTTGTCCGCATGGGGCGCACGCATAGGGGCTGCCGTCTTGACTGAAGGGATCTTCTGGGCGACATGGGCCTGAAGGTTCACTCCCGCAGGAAGGGCACGAAGAACTCCTTGTGGGTTTCCCTCTGCACGTCTGGCACATAGATGAGGCACCAGGGCACTTGTGTAGCTGCAAACTAGAGAGCAAAGCAAACTTTTGGCCACAGCGTTCACAGCAATGGAGCTTTTGTAGGGCGTGCTCTCTTTCCTGCTGATGCACAAGGCTGTTCATTTCGGACAATTCACGGCCGCAGTCTTTGAGGATGGAGGAAGACGCCTGTGGTTTTGGTTTGTACTCCATGCAAGTGATCAATTGAGCCAGTTTTGAGATGGTGTCTGACATTGGTCTGGACCTAGTGGATATCTGATCACCTTTTGCTCTATTCCAGTTGCAATGTACGCGATCCATATTGCTATATTTGAAAAGACCAAAAAAAAAAAAAAAAAGAAAGAAAGTGAATTAATGGCATTCAATCAAAAATCATTTAATTTCCATTTATTTATTTATTTTTATGATTTTGTAAGAAACATTCTTCTTGTGCTCACCAATGCTGTATTTATTTAAATAAAAGTAAAGTAAAAGTAGTAATATTATCACAATGTAAAATAACGGTTTAGTGATACACTATCATTAAAAAGTTTGAAGATTAAAAAAAAAGAAAGAAATGTTATTCAGCAAGGACACCTATTAATCAAAAGTCATAGTAAAGACATCTATAATGTTACATACGATTTCTATTTCAAATTAATTCTGTTCAGTGAACTTTCTATTCATTAGAGAATCCTGAAAAAACAAAACAAAATATTAAGTAGCAAAACTGATACTCAACAGTGATAATAATAATAATAATAATAATAATAATAATAATAATAATAATAATAATAATAATGATAATGATAAAGAAAGAAGAAGAACCATTATTAATAATTGATAATAACAGAGGACCAAATTAGCATATTAGAATGATTTCTGATTCTGAAGGATCATGTGACTGAAGACTGGAGTAATGGCTGCTGGAATAAATTACTATAAGTATAAAAGTTTTTAAACTGTAATGCAAGAAAATATTTACATACATGACTAGGAACAAAACGATTTTTAAAAATAAGGAAACAAATGGATATGCTTAACTATGTAATGAAGACACCTAGATAAACTAACGTTACATGGAGCATTAAAGCAACTGACACAGGAAGAGTTTACTAGCTGTCTTGCTATACCGCTGACATACAAACTCACCCACTCGAGGACTTTGTATCACTCAAAATGTGTTTCTCGCCCGTCTATGTTGACATTACAGCAAAGGTTTTAAGTTCGTGAACGCAAACTGCACGACGTTTTGAGGTTAGACGCAAACGGACTTTCACTACAACTACCATGCACTTCTGCCAAACTAGTTCAGGCAGTTTTAAGAACTACAACTCCCATCACCCCATATGCACATTTATGACAGTTTATATATATATATATATATATATATATATATATATATATATATATATATATATATATATATATATATATATATATATATATATATATATATATATATATATATATATATATATATATATATATATATAAAAATACATTTTATATGACACAAGAAAAGACTTTAGAAATGGCTTACACGTTTGATTATTTATTCTAAGTGCATTTATCAAGTGCTCAACAGTGTTGTTTTTGTTACCTAAAATGATAAAAATAGTTTTTGTTAATTAAAATAGATCTGAAATAAAATAAAAATATAAGTATTAGATGAAAAACTAAAACTGAAATAAATAAGTGTCAAAAAGCACATAACAAAATTACTAAAACATAAACTAATATTAAAATAAAACAATATGAACAAACAATATCCATAAATACTATAGTAGTCTATATTTATAAGTTTTTAGTACCATTTCTATTTTTTAATGAATGTAATAAGAACGCAAGTAGTAGACTTTTATTATGAAATGTACTCAAACCGCTCAACATCGTCCCCTAGTGAGTTGGAATGAAATCACACCAATCTTATTACGATTATTAATATCTGTTCGTTAATGTCATGGGTTTTATCTACATATGTCATTTATTACGACGATTTAAACAGAATGCGCCAATTTAGAAGTGAAATCATAATATTTTAGCGTTTATGTGACATTGTGTCCTCCTCCGGTCCAGTTGGCGGCAGCTGCACCTGTCCGCACGGTCATACATCAGAACAGTGTGTTCCACATCCACATAACCGGCAGCTTATGAAAGCTTCACCGGTTTAATCTCAATCGGTGTCGGAGGAATCGCAAGAGAAAGGACTATTGTTTCAGTAACGTTAGATGTTTGTCTTGAAGTCAAAGTATGAGACTAGCGCTCACTGAAAAACAGCCGACTCATTTATTCACATAGAGATGACAGCGCGCGTTTGTTTATTACCGTGTTAATCGTGTTATTCGGCATCATTTTACACAAATTGGAAAAGTCGCGCTATTTCATTGATGGCCGTGTCAGGGGGAGCCCGGAGGATCCCGATGGGTGTTCGGACATTCAGTGAATTTCTAGAAATAGCGACCGTTGGTCCGTGTCGCTCCAGCAGCCCGTTTAAATGCAGAGAGAGAGTACAGCGCTGGTCCATCAGGTAAAATGCCGCACTTACAGTTCATAAGTCCGGTTTGAATTATGGAATATATTATATAAACATACAAATATTATATACACCCCACATAAGAGACTTTTATTGAACGAGTGACGTGTCACATCCCTGAACAAAACGCACCTCACAAAATTACCATAGTAACATTTCCTAAAAAAATACCATAGTTACAGTAGTTAAGAATCGTGATTATGTTGGGATGTCAGTATTAAAAGCTGTGTTATTTATTATTTTAATGGTGACCATTTTACCCCGATATTATTTTAATAACATGAATGTATGTGTGGCCTTTCCGGGGACCCCCGGGGGTCCTCCAAAGGGTTCAAGAGATTAAAAAGACAAAGCGAAAATGGATAAAGTATACCGAACATTCTAACTCTTTAATTTCTAAATGTTTCTCTCCTTTCTTGCCGTACACATACATTCCAGAATTGTATTTGTTTGCTTTGTATCTTTTTCTAGTGATTTTTATCTTGCTCACTGGGGTTGTAAGGCAGTATTCTTAAAGGGATAGTACACCCAAAAATTATAATTCTGTCATCATTTAGTCACGCTCAAGTTACCTGTACACAAAGGAGGATATTTGGAAGAATGTTTGTAACCAAGGTTTATGCTTTATACAATGGGAATACCATATTTTGTGGACATGTAGTAGTTCCATGAATCATTTGGTATCATAGTATAATGGTATAACCATCGCAGAGCATTCTTGTACCATGGTACCGTCACATGCACTGTATTTATCAGAATCTTGTGTTTCGTATTTGTCCTCTTTTTCAGACACCTGTCCTCATGCGGGATCCTGATGACTCGCTATCCTCGCACTCTCTGTCTCTCCGAAGTGGATTTGACTCCCACTCCTCACAGGAGATCTTTCATCAGCCTCACCAAAAAGAGAAAAGAGTATTCAGAGAGGAGAATACTAGGGTAAGTTGACTTCTACCCTTCCCTAACTGATGCAATTTTTAAAAGTATTTGTATGTATTTTCAATTTGCTATCCTGCTTAATTTTAAAATTGGAAAGATGTACCTGTGTTTTGGACTTTAGGTACTCTATGCAAGAAATGTACGAGGTGGTAGCCAATGTGGATGACTACAAACACTTTGTACCGTGGTGTAAAAAGTCCCAAACCATCATGAAAAGGGCTGGTCACGCCAAAGCCCAGCTGGAAGTGGGCTTCCCTCCGGTTGTTGAACGATACACTTCTATGATAAGCCACGTCCGTCCACATCTCGTCAAAGTAAGTCATCCCGTGTGTGCTTTTCAACACCTTCAGAAACACAAAGTAAGAATTCATAACTCATTTTATTTCACCCCATCCCATTTCAGGCGGTGTGTTCGGATGGTAAACTCTTCAATCACTTAGAGACAATATGGCGATTTAGTCCTGGTATTCCTGGCTATCCTCGTACATGTACGGTAGACTTCTCTGTAAGTACCATTTACAAACTTTTGCATCAACCCAAACTTGGGTCTTCAGCTGACAAAGTTTAAATCCTGTCTGGCTAGTGCGCTTCCCGTAATGTTTACTCATTAGGTCAGCAGGCGGAGAGCAGACAGTCTTTTGTGGCTGTTCAAACACAGCCGACCACATTAGCGTTTACACTACGAAAGTAATCCGGTCAAATGTGTTTCGACACCCTGGATGTGGTTGAAAGTGGACAAGCTGGAAATATTTTAGACCTCATTTACACCCGTATGTAGCGTCATCTACTTGTGATCTGATTGACCCAAACGCATCTTAATATCAGGTGTAAACAGGGCCTTAGTGTGTAATGTTGCTGTTTGAGCATGAAAAGTGTCTGCAAAGTTACAAAGCACAAAGTCACTCCAAAGGGAGTTATTCTCTGTGTCAGTGAGACTCAGCACTGTTTCTGAACTCGTTGAAACACCTCCATTGCAACTCTTGAGTTTTCTTTCAGGAATGAACACTCCTCATTTAAATAATTGCCACCCAAGGCATATGTATAAAAAAAGGGGAAAGAAATAAAAAGTGAGCAGGCCTGGTTGAGTTGCATTAGTAGTGGTAGTTGTCATCGGCATGTCCGTTTTTTTTCCACCCTAAGTCTAACACGTCTAACACGGTTATGGTAAGGGATAATGTGCATCCAGCCGGTTGTTATTGCAGAATAAACCCTGACAGAGTGATCGGGTCTTGCGTCACTCTGAAGGGGTTTATTCTGCGATTAACAACCTCCTGGGTGTACATTATCCCGCTTATTACACGGCTGCTTGTCTCAAGGAAATTACACACAAAATATTGTCTTAAGTTGACATATTTTATTAGCGCTTACACAAAGCTTCCGTGAAGAAAAACAGTTCCAAAAGGCTCAAAGCAGTTATCTATTTCTGAAAAGATTTGTTTTTACCATATTGAAATTAATACTGAAAGGGATAGTTCACCAAAAAATTAAAATTAACCCATGATTTACTCACCTTCAATCCATAGGTGTATATGACTTTCTTCTTTGAGATGAATACAATCGGAGTTATATTAAAAAAGTCCTGGCTAATCCAAGCTTTATAATGGCAGTAACTGTAGCTCTGTTTTTGAAGTCCATAAAATATGCATCCGTCTGTCAAATAACGTGCTCTACATGGCTCCAGGGGGTTAATAAAGGCCTTCTGAAGCAAAGCAATGCGTTTGTGTAAGAAAAATATCCATATTTAAAACTTTATAAAGTAAAGTTCCGGCCGATCCGATCCTATTCCGGCTAATTTTCATATTTTGGTGAACTAACCCTTGAAGTCTTCCATTTGTAACCCGTGGTGGTTAAGTGTTTTTCAGTCACAAGATGGCACCAGACAGTCAACGACAGCGGAGTGACACACATATAAGTAGTACGGGTAACGATAATTCGTAGTACCCGGATGAGCGGTGTGTTATTCACTTTGGCGGTTGTTATCTGAGAAAAACATACCTCTGGAATGCGCGATTGACCAATCAGAATCAAGTATTCCACAGAGCCGTGTAATATGTTTTTTTTTAACATTCAAGTATGAAAACCTATTCTAGTAGACCTCAAAAACAAAATCAAGACTTTGTAAAAGGGCATCATATGGCCTCTTTGTATCAGGCAAACAGACACAAGTGTGTCAGCTCTTGGTGGCAGCAGTTTTATTTTAGTATCATTGTTAGCTCATCCAAAAATGAAAATTCTGTCACTACTTACTCCCCTTCATGTCGTTCCAAACCCATAAGACTTTCGTTCATCTTCGGAACACAAATGAAGATCTTTTTAATGAAATCTGAGAGATTTACGTCCCTCCATTGACAACTACCACTTTGACAATTCACAAAGTTCATAAAGAGATCATAAAACTAATCCAATGAATTGAGCAGTTTAGTCCAAATTTTCTGAAGAGACATAAACACTTTATATGATGAACAGATTGAATTTAGGCTTTTATTCACATATAAACATTGACAGAAGCTCATCCGAACCTGCGTAAACACAAGAATAAACCTCATTCTTATTGGTTCTCCCACGTCAAGCAAACATGCTTGAGCTTCCATTGGTTTACGACAACTGATGTTTGAGTTCATGAATGTTTGTGTGAATAGCCTAAATTAAATCTGTTCATCACTTTAATGTGTCATAGAAAATTGGGACTAAACTGTTCAATTCATTGGATTAGTTTTATGATCTCTTTATGAACTTTGTGGATAAATTATCTTCGCTCTCCGTCAAAGTGGTAGTTGCGTAGCTGTCAATCGAGGGACAAAAATCTCTCAGATTTCATCAAAAATATCTTCATTTGTGTTCCGAAAATCTGAAGGTGAGTAATTAATGACAGAATTTTATTTTTGGGTGAACTAACCCTTTAATATAGTACTATAGTATTTATTATTATTTTTAATTAGTTGTTGTTAGGGCTGCACAATATATCGAAATTATTGAAATATCGCAAACGTACATATCGCGATATGCATATCACAAGGGCACGCGATATCTGAATGATTTGAATACGCTACTTCAACATTGTGAAAAGTGTACGTTTTAGGTTGACGCATATAGCAGAGAATAGACTGGGCACACGGCTGTTACTTATGTGACTTGCTTGACGTTAAAAAGAGTTATTAAATGCAATACCTTGCGAAAAACAGCTCGCGCTGTCGCGTTGTCTGACACGCACTGAAAGCGTGTGATCCCTTCAGTTCTGTTTCGTGTCTTGTTACACACTAGAACTGTCAAATACACACACAGTTATGTCAAAATAGCTGTCTTGACGAGTATTCATGTAAACACAGTCGGTTATGCTTTAAGTGAACGATATCAGTTGGGGAAAGAAACCGGATGTGTGTCAATAGGATCCGTGCATTAGCTCTTAAAGTGACAGCCTGCTAATACAGTAAACCACGTCTAAGTCAAGCAAAGAGTTTTTGGTATTTAAATATTATCATTACATTTTTAGTTATATATATTGTCAGATTTGTGACATACATTTTTGCTAAAACGCTGCTGGTCACTTTCAGAAGTTGTAGCGATGCTTTATTTTCCCAGAAAGAATGTGAAACACACAAATGGTATTCTCAGTTTTTAAATAATTTTTAAAATATAATTTAAATAGATTTTACACACTTAAAGCAATATCGCATTATTTAATAAGGTATTGCATATCACATTTTTCTTCATCACATAGTTGTTGTTATTTTGTTAGTATTATTAATTTTGTTGTTTTGGTCAATTTTATTATTATTATAGTTTTTATTTATTTATAATACTTTAAAAGAAAATTAGAAATGTTTAAAACAACCAAAAGAAAATAAATTGAAATGTTCAGATTTAACTTAATGTTGATTTCAATGTAGTTATTGTTTATTTCTAAATTTCCAAATATCATTTAATAGTTTTAGTTAATAACACTGGTGGACGGCAGCCGTTTCTAGGGTGGGACTGTTGAGTGTTTGTTAGGAAGCAAACCTACCATGTCTGTAAATGTGTCTCTTTCTCTCTCTGGATGTCGTTGGCTTCCCCCAGATCTCGTTCGAGTTCCGTTCACTGCTGCATTCGCAGTTAGCAACCGTGTTTTTCGACGAGGTGGTGAAGCAGATGGTGGCGGCGTTTGAGCGGAGAGCGGGCAAACTGTACGGGCCCGAGACGAGGATACCCCGCGAGCTCATGTTTCACGAGATCCATCAAACGTGAGGTGCATCATCACACTGGACTCGTCTGCATCTGGAACTCACCAAACTCTTTATCGCATGACAAATCACATCACTAGATTACATTGGGATGGTACGATGGATACCATTTACTTTACATAGACAATATTTCAGTTCATTCGAGGTATTGCACCTAAAACTTGTTTCTTTTTGGTTGCTTTTTGACTGTGAATGAAGATTGATTTACTGCAGCTCTGAACGGTAAGATTTAGAAGTTGAGGAGCAAACACTCGGTCGTTTCATTAGGGTTTCATCTCGTTTACATGTTCTTTCCTGCTATGGGTTTGTTGGGGCCAAATCTGAAGAACTTATTACTGAAACTGAAAGGAACATTTTAGGTGAAATCTGTCGCACGCTGTTGATTACCACACAAAATCAATTTCGGTTCGTTACCTCAGTTTTTAAAACACACAGCACGACCGTTGTTTACTTGCCTCGCTGTAAACTCGCAGCTTCCACGCATATTACGGTTTTAAGTCGATATTATTTTCGGTGGTATACAACTAGATTTGAATATAGTGAGAATTCAAAAGGGTTGAATTTGAACACACTTGCAATGACCTACTTGACTTTCACACGGCACTGAATTTATATTATATTCATCTCAAGAAGTCACACTCGAGGCGCGTGGCTTCAGTCACAACTGTAAATATAATGAATAATAAATTATACAGTTAAAGTATTTCTCCCACCTAAATATTTATCCTTATAGACAACAAAATAAACTTTGTTTATAGAAGTAGCGTATTGTAACGAAGGTGAATTTAGAATGATATTTAGCATACTTTTGCTTTCTTTGGATGCATTCACGCAAACTCAGGGCTTTGGAGAAATCCAAAAGGAAGAAATGTAAGAAGTCAGCGTGTTGTTCCCTGATTGTGCCTGTTCATGTAGACTGTGCCATTTTTGTTTTGTTGCTACGTTGATGTCTGTTTAAACACTACTTTATTCATGCGATTTCTTCGAAAAGCTACAGGATACAAGCATAGCGAACTATTATTTTATGAGATTTTATTTTTAGCCATTTCAATGCCTTATCTAAGTGTTCATGGCATTTATAAATGACTTCAAATAACGTTGAGCATTGTAATTGTCGAGATGCCGATTGATCATTTTGATGATGTTGCTCTATCAAACACCCAGTCTTCCATGGAAATAACGTCACCGTCAGATTTGTAGGGTGTATCATTAAAAAAAATATATTGTTAAATGTCTGTTAAGTGAGAATGTTTGGTTGAACAACGGTGAATAACAACCAAAGACATGATCAGTGCTTCATAAGAGCAAGAAAAGCACAGTTTTAGGAAACAAATTCTCTATGAAATGAATGTTCTGTTCTGTAAACCTTAATTGTTGTCAGTGTTATAACCTTGCACAAGCATTTATTTTAATTTGAGAATCTATAAATTTATTTCAAAACGTATGCGTGTGGATTCATTTGGAAGCGTGTTGGATTTGGATATGCACTGACCCTTTTGTTTTCTTTCTTACCTCCAAGTTTTAGCACATTGCTAGATTTTTTTTTCAACTGTGTCACGGCTGAGGAGATACAGGAGTACTTGTGAAAACATAACAGTGGTGAACACCAAGGGAACAAAGAATACAACGTGAAGCTGGCAGTGGAGGTTGAGGAAATCTGAGTAAGGCTGTGGTATCTGGGTCATGTATTTATAACAGCGTGAGAGACTATAGTAAGAGTTTCTGCCCTGACCTGAAGATGTTTTCCATGCAGATCGTAACACAGAATTCACCATTAAAACTGAACTTGAATAAACTAATCCATTGATTCTTTCCCCGCCATTGATTTTTAAAGTCGCCGGCCACTGCCATTTTGATCATCGTCACAAGTTTCAAGGCACCCCAGAAGGTTCAATTGTAATTGCGGTTACTTCTAGTCAGTAGAAAGTCTGCTGGGGAGCATCAAAATAAAGTGTTGGCAGATATTAAGCAGACAGTCTACTAATAGGGTAACCCGGGGTAAAGATGACCCCACCTTAATTCTTTCTCCTGACTGAAGATGGCACATCATCTCATCTCAGTACTTTTGATGAATGTCTTTGCTATTTTTAATTGTCATTTCGCCTGGATATCAACATTTGTGAGATTTAGTCTGCCAACAATGACTGATGTCATTTTGCGTCTCTGGAAAATAGTGATCTATGACATTGTATTGTTGAATATCAAGGGTTTTGTGTCTATTTGTTAATGAGGGACACGTGCTTTTAGATTTGTGGAGTAAAAGTTGTAGTTTTTATTTTGAAGTAAAAAGATACAATTAGACTACTGGGGTAAGATGACTCAATAGTACTTCAAATTTAACTTCAAGTTGCAAAGACAACATTTCTAATTGTCATTTAAGTTTCATATTTATATTTTGATTACTGACGTTTTTAATCGTTTTAGTTACCAATAACAAAACTGCTCCAATGTTGTTCGGTTCCCAGTGTTCTTCAAAATATGTGTTCTGCAGAAGAAAGCAAGTTGTAGAGGTTTGGAATGACATGAGGATGACAAGTTTTCATTTTTGGGTGCACTATCCCTTATATTTTGGTTAAGCATTTATTCCTTAAAAAAAAAAAAAGTTTAGACATTCCAAAGCTATCAAAACATGGCATTTCTCTGCCTGTATCAAACAGCACCCAGATTTAACTTCATCTGAATGTGCAAATATAAATGAGCATCATGAGGGGATATTCCAAATACATGAAAGTTAATTCATGGAACCACTAAAGAACCTTTATTTAACCCTCATACTTCCCTCGGGTCATCTTGACCCTAAACTCATTTTTAATATAAATAAATGAGTGTTCATCAGAGTGGTTCAAGACCTTAGGACTTTTGTCACAATTGGACCAGGAAAACACACCACAAAAAAAAAAAGTTTATATGGTTGTAATAAAAGTAACAAATCCTTCCCTCGCGGGTCAATCTGACCCCCTTAGGAATTAATTGAATGCAAGGAATGCTTCAGTATACATGGAAATCCTAAACAACAGACACACCAAAATGACCCATTGTGAGATATTTTGAGCTGGTTATGGGTGTATTATTATTATTAATAGTTATTTTAAATTCAAGCTGAAAGAATGTGCTTAAATTATATTATGTATTGATAAAATCTAGAAATTTCTTAGGTAAGGATTGGTTACAGAATGCAAGGAGAGTTAATGTTACACTGGCAATTACATTATGGACAGCTGAATGGTAGAATAGGATCCAATTTGATTAATATCGGAATCTTATGCATATAAATACAAATGAAAGTGATTCATGTTGAAAAAGAAAAATCCTCAAGGTTTTGTTAAAAACATTTATTGGTTTTCCTTTTTTTTTGTCAAGTTTTCCCATTTTTGTATTTCTTATTTGTTTACCTAAGCTTCCTCCCCCACCTCCCTCCCCACACAATCAATCCAGACACATTTGAACCCCATTCTTTTGTTCCCCTCCCCATTTTACCTTGGTGGATTCGACTTCAACCAATTCTCTCCATATTCACATACCTCATTATTTAAATTAACCCAAAGGAGCATAACCCAATAGGGCACGGCAAACCAGACAAATAATTTCACGCTATTAGATGAGTGGGGTTATACGCACAGAAAATGAAGATTGGGGGGGGAAAGTGCCATTGGAGTGCTTATGGACCGACTAGCCTAAATCGCTGCTAGATTATCCAAAAACAACCTGAGAGCAGGACCCACAGCAGAGGTCACATCCGACCAGCTCATGTACAAGTCATGTTTTAAATTGCATTAAAGGTATAGTTGATTTAAAATAAAGGGTTAAGCGAGTCATAGATGGTTATGGTTTAGGTATGGTGAGACTGTTGATATGCAGTTCATACATTCAAACTATATTTACATAAATAAATAAAAACACAAATTATGTATACCTACACAAAATGACAGCTCTTTACACAAGACATCATTCTTCAAAACGCGGAGGAAAAAAAAGGGGGAAACTAAAACTAAACAGGTAAAAAGATGGCAGATTTTGAACGCTTTTGGATGAATATACAAATAAGTGCCACAAATTCGACTTGCTCTCAAGTTGGTACACGAATCAGCTGCGACTACAATAACTTGTGTAATGACACAAATCTTTAACAAATCAAAGCCAATATGTCCACTGATGAAATAAAGAGGGAGGGGTTGTGGAAGAACTGGTTATTTTAAATAAGGGCACCACATGTGCCAAACAACATACAGGAAGATGAAGAAGATTGGTTGAAGTCAAGGGGCAGTACCCTTTTAAACAAATATACAAGCTTCCCAAGTTGAACTGAACTCATAGAATCAATTCTATTGAGAGAGGACCATTTTGCCATCATGGAGTGCTCTTACAAGGAAAAACTTGATGTTAGCTAGATGAACGCAGAGTCAAACTTCGAATTATCGCACAGGCCTGGAGCAGTGGTTTCTTTTTTTTTGACGATTAATTTCCTCGCACAAACAGAGGTTTAAGTGAACATCTGATCTTGGGAGAGTAAAAATACAAGACTAAAACTGAAATAGTTGGCATGACAGCTGAGGATAGGATTTATTTACATACTAGGTGAACTAACTCTTCTGAACTAGTATTCAATAGTCATTCTTCGTTTAATTAAAAGAGAAGTGATTTCAGGGAAGATATCTTACTCTCGGCTGTGTTCTTGGACAATAACACAGCCTTTTCCAGCAAACCACCCCACTACATCCATAGCTGCGTCATTCAAACTGGTCATTCATTCGGTCTGGAAAAATCGGCAAGAAATGCAGGAAAACTGAAGAGGAGTGACCACAAGCGATGATTGTGTAATGCATCTACACATTTCCTGTGAAAAAGTAGCTGTAATTGTGTTTTTGGGAATGAAAGACTAATAAGAGTGTAAATGGGATGTGTAATCTTGACATTATATATATATATATATATTAATAAAGGCCCTTTTTAGATGAAATTTAAAAGTGTACTGTCTCTTTGAATCCCTTAGCCCGGAGGCTTGTTTCTAATAGTTTAAGCTCCTCCCCTTCCTGTTCTCACTCCGCTGGCATGGTCTCTCCCTCTCTAGCCTGATTTGGCCCCAACTAGAGTCATGAGTCCGTCCGTGCTCATGGACTTGGGACGCTCCAGAGGGAAGCCAAGCGCTCTGCTCCACACCAGCTGGGCGAGGACGCCCAAAGCCCGGGATACGCCGAACAACACAGTGTAATAGTTCATCTCAGTCATGCCATAATACTGCAAAACACAAAATTAAAAATGAGAGATGATTTCAACAGCCTGAAAAATATATTAGATAAATACATGCACACATACATGCATACATGGTTATTTTATGACATTTTAACTGCAAAAATAGGATAAAAATGTTATATGGTAAATAAACTAATTACATATTCAATAGAATAAGGGAATAAAAAAAAAAAAATCATACAGAAATATATTTTAGGGGCACTTGACAAAAATGATACAGATCTGTACTAAAAATCACAGATCTTTTAAATCACATTCGTGTTTTATAGGATGATTTTCTGGTGTCTTACTTGCAACAGGACTCCGCTGTGTGCATCTACGTTGGGCCAGGGGTTCTTGGCTTTGCCCTGCTCCAGAAGCACATTGGGTACGATCTTGTAGAGTTGAGCTACCAGCTTGAACATGGGGTCATTGGGAAGGTGCTTGAGGGCAAACTCACGTTGACAGGTGTAACGGGGATCTGTCTTCCTCAGCACAGCATGGCCATAGCCTGGCACCACCTGAATAAATGACAAGAGAGAGAACAATCAGTGTGAATAATCACCCATTATATTTTGATCCTTCTGCAAACCCCATATTTTGTATGTTCATGCATTCCCTATTGAAACAGGAAGTTAGAACATATCAAAAGGCACTCACTCTGCCTGATTTGAGTGTGTTCCAAATGTAATCTCTCATTTTCTCATCGGACACCTCACCACCGAGCTCCTTCTGTAGGGCTGTCAGCCACACCAGCACCTCCTACAGGACAGAGGGGGAAATGCATGAATGAAATGCAAAGCTGGTTAGCATTTCATAACCATATGTTCTGTGCAACACTAAGCATATTAAGGCTCAAACCTGATTGGCCAGTCCGTGCAGGGGTCCGGCCAGGCCATTCATAGCAGCACTGAAGGAGAGGTAGGGGTCAGATAGGGCACTGCCTACCAGGTGACTAGTGTGCGCGCTGACGTTTCCACCCTCATGGTCACTGGAAAGAAACAAGCACACAAAAATGTTAAGGTTATGGTCAAAGATTGTAGACAGGCAAACTAACACAAACACATGAGGGCAGACTTGATTCATTTGAATATTCTATACAAAATGTTTTCTTGCTGACTGAACAATACGTGTACAGTCTGAAGTCACTGCCAGAGGGAGATTTAGAGATATCAGTAAACCTTTAAGTAGCAAGTCAGGCACCACACGATCATTTTTCAAAATATAAAGTTCATGAGGTGTGTTCGTTTAATGCCAATAATCGTTAGAGAACTTAAATACACAGATGTTTTGGGGATTTGAAATACAATATTTAAAAGTAGATTTTTATTATTAATTTAAGTAGTTTAATAATTACTTAAAGGCTACTTATGTGCTTCAGTTGCATCCATTTAATCAGCATTAAAAGTGATAACAGCTTTTGTTAGCGCAGATTGGAGTTTAGACTCACCAGTCTAAAGTCCTATTCAACATTGCTGTGTATTAAACATATCTTGATTAATCTATTAATTATTTATTCATCCACATCTTGATCAATGATCATTGCAAAACTTAGCAGGGTTTAGCATGTTCCTGCACAGGAAGTTAGAGCAAATTGTTGGCCTTTATTACACCACAGCTCTTCACTTCATTTTCAGTTTCAGTTTGTGGAAGTTATTCTATGAAGAGCCAATTTACAGTATTGTATTTGTGCTTTTGATGTTTAATGGGCGAATGATCCAGTTTGATCATAGACATCAGGCGCATTCAGGTCTCCACTGGAAACACAAGCTTTTCTCCCTGAGGCTGAGGTAAAAATCTTGACAACTCATAGCGAGCACTAGAGATTTTCTGAGGACAATCACAAAGGTTAAAAGTCCAAGCTGACCTCATTCCTAATGAGTGCCTAGAACTAAACCGTGGAGGATTTTATGACAAATGAGTGAGTTTGTAGGTCATCACCTGTGAATGGTGAGGTACAGCCTCATGAGTTCTGTGAACTGTGGCTCGCTGTAGCCCAGCATGTTGGTGAAGTTGTGTGACCAGTCCAGGTTGGAGTCGATGGCACCGATGCTGCTGCCTTCACGGTACAAGTTACGATAAATCTTGGCCGCCACGCAGGGGAGCTTGGCGATCAAGTCCATGGAGTCTTCGTACACAAACTACACAGAAGTGGCGTGAATACTTGTTAATGTATCATTTGCTTTAGATAGCAAATAAATATCTTAGTCAATAGTCATTTTAGTCTTATTTTCATGTTTATCTTTACGCGCTTAACCTTTAAAGTTTCTAGAACAAATATTTTCAACGACTCACCTCCCAGTACTTGGCCTTGTTAACTCCCTCAGAGTAAGCACGAGCAAAACTGCTCTCACTGTTCAGAGCCGTGATGGTGGCGCTGAACTGAGACATAGGGTGCAGGTTGGTGGGGAAGTTGTCGAGCATGGTGACCACATGAGAGGGAAGGGCAGCGCGCTTAGCCCACTCCTTAGACAACCAGCTCACCTGAGGAAACAGCCGACAAATAGTAAAATTTTTGGAAGGAAAGTCATTTTTGTGTAAAGTTATTACGTGGGTATACTGTATATATAAAACAAGACTCAAGAAAACAAAAATCACTTACAACGACAAGGAAGCTAGCTGAAACTAGTTTTAGCTACAAAATTATTTTGGTAAGCAATCATGTAAGTGGGATGATTTTTTCAGTTTTTTGTCAGGATCCTAAACACGTCAGTCTTATTTTGGGAGAAATACAGACTGACTGTACATTTTCCTTTACCTAATATTAAGATCTACGCAAAGATAGCCAGAACAAAACTCTTTGTTTCTCAATAGATATTTTTGGATTTTTGTCTATGGCTGCCTGTTTAGGGTATTATTTTTGGCAGAGGATCAGTAGAGAAAGAACAGGGGGAAAAAAGGGAAACAGAATCAGGAAAATGTTAAATGTGTTAAAGCACTCTAAGGCCACATGTCCACCAAAGCGTTTTAGCCAGCTGAAGACACTAGGTGCGCTGCTACAGAAAAGAGAAATTGAGAGCGTTTTGGCAGCAGAGCGGGGGTTTTTTGGGGTTTTTTTTCCCCAGTTGAGAATCTTTTCTTGCTATGATACGGAAAATCCACGGAAGTGTTACTACTATCTGATTTCACAGATAGTTGGTTTCTGTATTGATTCTATATAAAAATGCAGATACAATGTGAAGTATTTGCTCGGTCTCTTGTTTTAAATGATTTTGTTGGGTTGGTCGGTGTTGTATTTGCCCCGCCCCTCCTCCACTGTGATTGGTCAGCTGGGTAAAAAGTGACAGTGATGAGTGCTGCGTTTTACTCAAAGTTGAACATTCTTCAACTCTCTGCGACCAGTAAAAAATGTTCAGCGCCCTGTTGCGCTCATGGCGTTCTAAAAACGCACGCTCCCATTGAAAACAATTGTATATGCCAGCCAGCCACGTGAAAAAGCACTTTGGTGGACACACGGCCTAAATGCTAAGCCACGGCTCTGCCAATATTTCCTCCATTACACCCTGAATTTCTTTGACGGGTAACACGGCGGTGAATATGAATGCATTCCTCCTCACCTGCTCCTCAGTGGGCACCTGTCCTGTGATCAGCAGCCAGAACAGACCCTCTGGCAGCGGCTCCTCTCCACCAGCAGCCTTGGGCAACAGCTGCTGACATTCTGGAATGCTGTAACCACGGAAACGGATGCCCTACAGATGCGATCGATAAACACAGGGAGGGCATCAGTACATACGACTGAATTAAGTAAACAGTGAGAACTGCAGTGTCAAACTCTGAGAAGGTTCAGGGGTTAGTAGGATAAATACTAACCCAATGTATATATTTATCCAAAGCACCATGGTGCCACTTTCTATTTTTATCTTACAGCAGCACAGTTGTACTATGTGCAAATGAGCTTCTATGACATCATTCATGGTACATTTTCAAAATCTAAAATTAGAATTTTACACGTCAAGGATAAAAGTTCAAAGCCCATTGACGGCTCAATTATTATTATTATTATTATTATTATTATTATTATTATTATGGAAGACAGGAGCTTAGTCCCGTTTTGAATTATAACACTAAAATAGTACATATGACAAACAATAAATATTTAGTCATAAATACTACTGTATTTCTAATAAGACTTATTAATATTATAATTTCATAACCCTTAGCATTGTGACAGGCCTATAAAAAGTATTACATTTATTTATAATTAACAAATGTTTAAATAAATATAACCTGGTTTAAGCTACATTTTAACAATACCAGGTTGAGACATGACTGATTGTGTGTGTGCGTGCTCACCTCATCAGGGTCGAGCACAGAGGTCTCGTACACTAAACCCTTCATGCCTCTCATTCCTCCATAAACCTGTAAAAAAGAAAAACAGCACTCTAACATTACCGAGATACTTCCATCAACAGTCTTTTCTGAGTCCCCTATCTCTCATCTTGTGTCATATTTTGAGTAATAATACCCCTCAGATGCAGTTTAGTCTGCACAAGACCACATGACTCAGCTGAAAGAACAACCACGAGATCAGCAACTCTCACACCATAGCCTGAAGGTCCTTGAGAAAACAGTCATCCAATCAGAGGGCAAAAAAATTGTGTTTGTGGGGGTGTGCAGCACCACATCATGAGAGATAGAACTGATCAGGCATGTTAGGCAACACTTGCTCATGTCATCAGTCAGGCGAAAGGGGTAATATATCCTAAATTTAAGCCAATGACTCCCAACCAGGTGTACCAGATACTTAGTAATTGTATTAATTAAGTATATTAATTAACATATTCAGTAATATTAATGATAATCCTGAATGATATCCATTAAAATACGAGTAACTAGGAAACATTTCTGGTTCATGTTGATAAAGGGGCATTTGAGTCTTAATGGGGCTTAAAGGGTTAGTTCACCCAAAAATGAAAAATCTGTCATTAATTACTCACCCTCATGTTGTTCCTCCCCGGAACACAAATTAAGATGTTTTTGATGAAATCAGAGATAAACCTATAAACAGCAACGCCGTTAACCACTGTCAAGGCCCGGAAAGGTAGTAAAGACATTGTTAAAATGGTCCACATTGTAAACACAGTGCAGCAATTCTGTGTTCTACATTTACATTTATGTCAAAGTGACTTACATTGCATTCACATTTTTACATTTTGTCAGTTCTTGCTTTCCCTGGGAATTGAACCCATGACCTTGGTGTTGCTAGCACCACGCTCTTATTGTTTGAGCTACAGGAAAGCTGGCTCCTGCGTCAGCACCACACGCATGTGTCATGGTGTAGTCACATGGACCATTTTAACAATGTCTTTACTACCTTTCTGGGCCTTGAAAGTGGTAATGGCGTTGCAGTCTATGTGGGGTCAGAAAGCATGGATTTCATAAAAAACATCTTAAATTGTGTTCCGAAGATGAACGAAGGTCTTATGGGTTTGGACCGACATAAGGGTGAGTATTGACAATTTTCATTTTTGGTTGAACTAATCTTTTAAAGGTTAGAAAACGTTAATTTAAGCAATAAGGTGCAGTAAATATCACGCTTAAAGGGTGTTGTTTGTCCCGACAGTCATGGGTTGCAGGTGTTACGTTTACAATACAGCACAGCCTTATTGCTTTCACACAACAGTTAATACATGATAAAAAAAATAAAAACTATTCTAAGCATAAAATGCCATCCTTCTGCTAAAAGAGAATATGTGATATGTAAACAAAGTGTGAGTGGTGCTGCAGTGAATGACTAGAATGCTGTGATTGTTAAACAACAAAAAATTGTTAATTTGTTAATTGACAAAAAAAAAGTTGCTTTGGCAAGTAACTGAACAAATGAGTTTAAGTTCTACAAACACCCTTACAGACATTATTTACAGTGATGTTTCTCTCACCATGTCCACCGTTATCTGACCAATTGGGGTTTTGCCATGCTGCTGTTTGAAGTTCTTGATCCTGCTCTGTTCTTTAGGGATGAGGTCTGCCAAGACGTCTTTTAAATTCTGCATGAAGTCAATGGAAAAAAGGTCAGTTTTTGGTTAGTAAATCTGGCACAAACAGATTTAACGATTTACACGCATTATAAAAGACAAAGCGCTTTTGAGGTTCTAGACACAGACATGTGATAGTGACTCAACCTTTCAAAAGCAAGGCTGTAATCTTATCTCAGTAGTGCAATTAACATCTAAAGTTTGGTTCTGGCTGTGATCATAGATCCAGGATCTGAAATTATGCAGATACATACCGTGGATGCGCTGACATTTCTGGCAGCCACAACAACGCATGCTGCATTCTGGAAGAGAAAAGAAAATAACTGATGAAAGGTGCAAAGTAGAGGACGTTCATCATTATCACAAAACCAGGGTTAACAGAGATTTCACTGCAGAAGGCCTGTAAACAGCTGCAATGCAGGCGACTTTAGTCGCACAATGCTAAACGCGTCAGTTGCCAAGGCAATGCCTTTTCTTTGGATTCAAATTGCGCCGCTTCTTATTACAATACGTTTTGCTGGACCAAATGTTTTCAACTGGGTCTGAAGTCAAAAGCCCAGAAAACAGTTACATCTACAGTGATAGAGCTTACTACATATAACCTTTGAAGTATTTCTCTATCATCGATCACAACTTTGCCCATTAGCAGCTGTTGTATTCTGTCCTAAAAAGTTACAGCACAATTATTACATAGACAAGAGTGCTAGAGCAACTAGATGGTGACCATCACCACTGTGCCACGGATCACGATTGCCTTATGTGGGATTCAATGCTACAAATATAAAATGCAGAGATATATGACCTAATACAATTTAATTATAGCAATAAGACATCATGTAATGATAATATTTCACATTAACACAAAAGGAGCCTTGTGCAACACAATGAATTCTGCAAAGACAGATGTATGGATCCAAGCTAATTCTATTACAGGATTCCTTCAGGAAGAATGATAAGTTTTTCCTGTATGGCCCAACACTTTCCTACATCAAGATACAACCTTCATTTCTATATATAGCTTTAGATTAAGAGCCCTGTCTGATTGACACACGGCAGGACCGGAGATAAACTGCCACTGCAGAATGACTCAAGCACGGACGTAAAGCCGGGTTAGATTGGCAAGGCATGTGGGGAGAGATGAAGAGGAGGGGACTATGATTCTCTTAACAGAACATAAAGTCAATGGAATCATCATTAATCCTCCACACTCAAACTGGCAGCTGTTTGTAGCATTTAGCTGTGGGTTGTAAAGATGTTTAGAAAGGTTATTCACCTCTGATTATTAGTTTATATTATTAAATAAATCACCTAACAACCAAATACAATGTCAGTGAGTATTACAGAGAAGCAGTGCTCACAATGATGAGCCAATATTAATATTCTGGCTGATACTGATAAGCCAATAATGCTAAAATTATGATTATTAAAAATAAAGCCAATAACTACAAGTGACAATGTATAGGGACGTGCGAGACTAGTCGATTAAACGTTAGTGCTGCTGCTAGTCGACTTGGAAAATACTAGTCGTTCACCATTCTTTTGGTTTTGCTTTATTTATTTATTTTACCAAGGCTGCGTTTAAGCTACCGTCTAACTACTAATGCTACAGCGTGAAATTAATATATTTTAAAAAAAAGTGTATATCTGCAGCAGAAAACAAAATAATGGCTAATGTTGCTTAATGAAAGTTTAATATACAATGATCATAATGCAAGCAAGGCCAACATCACATTTATCGGACCTATTTTTAGTGGCATTCAGTATGAGATTTGACTGTTCATAGATTAAGTTGTCTTTCAAATGGATCACATATACAGACTGTCTCCGGTGGGTGGGGTTAGACTAGTTGGATGCAAAATTTGTTTAAATGGTTATGAAATTAGTCATTGCACACATCCCTAATAATGTACAGTATGGGGAAAAAAATTGGATGTTCCTTCTAAGATTTGCAAAAATTACACAATATGATTTGCGTTAAAGCATTAGAAAGAGGCAAACTATTTAAAATGTAAAAAGAGTAAATGAGTGTGCACAATTAAGTAGCTAATATTGATATACACACAAACTCTCTAACATTGCCCTTGAATGTACTAATAATATATTATTGAATAAAAAAGAAGTGAAAAAGCTTAAAAGGTTATTATAGTCATAGTCTTTCATATCCAAAACAAACAGCACAAGAGAGAATACAGGGGAAACAAGCATACTTTGCTTTCACTTGAAGGGTCAGACTAAGACTGGGCAATTGAGATGGATTATATAGGGAAATGACTGCACTTTGAACAAGAGCCAACACTTCCTACACCGTGAGCCTCTTGATCGCCATGCAAGTCAGTACACTGACACCAGACACCCGTCACTCTGCTCTACAGCTAGAGATTTCTCTCTATCCAGAAATAAAGAGCAGCCGGACACACCTTGCATAACATACAGTAGCTGTGTGACCAGAAAAACAATCCAATCAGGTTTAGAGCTCATTTATGGGGTGGCCTTTATTGTTGTTGATAAGTAACTGCTAGTCTGACCTTCCTTCAAGTCTACGGCCGTGTGTAATCTGTGGGAAAGGTGAGGCTACTGGCAGCTGTTAGTTTGACCCCAGTGCAATGAAGAGGAGGGCGATGACATAAGCCTCTGTACTGTAGTAGCTGAATTCCTAAATGAAAACGATTCTACAATGTCTATTTGACAAGTACGTTTGACGTACAGTCACAGCGGAACTTTTGAATCCACATTGCCCCGCCGCTGAGCCAGAAAGCGTAGTTGACGTATAGGTATGAAACAGCTTCACAACTAGTATTTTCAACCTACTGTAGCGATCCAAATAGAGTAAATCACCTTTTGAAAGTAACAACGCTTAAAAAAAATTAATTCTAAATAAATTACACTTACGCCAGTAGGTGGCAACAAATGACTGTTAAAATGAATTTGTCATTGAATCATTCATTCAAGAGATGTTTAAAAATGGCACTATTGCAGCCAGCAATGAAACGAGGGAAGTATTTAAGAGTGATTCATTGAATCATTCAATCAAACCGATTTTAAAACAAATTAATTCAATATTTTTTTAAATAGACTGCATTAGACTTATTAGAATGCATTAAACTGCATTAGACTTGTATATTAGAATTAGACTTAACATTTTATCAGAACCTCTAGTAAATTATGTTATTTTGTTTAGTTGTCTATTCAGAATCATGGGAGGTTGATCTTTATTTGAAACAAAGAATTGTGCAGGTGAAATGTAAAACATAAAATAGCATAATGTAATAAGCTGATACAATATATTATAACATTGTTCCCCTTTTAATTGCCAGCCTTGCATAATTTATAACATTTTTGTGAATTTTGTAGTATTTCACTAGCTTTGTAAGGAGAATTTCACAAAACGTAAAAGGTCTCTGCAGTTTGCAAAAAAAAAAAAAAAAAAAAAAAAAAAAACTTAAAAAGCCACAATATGTAAGATTTTAGATTAAAATATCCAAAAACCACTAGAACAACGTTATATTTTTGTTTATTTGTGTACTTTATCCCAAATGTTTCCAAGAATGTTTAAATCCAGAGAAATAAGCAATTTTAACCAGGACATGGACCTTGTCCGTGCATCGCCTATTTATGACATCATACTGCGTTACCCTCGATATCCAGTTTGTAGAATTTTGTAGAAACCATGGAAACACCAAAGACGCTATATTATATATTATGTGTTTTATTGGAAGGTGAGCAACTGTTTGGATATATTCATAGACAGAAAACGAATCAATGTGATATAGCTCAACACAGTTAACGTTATTGATTAAATCTTGTTTTCTTGATTTACCATGAGTACCATGTTTTACCATACCAAATATCGATCTAGCTTTTATCATTTATCATTCATACATACACACATATATATATATATATATATATATATATATATATATATATATATATATATATATATATATATATATATATATATATATATATATATATATATATATATATATATATATATATATATAAATATAAATAAAAAAAAATGATAAAACAGCGCTGCCTTACCCCACATATAAGCGAAAGCGTTCTTCTGCAGCATAATAAAAGCTCCCTTAAAATCCAGGTGTCATCAAGCTACGCCTTTGTTTTGAGTAAGCGACCTCTAGTGGTGAAAAATTACACATAGTGGCTTTAACTCTTGCAAGTGAAGAAATTAAGACCGCAATTATTGTAATTTGACAGAAGTAAAATAACTAGCCTATTATACTTACTATGAAACATCAATTTCTTTATTTTACAGTATAGTTTTAAAACAATAGTAATATGCAAAGGCATTTTTTTTTTTACTTTGTTCAATTTGGTCACTTAAAAGCTCTTAAATTTTACTTTCAAAGTGCACTAGTATTTATCTTTAAAATGTGCAAAAGTTTATTACAGGGGAGCACGTGGGAAACATTGATACAATATAGAAAAATTGCACTACAAAAATTTAATTTGAAAAGTTTTTAATTATGAATTTTAATAAAGAACGCTACATTATTCAATTTTGGGAGGAAAATGTGAGTTTTCCTACAAAAATAAAAATTAAACTGCACAACTACAAATCCTATGCTATAACAATGGCCTTGGCAGCAGCATCAAGGTAACGACCCCTTCATAAAAGCCGTAGAGAATAGTGCACAGGCTACTGGCCAGCTGGCAAACTTAGACATCTCTGTGATTTTGACTCATTTCCTTCTGTGACTACTGCAGTCCCATTCTACGGAGCCAGCCTATATAACAGTCACAAGGGTTGGTGTGTTAGTGGGGATCACTAGTAATACCATATTGAAGATATCCTGCACAGACAAGGGACTCTTTGTAAGCTTTCTTTAGGAAGGGAAAATGTATAAAAGATTGACAGGTAATGCTCTAAATGACTTCCAAAACCCCTCTGTGCTTTTAGAGGAAAACATCTTGTTTTTCTATACCCAAAGCAGATGACAGGTGGGTCAGACGTGCTGGAGAGGTTGTCCACCACCTGAATGCTTTATCAGGAACAGCTCTTTATACCACTGCATTAAAAACCATCCAATAGCTAAGCAAACCTTCCTGTAATGTCATTTAAGTCTACTTACTTCAAGTGTTTACAAAGCAGACTACTAGGTCTGAACAAGGTCCAACACATCACCAAGAAAAAAAGGGAAATTATGCAAGTACAGTACAGAAATGCACCTTGGTCACTCCTATAAACTGACAATCAGCAGATTACATAAATGTCATACACAGTAGAAGAAAAGGCAGAGAAACTCTCCATGGTGTACAAAGGTCATCTAGGGGTGTGAGCGGAGCATTAACCCTGAATGACAAGAGCACAGTAACCTATATTACTATAAAGTCATTCAGACACAACTGAGACAGTATATGGACAAGAGCAGGATTCTATAGGTTACAAGTGACACTTCTTCCACTCGTTTTTTTTGCTCATCACAATCTACATGTGCCATGTTAAACATCACCAGCGCCCAAGGCATTTCAGATCAAGCAGAACATAACTTCATTGAGGAATAAAATGCGTATGGCATATGACTTCGGAAATCACAGAACTTGAAAGATTACATGTCATCATTCAGGAAACTGCTCATGCTCAATTTGCACATTATGCAACTTATATAAATATCACAGGTGAAACCCTGATACAGACAATGCACAAACCCTTTATAACCTGTTTAACCTATAAAACCTGTATTGTGGCGTATTTATAATGATCTAGAAACTCTGCAAACTATTCAAACATTAATAAATGAAATGAATGACAACCATGAAGGTCAAATCAGCCACGGAGAACAACAAAAAGACTGATCTGTCAGACCACAGCTGAACAGGCGCAGATGTCAAAGTGACTGTTAAATTTTAATCACATTAGAGCAACTGAAACTGGTCGTCCTGTGAAAGGACGAACTACACAGCCAGACTTCAGAATCGCATAAATATCAAGAAACACCTCAGTAAGCCCAATGTAACGGTTTCTGAGTCATCTATGTATATTTAAATAGCTCAGTGAAAGCATTATTGACTCTATATTGTCTGTGCCTCAGCTGTCTCAATTTCCATGTCTTTCACAAGTTCAAACACAATTTTGAACGCCTATGTTTAAAAATGCTATCCATGTAGTCAGCACAATTGGTATTGAAAGACAGTCGCTGGTTTAATTATAGACTTGAAGGGGGAGACACATAAACAGAATAGTTTTCATGCATAAATGACCTAAAGCAGATGTTCGATATGGGTTATTAATACTGGCTATCTGTTACTACGGTAATCTATGCTAAGCTAAGCTAACCGGGAAGCAGCCCGTGTTCCCCTCAGTCAAGTTAAAATAAAACTCTCCTACCTTTGAGCTGAGGAGCCTTGGGGCTAGTCTGCTGATAGAGAGGAAGGACATTGTTCTTGTACGTGTGTATAAATATTACAAGTGGTTCTTTATCGACCCCTGCTTGAAGGTGCCCCTCTCGCTACCGTGCTCGCAGTGAAGGTTGAAAAAGGAACTCGGGCCCTGTTGTAGGCGCGGTTTGGGTCAGATAGGACCTGGTGAGGTTGGAACGGCGACAGGCGTTCTGATTGGTTGAAAAGCAGAAAGATGATTTTGATTGGCGGCAAGTCAAATCGCTTTTTTATTTGATTGGATAGAACGCCCATAAATTATTCAGACGTATACGTTCAGCTGTAGGTTGTTCTTTAAACTGCCTGTCTAGAAATAGAATGACAGATATGCTCATGTAAAGTCATGTGCAGTTTTTTTTCTTTTTTTTCTTAGTTAATTTTGTAACTTTAAGGGCACCTTGACCTACACAAATAGAGAACGTATCTCCAAAATTGCGTGCCTTTTGAATTAACAATATTCAATAAAGGTTTGAATTATGTCAGTATCAACTAGTCTGATGTGAATTACATTCCTTTGGCTGCTTAGATATGTGCATTGTCCTGTAATGACTTGAAAATGCATGTACACAAAGATTTCAGACTTTATTGGAAAAGGGTCATTAAATACAAATATATAGATACAGAGGCTCAAGGACGTTCATTTCAGACTTCATGCTGCCTGTAACATTGTCATAGCTCTGGTGGGAAGGATTTTCTTGGACCTACAACACAACAGAACATTCTGAGATATGTAACTTGCTTAGTTGCATCACAATGTCAACACACAGAACTTACAAGGTTTCTACATATACATTTCAGGAATACATGAAGGTCACAAAAAATAGGTTTAATAAAATAATTTTTTGACTGGTGAATGAGAAAGTTGAAGGCAGGTGGGGTGAAACTTTAAAATACTGGTAATACGTTTTATTGCCAAACTGTTTTTCTCATAATCATAATCATAATTAGATTATGGTTTTAAAAATATTGTCACTGTGTTATGAGCTGGTGAACTTCTGGATGCTCAAACCTGCATATATCGATAATGACTACTGTTCACAAGTTTGGGATCAGTACGATTATTTAATGCTTTTGAGAAAATATGTGCAAGGAATATTTCTTATTATTGATATTGAAAATAGTTTGCTGCTTAATATTTTTGTGTACACTATGATACTTTTTCCATAATTCTTTGATGAATAAAGAAAGTTCAAAAGAACAGTATTTATTTTAAATAGATGCATCCTTGCTGAATAAAAGTATTGATGTCTTTAATAATATCTTACTGACCCGAAAGCTTTGAATGGTAGTGTATATAAAAGCATATATGCAAATAAAAGCTTTTTTTTGGACATTCTATGGTAGTTGATAATTCAGTACCATGGTGTATATAAAAGTACTCTGTTATTACCAACCAATAACTTGAAACGCTGCACACACACACAAAAATCTTAAACATGAAAAAATATTTACTAAATGCACAAATTGCCACATTCAAAACTGTAACACCAGTCAGAACCAAAAGGTTTGGTCACAGAGTATTTGGCACATTTGATCTGTAAACATAAAATCTGCATATGCATGACAATGGCAACGGAAAGAGTTGTGTTTGCTTGCCAGCTAAAATATACCCTCAGTGTGAATCTGCACACAGCAGGGCTCGACGTTTATGAAGAAATATGATGTATGCTGAAGACCTTATGAGGCTTCTGTAAACAGCAGCATGCAGTGTGATTCATTGATTTCCTACCCTTACAGCGAGGACAGCCTGTGTACTTACACCGCAATATTTTGGAGGTGTTTAAAACTCGCTGTCTGTGCACACTGTGCACTTTGCAACATTTGCATCATCTGTTTCTATTGTGTTTGGCACAGATATTATGAAAGAGTCAGAGTATACAGCACCATGCAGCCGATTTGTCATGCATATAAAGAGCCAGGTTCAAATAACATGTTGCAGTTTACATTCAATCAAATCTTCCACAGTATAGGCTAGATCAAAACACTGGCCATTTACAGCCAAAAACAATGTCTGTTTGGCTGATTAACAGATGTTCGGTTTGGTGTCAATGAATTGGAAATTACTTCCAATTTTCTAGTGAATATTAAATAAATATTGTGTAAAACAGGCATTATTTCATGTCAGCAATCTCATTTGTGGTCATTATTACAGTACGCGTGTGCGTATCAGCATTATTGTCCACTCTTCTTTCTAGCATTGACTAATAAAAAACCCATATCGGTTCAGTGTTATTTTAGGATTACCGTATTTATATACTATTAGCATACTTTGAATTTGGTTTTATTTTTATATGTTCAGATTTAATTTTTAGTTTAAGTTTTAGCAATTTTGTTTAGTTAAATTAATAAATAAATAAAGCTAAATAGAAACATTTAAAAATGACAAAGGCATCATTTTTAAATATTTCTATTTAGCTTTAATTTATTTGTATTTTAGTTGTTTTAATATTATAGAACTTAAACTTATTTCAGATAGTTGCCAAGACAAATTTTTCATTTACGTTATGTTTTTCATCTAATATTAATATTACAATGATTCCAGCTTCAGCTTAACTTCAGCTTTTAATTAACAAAACAATAATAACACTGTATTGGTTGACCACTAGTATTTCCATCTTCACTGCCCATGCTGCACTAAACATTATTTATCTTTCACCACAAGGTGGCGCTACAACATAAAGGCTGATGAACATGCCTATGCAGCATCTTTTACCCATTTTATACATAAACTGACTAAAGATGTTTATTACATGGGTTCCTTAGACATTATACTGTGTTTGTGATTTACTTGAAAACTGTAAGAACAAGAGCAGTTTCATCTTCCTAGACACTCAACAAGAGACATTTACGTTTGCAGTCCGAACAAATAAAACATCTCAAAGTTGAGTCTGTAGTAAATAGCTGGTGGATTTGGTCCTCTTGATCTCCATTTTGCTCCCTTTTCCTTTGGTGAAATAACGCAACCTGAAGTTAGTCACCATAATGGGCACCTTTGAGGACCGAGAGCAGACACAGTGGAAGAGATCATTCTTCCTCCTCGTCCTCGTCCTCTTCCTCCTCAGTAGTGAGGAAGGGGTCGTATTTGAGGCAGTTGTGGAGGTACTGAAGGAGGGTGCGGTGCAGGTGTTGATTGCTCCGCTCTTCTCTCAAGGTATGGCCTTCATCTGGGTACAGCTGAAGGGTGTAGTTAGACTCTACCTTCACCAGACGACTCAGCAACTCAGCGCTATGTTGGAAATGTACCCGCTCTAAACACATAAACAAGTGAAATATTACTTAAAATCCACAAATGATGTATCTGATTTTAAATGTCGTTATTGTGTAAGCGAACCATCTGCAGTCCCATGTATGAGGAGGAAGTTTTCATCTTTTAGCTTATTGATGTTGTCCAACAAAGACGCAGTCTGCAAAGACACAACAGAAATGTGACTTTGTTAGGTCAGTGAATACATTGGCAGATGTTAGTTGGTAGATTTTATTTTGGTATCTCAATTACTATATAAAAAGGTAATTGTAGTTTTATTTCTCCCCAATGTGACTTTATATCCAATTATGGAGATAAATAACTGTAAGTATATATATATATATATATATATATATATATATATATATATATATATATATATATATATATATATATATATATATATATATATATATATATATATATACACACACACACTCACCTAAAGGATTATTAGGATCACCTGTTCAATTTCTCAATGCAATTATCTAATCAACCAATCACATGGCAGTTGCTTCAATGCATTTAGGGGTGTGGTCCTGATCAAGACAATCTCCTGAACTCCAAACTGAATGTCAGAATGGGAAAGAAAGGTGATTTAAGCAATTTTGAGCGTGGCATGGTTGTTGGTGCCAGACGGGCCGGTCTGAGTATTTCACAATCTGCTCAGTTACCCGGATTTTCACGCACAACCATTTCTAGGGTTTACAAAGAATGGTGTGAAAAGGGAAAAACATCCAGTATGCTGCAGTCCTGTGGGCGAAAATGCCTTGTTGATGCTAGAGGTCAGAGGAGAATGGGCCGACTGATTCAAGCTGATAGAAGAGCAACTTTGACTGAAATAACCACTTGTTACAACCGAGGTATGCAGCAAAGCATTTGTGAAGCCACAACACGCACAAGCCTTGAGGCGGATGGGCTACAACAGCAGAAGACCCCACCGGGTACCACTCATCTCCACTACAAATAGGAAAAAGAGGCTACAATTTGCACAAGCTCACCAAAATTGGACAGTTGAAGACTGGAAAAATGTTGCCTAGTCTGATGAGTCTCGATTTCTGTTGAGACATTCAGATGGTAGAGTCAGAATTTGGCGTAAACAGAATGAGAACATGGATCCATCATGCCTTGTTACCACTGTGCAGGCTGGTGGTGGTGGTGTAATGGTGTGGGGGATGTTTTCTTGGCACACTTTAGGCCCCTTACTGCCAATTGGGCACCGTTTAAATGCCATGGCCTGCCTGAGCATTGTTTCTGACCATGTCCATCCCTTTATGACCACCATGTACCCATTCTCTGATGGCTACTTCCAGCAGGATAATGCACCATGTCACAAAACTCGAATCATTTCAAATTGGTTTCTTGGACATGACAATGAGTTCACTGTACTAAAATGGCCCCCACAGTCAACAGATCTCAAACCAATAGAGCATCTTTGGGATGTGGTGGAACGGGAGCTTCGTGCCCTGGATGTACATCCCACAAATCTCCATCAACTGCAAGATGCTATCCTATCAATATGGGCCAACATTTCTAAAGAATGCTTTCAGCACCTTGTTGAATCAATGCCACTTAGAATTAAGGCAGTTCTGAAGGCGAAAGGGGGTCAAACACAGTATTAGTATGGTGTTCCTAATAATCCTTTAGGTGAGTGTATATATACTTTAACAATGTGAGTTTAAATCTAAAAAATGTTATATTTATGTAACTAACATATAGTCACATATGTAACAAAATGTCACAATTGTGATTGTTTTTCATAGCTGTAACGTATGTCACAATGTGAAAATATATCTCACAATTGTGACTTTCTCGTAACTGTTACAATGTGACTTTCTCGTAAATGAGACTTTAAGTCTTGTAACTGTCACAATGTAACATATGGCTATTTCATGCATTCTGACTTATTTACACTGTTAAAGAGTTGTTTTTCTGGAGCAGCAACAGAGTTCTGCAAGTGTGTTTGTTTGTTCCCGGTCAGTGCACACCACAGACAGTGAGTGAAACTACATCAAATGTCTGTGTTTTGTGGCTCTTTAGCTCCCCCTGTACCCCTGCACAAGCTCGGCTGTTTTCGTTCAAGGACTACATTACCCATAATCCTTTGCCCGGACTCATCAGCCATCATTGTTTACACCTGTGTGTCATTAGCCTCATCACCTCAGCCTATTTAAACCACGGTCACACTGTCATTCACTGTGAAGTTTTGTTAGATGTAACTCTGCAATTCTAAGTGTTTTCCCAGTTTCATGTCTCTTGGGTTTTTGGATCTCTTGCCTGTGTTCCCTGCTCTGTTGTGTTTGGACTGCCTGTGTCGATTGACCTATTGCCTGTACAGTGGATTATGTGTCTGGATTGTCACCTTAATAAAACTGCAGAGTTTTATTAACTTTGTTACAATGTGACTGTTTATTGTAACTCTAAGTGTCAATGTGATTTTAAATCTCACAGTTGTGACTTTGTTTCTCTTAAAAGTAACTGTCTGACTAAATGTAAGTTTTACACTTATTCTCACAATTAGCCTACCTTTTTTATTTTACTCGAGGGCAGAAGTAGGCTTCTATAACATAATGCTTGATAATGAATGAAAAAGTTATGGATGCAAAAAGCCCACCATATATGAATGCTCCTCTTTAGTTGGAAGGCCTAGATATCTCTCAGAGAAGGCAGCACCTGAAAAACAAGGTTGAATCCATTTTCACACAGAAATCTGAAATGAAACTGCAGTACACTACAGATTAAACCATTTCTCAAAAGGATACCCTTACAAAAAAGTAGTACCAGGACACTTTGATATATACCATGGGACTCAATGATATACCATGGTACTCCAAGGCACTTCAAAGAAAGTCCAGAAATACTGTTCTTCCAAATTTCCTTTTTTTTTTTTGCTAGTGTATGGAGCTGGAACTCACTATAGAGCTTGAAGTCTGTGATGGGAGCCATGACAGCGGCACATTTGAACATCTGATCGGTCGCTGTCAACATCTTCAAACCTAAATAGCCACCGAATCCCTGTGAGGAGAAATGAAGGCTGATGACAGAGCTCTGCAACTGAAGACTGAATTCAAAATGCATATCCTAAGTGAGAATATGATGCAAGTCTACAGAGGAATTCATTTGCTAAGAAGATGTGTATTAAAGCAATAGGCCACGAGTGGCGGTACTCTAGATCAAATTGACCACTTTTAAGTGGTGCTATTTGGAATGATGCAAATACAGGACACAGAAACCCCCTTAACCAATGTAAAAATCACTGTAATTCTGTAACGTTTAGGTGGTTTTTAAACACCAATGTTCAGTAAAGAAAAATACGTTCATAATAGTAATCACAAATACATTTTCTATTCTAAAGAAAATATGGGTGGACCACTGATAGGTGAACTGAATAACACTGATTATCTCTTCATCACGGCACCTGTCAGTGGATTGTGATTGCTAGATGACTGGGTCAGAGCTGGGTCATCTCCAAAACTGCAGTTCTTGTGGGGTGTTCCCGGTCTGCAGTGGTCAGTATCTATCAAAAGTGGTCCAAGGAAGGAACCGTGGTGAACCGGTGACAGGGTCACAGGCGGCCAAGGCTCATTGATGCATGTGGGGAGTGAAGGCTGGCCTGTGTGGTCCGATCAAACAGACGAGCTACTGTAGCTCAAATTGCTCAAGAAGTTAATACTGGTTCTGATAGGTGTCAGAATACACAGTGCATCACAGTTTGTTGCGTAAGAGGCTGCATAGCCGCAGACCAGTCAGGGTGCCCATGCTGACCCCTCCACTGCTGAAAGAGCCAACAGTGGGCATGTGAGCATCAGATCTGGACCACGGAGCAATGGAAGAAGGTGGCCTGGTCTGATGAATCATGTTTTCTTTTACATCATGTGGATGGCCAGGTGCGTGTGCATCGCTTACCTGGGGAACACATGGCAAGATGCACTATGGGAAGAAGGCAAGGCAGTGTGATGCTTTGGGCAATGTTCTGCTGGGAAATCTTGGGTCCTGCCATCCATGTGGATGTTACTTGTACCACCTACCTAAGCATTGTTGCAGACCATGTACACCCTTTCATGGAAATGGTATTCCCTGGTGGCTGTGGCCTCTTTCAGCAGGATAATGTGTCCTGCCACAAAGCAAACATCTTTCAGGAATGGTTTGAGGAGCACAACAACGAGTTTGAGGTGTTGACTTGGCCTCCAGATTTCCCAGATCTCAATCCAATCAAGCATCTGTGGCATGTGCTGAACAAACAAGTCCGATCCATGGAGGCCCCCCGTCACAACTTACAAGACTTAAAGGATCTACTGCTAACATCTTGGTGCCAGACACCACAGCACACCTTCAGGGGTCTAGTGGAGTCCATGCCTCAACGGGTCAGGGCAGCAAAAGGGAGACTAATACAATATTAGGAAGGTGGTCATAATGTTATGCCTGATCAGTGTATATAATATAGCTCATTAGCCTAACTGTAGGCTGTTTACAGTTGCCAACATGCAAAAACCAGCTATTTATTTAAATGCTTATCCAATCAGATGTTAGAGCTTGCACTCTAAATTTTCAGAACATATATTTTACCTTTCCATAAACAGCAATTCTTCTCCCATCAATGTACGGCAGCTGCATTAACCATCTGCAATGAAACATGCACATTTTAGGTGGCATTTAGCAGTTATGATAAATGGCTGGTCTTTTATAAGCGGCCATGTATTAACTCTGCTGAGACATAAACATTGCTTTTTTGCCTTGAGCAAGAAGTAGGTTCAATTAAATTAGCCAAGCAGGCTTTCAACAAAATATGAAAGAAAACTGCATGTGTTTTAGAACATAAAGCATTTCCTAATCAGATAGATTTGGTGGCGTTATGTGCAAAATGACTTTTCTATTAGAGGTATTATTCTTAATAACTGAAAAGAGAGAACGACTCACTCCACGACTCCAAGTTTGTCTTTAATGCGGAGGGAATCCATCTTACGAGGGACCAGGATGCTGCTTTTCTGTCCCTGTGAGGCCCGATTTGTGCTGTCAATCCAGGCCAGCGCCACTCCGTGCAGGCTGGACAAAACTTCCGGCCAGCCCAGGGCAAACTCCTCTGTTACCGACTGCCTGCCAGGAATACTGTCACTAGAGGTGCAGAGAACAATGGATGGATGGAGGTGTTGACACATAATGTCACAATGTAAATTAAAAAGACATTAGCTCACTGATCTTCATTCTGTAAATGTGTTCACACTTGCCGAACACTTCTTGCATCTCAATCGAGCATGTGCATATTGCTTATTAATAAGGCAGCATTCATAAATCATGTAGCCTAACCAACTACGGCAAGGGAGAGGAGAGTCTTAACTAGATTTGCATTTCCACAAGGAGATATAGCTGCTTGCAATGCAGCAAAAGAAGAAGTTCTATGGTAGGTAAGCTTAAGTTTCCTGCTGAAAATCAGAGCTGCTTTATCACTGTCAAGACACTCAGCACGCATCTTGTTTTCTAAGCAACACTGGCTTATTATTACTTATGCTACAGTATACTGCCTACTCTTTAAAACATAGTATGGAAAACAGTAAGCATCATGAACGTTTTAAGCAGTAGAATGCTACATTTTTGTCACATTACCTTCTAACATCGCAATAATTCAGCAAGTAGCAGTAAAAAAAAATGAAATAAAACTTTTTGCACTTTTTCCAATTTTGTGTAAAATTTTAAAGTTTAAATCATATAATTAGTAGTGCTGTCAAATCAATTAATCGTGATTAATTGCATCCAAAATAAAAGTGTGTTTACATAATATGTGTGTATCATATACATTTAAGAAAAATTGGTTATATTTATATTAAATATTTATATATATATATATATATATATATATACACACACACACACACACACTCACCTAAAGGATTGTAAATCCATCTTTGGGATGTCGTGGAACCGGAGCTTCGTGCCCTGGATGTGCATCCCACAAATCTCCATCAACTGCTGAAAGCATTCTTTAGAAATGTTGGCCCATATTGATAGGATAGCATCTTGCAGTTGATGGAGATTTGTGGGATGCACATCCAGGACATTTAAGCCCTGCTCCACCACATCCCAAAGATGCTCTATAGGGTTGAGATCTGGTGACTGTGGGGGCCATTTTAGTGCAGTGAACTCATTGTCATGTTCAAGAAACCAATTTGAAATGATTCGAGCTTTGTGACATGGTGCATTATCCTGCTGGAAGTAGCCATCAGAGAATGGGTACATGGTGGTCATAAAGGGATGGACATGGTCAGAAACAATGCTCAGGTAGGCCGTGGCATTTGAACGATGCCCAATTGGCACTAAGGGACCTAAAGTGTGCCAAGAAAACATCCCCCACACCATTACACCACCACCACCAGCCTGCACAGTGGTAACAAGGCATGATGGATCCATGCTCTCATTCTGTTTACGCCAAATTCTGACTCTACCATCTGAATGTCTCAACAGAAATCGAGACTCATCAGACCAGGCAACATTTTTCCAGTCTTCAACTGTCCAATTTTGGTGAGCTCGTGCAAATTGTAGCCTCTTTTTCCTATTTGTAGTGGAGATGAGTGGTACCCGGTGGGGTCTTCTGCTGTTGTAGCCCATCCACCTCAAGGTTGTGCGTGTTGTGGCTTCACAAATGCTTTGATGCATACCTCGTTTGTAACGAGTAGTTATTTCAGTCAAAGTTGCTCTTCTATCAGCTTGAATCAGTCGGCCCATTCTCCTCTGACCTCTAGCATCAACAAGGCATTTTCTCCCACAGGACTGCCGCATACTGGATGTTTTTCCCGATTGGTTGATTAGATAATTCCATTAATGGGAAATTGAACAGGTGTTCCTAATAATCCTTTAGGTGAGTGTATGTATATATATACATGTATATATACACATATATACACACACACACACACACACACACACACACACACACACACACACACACACACACACACACACACACACACACACACACACATGCAAATATTTATAGTATGTGCATGCATTCAGATGTACATAATAATTACAGTACACACACATATATTATGTAAACAAACTTTTATTTTGGATTAACTTTTATAATAGCGATTCATTGATTTGACAGCACTAACAATTAGTCAAGAAAGAGATGTTAAACGTTTTATCTAATAAAATAAAAAACCCCAGCATTCATTATTTCTGGTTCATCCATCAATGGAAGGTTATGTCGAGTGCATTGCATTGTGGGATGCAGTATTAAGTTTAATATATGCCAGGAAGACAAGACCAATTACAATTCAGCATGCAAATATGTTTCATTAAGAGCAGCTTAATTATGATTATTATGCTTTTGAAAAAACATAAATAAATGTCATTACTATGGATGTTCGTACCTCAGAAAAAACAAACAAAAATTTTTTTTCCTATGACAACTTCATATAATAAAATGTTTGGACTGTCTTGTAGTCTCAAATTTATTTATCACATTTTTACCTTTTATCTCACAAATTAAATTAACGTAAAAAAAAAAAAAGGTTTTAAAATAAACTTTTACTTTTGTTCAGAAAGGAGATTAAAATCAAAAGTGACAGAAAAAGCATTTATAATGTTACAAAAAATTATATTTAATCAAAGAATTCAGAAAAAAACTATCACGGTTTCCACAAAAATATTAAGCAGCACAAGTGTTTTCAACATTGATAATAAAAAGAAATGCTCAATCATATCAGAATGATTTCTGAAGGATCATGTGACACTGAGGACTAGAGTAATGATGCTGAACATTCAGCTTTGAATCACAGGAATTACATTTTAAAATATATTCAAAAAGAAATCAGTTATTGTAAATTGTAATATTTTACTGTATTTTTGATCAAATAAATGCAGCCTTGGTTAGCATAAGAGACTACTTTCAAAAAGATCTTACCAACTGTAAACTTTTGAATGATAGTGTGACTTTTGTATCTCATAATGCAACTTTTTTATTGTACATTTTATTTCATAATTACCCGTCTTACTTTTTACTCTAAAGCAGAAATGGGCGTCCATACAAACGAAAGCAGCCTTACTAACAGTATCATACAGGCGCTGGTGAAGTGCGGGGAGACACTTACATGATAATAAGAAGAGGGTGCAGGTTTCCCTCGTACCCAGGGGGCAGGGACATCTTCAGATCTAGGTCTGTAATTATTCACAAAGGCAGTTAAAACAGAATAAACGGCTGTTTCTACTGTACCACACTGCAAGGTAGTCTTGGTACTGGCTCATCAATATTCTAACCACTGGCAAATGAGCTCCCATGAGCCTGTTGGTTTTAACAGGCTCTCAGTAGCACACACACACATGCACAAACAAACACATTCGGGGGACCTGATGTACAAAGCGTGCAATTTCTATACACAGATGTGCACACGTGCAAACCCCATCATGCAAGCAAAAACACACACGCAAACAAGTCACGATGGGCTTCCCCTAAAGGCAGGTACCGCTGTGACGATCCAATTAGCAAAACCAGAACAATTACCTGATTCATTCTTAAATCTAGTTGGCTTTGTAAAAGGTTGAGATCAATTAACGCTGAAAGGAGTAACATAATCAGTTTACCGCTGTTGTCGGAGGAAAGTGTCTGAAAAACAGTCTCAGAGAGCCTCTTGGTTTCAAGAGACATTGCGAGGAGGCTGTTGTCTTCCACCACCATGTAACCTGTAAACGCAGCACACAGATTTAATATATTTTTGCCATAAAACCAGAACGGTTCACCACCATGGAGTATTTAAATGTTAAATCTGTGATGATGAAGCCAGATAATAAAATTCAATAAGCTACCATGCACTTTTAGTTTTAGTGAACTCTCTCACTACAACAAACTCTAAAAATACTCACTGGGGTGCTTTATTACTAACACAATCTATTTTCTTGACAGAATCATTTTCTAAAGCAAATGTGAGTGGCTGCATGGGTGTTGCTATGTGGTCACCAAGGTATTCTACAACGTTTTCTATTTTAATATATTTCGAAATGTGATTTATTCCTGTGATGGCAAAGCTGAAATTTCAGCAACCATTGCTCCAGTCTTCAGTGTCACATGATCCTTCAGAAATCATTTAATTTAGTGGGCAACCACCCACCGGTCATGATCGACAATGAGCCCATTAGATAGGTTTCTTCATATAACTATATTTAGATTTATTTTTTGATAATAACCTATTGTGTGATGTGCATGTTGATAACCTTTGTCAAGTTAATTCCTCCAGAGGTTTAGGCTTTTTGGAGTTGCCCAGAGGGTGATGCTGTTGTCTTATCATGCTTTTATTGAATCCATCTTCCAGTTTGGTACATCTGCTTGGTTTGGTAATCTGACAGTTACCCTCAGATCTCAGCTGAACCGTCTGGTGCACACAGCAGTGAAGTTCATTGGTGTAGGGGTTTTACCTCCCTAGTTTAGTCTATATTTAACAAAATTATTTTTAAACAGGCAGGGAAAATGACTCTGGACACTTACAGTCAAACCAAAATTGATTCAGACACCTTCAACATTTTCTCACATTATCATAGTTTATTCGCTATGGTAATAAAATATGACAAGAACTCAGAGTTAAACTGTATCAGAACTTTGATAGAAAGGTGTGTAATGGATTACGGTCAACCAATCAGCTGTCAGCTGTTAAATTTAAGTACACAATTAATGACCAATCAATGCTTAATTCTGTGGTGTAAAAGGTCGCATTAGCAATAAAAGAAAAAAACAATTCAGCAATGGTCAGGTCAAAGTGTCTGAAAAACTTTGGTCCCAAGTTTTTATTAATTTTACTGGTAGTCAAATGCATGAAAGATTTTGGGGTATAATACGTCACAGTTTACTTTATTTAGTCCTGCAATAAGTCTGAATAATAATTTTTGGTTTGACTGTATGTGCTCTATCCAGAATTTGTACTACTTCCAACGTTTAGATGCAACATCTATAAGAATTATTTTGTCCCTTTGGCCACAAAACTGTTGAACTCTAGTCATGACTGTCTGACTGGTGTGCTTTGCAGCTTCGTGTGTATTGCCCAAAACAAATTTCCTTTAAAAGGGACAAATAAAGTAGCTGTAACCTGTATGCATGTCCTATAGGTTCTCTGTGTTGGTGATTAGTCATTATTTTCATCTGTCGTCTCATAAACTCATTAGTTCCTTTGCTTGCTCCATGTATGTATTGTATACCCTGTGTTCTCTCTCATTCTCTGTCAGTTCTCATCAGTGTAACATTATGTTTAGTTTGGTTTTCTGTCGGATCTTGTGAGCTTTGTCATTAAGACTATTATTCCGGATTCTCCCTCGTCTTTGTGCTGTTTATACAGCCTACCCGTGACAGTATCAACATCATCATTATAATAATATTATGCTTATTATTATTATTATGTTGAAAACAGTTGTGCTGCTTAATATTTTAATGGAAAATGTAATACATTTTATATGGAAAGAATAGAAAGTTTTTAAAAAACTATTTAAAATAGCAATCTTTTGCAACATTCTAATGTCATAAATTTTACGCAACCAAATCTTATGGGCTCTAAACATTTGGATGGTAGTGTATGTGGGATTTTTATCGTTTTTATCATTTGTGACCCTGGACCACAAAACCATTTATAAGTTGCACAGGTATATTTGTGGCAATAGCCAACAATACATTGTATGAGTCAAAATGATAAATTTTTCTTTTATGCCAAAAATCTTAAGCATATGCTCCATGAAGATATGGAAAGCAATGGAAAGCTTATTTGATATGATGTATTCATATCAATTTCAAAAATGACTGGTTTTGCGGTTCAGGGTCACATTTGTCAGGCGAAAATCTGAATCTGAGCTTTGACAAGTTGAGAAGTCAAAGTAAATGTATCATTTATGTTCATAGTACAAACATCCTAGATGAATTACACAGAAAAATGTATTAGGATTATGGGTTTGTTTGAATTCCTAACTCTAAGTATGAACACTAATAAAAGTAATACTTGCCTTAGATGTACTAGAACGAACATGGTACAATTATAGAAATAGTTGTATACTTTTTTGACATAATTTTATTAGCAATTATAATCTTTCTTTCCTACAGCCACACATGGCTGACTAAATAACAGCATGTAATGAATAAAGTATTGATTCTACTCACTGGAAGGATCACTTGTGCTGTGAATGGTCACCTTTGGGACACCTGGGCCTGTAAAAGTATGACAGAGATAAGACATGTGCATCTTTATTCATCGGCCTAAATGTGTGTTTGCATTTGTGAATGAGAGACAGTGACCTTACCCAAGCAATAGAGGGTAAAGTATGTCTGATTGTGGCTGAAGTCCGCTTTGAAGAAGCTGCACCACTCAAACAGGTTGCATGTCAGACACTGGCGATGAAAAACTCCTCCAAGCTCCACGCTAGTCAACAAACATGCATTTCATTATTTCACAACCCATCATCTTAATGCCATCAACCTCTGCCAAAAGAGGTTTGTGTGTGTACAGCGATTAGAATTTACATTCGATTTAAATTTACGGTCAGGAGCGGCTACCGCCATCAATGACAATCATACTTGAAAGGCCTTTTTCATCAGTACAAAAAATGAACACTCTGTCATAATTTACTCCACCTCATGTCTTTCCAAACCCGTCTGACCTTTTTCTGTGGAAAAGGAACACATTTTTAACCCTCAGGTAGTGATCCAGTCATTTTGATAGGGAGAGGATTTTCTTTTTACCAAAAATGCTAGTCATTTCGTCGAAAATAGTTTGACGAAAACGTACTGAATTTTCCTCACACAGGGTATAACAGCTTCCCAAAAATATTTTGATACAATCTTATCAAAAACAATATGCAATCTTCTTACATTTGTGTTGTTCCCGGTCAAAAATGACAAAAAAAAAAAAATGTATGCGATGTTACTGTCAAATATTGGATTCAATCTTTTAATCAGCTTGTTCTCTTTCAGTTAGGACGGGTTTTGCATTTCTTTTTAGGAAATACCTAGTTTAGCCATGAAACCGTCTCAGCAGCCAATTGGCCACACTTTTCTATCTAGGCTTGACTTTTATATTCTGTCTTAAATTCGTGTCTGAAACATGGGTTGAGGATTGTAGCATATGGACGGTGCTCATAAATGATCAAAGGACCAATACTTTGATTAGATATAATGACTCAAACAAGACCGGCGCCGTGAAGTCTACAGACTGACAGGTTAACCGTCTTGAAAGGACACAAACCATGCTCGTGCAGCCCACGAGAGACAATTATAAAAAACAGCCCCCACCCTCACACATACCAAAGGACATCCGAATAGATTATATGACTTTTAACTTAGTTATTTTTCATTTTAGGTGTGCCGTGTTCCCTGTATGTATGCATGCTTTTTGTTATAACCATTTTAGATGTGTTTGATAGGTTAGAAACTTATAGCCAGTGAATGCTTAAGGAAGAATGACGTCAATCCTCGCCGTTCCTTTAACTCTTAAATTAAACTCCCCATGCTTGGTCTTGAAATCTTTGTCTCGCAATTTGTAGGCCGGCTAGGTGTGTTGTGTGGTACTATGATGCATCAGACTCTTTCTTTTATGCCAAAACCCCAAAGTCTGCATACCAAAACCCCCAAGTCTGCTTATTTAAGAGAGAGCCCTAAACATGTTAATGAGGCGAGACTCAAAGACAAAGGAAGATTTCCCGCTTCTGAGTTCCTTCGCTCTGATTGGCTGTTCCGACAAAAGAGGCGTGCCCCGTCACAGCCCTTTAAGATGGGCCACAAACGCTTCTCCTGCCTCTTCTCCTTGCTTTTTCTTTTGGCTTTCCTCCTTCCTCTTCTTCTTCGCCATCTTCCAACGGATCTCATCACACAAAGGAACCAAAGTTGAATTTCCCGCGGACTCCAAGGACCCACCCTGCAAGATTCAAACACGGACCGGATCGCGGAATTCCCCTAAACGCACAAACTCGCGACCAAGGAAACATATGCAAGTATCCCTTAAGCTGTCGTTATAAAGTCTTGAGCTTATACCAATAAGTTGGACCGATTTCTTGCTTGGGCTCAATAGGTTGTGTCGATAGTATCACCGTTGCCTTGTCTCTCTCTCTCTCTCTCTCTCTCTCTCCTTCCTTCTTTCAGTTAATTTGTGTATGTTTGTTTATTGTTTGTTGATTTATTAAAATATATATATTCACACGTGATTGCGCTTGAGTTGCTCACCCATAGGTCCCTTTTACGTTGAACCGACCCTGTTACAAATTAAAAGAAAGATACTTCGTCGTGGCCAGAGGTGTTTAAGAGTTATTAAAAGGAGATATTTGGTGGACAATTATCCGTCCTTTGAACTCAATTCTAGAATCAAAGAAATTTCTAAAAGTTGAATCAAGCCTAGATATTAATAATTGTTATAATCCGTTATAATCAACTGTTAATATCCAAATTCCCCTCTGTGCCAATTTATGCACGTTTGATCGTAACACGATTAAACGCATGCATAAATCCCGCACCATTTCCCCTGGGGCTCGATATTCGCTACAGGATCCAAACGCAGTAGTTTATCAGGGTAATCCATAATCATAATCATTATAACAGGATTAACCACAGAGCAAACCATCCAGATATTAACAATAGTCCATGGCACAGGCAAACAGAAGTAGTGCTCAGAAATGCAGTGTAACACATACAAAACTTAGCAATGAATTACTGAATAAGCAGAGTTAAAGGGATAGTTCACCCAAAAATTATGATTTACTCAACCTCAATCCATCCTAGGTGTATATGGCATTCTTCTTTCAGAAGAAGAGTTATATTAAAACATTTCCTATTACCTATTTCCTACTCCGTATTCAACTTACGGAAAAAGTGCAACTGGCGTGACGATGACGTTGGACGTAGTGTAAGTGTTTTGAAATGCAAGAGGTGTTACACTTTTTTTCGTAAGTCAAATGTCATATACACCTAGGATGGCTTGAGAGTGAGTAAATTATGGGATCATTTTCATTTTTGGATGAACATTTTTGGGTAGTCCATAGCCGCATTTCCACCGCGGGAACTTTCCCTAGGAACTAGGGACTTTGGGGTGGTACTTAGTGTGTTTCAACCGCAGGAACCGGGGTCTAAAAGTTCCGGGTAAAAATTTCCCCCTCAGAACGACCCTGCTTGTGAGGTAGTACTTTTTCAAAGTTCAGGAACTTTCGGGGGTGGGACTTGGGCGCTGAACATGCTGATTGGTTCAGTTCAGGCAGCATTTTATTTCAACCTAAAAGTCTGCTGCGGTGCGTGCAGTAAGAGTTGTTTACTATTCGAATCAACAATGGAGTTTAAAAAATATGACAGATGGACCGACGACGAGGTTCAGGCTTTATTAAGCTTTTATGCGAAGGACAAAATCCAGCGGGAACTGGAAAGTTGCGCGCAGTCCTACGTTACAGGACTAATCTTCATGGTACTTTAGACCATGATGGAAACCCAGACAGCAGCAGGTCTGCACTGTCAGAAAAAAAAGGTACAGTGCTGTCACTGGGGCGGTACCCTAAGGTACAAAACCAAAAAGGTACTAATATGTTCCTTTAAGGTACTAATACACACTCTTAAAGTACTGATATGTACCTTTGAGGTACTAATATGTACCATTTAGGGGTGAGTAAGGTACAAAGATGTACCTTTTCACTGTTGTTCCTTAGGGTACCGCCCCAGTGACAGCACTGTACCTTTTTTTCTGACAGTGTGGGGGAAAGAGAGTTCCCTCCTCCGCCTCAGCACCACCTGTCTAAATCTGCTATACGGTCTCTCATTTGCAGCAGCACTTTCACTGTCACTTTGTGTCTTACGAAGCAAGTCTTTGTACTTGCTCTGTAGCAGCAGCAAGTTTTCTTTCTGTTTGGTCTAGCAGAGCGAGTCTATGTTGCCTGCAGCCACAGCAGCAGCAGTCTAGCAGATCTAGTCCACCAAAACCAAACTCATTTACATCAATATTTCTCATTAATAAAATATTGTTTCAGACTACTTTTGAACTGATTGAGACCTCACTGATCTGAGGAGCTTATGCACCTCAGTTTTTTGAGTCAATCAATCAGTTCCAAAAAAGTAATACAAAACCTATGCTATTTGATTGAATCCAATATTTGATGATAATAATATAGCATAATGAGGCATTTAAAAGGCTGGTATTTTTGACTGGGAACACCACAGAGCACAAGGGTTAATAATGTTCATGCTGCTATTTTCCATACAGTACAAGCACACAGTGACTAGGATTCAGGAAGTGTAAAATGAACACTAAACTTTTTAGCTTTTGACAGCCCCTGGTCACTATATGCTTTCACTGTATAAAAAAAACAGCATGAAATCTTCAATACGCCTCATCTTGCATTCGATTTTCTTTCTTTAGATGTTCTTTTGCTCATCAAGCCTGCATTTATTTGATCAAAAATACAGTAAAAACATTAATATTGTGATTTTCTATTTTTATACATTTCAAAATGTAACATTCCTGTGATTTTCAGAATCCATTACTCCAGTCTTCAGTCACATGATCCTTCAGAAATCATTCTAATATGCTGATTTGCAGCTCAAGAAACTGTCAGTGTTGGAAACAGTTTTGTTCTTTTACTATTTTTGTGGAAACTGAACTTTTCATGATTCTTTGATGAATAAAAAGTTCTAAAGAAAAACATTTATTTGAAATAGAAATCTTTTGTAACATTCTAAATGTCTTTACTGTGACTTTCAATGTAATGCATCCAATTTTTGGCTCAACTATCCCAATAACTTCCAGTATGTGATACACACGTGCTAAGCTAGTTTTCCATTATCCACTTGCTTTAAGCCCATTGCTGGACCTTTGCACTGTCACCATATATTGCTCGGATGGTCGCAATAAAAAATCTATGAGAACTTGTGGCCCACTGAGAGCAAGTGAGAGGCTTAAAGCATTAATCAAAGGTAAGAGAACACCCTTTAAATCGTTGTGAGGCATAGCACCTCCCCCTCTGCCCGTCTCCTTTTCAACCTTCTCTATCTCTCTCTGCCTCTTGCTCTCTCCCTCTAAGCTGCCGTTCCTGTTAAATGAATTAGCTGGGCTTCTTGCCTGGAGCTCACTAGAGGGGGAAAAAACTCTATTGGCTTTTCACGAATGTCCCCGAAACGCATCTCAGATACGTTTCGATGTAGACTGGAAGGATTTAATTGATTACAACACAAGTCATCGATGAACATACATACTCAGAAACTGGAACGTCAATGAGCATATAGAATAGCAACAGGATATGGACGTCCAAAACCCACAAACATATTGAGGAAATTAAATATCTCAACACAACAGGGTGTGCAATTGCTGTCAGATTGATTTAGATGCAAATGTGCGGCACAGCATGAGAGGTGCAGAATTCCTAGACAGTAATGATAGAATACTCAATTACAGACTAAAAGACGTATCGTTTGGGACAGAACCCACCTGTATAAGTGTCTACTCTGCTGCGACTCCTCCGTGCTCAGAAAATAGCTACAGGGGAAAGACACATTAAGAAAATTTGAAAAGGTTTTTGAGTTACTATTTGCAGTCAGTCATTTATCCTCTAATAATAGAGTCTACTTCCATACTGCCGTCATACAGCTGCATGCCAAGTAGGTTTGTATTTGTTACACATGCAGGGAAGACTGTGACATGCATTCATTTCTGTCAGTGCCAGATTAATTGTAAATCATTGATTTATGGACCTAAACTTTGATTTGAGCTATAGATCTGACTATTTATAAATATTCATACATTGAAAAGTATGTATGAATACATTTTTTTTAAGTATTTCTTTCTGAAAAAGCTATTACTTCTGGGATGGTTATTCAAGAGGGTTTGTTTTATGCGGCTGCTATTAGAGAACAAAGCCAGGGAGAAAATGACAGAGTCATTACAGCCAATTCAACATTAAATTACTGTATTCATTTTAATTAAGTGCCATCTATGCTGATTCAGTGGGCTAAATGGGATTGCCAGGCGTAAATAATTCTATAATTACTCATATTAGGTAGTTTGGTTGATTAAGAGATGCTTTACGACACCATCTTGAGGCTTTTGAGTCAAAATGGTTTGCTCATAAAATTCGATCTGTCATACATTTTATCATTCTCCTCATCAAGAGCACACAGCGAGGTTACATCCCAGTTTCCTGATGTTAGAAAGCGAGGAGAAGCAGAAGGAGTGGAAGCCTGAAGAAAAAGAAAGAAAGAGATAGATAAAGCTTATATGAGGTCTAAAGAGAAGGCGGGTTATAATGGAAAGCAGTGGACAAGAAGAGAAGGAAACATTAGACAGAGTGAAATACCCAATCAAAAAAAAAAAAAAAGACCAAAAAAAAATTATATATATTATATATATATATATATATATATATATATATATATATATATATATATATATATATATATATATATATATATATATATATATATATATATATATATATATATATATACATACATGCATACATGCATACATACATATACATATACATACACACACTGATGATGCATAACATTATGAACACCTTCCTAATATTGTGTTGGTCCCCTTTTTACTGCCAAAACAGCCCTGACCTGTCGAGGCATGGACTCCACTAGACCCCTGAAGGTGTGCTGTGGTATCTGGCACCAAGATGTTAGCAGCAGATCCTTTAAGTCCTGTAAGTTGCAAGGTGGGCCCTCCATGGATCAGACTTGTTTGTTCAGCACATCCCACAGATGCTCAATTGGATTGAGATCTGGGGAATTTGGAGGCCAAGTCAACACCTCAAACTCGTTGTTGTGCTCCTCAAACCATTCCTGAGCCATTTTTGCTTTGTGGCAGAGCGCATTATCCTGCTGAAAGAGGCCACAGCCACCAGGGAATACCGTTTCCATGAAAGGGTGTACATGGTCTGCAACAATGCTTAGGTAGGTGGTACGTGTCAAAGTAACATCCACATGGATGGCAGGACCCAATGTTTACCAGCAGAACATTGACCAAAGCAATAGCATTAACTTCTTGATAAATTTGAGCTACAGTAGCTCGTCTGTTTGATCGGACCACACAGGCCAGCCTTCACTCCCCACGTGCATCAATGAGTCTTGGCCGGCCATGACCACTGTTCCTTCCTTGGATCACTTTTGATAGATACTGACCACTGCAGACCGGGAACACCCCACAAGAGCTGCAGTTTTGGAGATGCTCTGACCCAGTCGTCTAGCCATCACAATTTGGCCCTTGTCAAACTCGCTCAAATCCTTACGCTTGCCCATTTTTCCTACTTCTAAAATGTTTTCCCTTGCTGCCTAATATATCCTACACATTAGCAGGTGCCGTGATGAAGAGATAATCAGTGTTATTCACTTCACCTGTCAGTGGTCAAAATGTTATGCCTGATCGGTGTATATACACAGTATATATCCCTCTATAGTACGGTGTTGCCTCCAGGCAACATTGTCTCATTTTATAAAAAAATGAACTAAAATAGACTCCCATTTCTTGGTCAAACCTATCTCAGGGGAGAAAAACGCAAATAGATTTTCATTTCAAATGCATTTTTCACTAATTTGTATCCAGTTAATCACCCACAAAAATTTGAGTAACCTTCACTGGTAAGTAAAGAACTTTATATTATATATCTTATAATAGGACATAACAAAAAACTGTGTATTGCCTCAAGGCAACATTGTACCATAATGGAATCACATAAGGCCATACCAGGCATACTAGGTTGGTATACAAATATAATATATTTGTAAGGAAAAGAGTATGTGGACAAATGTATGTGTTTAGTTTTATATTTTAATATTAATAGGCTGTAATGTTTTTTTTTTTTAATATATAGGAATAGCCTATAAGAACAGATTGTTATGTTACTTCAAGGTCATGATATAAATTAGTAAATTACTTTAAATAAAGAATAACAAAAATCTAAATTAACATAATTTATTCAAATTAAAGTCGAAGTTAAAATTAGATAATTTTTTTTACAATATACTAGGGAGAAACACTTTACAATACACAGGGGTTCAACATCCCCACATCCATAAAAAAGTCACATATATATTTGGTACTTCAGGTTTCTAATCATGAAGTTTATGAGTGCATCTAATTTTATTGTGCATAGCGTATGAAATTGTTCCACCCACAGACCTGAGCGGGGAGACTGGCGATGTGGAGAAACTCCCCACGGGCCCCTTGCTTGGCAGGCAGGATGAGGTAAAACAGAGAACCATCTGCCGTGAACAATGGCTCCTCCTGTAGGACAAGCCACCATCAATAAACATTCCTTCAACAGACCAACGAGAGACGACAGCATTTTGATGCAATTCATTTCTGTCCTGCAGCTTTTAGGAACCAAAGAACAGAGCCTGAGAACTGGAGAGAGTAAAAGAGAGATAGAGAGAAAGAGGCTGAACTTACCTGCCGCTGGTTGTTGTGCCAGAAGTCAATAGCCATTTGGTGCTTCTAAAGATTAAAGATGTTTTAAAAGGATTAGACATGTCATATATTATAAGTAAAATATGTTTTTAAATCATTTGTTCTCTTCTGCCTGCCAGGGAGAGTTGTACATCATAACAAACTCCACCGCTAACACAGGGTTTCAGTCAATCCATCATTCTCATTGGCATCACATTAAGGAAGTGCATGTTTCATTTTTATCTGCAGTTTAGATGTTCTGTCTGGAACATCGAGAGTTCTGCATCTTTTCTATTAGGCTGCTCTAAATTTAAACTTTATTTAAGAATTAAGGTACATACTCATTTTCCTTTTTACATTTAGATTACCATTGCTGTTATCTAACACTTAGGGCCCTATTTTAACAATCTGAGCGCAAGTGGTCTGCGTGCCAAGTGCATTGTCCAAAAGGGTCGTCCCTATTCTCTTAATGAGTCATGGGTGTGTTTTCGGCGTAACGTGCAATAAACCAATCAGAGTCTCATCTCCTGTTCCCTTTAAAAGCCAGCTGTGCTTGCACCATGGTGGATCCGTTATTTATATGGCGGAATTTGCGAGCAAAAAGACTGAATGCTTCTCCAGAGAGGAATCCTTTTATTTTTAATATTTAAAAATGTTTGTGTGCTGCTGCGTGTCTCTGTGTGTGTAATAAGCAGAGTGTACGCACGTTGTGCACCCGCCTATAGGCACATATTACTAACGCGCCCTTTAAATAACACAAAAAATACTGCGCTATTGACTTTAGACCAGGTTTTTGTTGGTCAATGGCACAGTCATTTTCAGTTGCCTCAAAATAGCAACGCTCCAACAATACACCTGAACACACCTCGTTTTCAGACCAGTACGCCCATGGGCCAACAGATGGGCGCGAGTGCATTTGCTATTTAAACAACATGGCGCAGGACGTGAAAATGATAACTGTATCGGGCTGAAACCAGCAAAAACACTTGCGTCGCATTGCGCCGGGTGTATGATAGGGCCCTTAAATTGAATCTTTAAAAACTAATATTTACAGAGGTGGGTGGGAAAATATGTAAATGCTTTTGTGTTCTCTCGCAAATGTTTTCCTTTTCCCCAAGAAACTTTGCATTTGCTCTCAAAGAACACAAAGTTTTGCGATTTTTTTTATTTTCTTTCCATCTCATATTTTTCCATCAGCATGTCCCTTTGGGGGCTCTGTAAATATTTAAAAACACTATTAAATGCAATCTTTAGCAAAACTAACATTTCAAATTAATTTTTATATTGAACTACAATGTTGCCTAAATTAGCCTGTAGCATTTAAATTCTATTTAGATTTTTTGTGTTTTTAACATATATTTAGAGAAAATAATATATAATTTAAATATCAGCCATTATTGGCTAATTTATAGAATATGAAAATAATTATTGGCTTATCTTATTACTTATGTTGTTAAAATACAACGCACAACAGTGACTGACCACATATTCAACAGCTAAGCTTCCTGAATGTAATGTCGTGATTCATCTGAAAGTTGGTTGGTGTATGACTTGTTTTCATGAATTTTTGAAATCTCTATATAAAATGAATGGGAAAATACATTACCATTGTAATTTTTACAACATTATTCAAAAGTTTGGGTTCGTAAGATTTTTCTATTCAGCAAGGGTGCATTAATTTGATCAAAAGTGACAGTAAAGCCATTTACAGTGTTACAAAAGATTAATATTTCATATAAATGCTGTTCTTTTGAACTTTCTGTTCATCAAAGAATACTGAAAAAAAGTTTCCACATGGTTTCCACAAAAATATTAAGCAGCAGAACGGTTTTCAACACTGATAATAAAAAATAAATGTTTCTAGAGCAAACATCATATTAAAATGATTTCTGAAGGATCACTGTGACACTGAAGACTGGAGTAATGATGCTGAAAATTCAGCTTTGCCATCACAGGAATAATCTACATATATATAAACAAAACAGTTATTTTAAATTGTAATAATCTTTCACAATATTGCTGTTTTTACTGTATTTTTGATCAAATAAATGTAGCCTTTTCAAAAACACATTTTTGAACGGCAGTGTATACATAATTTTTTGTAGAACAATGTTTACATATTATATTCGGTTGCTTAAATAGTTGTATACATTTGTATATTAAGTAGTTTGCATGGAGATTAATTTATGCTAAAATCACTTAATAAAAGACTTGTGGCTTCTGCAGAATCATCAATCATTGCTCAACAACCTCAGAGACTTTTATACATTATTGTTAAAAATCAATTTCTCTATGGAGAAAATGAATGGGATTTTTACTTCCAGAACCGAACAGTTGCACTCTGTTGTGTATTTCAACACAGCTCCCAATGCCTCCAATTATAACTCTGTCGACGGATTTATCAACACACAGGGTGTAGAAATCAAACATCCCTGTCAGACACAGATACTCCTGTGCGCATGCATTCGATCACTCGCAAGCACGAACATAAAAAGGGAGTGACCTTTAGGCATTAAGACAGGCTGCACATTAAAACCAAGGCTTAAAAGTAAAGCTGAGTTAGTCTTTCACACCTCCAGAAAGAAATTAGGCTGAGCTGGCAGAAGAGAAGCAAGAGATTCTCTGCATGTTCTGAGCAGAATAAAGAATGAGAGCCAGATCGATGGACACTTTAAAAGTAAAGATACCCAGTGGGGAGCAGTGGATGAGCTGGTAACCCCTCACCTCTGAGCAGGCTCCTGTCGTGGCCTCACACACACAAAGCACGGACTGGTTCTGGACACGGTTCAACCAGCGCACAGTTATACGGGTGCTGCTTATCCAGCTCACCATAGAGATATAGCTATCTCTAGAGAAAGAGAGAGAGTAGAGTGCATTCAGAATCACCACTTTATTGATTATTTCAGTAACACTTCACAATAAGGTTTCATTTCTTAACATTAGTTTGTGCATTGACAGATATAACTTTGATTTAAATGTAGAAATTGACAAACTAACAATGAACAATAATGATGACTAATTTTAATAAATGGATCATTAATGGCCAGAGGAGAACTTGACCCCCGACTGGGCCTGGTTTCTACCAAGGTTTTTTCTTCATTCTGTCACTGTAAAAAATGATTGTTGGTTTATTGTTGGAGTATATATTTGAGAATACAATGAAGGAGATAGAAACTCAAAATATTATGTTATTTGAACCACATTCATTATTTATTATACAATTAATATTCAATAATATTAATGATCTGACTGCACTGACACTATTGAATGAGAACTTAACTGAGCTGGACGATGACATCACTGTTTTCTGCAGATCTGCTTTACAGTTGAAATTAACTAATTTAATAATTGATAATCTTTACCTCTGAACTGAATCAACGCTGAGGAACTCTGTTTGCATCATTTTACTTAAAAGTTTAAAAAATATATTCTTCCCCATGAGGTAACTTTCCATGCATTGCTAAAATGGCATGTATATTACTTATTGTCCCTGAAATCCAGTCCTGGAGGGCCACTGCCCCGCAGAGTTTAGTTCCAACCCTAATCAAACACACCTGAACAAGCTAGTCAAGGTCTTCAGAGTTACTAGAAAATTGCAGGCAAGTGAGTTCGATCATGGTTTGAGCTAAACTATGTAGGATAGTGGCCTTCCAGGGCTGTATTTGAGGAACCCAGCTGGCTCCATACTATACAGCATTTTAAAGTATAAAAAAGTTCAGTCTAACTAAAACTTTACTATTTTATGTGTGCTATACATACTATATATACAGTACTGCGCAAAAGTCTTAGGCCCGCTAGTATTTTTACACACAAAAAGTGGGTTTAAGCCAGTTATTTATATCTTGTGCTGTAGTGTGGCAGTAGGACATATCAGTTTACATTTAAAAATAAATTGCCATTAATTTTAATAATCCAGTGAGATTTTGTATGCATAAAGAGTCTGACAATAGTCTCTATGCTCCACATGGAGATCTGATTCATCTTCATAAGTCTGTCTGTGATTACATGAAGAAACATAAAAACTGAGATGGACTAAATCCAGAAGAACTGTGGCAACGTCTCCAAGGCAAAACTACATGAACAGGTGTAGGAATAGATGAGGTGACAAAAGCAAAGGGTGCTCAATTCATAAATAAAAGCTATTTATGTTATTATTTTTGACAGCATTCTCACTGCCTAATCTTTTCACAGTACTGTAGTTTTGCAGGAAGGTTTCCTCAAGTGTCTGGGAGATGTTGCCTCAGTTTTTCTGGATTTAGTCTGTCTCAGTTTTTTCTGTTTCTTCATGTAATCACAGACAGACTCGACATATGGTGATCAGATCATACCGGCTGCTGTCAGACTTCTTGTGCATAAAAAAAAAAAAAAAAAAATAATGGAAATGTAAACTGATATTTCCTGCTGACACACTACAGTAAAGATATAAATAACTGGCTTAAAAAACATTTTCGTGTGAAAATACCAACGTGCCTAAGACTTTTGCACAGTACTGTATACATACACTCACCTAAAGGATTATTAGGAACACCATACTAATACTGTGTTTGACCCCCTTTCGCCTTCAGAACTGCCTTAATTCTACGTGGCATTGATTCAACAAGGTGCTGAAAGCATTCTTTAGAAATGTTGGCCCATATTAATAGGATAGCATCTTGCAGTTGATGGAGATTTGTGGGATGCACATCCAGGGCATGAAGCTCCCGTTCCACCACATCCCAAAGATGCTCTATACGGTTGAGATCTGGTGACTGTGGGGGCCATTTTAGTACAGTGAACTCATTGTCATGTTCAAGAAACCAATTTGAAATGATTCGAGCTTTGTAACATGGTGCATTATCCTGCTGGAAGTAGCCATCAGAGAATGGGTACATGGTGGTCATAAAGGGATGGACATAGTCAGAAACAATGCTCAGGTAGGCCGTGGCATTTAAATGATGCCCAATTGGCACTAATGGGGCCTAAAGTGTGCTACAAAAACATCCCCCACACCATTACACCACCACCACCACCAGCCTGCACAGTGGTAACAAGGCATGATGGATCCATGTTCTCATTCTGTTTACGCCAAATTCTGACTCTACCATCTGAATGTCTCAACAGAAATCGAGACTCATCAAACCAGGCAACATTTTTCCAGTCTTCAACTGTCCAATTTTGGTGCGCTCGTGCAAATTGTAGCCTCTTTTTCCTATTTGTAGTGGAGATGAGTGGTACCCGGTGGGGTCTTCTGCTGTTGTAGCCCATCCGCCCCAAGGTTGTGCGTGTTGTGGCTTCACAAATGCTTTGCTGCATACCTCGGTTGTAACAGTGGTTATTTCAGTCAAAGTTGCTCTTCTATCAGCTTGAATCAGTTGCCCATTCTCCTCTGACCTCTAGCTTGATACTGGATGTTTTTTCCTTTTCACCATTCTTTGTAAACCCTAGAAATGGTTGTGCCCAGTAACTGAGCAGATTGTAAAAATACTCAGACTCTGGCACCAACAATGCCATGCTCAAAATTGCTTAAATCACCTTTCTTTCCCATTCTGACGTTCAGTTTGGAGTTCAGGAGATTGTCTTGACCAGGGCCACACCCCTAAATGCATTGAAGCAACTGCCATGTGATTGGTTGATTAGATAATTGCATTAATCAGAAATTGAACAGGTGTTCCTAATAATCCTTTAGGTGAGTGTATATATATATACACTCATATATACATATATAAAAATATAAAGGGTATTTTTAAAGGGTAGTATGTGAATATTACATTAGTGAGTACATGATAATAGAATTAAAATGCCTATGCCTTCAAGGTTACTAGCGTATTGCCTTTTTAGCTTAGCAACATGCAAAATCAAACTCCATTGAAACAGTCTATTACAATCAATTTTGAGTCAAGAAGACTACCCAGCAAGCAATTTTGGGTTTAAAAGACGTCTAATAGCAGTCCAAACACAGCCCTGACGTCTAGGCTAAAACAAGGCAAAATTTGGGCTGTCAGTGAAAATGGAGTAGACGCCATAGCCCAAGAACAGACTAGTCATCTAGAACATGAACATGTCAAAGAAATGAAACCAAACACCTTGTAATCACTGTTGACTTTGCTTAAATGATGGAATATCATACATCTTGCAAGGTATTTTGGCAAAAACGACATGTAACCAAATTCAAAGTTCTTTTGCCTAGAAGTGGGTTACTCATAGCTGGATTATATCGGATCTAGTTAACCTAGACAATGCAATGACGATTATTGCTTGCTGGGTATAGCTGCATCAAAAAACGTAGGCAGCTGATTTGTTGATATTGTTGATCTACAGCAAAATAGAGTGAGTTTTCATGATAACTAAGTGAATATTTAATTACTACAATAGTAATTTATCGCTATAAAGACATCAGAAGTGGAAAACGTTGGTCAAAAACTTACATTTACACTCAAACTGACCAGCAACCGCAACATTTAGACACCATCTTTAATTTTTAGCTCAACTGTCACAGAATGGAAAGCACAGGATTATGGGATATCAAAGGCAGTGAAGGATACATCTATGCTGCCTTCAAAACTCGATCAGATGAAGGTATCTCAGGAGACAGGAAGTGAAGCTAACATTGGATTCGGACGTGCCTTGCTACCTTGAAATGCCTCCTCCAAAGGCAGCATTTTATACAGACACAGCCCATTTATTCTAAATGGTTTTAGAACACAATTTCAATACTTTTAATGTTGGTCTGTGTTAGTATTTTAATGTTTAGCAAGTAACTATTTCCCCAGTTTAGTTGGCTGAACTCCTTTTTAACATGTTTGGCTTAATGCTTTTATCCAAAATAACTTGCAATGAAGAACACAACACTACAAGCAATATTAGAGCCTTGCTTTATATGTTTGTTAATATATTGAGATGTTTATTGCTGCTATTTTGGCCAGGTCTATCTAGCAAAATGAGACTTTAATCTCAAGGGACTATTAACCTTGTAAAATAAAGATTTAATTAAATTACGCTCTGGGGATGATTTTTCACCAGGAGGAACTAGAAAAGCTGACTGCCATCAAGAAGAAAAATCAGCCTGAAAGCTATATGTTTAGAGTGAAGATTCATTTTCCAGCAAGACTTGAAGCACACAGCAAAAATGATGAAGAATGGCTTAAATACAGAAGGTTGGTATTCTGGAGCGGCACAGCCCGAGCCAAGGCTTGAATCCAATTGAAAATCAGCAGTTAAGACCTGAAATTGCTGTCCACCGGCATTCTCCATCTAATCTGGCAGAACAGGAGCATATTTGTGCTGAAGAATGGCCAATAAATCCACAATCTAAATGCGGAAAGCTCACACCGACAAACCTAGGATGATGCAGGCTGTACTTTTTGCTAAAGGACTATGGGGTTGGGGACAACATGAAAAAAAAAAAAAAAAACATAAAAAAATGAACTTACTAACGACAGCAAATTATGACTGCAGATATAAAAAAAAATCTTCAGTAACATCAAACCACTCTTAATCCATTGCACGATGTTGCCACAGGGCAACAAACCCATTTTCTTTGGGTTGAAAATGCATAATGCATTTAAAATGGCAATAAAAGTGTTAATAATGAAGGAATTACTTTGAATAAACTACAAAAAACTTCATCTTTGTAACACTACATCCATTTCCAAGTCTTATTCTGGCAGTATGCAATGTGGAGAACAATTGATCATAATGTTCACCCATTAAAACATACACATTTTATTATAGATTAAACTTCATTTTAGAGTCATACAAATTATTTGCATATCATGAAGAACTTCTTAAATGAGTTTGTTGCCTAGACTGGCAACACTGTGCAACTCATTTGCAATGTTTTTACCTCATGCATAAAAGGATTAGTTTACTAAATAAACAGTTGAGTTTTAAAAGGACATTCAAAATGAACAGCTCTGTATCCACAACCTGTGCACGGCATATGTTGCACGTTCGTGATTACGGACACATGTTAATGAAAGATAAACTTCACCTGCTGTTCTGGGAGTCTGGAGGAATCATCTCTAATGTGTGTGCTGGACCATATAAATTCACCACAAACAGACTGGCAGATGGGATTCTGGAACCCGCCTGTACAGAGCAAGTGCTTTTAACATCATCAAATCAAAGACTAAATGTGCTTGCAGTCTGTAAATGTGCAAATGTTTGCATTCATTATTCAATATAAACTTTTACTGCGATATTTGATTAATTTCAGGTTATTTTGTCTTGTAAAAAAAATCAGTATGCTGCACGTCAACTGTTCTTACCTTTGGATATGGGTAGAGGACGTTAGAAGGGTAGACCCCACCCAGGAAGTGATGTATCTCCATAAAAGGAGTGGCTGAGTTGTTAATGGACAGATACGCCAGGCGTGCGCCATCTTTGGCCCACCAGAACGCAGGATATTTCAGCAATATCTCCTCTAAAGATTAATAAGATAAGGGACGGAAATTAAATTTTGATGAGGCTAATTAACCCACACACATATCATCGTAGACCTATGCTGATGATCATAAATCTCATTTACCTATCTCATTGTGAATTTATAAGGCTAAATTAGATAATAATCTCTTCATGAATACTGCAATGTCTTCAAGGGATTGTCAAAATTGTCTCAAAGCACACACAGAATTAAGGTGACTCATTATGGTGATGAACTGAGAGAGAGTATTGCAGGGGATGACACATCCAAGATCACTGACCCTCATAGGTCCAATCAGACAGCCCATTAACCACCATTCCATTTCTGCCCGTGGCTGTCAGACGCATCGCCCTACTAGACACATCTGGTTTGTAGTAGATGTCATTCTCAAAGATATAGACCTGGAGTCAACAAAGAGAGACAACCAGCATTAATAGATAGATGAAGTCATAATCCAACACTCCTAAAAATAAAGGTTCCAAAAGGGTTGTTTTGTTTTTTTCCACAGTGATGCCATAGAAGAACCATTTTGGGATCCACAAAGAACATTTCAGTGGATCGTTCTTAAAATAACCACTTTTCTTAGTGTGAAGAACATATTCTAAAGAACCGTTTGTTGAATAGAAAGGTTCCATGGATGTTAAAGCTTCTTCACCGAACCATCAATGGCAGTAAAGTACCTGAGTGAAGATGATTACAAGGATATTAAAAACAATATTCAGGCAGGGCAGTGTTCACATTAACAGCTGGGATATTACAGATCGGTAATTATTTTAATGTTATGGCCAATACTAAAATGTTTCACTATTATACCTAAATATAAAAAAATAAAGCATGTCTATAAATCAACCATTTAAATTTTAATAATTAAATCATATAATAATAGCAATACCATTAATTAATTTGATAAGATGATTCATATAAACTGATTTATTTCCTTGACTCATCATTTAATTAGACAAATTGTAAATAACCTTTCAAAAATAATAAAACAAAATCAAAAGAATAAAATAACCTTTTTATTTAAAATTATTTAACTCTCTGATTTAAAGGAGCAACGTTATGAGGACATGTGACAAACCTAGTGACAATGTAGCATAGTATTATTTGAAATGTTTATCGTAAAATAAATGACTATCTATGGAGAAACAATCTTTTACGGTGACTGGGAAGAGACATGTTTGGTTCACTTAGTTTTGTTGTGGCCACGACATATAAACTTGTGGGAATGTGATACTAGTCGTGGCCACAAGATCATTTTGTTGAGGTGATGACATCATTATGTCTTGTTTTCTGTTGTGTGAGTCGTATGCACAACTTCATATTTTGAGGGAGCGACATCTATTTCTGATGGTCATGAGTTAAAGGTCGTAAACAACTTGAACTGGAATTACCAGAAATTAATATGCCTATAATAATATTTATTTTTTAATTAAGAAATCATTAGTAGTCTATATTAACATATATTGCATTATATAATGGTGCCAATAGACAGCAAGCACTCGAATAAAGTTTATCATCAATAAATGCTAAAAGAATTTGTAAGAACATAAAATAATAGGCCTACAAGAAAAAAAAAAAAATTATCCATCCCATCTCACAGCCTTTTAAATCTATTCACTTATTAGCCTATACACACACACACACACACACACACACACACACACACACACACACACACACACACACACACACACACACACACACACACAATGATTCAAGATTCAAGATTCAAGATTCAAGATTCAAGAGTTTTATTTGTCACATACACAGTTATATACAGAATATACAACCGGCAGTGAAATGTAAACAGGTCCGCTCCATGGACAGTGCAAATTCACAGTTAAAAACACAAGGAAGAAATTATAATAGAAATAGGATATAAAAAAAGTACTATCTATATATATATATATATATATGTCTATATCTGTAGAATTATAAATAATCAAGTCAAGAGAAAAAAAAGGTAACAAATAAGGATAAAGTGGAATAAAATAATTGAAGTAGACTTTGCAGTGAGTAAACTGTAGACTTATAAATATGTGGTTAACAAATGTATAAAGAGTATAATGTGCAAACAGGTTTATGACAGGTTGTTACACAGTAACAACGAGAACAGAAAGTGCAGTGCAATGTCAGTGTATCGATGTTTATCCTGACGTGAAGTCACGTGATGTTAAGTTCAGGAGTCTGATGGCCTGGGGGAAGAAGCTCCTCCTGAGTCTCTCAGTTTTGGCCATCAGGCTTCGGAAGCGCTTACCAGATGGTAGCAGCGTGAAATGAGGGTTTGCAGGGTGATTAGAGTCCTTGATGATCTTGGTAGCTCTACCTTTGCAGCGTTTGGTGTAGACGTCCTGCAGAGACGGGAGAGCTGACCCTGAGATACGCTCGGATAAGCGCACTACTCTTTGCAGGGCTTTGCGGTCATGACTGGTGCTGTTCCCATACCACGCTGTGATGCACTGAGTTAAAACACTTTCTATCGCCCCTAAATAGAAAGTTTTCAGGATAGCTGGTGAAACCCTGAATTTCCTCAGCTGGCGCAGGTGGTACAGTCTTTGCCTGGCTTTTTTCACCTGTGTCTGAATGTGAGCAGTCCAGGTCAGGTCCTCGGAGATGTTTACTCCCAGGTACTTGAAGCTGCTCACTCTCTCTACTGGTGACCCGCTGATCATGAGGGGGAGTATGTCCGTTGCTGTCTCTTCCTGAAGTCCACAATCATTTCTTTGGTCTTGCCAACATTCAGAGAGAGACAGTTGTCCTGGCACCATGATGTTAGATGCTCCACCTCGTCCAAGTATGCCGTCTCATTGTTGTTGGAAATGAGGCCCAGGACAACAGTATCATCAGCAAATTTGATGATAGAGGTGGAGCTGTGTGTGGACAAACAGTCATGCGTGTAGAGAGAGTAGAGCAGGGGGCTCAGGACACAGCCCTGTGGAGCTCCCACACTCAGGGTGATGGAGGTGGAGGTGGACTGGCCTATTCTCACCACCTGAGGCCTGCCAGTGAGGAAGTCCTCAATCCAGTGGCAGAGAGAAGGATTCAGGCCGAGATCCAGGAGTTTGGAGGTTAGCTTGGTGGGAACTATGGTGTTAAAGGCTGAGCTATAGTCAATAAATAGCAGTCTTACGTAGTTCCCACTTTTGCTGTCGATGTGAGTGAGGGAGGAGTGGAGGACATGAGAGATGGCATCTTCAGTCGATCTATTGGGACGATAGGCAAACTGAAGAGGGTCCAAAGTGTCAGGAATGAAGGCGCAAATGGTGTTTTTGCAATGACATCCCATTCTTAATCTGTAGGGTTTAATATGGAGTTGGCCCACCCTTTGCAGCTATAACAGCTTCAACTCTTCTTTTTTTAGGTTTAGGAGTGTGTCTATGGGAATTGTTGACCATTCTTCTAGAAGCGCATTTGTGAGGTCAGGCACTGATGTTGAACGAGAAGGCCTGGCTCACATTCTCCACTCTAATTCATCCCAAAGGTTTTCTATCGGGTTGAGGTCAGGACTCTGTGCAGGCCAGTCAAGTTCCTCCACACCAAACTCGCTCATCCATGTCTTTATGGACTTTGCTTTGTGCACTGGTGCGCATTCACGTTGGAACAGGAAGGGGCCATCCCCAAACTGTTCCCACAAAATTGTGAGCATGAAATTGTCCAAAATGTCTTTCACTGGAGGGACCAAGCCCAACCCCTAAAAAACAACTCCACACCATAATCCCCCCTCCACCAAACTTTACACTTGGCACAATGCAGTCAGGCAAGTACCGTTCTCCTGGCAACCGCCAAGCTCAGACTCATCCATCGGATTGCCAGACAGCGAAGTGTGATTCGTCACTCCAGAGAACATGTCTCCACTGCTCTAGAGTACAGTGGCGGTGTGCTTCACATTGCACTTGGTGATGTGAGGCTTGGATGCAGCTGCTCGGCCATGGAAACCCATTCCATAAAGCTCTCTACTCACTGTTCTTGAGCTAATCTGCAGGCCACACAAAGTTTGGAGGTCTGTAGTTATTGACTCTACAGAAATTTGATGACTGTGCGCCTCAGAATGTGCTCTGTGATTTTCGTGGCTGAGTTGCTGTTGTTCCCAATTGCTTCCACTTTGTTATAATACCACTAACAGTTGACCGTGGAATATTTAGTAGCGAGGAAATTTGACGATTGGACTTATTGCACAGGTGGCACCTATCACAGTACTACGCTTGAATTCATGGAGCTCCTGAGAGCAACCCTGTGGCGAGGTGGACGAGCGAAAGGGAGGAGCTCGGAGGCATATAAGAAAGAGCGACACCAGTGAAGGACGAGAGAGGACCAGGCCTGGACTTTTACGTTGTGTTTTGTTTTATGTTTTATTATGTATGCATTGCAGTCGTCCATGAGGGGCTGCCCACGTTACTTTCGTTTTGTTTGTTTTATTGATTAAAGTCTTTTAAACGTTCGCCAGTTCTTGCCTCCTTCTTTCCATAACAACGAACAGTATTACTTCTTCCCTTCCATTCTTTCCCAAATGTTTGTAGAAGCGTCTGCATGCCTAGGTGCTTGATTTTATACACATTTGGCCATGGAAGTGACTGGAACATCTGAATTCAATGATTTGGAGGGGTGTCCCAATACTTTTGGCAATATAGTGTATACTAAAGTGTGATACTAAAATAACACAGTTTGCAGTAGACAATATATACAGTGCAGTATAAAGTAATATAGTATTCCATTCTGAACACAGCCTAAAAGTTAATTTTAAAGGGATAGTTCACCCCTTACAAAAGCTTGCGACCAGCATCATTGTGCTTTTGTTAATCTTGACTTCTCACAACTTGTGTGGTTTTTCTTGTCACTAGACACACTGCCATTATATTGACGAACACGAGCGGGACATTAAAATTCTCCTATTGTGGTCGATAAAAGAAAATAGGGCATACAACATTATAACAGCAGGGTGAGTAATTCATGACTTGAATTGTCATTTTTTGGGGGTGAACTATCCCTTTAAAGGTGCAGTGTGTGAATTTTAGCGGCATCTAGTGGTGAGGTTGTGAATTGCAATCACAAAACGCTAACCCCTCCCTTTCGAAGCACATAGAGAAGCTGAGGGGGCTGACACAGGACAAAAATGTTGTCGTCGGAGTGAGCAGAGAGTGGCTAGCGCTTTGTAGAGAAGAATGTTTTCATACTCCACTGAAAACATAGTTAAGTATATTATGTTACACACTGCACCTTTAAGGAAGCTCACAATAGTACAATAGAACAAAGATCCTCACCAACTGGTTCCCTTGAGGTCCCCAGGCTGCGTACTGAAGTACAGACGTATCCTCCTCTGATGGGGTGAGGTCTATAATCTCCCTAAGATATGCAGACAAAAACACACACCGAGATTGAACTATTACATCACAAACATATGAAGCACTACATAGTGCAAATTCGCCAGGTTCTGGGTCATTTTAGAGTGCTTGAAAGGGCTTGTAAAAACAGCACGATGCAGATGCAGAGTTAATACAAAATGAAAGTGAAGTATACAGAGAGGCAGGGGTCTGGTCATGCAATGAAACCACAGCTAAGGCTAAATGATCAGTGAATTCTGCCAAAACAAGCAAATGGGCTTCAAGACATTCTTTTAAGTTTCACTGCTGTTTCACAACCACAAGCAAGAATCTCAGGCTTTTATCAACAAACAGAACACAGCAAATCCCTGTCAGGGCATTCAGTAAATTGCAGGTTAGTGAAAAAAACAATTCATCCAGCAGAGACCTGTCAACTTCAGAACAAATAGTACCTTTTCCATACTTATATGTTATCAATGCTTGATGGATAACTTTGGATAAAGCACAAACGCAGAGGGACCTGTGGACTGGTTTTTAGTTGTGCACATGCCCAGTACAGGCCATGCAGTGAGGGACCTCTGTCTCTACCTACCCGCTGGCCACTGTGTAGATTGCAAAGGATGCTGTGAAGGACTGTGAGAATACCTGGAAAGGGGCAGAGGACATGGTGGATCCCTGAATTGTACACACACATGCTGTGGCTATGTACGGAATAGCATACTACCACACTACTCTTAATATTTCTGCAGTGTTTAGTATGTGTATGTGACCATATTCAAATTTTCAGTATACATGGATTTTCAGGATTATAGGATTATACCATTTTATGCTGCCAAAATGTGCAGTATAAGAACTATAAAACAAAGAATACTATATGCAATGCACTCAACTAGACCGTCAGTTTCCAGTGTGAGGAGTAAACCAAAAGTATAATGAAATATGGAAATGTAATGTAAAAAAAGTTTGGGGGCAGTAAGATTTTAATGCTTTTTAAATCCCTTAAGCTGAAAACTGCAATACATTTTTTAAGATACTTTGACGTTCAAAAGAACACAATTTATCTGACCACGAAATGTCACTACAGAAGTGTGTTTTTGGTTGTGAGGGAAAGATAACCTTTGTTCAGCTTTCCAAATAACCCAGCGTTAAGGAAACAGTGGATGCAGTTTGTTTTTCTGGAGCAGCAACAGAGTTCTGCAAGTGTGTTTGTTTGTTCCCGGTCATGAGTTGAAGCCGCAGCTGGTGAGTGAAACTGGATCAAATGTCTGTTTTGTTGGCAATCGGAGCATAAGTGCATATAATGTCAACAACACGAACGTATAGTGAATCGAAAGTTATCCATGCAATGCCATGATGTATTTCATGTGTGCTCATGTCTCTTTAGCTCCGCCCACTGCACGCCTGCACGAGCTCGGCTGTTTTCAGAAAGAATCGGTACAGCGTATCTGTCTTTTATAAATGTAATAAAACTAAAGACTCTTCAGAGATATGAAGGCTGCAATACTTTATAGGTACTCAAGATTAACATGAACTGTGTGTGTTATGTACACTTTTAAAAAAGTAACCTTTATAGAAAGTAATGCATTACGTTACTTTTATGTTACTTTTTCTCTGCTTATTTTTTTTATATAACAAAAAAAAGTTATATTCTTGGCAAATGTAATGGTCCTTCACACCAAAAGTGAAATGACTTTTTGAAATGGAAAATATGCAAATTCACACCTGTACACCTTTTAGCTGCTGTTATTCTAGATACATAAATGCATAAAGTATTTTCATACTCTGAATATTCTGAGTTGGCAATTGGTATTACACTGTTTTTACTGAATCTGTTTTTGTGCATGCTCACATTTAGTCTAGATCTACAATAACCATCATGTTTACACAGCATACACAACGCCTCTAAACTTTACTCGCGATTTCTCTCAACAAGAGGGCAGGAGAGGTGTCAGTCAGTAAATGGGAAAACGCAGTAACCTGCGTTACTTATTTAAAAAAGTAACTTGTATATTTTGTTGCAAATTGAAAAGTAATGTGTTACTTTATTAGTTACTTGAAAAAGTAATCTGATTACTTGCAATGCATTACCCCCAACACTGAACACATCTGAACATCCTTAAAATAATAGTTCTTGTCCTTGATGCTGATTGGTCAATAGCAATTTTATTTACAATAAAGGTAAGGCCTGAAAGGGGTTGACTATATTTACAATACAGCACAGCCTCTCGTACCTCATTGCTTAGATAAAAGTATTCAAATCTTACTGACCTCAAACTTTGAAAAATAAATAGTATATAATACATTTATTTTATTTGTTAAAATAAATATATATAAACATGAATAAATAAATAAGTCTGTATACTGTGTAGTATGTTAATATTCCATTCTGAACATAGCACACTTGTGCACACGCTCTCATAGTTCTTACAGCTCATAATATCTTTCATTCTCTCACTGCATGACAGCACAATATGGGTTCTGGTTAATGAATCATTTCAATTTCAAGCTTCATTCAGCTGATTCAATTGAGGAGCATCATGAACAAAAGAAGCAATTCTTTAGAAAACAAGCTAGAAGGCACAAAGGCCAAACTGGTTTGACTCTTATGAGAACGGTACATCACATGTATGGGGTCACATGACAGAATGATAGCTCACACGCCCCATCAACGTGACCACTGGGGGTCAATATCCCTCCAAAAAAAGGATTCACTTGCATAACACATTCACATCAGCTTGAAACCCACTCCACTGGATTAGCATGTCAAAAATGACCTAAATCAATAGAAGTGTCCTTTGGGCCTCTAAGGACAATTGTGCATTTTGTCAGTACAGCAGGACAATATATTGCAAAGCATTTGGCTATATGAAGATATATTGACCAGTAGGTCTGTAATGATTCGTATAAAATTAGACGTATCGATTGCTGCAGCATCAGTACAGAACGCAGTGTGGGGACAAGCTTCGAACTGCACTAGTTTCCCAAAAGCCTAATAGGATTGAAAGTCATGCCCCGCACCGCATACTAAAAGCAGAACAGCCGACTGTCGCACTGTCTGGCACTGTAGTGATGTTAAACAATTATTTCATTGAAGAATGAATGTTTGAGGTCAGTAAGATTTTTCTTTGGAAAGAAATTTATTTATTCAGAAAGGACACATTAAATTAATCAAACATGAAAGTTAAGACATTTAAAATATTACAAAAAATTATATTTAAAAATAAAACTGTTCTTTTAAACTTTTTATTCATCAAAGAATCCTGAATGTAAATGTATCACTGTTTCCACAAATATAGCACAGCACAATGGTTTTCAACATTGATAATAATATGAAATGTTTCTTGAGCAGCATATCATCATATCAGAATGATTTCTAAAGCATCATGTGACACTGAAGACTGGAGTAATGATGCTGAAAATTCAGCTTTGACATAAAAACAACAAAAAAACAGTTATTTAAAATTGCAATAATATTTCCCAATATTGCTGTTTTACTGCATTTGTGATCAAATATATGCAGCCTTGGTGAGCAGAAGAGACTTCTTTCTAAAACATTTTTTAAAAATCTTACCGACCCCAAACTTTTGAACAGTACTGCCTCTAAATATTAAAAAGACAGACTCGAGTGTTTGTGTGCATATGAGTTACAATCTCAAAGTGTCTAGTTTCAACTTTAAGAACATTTGTTTATTATAAGAAAAGAGATTGTGGATACCCACCGAGACTCATAAATCCTCTTTTTGCAAGGATTCACAAAATTAATATCCATACGGCAAACAGTGGAAGAAATATTGCTCATGTGGGAATTTGTATGGTTGTGACATTGGCATAGTAATTGCACAAATTTGCAGTACTGATGCCCACACAATTCTCAGTGCCAAAAGTGCAAGATCTGCCCTAGTTTGCCTTCCCACCTGCCTTTTTTCATTCTCTAGTGTTGATTCCAACTGTAAAATCTTTCGATTCATGTTCATCACAACATGTCTTCCTCTGGGATTTAAATCTGAGGTTGCCCTGGTTCTCGTAATGCGTACCTCTTCATTTTTGAATCCCTGTACACATTTTAGCTTTATTTCCTATAACTCTGACTTCCTTCAGTGCTGTGCCTTCAAAGGGATAGACCACAATCGAAAAAAAAGAAAAAGAAGTCATATACAACTTTTTGAAGTCCAAAGATAGCTTTGTGTGAGAAACAAACCAAAATGTATATTTACTGATAATTTTCCCCTCCGTGAGCTGTGAACCACTGTGACTGGATCACTGAACCGGTGAGTACAGTGCACAGTGAATCGGAATCAGTCTGATTCATGAACGAATCATTCAGGGCTGTATTTCTCAAAAGCATCGCAAACCTAAGTGGATCATATCTGTGGATATGTCCAAATCATTGGAGCCAATCGTTTCATGTTTTTGGGAAAAAAGTCCAGACCAGTTTTGTGAACCAGATCAACTAATTAATTGAAAAGATCTGACTCAAAAGAACAAACTGTTCATGAATCAGATATTTGCTACATCTCTAATAAACTCTTATGAAAGTGCTATGGATGGGTATCAATTTGTTCCCTTTTAGAAGTTCAAAAGCCTTCTTTTGGGTTCTACAGAAGAAAATGTCATACAGGTTTGGATTTGGAATCACATGAGGGAGTGTAAATGACAGATATCTTTTTTTGGCTGAATTATCCCTTTACATTTGACTTAAGATTACATTACACTACTCTCAGCATTCTCTTTAACTCAGTGTCTTTTGATTTGGCTCAGGCTATCACTCATGCTGTCTTTCGCAGTTTCTATTTCACTTACTCAATATACATTTCGCTTACACCCTCTTTTTTTGTGACATTTGCCTTCCTTCCCTTTTGCTTTTTCCTTTTCCATTTTCTTCCTTCCCTTGCAATTTCGCCTCACTATTCTGGTGTCCCCTTTCATATTTTCCCATCTCCCTCTTTCCCTTATCTCTTAGTTTCCAATCTCTCTGCACACATTCACACATCCCGATTCATTCCATCCCTATGATTGATTTCGATTAGACAGCGGGATCTAAGAGCGACTGCAGATCACATCGTTTTTATCCTCATCTTCTTTAGTCACTACCCCCTTCCCTTTTCCTTTGTGACTTCTGTGTAGCTGTTCTCAGTTCAGTTGCTTGAGCTGTAAATTGCCTCAGTCAGCACATAATCTCTAGAGATAGTGGGAAAAGGGGGGGCAAGAGATCAAGGAAGAGAGATAGCAATTGTGACTAGAGGAGTTGGAGAACTAACAGAGAAATCCCATGTTTCCCTGCAGATGTGACCACACAGATTGGCTTCATCTATGTGAGATCGGAATGTGTCCAATATTAAAAGAAAGAAATTTTTTCAATCTTATATATATATATTTTTTTTTCTTTATTCTCAGAAAAAGGTACAAAAGCTTATTTTGTATAAAAATATCTTAATTAGCCTATTAGCTATATATATATATATACACACACATACATAGACAGTCAGTACGTTTACAAGCAACAAACAAAAGCTCTCTTACCTTATACCTCTTATCTTATAAGATTTAATGTCACAATGCAAACCATAAATAATAGTGCAGAAATAATTTCTTATTTCTTATTTTGGGGTAAAATGCGATGTGGACATGTTTAATTCACCACATCCACCACATGTCACATGCCTCGAGACAAATGCACAATACAGAACACATTTAAATGAGCAACAAAAATGATATTCACGAGAGAGATATGCAACTCAGGAGAGAGTGCAGCCTATGGGTTGTACTGTCATTGTTTTCACTCATTGCCTGTTTTTTTCTCTATTGCTCATGTCTACACCCTGCTTGGTCATTCTCTTTTGAGAAGAGAGAACACTATTGCTATATAGATGATTATTTTCTGAAGTGGAGGTTTTGGCAGGGGGATAAGAACCACAGATTGCTGTGTTTGCTCAGACAAATAGCCTACAAGTTGTTTATTTGCAGCCTGTTACTAAAACCTGCTGTAATCACAAAGGCTTGCCCCAGTGTGATGCTCATTACAATTCAGTGCCAAGCAGCTTCTCTCCTCTGTTTCCATCTCTATCTCTCCCTCCGCCTGTCGGTATCCCTTCTTTCTTTCTAAACACCCCAGCTCCTCTGTGTTTGAATATTCTATTCCTTCCACGTTTGCTGTTGATCGTAGCAGCATTCATTGTTGAACATGCTGCAGAAATTATGGACGAAGTAAGTGGTTTCTCCTGCTGGTCTGAAAGAGTTTTCTCCAGTCCAATAGATAAAAGACGTAGCTAATTCTCGTAACACTGGCGGTGCACAAAAATGCTTGTACCATAAATCCATGCATGACATATAAAATCCAAGGTTTTTACTTGAGGGTTAGTCTAAGGTGTCTGTTTGTAATGCCTCTTTAAAAACACATAAAATTATTGTAATATCTTCCTCCAAGTAATCAAAATATAATTTCCGGTTATCCTTTCATAGCAGTTCATGCAATCTAATTAAAAAATATTGCTTCTGATATTATATGTGACATTTAAAGACATTATTTGTCATATGGTCCCAATTAGACCAAGAAATTCTACTGGCAAAAATCGCTTAATGATGTATGTAATGTTATACATCATTAAGCGATTCTGCCAATAGAGTTGCTTTGTGTTCTGTATTTGGGACACATTCTGTGTGGGATAGACAACAGCTGTCTAATTCGGTAGCTAAGTTTGCAAAATGGTTAAAATTGCTTGTACAGCACCTTTATTAAAAACAATAGTCAAAGAGAGGCCTTCACTGTGATATAAAACCTTGTGTGTTGTAATGGCACATAAAGAAGATAATCTCTGGAAGCAAATAAAAAAATCATTTTCTCTTACACACAGGTAATGTGGAAATGAGACCACAGCTTCTTGGTGTTTTTCTATTATTACTCACATGGTGGATATTATACGCCATCAGGATGAACCTCTTATCAGCTGAAACCTGGAACTTCATGGACTTCAGATCCTAAAACGGGAACCCAGAAATAACATCTATGATCTTAAAACAATATTTTGGGTTAAAAACAAATCAAGCTGTATCATACACATCTATAGAATGCTCTCAGTTACCAATAATTTATATTTATTATATTGGACAATCATTTTTCTCATCCCTCAGTTGCAAAAATCGTATATGATATAATACCTCCATTTCTACATTTATATTATATTATATTATATTATATTATATTATATTATATTATATTATATTATATTATATTATATTATATTATATTATATTATATTATATACCTATCAGGCATGACATTATGACAGGTGAAGTGAATAACACTGATTATCTCTTCATCACAGCACCTGTTAGTGGGTGGGATATATTAGGCAGCAAGTGAACATTTTCTCCTCAAAGTTGATGTGTTAGAAGCAGGAAAAATGGGCATAAGGATTTGAGCAAGTTTGAGAAGGGCCAAATTGTGATGGCTAGACGACTGGGTCAGAGCATCTCCAAAACTGCAGCTCTTGTGGGGTGTTCCCGGTCTGCAGTGGTCTTTACCTAAAGTGATCCAAGGAAGGAACAGTGGTGAACCGGCAACAGGGTCATGGGCTCATTGATGCACGTGGGGAGCGAAGGCTGGCCCGTGTGGTCCGATCAAACAGATGAGCTACTGTAGCTCAAATTGCTCAAGAAGTTAATGCTGGCTCTGATAGAAAGGTGTCAGAATACACAGCATTGCATTGCAGATTGTTGCGTATGGGGCTGCATAGCCGCAGACCAGTCAGGGTGCCAATGCTGACCCCTGTCCACTGGGATGGTTTGAATGGTTTGAGGAGCATAACAACGAGTTTGAGGTGTTGACTTGGCCTTCAAATTCCCCAGATCTCAATCCAATTGAGCATCTGTGGGATGTGCTGAACAAACAAGTCCGATACATGGAGGCACCACCTCGCAACTTACAGGACTTAAAGGATCTGCTCATAACATATTCATGCCAGATACCACAGAACACCTTCAGGGGTCTAATGGAGTCCATGCCTCGACGGGTCAGGGCTGTTTTTGCAGCTAAAGGGGGCCAACACAATATTAGGAAGGTGTTATGCCTGATCGGTGTATTATATTATATTATATTATATTATATATTATATTATATTATATTATATTATATTATATTATATTATATTATATTATATTATATTATATTATTGAGATTTATATATTTTGTGTGTTATAACATTTATTTAGGTGCACTGTGTTTCCTTACTCTATGGATTTACATTGAAAGGGTATTACCCCAATTTTAGTTTATTTGAGAAATTCTCTGTGTAAACCATTGCCTGGTTTCACAGACAGGGCTTAGATTAAGCCAGGATTAGGCCTTAGTTCAATTAGGACATTTAAGTAGCTTTTATAAATGTGCCTTAGGAAAAAAAAAAAAAAACATTAAAACAATTATTTATACAATTTATACAATTATTATATTTTAAGATATGTCAGTGCAAGTGTCTTTTAGTTAAAACAGCTCAAACATGCATTTTAGACGCACGTCTTGAAAAGTGAAGCCAAAACATTTTCGATCGCCCCCTGGTAGTTGGCTGCAGCATCGGTCATAAACCCACCCCTCGATGTAATCGAATGAGACGTGAGCCAAACTAGATGGTTCTGAAGATGGTTTCTGTCATTTTAGGAAGTTCATCATCACGCTGATGTATGTTCAAGTGTTGGTTTTAGTTAGCTATTTGATGCAAAAAATCGGGATGTAACATCATGATTGACAGCTGTGCTTGCGATTGAATCTTCAAGAGCGGAAGTATGAGCGGGACCTTGATACAGCTGCTCAACCTTAGGATCACTACTGCGCATACTCAGGCTCCAAATGACATAATCGGCAACGACCGTTTCTGGGATATTTTGGCTTCATTTTTCTACGGTGGAAAGAAGTGAAGACACGTCGTCCATCTTTTCTTACAGTCTATGGTGGAAATCAACAACATGCCATGGAGCTCAACTAGAATTCTTCCCTTTAAAACACCTATAATCTGCAAACCATGAATGCAGAAAGTGCACTGTGGGTAGGAAATGTTGTTGGAGCATAAAGCCAGTGACGAATGTAACAGTGTTGACAGTGTGGGTAGAGGCTTCAGAGGAGAAGCATCTGCCATCTCAACAACATTCCATTGAGCGTCTGAGGCAATGACCCATATATGATTCTCAGTGTAACCCAGCTGCAGCGTTCAAAGGGTGGCCCTGCTGAAACAGTCTCTTTGAAGACACATGCTGCGGGATCAACTGGGGAGAAGTGCAGAAAGGGGGAATAAAAGACAAAAGATTAACTATTAGAGCCTTGGAAGCCAAAACACGGTCTGCTCTTTCTCTTTGCTCATTTCTTAGCATTCTGATTCTTTCTTCAAAGATGTTTCGCTACCAGTCCATATACTCTCTCTATGGAGTGACCCATTTGTCAGGTTCCATGAGAATGGAGCTAATGGAGTTGTACGTCTTGTCCTGCGCACATGCCTCAAGGGGGTTGTAATTCTCCAGAGAGCTGCTCTACGGGGACGAGGACAAGTCTGTATGAGTGTGTGTCTTTGCATGGCCTTTATTTACTATTCTGCTGTCTTTTATGTGAATGCATGCATGTGTAAGTATACACTCACCAGGGTGCTATTGTCCAGTAGCGTGGTGGTTAGATTTGAGCTGAGATTGTGGATTAAAACGTGACCCTCCTGGGTGCAAAGTGACACCTCGTTCTCTGTAAAACATGAAAATCAACATTCAATAGCTGAGCTCCAGACTGACCTGCATCTAGACTGCATCCTAATAAGAAAATGTGCTTCGCTGGTGATGGGTAAGTCTACTATCATACCGTTAATATTTGTATCCAGCAAAGATGCATTGAATTGATCATAAGTGAGAGTAAAGACATTTAAGTTGTTACAAAATATAGATTTATAGGAATATTTCAAATAAACACTGTTCTTTTAAAGACCCCATGTGGTGAAAAATCAAGTTTTTAAATGTTGTTTATATGTCTATGTGGTGTTTTTAATATGCTTTTAAGACAAACCAGGTGCAAATTCATAAATCAACACCATTGCTGAGATAGTCTGGTGATTGCTGATAGAGCCTTAAGGCTGATTTATACTTCTGCGTCGGACCTGTGCCGTAGTCTCTACGCCTTGGGCTACGCGTCGATTTTCATTTATACTTCTGCGTCCTTGTCCACGTTGATGTGCAGTTACACATGCAGAGGGAGCATGTGTACCCCTGAGGGAGGGGTTCTGGCAGACCAATCACAGCGCTTGTGGTCCGCGTAGAATCGATGCGTTGTTACATTTTTGGAGAGGTGCACGTCAGGGTACGTTGTAGGCTACGCGTGCAACACACAGCCTACGACGTAGCTACGGTGTACACTTGACACAGAAGTATAAATTGGGCTTTAGCCCACAACATTTTACACCAACACCAACAAAGATCGTTTACACTCATCTTCTACTTCAATTTCTTCCAACGTGCGTGCAGTTGAGTTCTTTTGACAGCTATGAACGATTCATGAACGATTAGTTCTTTTTGAACTAATCTTAAATATGACTAGTTACCTCAGAGAGCGATTCGTTCATTTTGTGTTGACCGTGCATGCGCTCTACATGCCATCGGTTCTGTTCAGGATCTTCTGCATTCAGCCTATGGGACTGTGAGTTGGTGTGAACGAATGACTCGAACCCGAAGACTCGAGAGATGAACAAATCAATTCTGTTTTCGGGACCGCATGCATTACATATGGGGCTGCCCAGATCAGACACTGATGATGATGGAACTAACAACTCAAACCCCAAGACACGAGAGGTGTAGGCTACTAATCTTTCCAGAGAACAGACATGTGAAGTGACAAAAGAGAGAACGACTCGGATTCGGAGGTGAGGTGAACTAATAGACCCAGCTAAGCAATTAATGAATCATTTCTTTCTTAAAGTTTGGCCTTGGCTGCATTAGCTTATAATTTATTTTTTATTCCAAATGTGATCAACATTTGCATAAGTACTAGATGTGTTGGGGAATTTAACATGACATTTTAATTATATTCTGCTGAAATTAACGAAATGACTTCAAAAAAGATTTGTTCATTTTGCTGAACGAGATTCAAACCTCAGTCCGTAAAATTATCTGAACTTCCCACTGCTACTATGCGTCGCTCAACATACTTCACTTACTCCGTTGCTCTGATTGGTTGTAGGTCTATCCAATTGAGTGTAGAGGCATTTTGCCCCAAAATCACAGCCCAATGGAGCAGTATCAGCTGAGTATGTTCTCCTTAAAACTGCAGTGAACCAAAGACAGTCTCAAAAATGCGGTTTGAAATCGCAGTTGTTCTCTACACCACAAACTAACTTGTATCCAGTCACATTAACGCATGGGCTATGCTATGAAGCAGGGGAGTCTCAAGAGAAGCCAGGTTATCCCAATATATTTTTCTGTTGATATGAAAAATCAGGTATATTTAGCAATATAGTGGGTTAATTATGTATATGATGTATATTACGATGTTATGCTGAACTATATGCCTTTCTCCACTGATGCTCTGAGCTGTTCAAAGTGTTTCTAAGGATACTGATTTTCAGAAGGCAGCTGTCTGACTCTGAGATGGCGAATGGGAACATGGTTTTTGTAACATTAGCAACACATTATTAACTGTGTGATAACGTAGTCAAGCAAAAGGCTAATCATTAATTACCATTATGTGTACCGTTACCGTATGTATTGTAAAGAGTGATACATAAAACTCATTACCATTCTGATACACAGACTTTGTAGACGAGCTTGCGTCAACTCTTTCACATCTTCTGAATCAGTTTCTGGTTCAAATATATATGGCTGAATTAAACCAATATTTCCACTTGCTATTGTGCAGCGTTTACTACAGTAAAAGTTGAGTGAGTGGATCTCTGAGTTGGTGTGAGTGAGTGGAGGCGGGGCTAATTTGCATATTCATGGGTCCCCATATACTAAATGAAGCAAGGGTGTAGAGTTACATTCAAGCTATTTTAATGCATGAATAAAAATGTTCACAGGAAATATGTTTAAATATGCCATTTTGGTGATCAAAGATGAGTTTTAAGGGATAAAGTTATTGACTACAGGGGGACTTTAAACATTTTAATGGTCAAAGAATTCTGAAAAACGATTATAGTTTTAACAAAAATTAAGCAGCAACTGTTGTCAATTTTGATAATAATAATAAATAAAATGCACCAGATCAGCATATTAGAATGATTTCTGAAGGATCATGTGGCACTGAAGACTGGAGTAATGATGCTGAAAATTCAGCTTTGCCATCACAGGAATACATTACATTTAAAACATTCAAATAGAAAACAGTTATTTTTAACTCTAATAATATCACAATATTACTGTTTTACTATATTTATGATCAAATAAATGCAGCCTTAGTGGGCATAAGAGACTTCTTTCAAAAACATTTAAAAAAAAAATCTTACTGACTCCAAATGTTTAATGGGGATACTTTTGGGTATGCCAGTATTTTTCAGGAACTCAACCTACAAATGACTTTCTTATAAGTCAAACTGCATATCAAAATGGGGTAGGAGTAAGTATTATAAAATCAAATAAAATCAAAGTCAATTTTACTTCAAGATTCATATGCAGCAAACTTCTGCAGCTCACATTCCTTAAGTTACAACAAAAACACACCCTGTCTCCTGTTACATTTCAAGACAAATTAATTGTTGCGATCCAGGAGCTCTAAATGTCCACACAGATCGATTCAATGAACCTAAAACATTCACTTAAACACTGTTTGTAAAATATAATGAAGCTTTTACCATTTAGCCAAGTCACACATGGGTCGTGAATTCTGAAATCCTCACTCTCTAGGTTCTCCAGAGTGAGATGAGACAGCAGCTGGAGGTGAGACTCATCTGAAATACAAGATCAGGCAGTCAGTTAAGAAATAGACAGTAAAAAATATTACATGTAAACTATATAGGCCTGGTTTCACAGACAGGTCTTAAAATAAGCCAGACTAGGCTTTAGTTCAGTTGGGGCATTTAAGTACCTTTTATAAATATGCCTTAGAAAAAAACATTACTGGTGTGCGTCTTGAACCATATTTCTGACATATTTTAAGATACACTCACCTAAAGGATTATTAGGAACACCTGTTCAATTTCTCATGAATGCAATTATCTAATCAACCAATCACATGGCAGTTGCTTCAATGCATTTAGGGGTGTGGTCCTGGTCAAGACAATCTCCTGAACTCCAAACTGAATGTCAGAATGGGAAAGAAAGGTGTTTTAAGCAATTTTGAGCATGGCATGGTTGTTGGTGCCAGACGGGCCGGTCTGAGTATTTCACAATCTGCTCAGTTACTGGGATTTTCACGCACAACCATTTCTAGGGTTTACAAAGAATGGTGTGAAAAGAGAAAAACATCCAGTATGCGGCAGTCCTGTGGGCGAAAATGCCTTGTTGATGCTAGAGGTCAGAGGAGAATAAGCCGATTGATTCAAGCTGATGGAAGAGCAACTTTGACTGAAATAACCACTCGTTACAACCGAGGTATGCAGCAAAGCATTTGTGAAGCCACAACACGCACAACCTTGAGGCGGATGGGCTACAACAGCAGAAGTTCACCAAAATTGGACAGTTGAAGACTGGAAAAATGTTGCCTGGTCTGATGAGTCTCGATTTCTGTTGAAACATTCAGATGGAAGAGTCAGAATTTGGCGTAAACAGAATGAGAACATGGCTCCATCATGCCTTGCTACCACTGTGCAGGCTGGTGGTGGTGGTGTAATGGTGTGGGGGATGTTTTCTTGGCACACTTTAGGCCCCTTAGTGCCAATTGGGCATTGTTTAAATGCCATGGCCTACCTGAGCATTGTTTCTGACCATGTCCATCCCTTTATGACCACCATGTACCCATTCTCTAATGGCTACTTCCAGCAGGATAATGCACCATGTCACAAAGCTCGAATCATTTCAAATTGGTTTCTTGAACATGACAATGAGTTCAATGTACTAAAATGGCCCCCACAGTCACCAGATCTCAACCCTATAGAGCATCTTTGGGATGTGGAGGAACGGGAGCTTCGTGCCCTGGATGTGCATCCCACAAATCTCCATCAACTGCAAGATGCTATCCTATCAATATGGGCCAACATTTCTAAAGAATGCTTTCAGCACCTTGTTGAAATGCCATGTAGAATTAAGGCAGTTCTGAAGGCGAAATGGAGTCAAACACAGTATTAGTATGGTGTTCCTAATAATCCTTTAGGTGAGTGTATGTCAGTGCAAGTTTCTTTCAGTTAAAACAACTCAAAAATGCATTTTAGTCTGGGCGTATGCTGAAGCCTTGCCTGTGAAACTAGGGGATATTGTTTTAGCTCAAAATTAAGTTACCAGACAATTGGTTTTATTTACCGAATATGTGTTTTAAAAGAACATATTATTGTTTAATATTCTGTGATTTAGAAGAACTTCTATTATGTTGTGAGTCGGTTCCAAAATGAACATGTGCTAAGCTCCGAAAGTGGATAAAAAAAGATTTGGACCTCACAATATAACAGAAACGCTTATAACACCTTTTCTCATCTTGCTCAACAACAAATAAAATAATTACACTTCATTTCAACATTTATTCTCACTATCCCATCTCCCGCAAAGCATGCTGGTAAAATAAAAAGTTCAATGAATGAAAACAAAGCAAATTTTGTAGGTAGTCTCAATGCACACAGATTAAGCAAGGTCCTATTATAGAAATAGACCTAAACAAAACTGCTTCTGTTGCACAAGCTCATTCTAAGAGCTAACCTGCATGCAACAAAAATCCATTCTGAGTTTGCTTGCTGAGTTTTGTTTTGTGAATGGAGCTCGCTCACATAAACCCTCTATAATCTTCTGTTGTGTTTCCCATCTCTCTTTCTTCCCTTATTGTAGCTGATCTCACATCTGTCATCTTTTATCCTTGGTTCCCCACCTCATTCAATTTATATTCATTTACACCTTCAGTCTCCATCTTACCGGGGGTGAGGAGAAAAATTGAGAGGGTGACCAGAGACATGACCCCCAGGATGACCACCATGGCGATACCAATTCCCTTCCAATTCCGAGGAGGTCCTCCCGTGCTGCCGAGGTCCTGCTCAAAAAACAAAATAAAAGTAACAGCATTAACTTTCCCTCCCTCATACACATAGTCTCCCCACCGCTGAGGGAGAATGTATTAGTGCTGCCTCATTTGCACCGCCTCAGAGCAGGGATTTCATGTGAGACGTGTGTATCAGTGCAGCAACCCTCCGGGGGAGAACGAAAGGACTCACTCTGACAGAAATCTGTGTCATTTAGAACAATCCTTCATAAAGCCGGCAAGAAAAAAATTCCTCGAGTGAAAAGTGAAAAGCTAATTGAGTCTCATATTTTTGTTATGTCTTAATTTCCACCGAATGGTGCCTCATTTCACCTTTTTATTTGGGCTTATGTGTTATAACGTGTGCATGGGGGTGTCATTTTACACTATGCGGGATGCAAGGTTAGCATTTCCGGGCTTGGAAGCTTGGAGAAATGCACTCTCGACTGATTTTCGAAGCTGAATCTACTGCAACAAAGCAGGGCAGATGAGACGAGCAGGAGTTCTGTTATGAAATGGTATATTTGATGTGTTTTCAGCTTGCAGAATGCCTCTGTGACAGCCAAGGCTGAAGCAAAAAGCTTTAGCAGTGTATCTGACAGGCATGTTGGGACGGTTACGAGACCATCAGTCATGATCAGGAACAATAAACAGCCATTCCGAGGCTAGTGGAAAATCACTACTGGTGGCAAAGTGAGGGGGGATCCCGGAGTAAGTGTTTACACATTGACTGTCCATAAAACTTAGTCTTCATTATCTCTGTGTATTACGGTTGTGGTTTCAGAGGGAGAAATTAAGCCACCCCTTCTCACCTTCCCTCGGTGGTGGAGGTGAATGAAAGATCTGTGTTAGTTGAGAGGGGGGATAAAACTCATTTCTTTACCAGTTGGCATCCTGGCAGACTCCTTAACCTCAGCTGTCTCAGGACAAAAAGAGCAGCACGAAAGCCGACTGCCTGCCATATTTCACCTAAACACCTTCTGACAGGCTGGTAGTGCTGTATACACCATCACAGTAAGCTGATGTGAATGTTTTTGTTGTTGTTGTCAAGTCCAGTGGCCTGTTGCACAAAGCTGGTTTTAGTTGCTACCCAGGTAAGTTCGAGATTAGTTTGAGCAATCTCTGGTTTTCCGGGCTCAAGAAGGTGGATTGGTTTTTAGTGGTGTTCATCGCCATGGTAACTCTGGAGCAGGTTTTATTCTGGGTTAGAGATCGCAAACCCAAACTGGACCAATCAGCTGCAAGTAAAGATGCAATAAAGCCGCACCCCCTGTGTCTCTCGTCCCAAATTAAAGCAGTTTATAGTGAAAAAACTTTAGAGGCAAAATTGCTCATCTTTTAATTCATATAATATATTCATATAATTATTATATTAATTGACAAGTAGCCTAATATAAATATAATACATGTATTCGTAATTCTTTTAAACAACGTGTATTCAGTTGAGCTCTTTGTGAACCTATAATTATTAGGCATATTTCTTTGATTCACATCATGCATTGATATAGTCAGATATTCTTTCAGCTGCCTTCTCAAACTCTCAAACTTCTCAGCAGCAGTGTTTATTCCTGCCTTGTAAACGCATTTCATTTCATGATAATTTTCAGAACGATCTCTCAATCTTCAGAAGAGAAGTGAATCAATCGGACACTGTGATTGGCTGTTTGCCACACGCGTCACACTTTCAGGTGCACGCGCTTCAGAGTTAATCACAAACTCTGGATTAAACCAGAGTTGACACAGAACGTTTATACCAAGCTTTGAGAGACCGTTGAACTTGATCTAAACCAGGTTGGATTTATCTGGATTTGTCAACTCTAAACCTACTCTGAAACTCAGAGTTGGTTCAGCTAGCTTCATGCAACAGGCCTCTGATAATAGAATGGATAAATTATAGCTGCATAATTTATCCAATTAGCTCTATAATATGCAGATGCAGAAAACATGAATAAAGCAAGTATTTGCTTTATAAACCAAACCTTAGAAAACAAAAACAAATTTTAAAAATAATCATAATTTTGAAGCCTTGCCAACAACATTAAAGCTTATTAACAAAGACTGCATTATTTTATAGTTAAATGGCCCTGGGGTTAAAAATGGCCATTTTAACGGGTATCAGTGGTGACATTTTTGTCCTTAAGGTCCTGAGTGTTACCATTTTGTGTACCTAGTGTAAAATAGATTTATTAAAGAAAATGGGGTGAAATAGTACAATTCCAACAAAAATACACACTTGTGCCAAAATGTATAATATAACACAGGCAAATGTATTAAAATAAATAAATAGATAAATAAATAAATAAATAAAACATAAATAAAAATAATAATAGTCTGGATTTTTTTTGAACTTTTAGATATATATTTTTTGTTGTTGTTGAGAATTATATTTGATAAATCAGGTTTTTATAGCTCTTAATAGTATGCTGTAGTGAGAATAGGGAGCTCTTACTCAGAGTGGAGAAAAAAAAACTTTTTGTTATATGCAATTTGATGCAGATGTTGTTATTTGTATGGCCAAAAAAATTAAGCTTATTATGCAAGCAGACAACATAAAATGCATATAAACATCAGTTGTCACTCTATATTTTTCAATAAATTGTCTTAATATGATATTAGTGTTATGTGTTAGTTTTATGATCAAAGCTTTAAGTAGTTTTAATTGTGGAGGCAAAACATATAATGGAATCCAATACAATGATGACTGAGAGATGTACAAATAAACGTTCCCCAAAAGCCTGATTTTCACATTTAACACGATGGATAATCACGTAAACTTACGTTGCTTCAGTCCAGTGAGTGTGACATACTACTAATATTAATATAAGTCACTCTTACGTCTACTTTATAAAAATCAGTAAAGGCATGTGTCTACCACGACCTGAAGCCTGGCAGAGCGCGCTTCCCATGCCGGAAACTTCCATTCAACTCCTGTTTGAAGTGGTGCGAGTAAAACCGGAGGGGTTACAACTAATAAAATATGTTAATAAAGCAATTTAATAAAACATGCTGAACTCAACAACCGAAATGCTATAACTAAAAGGCTTTTTACTTGCTAAAAAAAAAAAAACGACTGTAGTAGTTACGTTGTGTAGACAACAACAGGTTTTGCTGCAGTTTTAATCATGCTGATAATTGAGGCCTTAATTTGCATATCAAATATGATACAGTAAGCTTTATAGGGTTAAATGCTTATCATTGTATAAAGGCTATGTTCAGAATGGAATAATTTACTGCTATGCTGTATGACGCCTACTATATTTATTACATTTTTTTAAGTGAAAGCAATTATTCTATGATAAACATTTAAAACAGTGCTACAGTGTCAAATAACCTCATCAATTTGCACATTCAATTCACTAAGCAATGTTCAGCTAACAAATTTGTAAATGGGCAATAATGTATTTATTATTTGAACATGTCAGCAGCTGTACTGTTCTCATTTGTCAATAACAAAAAATGAAAAATAAACAAATAAGCATACATTAATTCTGGTTCATTATCACACTGGAAATGGACAGTCAAGCTGAGCACATTGCATTGTGGGATATAGTATTTCATGCAGAATACTGTGCTGGAAGTCCATTTCCATATAGTAAGTCATCCAGATATTCTATGACTGAATTCAGAGTAGCACACTAGCTTACAGCTCTTACATTTTTACATGGTAAAAATAGTAAGAGTATTATGCTACTCCAAATTCAGCATTTGCTTATACAGTGTATGAAGTATTAAAGTATGCTGTTCCCAAAATAGTCAATGCATAGCTCTTTAAAAAAAAAAATAGTAGGCAGTATTTAATGTGCAGTATGAGGTAAGAAGCATGCTAGTATTGGAGTATGTTTGGGAAACATATTTGGAAACAATTATATTTGCAATTCAGATGGAGACACAAATATAGCTGCCAACAACTGTAAATATTTCCAAACATGTACAACAAAACATGTTTCTATGGCCTAAATTCACAGCTTCAGAAAATCTAATTAGAGCCTCTGAGTTCTTGGATGCTGTTCATTGTTGTGAAACAAAGAGACAACTTCAAAAGCTTCAGAGGTTGCCAGCATGCATTCTAGCCAGAGGCTCATTATTAATAGATCTTACTGGAAGCCTCACACAATTAAAACAGCTGTTGATAGTGACTGATATATCTATCTGCACTCATGCAGCAGAGAGAAAACAAGAATCATAATACAATTGGCTCTCTTTTCAGATTCTACAGATCTATAATACTTGCTCAGCCCATCAAGTCTGAACTTCATTATCATGAGACACACTATACTAGTATCAAATCAGAATAAATCATACTGTCTCCTGCACTGAAAATCATTTTATCAATACATTTTTCTTGGTTACTATAAAAGTACAAAACTTTGGGGTCAGTTAGATTTTTATGTTAAAGTCCCAGTGAAGCGGAAGTAGCAGGGGAGTTTTCTTCAGTGCTGTGACATATTTCCAAGTGAAAGGGAATACTGAACAGAGGGCAGGGTTTTACTTCAGCGCTCCTCCTCTCCATCTCGCGCTCATAGCAGACTGACGGTTGGAGGGGAGTGGTAACACATCTTCAAACCTAAGCCGTCAAACTGACATCATCTGAGAAGGAACGCCATTCCAGACCGGAAGTTACTTTTCAGATTTTGATTAAAGATTACCGCGACAAACAAGTTTTTTTCTGAGTATTAACTTGCACGGATTAATTGTTCACCCTAAGACCTGTAATGTGTGCTAACAAAGTAAATGGGGTCAATTTTGATTTCATGAGGACTTTAAGAAATTAATATTTTATTGATCAAAGAATGCTGAAAAATGTAATCAGTTTCCACAAAAATATTAAGCAGCACAACTGTTTTCAACATTGAGCATAATAAGAAATGTTTCTTGAGTACCAAATCATATTAGAATGATTTCTGAAGGATCATGTGACACTGAAGACTGGAGTAATGATGCTGAAAATTCAGCTTTGATCACAGGAATAAATTACATTTTAACATACATTTTTGGGATGCCTGCCTTTACATGCACATGAACTTTAATGACATCCCATTCTTAATCTGTAGGGTTTAATATTGAGTTGGCCCACCCTTTGCAGTTATAACAGCTTCAACTCTTCTGGTAAGACTTTCCACAAGGTTTAGGAGTGTGTTTCTGACCATTCTTCTAGAAGCGTGTTTGTGAGGTCAGGCACTGATGTTGGACGAGAAGCCCTGGCTCACAGTCTCCGCTCTAATTCATCCCAAAGGTGTTCTATCGAGTTGAGGTCAGGACTCTGTGCAGTTCCTCCACACCAAACTCACTCATCCATGTCTTTATGGACTTTGCTTTGTGCAGTGGTATGCAGTCATGTTGGAACAGGAAGGGGCCATCCCCAAATTGTTCCTACAATGTTGGGAGCATGAAATTGTCCAAAATGTCTTGGTATGCTGAAGCATTAAGTGTTCCTTTCACTGGAACTAAAGGGCCAAGCCCAACCCCTGAAAAACAACCCCACACCATAATCCCCCCTCCACCAAACTTTACACTTGGCATAATGCAGTCAGGCAAGTACCGTTCTCCTGGCAACCGCCAAACCCAGACTCGTCCATCGGATTGTCAGACAGAGAAAGGTGATTTGTCACTGCTCTAGAGTCCAGTGGCGGTGTGGTTTACACCACTGCATCCAACGCTTTTCAGGTTTTTATACACCTGTGGCACAAAAGTAATTGCAACACCTGAATTCAATGATTTGGAGGGGTGTCCCAAAATCTTTGGCAATATAGTGTATATTATAGAAAACTGTTATTATAAATTAATAAATGTTTTACTGTATTTTTAATCAAATATATTTAAGAAGCAAAATGACAATAACTATAAGTCGATTTTTTCTTTATCCTATTTTAATTTGATTTTTCAACTCAACTGGAAATTGTTTTTCATGTATTAAGCGCAAATTTAACACCATTAAGAGAGGTCTAACAATTTGCCAGTGGAAAACAAGAAAAATTACAAATTAAGACGATGCTTTTTTATGATTGTGACCCACTCACACTCCCCTGTTACAGTGGCAGCCACAACAACACAATTAATGTAATTTGTTCACACTGTTGAATACAAGACTGACATTGTTTTCATTTCAAAGACATCTCTCTCATTACGGGCTGAGAGCCCAGTATTTTCTGAGTTAAAGCTTCATCAGCTCGGTTTCCGCAGGTCCCCTGAGCCCTGAAATTATACTACACCCAATTAGGATGACTGTGTTGGCAAACAGGGGAGAACCCTGCATCACAGATGAGAAAGTATCTTGCAAGTTAATGCATGTTAAATTTGGAGAGAATTCCCCATCTGAGAGAATGCAGTGCTGTCTTAACCTCCAGATAGTGATGGTGATTGATGGGTAAGATATATGACCAATTTCATGGTAACAGTTAATGTAAAAAAAAAAAAATTTAACAAAAATACATTATTTTAATTTAATAATATGTTATGCTTTTTGAATAATCAAGTGAATTAACTATTTTACCAGTAATCAAGAAAACGGAGGTATTTGAAAATGATGACACATGATTAAGTCATGTGATGCATATTGTACCAGTAGTTATTCATTACCGGTACTGTCCCTGTTATGTGCTATTCACTTTCACACTGTTGCTAAAGATGTTACTTTGCACACTCTTCATATCACAGAGTCCTGCAAAGATGACAGAAAATGTACTCGCATTTGCTGTCCTGCGGCAAAATATTAGAGCAGTTGAGTTTAAGACCACGCATACTGTATAATGGTTGACAGAGCAACCTGGAATGTATCAGTGAATGGTGAGATATTTTGCTTAATAAAATGATCCTGCCAGAAGAATTGCGTGATATCTTCATTATGTCTTGCTCCATCTGTATCATCACAGTGAGCTTTTATGAGGGTTTACGCATGCGCAGCAAGGTGAATTTAGCGTTTTCTGACGTTTCAGTGTGGATGAGAAACTTTTGGAAAACGCTAGTGTGGACCAAGCAGCAACCTCCCGCGGTCTCTCTTGAAGCCAACACGGAAGTGACTTAAACCGCAATTCATCGACTGGCTACTACAGACAGGCTCCAAAAGGGAGTCAAATCTGTATCTCCCCCATGTTAAAATACCAAACTTTACAGCAGAAAAAAAGCCTGGTACAAAAAGGGGGTTTGGTCTACACAGCTGATTTTGCCCTTCATGACAACTGTGAACGGGGTGAATTTTTTTTTATAACTCATCTGTTTACATTATACTAAGCCTTAAAATTATGAACAATTAAGGGCATGGCCATTTGACTGACAGGTGGATTGCCACTATGGTCGTGCTAGGTGGGCGTGGTTTCAGCAACCAGGCACCTCAGCTCCACCCACGTCCCACCTCTTTGCCCATGTTCTGTTATCCAGGAGTGATGCGCTGCCAAGATGGCAACGGCCGACTTTAGGCTTCAAAAATGCTCTTCAGAAACCTACGGGTGATGTCACGGACACATATGTACACATGTACATATGATGGACACATGATGTACACATATTTTTTTGCAGTCTGTGGTGTGGACGGAGTGCGCCATTTTCAAATCTATCCAGATTAATGTAGACGTAACCATAGTTCAACAATTTGGCATTTCCCGAAACCATAGTTCTAATGAACATTTGCAAACAGCAAACTAACGTGGTTGGAACTACAGCTCTCGACCTGGTTAGATGGATAGTTTCTTGTAAAAGGTGCAGTGTGTAGTATTTATGAGGATCTATTGACAGAAATGCAATATAATACACATAACTATGTTTTCAGTGATGTATAAAGACCATACATAATGTACCGTTATGTTTCTATTACCTTAGAATGAGCCATTTCCATCTCCATACTCCGTGGGTCCCTTACAGTGAAGTCGCCATTTTGCGCCGTCATGTTTCTACAGTTGCCCTAAACTTCTCTACAGAGCTCTAGTCACTCTCTTTTCTCTCCGGTGACAACATTTTTGTCCTGCGTTGGCCCCCGTAGCTTATTGCAATTCACAACCTCACCACTAGATGCCGCTAAAATTCACACACTGCACCTTTAAATTATGTGGACTTAGGCCCTGTTTACACTTTTTGTTTAATGCAGCGTTTTAAAATGAAAACAATCCTTGTCCATACTAGCGTTTCCATTGCATTTCAGGGTGCTTTCACACCTGTGCTTTTGTTTTGGAACCTGGTGCCTTTCCTCCCTCAGTTTGGTTTGTTTAGGCATATATGAACATGTCAATCAAGCTTGGATCCAAAACAATCACTTTTTAAACTGTCCGATTGCAAAAGAACTCTGGGACACCTCACTTGAGGTGTAAAATCAATCCGACCCAACGGACCAACAAACCAAATTGTATTATAAATAATAAAGGAGAGTGTGTTCTATATAAAGCAGTAGTGATTCTGTGAGTGAGCACATTAGTTAACACAGTTGAAAACCAAAAGAGCACCTCTTCATCTTAAAACTTGCGCTTCTCCATGCGAGAATACTGTACAGATGAAGCCTTGATTCCTGCTTTAGCTGCATTATAACATTCTTATAGTGTTTGCGTGTGTCGACAGTTAAAAATAAAGGCAATAAGCTCATGGAGCGAACTAGTTAATCATCTTTAGTTAAACTAATAGTCTTTGATTTCTCACTTCCTTTTGTCAAACGAAACAACAAAACTATGATCTCTTACCGTAATCTGAGATCTATAACCGTTGACAATTTCTCTGCCACTATTGCTGTCTCTGCTCTTCCTTCTTCACTCAACCTATTAAATCCAGACAAGATAGTTTCGACCTATAATGAATCTATTTGTAATGTTTTGGATGATCTTGCTCCATCAAAAACTAGAATTGTCCCGTCTACTCACTCCTCTCCTTGGTTTACTCCTGAACTAAGATTTCTGAAAGCAAAATGTAGGCGTCTTGAAAGACTTTACAAAAAATCTTCCCTTCTAGTGCATTCCATGGCTTTTTCAGATTCAGTAGTGGAATATAAAGAAGCACTTAACATCGCTCGTTCTGAATATCTATCTGCTGTCATTAACAAAGCTAAATGCAAACCGAAAGCTCTTTTTCTGAAATAAATAAACTGGTTAAACCCTCATCTGTAGCTATCACTGGCACTGTTGATCTTTGTGAAAGTTTTCAGTCATTTTTTCTACAAAAAATTGATAACATTTATTGAACGTTTTTCTCCAACTTCTTCTACCAATTCAACTCCATGTCTGATAGGTCGTGCAACTCCATGTCTTTTTCACTCACGAATACAGTTGTGGTTGAACAACTAATTATCAAATCTAATTCTACCACCTGCACTCTTGATCCTATTCCAACATACCTTCTAAAAACCCTTCTACCCTCACTTATTCAACCCATTACTCATATTATAAATAGATCTCTTGCCACTGGCTATGTTCCGCAGGATCTGAAAGGAGCAGCTGTCACTCCAATTCTAAAAAAGTCTGGCCTTGATAACACCATTAAGAACAACTACAGACCAATATCAAACCTCCCATTTGTTGCCAAATTGCTTGAGAAGGTTGTCGTAACACAACTGCAATCGTATCTAGAGCAAAATAATCTTTTTGAACCACTTCAATCAGGTTTTCGCCCCAATCACAGTACAGAAACAGCACTTTTAAAAGTGCTTACCGATCTCCTTCTGGTTTCTGATTCTGGTGCACACAGTATCCTAGTTCTGCTTGATCTCAGTGCAGCCTTTGACACTGTGTGCCACTCCACGCTGCTTTCACGAATATCTTCGATAGGCATCACTGGTGCTGCTCTTCAGTGGTTGACCTCATATTTATTATAGACAGCAGTTTGTTAGGATAGGCAAGGATCAATCAGGTACCGTTACTATCTCTCATGGTGTGCCTCAAGGTTCTGTACTTGGTCCTCTCTTATTTCTCATCTATGTGTTACCACTTGGTCAGATAATCAGACAGCATGGTCTTAACTTTCATAGTTATGCTGATGATACTCAAATTTATTTCACGGTTAAACCGAACTCAGCTTGTCTACCAGTCTCTGTAAACTCTTGCCTTCAGGAACTTAAAACCTGGATGAATGATAACTTCTTAAAGCTAAATACTGATAAAACAGAAATCCTGTTGATTGGCCCTAAATCTGACACATGATGACTTTTTCATTGATATTGATGGCATCCAGATTAGACCATCAAAAACTGTGCGAAATCTGGGAGTACTGTTTGACTCCACATTATCCCTCGAATCACATATTGGTATGACAGTAAAATCTTGCTTTTTCCATTTGCGAATATCCGCCGTTCCCTTAACTTTAGTGATGCTGAGACTGTTATTCATGCTTTTGTGACCTCTAGATTGGACTACTGTAACGCCTTATATAGCGGCTTACCTACTAAATCAATACACCGTCTCCAATTGGTGCAAAACTCTGCTGCTCGAGCCCTAACATTTAATAAAAAATCAGCACACATCACTCCCATCCTCAACCAACTTCACTGGCTTCCTGTTGCCAGTCGTATCCAGTTTAAACTCTTGGTTTTAGTCTATAAAGCCAGTCATGGCCCTGCACCAAAATACCTAACTGAATTAGTCCAGCCATATGTTCCTGCCCGGACCCTCAGATCTAGCAGCGAAAACCTGCTTGTCATCCCCAAGGTTAAATGCTCTACTGTGGGTGGAAGGGCTTTTAGTGTTACTGGCCCCAAACTATGGAATAAGCTGATCCTGAATATCCGTAACGCACCTACTCTCCAGACTTTTAAGTCCCAACTTAAAACTCATCTTTTTGCTCAGTAAGTAATCTGCTTTCTCTCACCTTCTCTTCCTTCATGTTATCTCACACTTCCTATGTTTTGCTTTATGACCACTTATTGTATTAATGTTCTTTTGATTTTATGACATTGTTGTTGTCTATCTGTAGTTATTTGTTGTACACCCACTGATTGTACTTTTGTACTCCATTGTGAAGCGACCTTGGGTTCTTGAAAGGCGCTATATAAAATAAACGTATTATTATTATTATTATTATTATTATCTTGATGGACGATCCAGAGGAAACTCTGACCAATATGAGGACAGCTGTACTCGCATGTGACTTGCGTGAACACATTTTGGTATGCTTTAAAAAGGTTGCCTTGTGAAAGTGAATCGATCCAAGAAGAAAATGCAACATTGTAACGAATTAAGTTCCTGTTTTGGGAACAAAACAAATTATCTATAGGTGTGAAAACACCCTCAGAAACGATCTCTGCCCACACTACACGACCGAAAACGCACGTCATATGACCATTCATGCGCACTGGGCATGCATTTACAAGTGTAAACAGTTGCCGATTGCTCTAATAATAGCTTGCCTCTTGCTGCAGTATTATAAACTTTACAATGGCTGCTAAAAAGGACAACAAAGTCAGCAAAGCTTGCAGTTCCGTCTCTATGTTATTGTTTACATGGTCATCGATGCTGGTCAGTTACAGGGCCGTTGAGCAACATCTCAAAGATCTTGAAAAGATTAATTAGCAGAATTTATTACTCCTCCAACTACACGTGAAGTCATCAACAACAGTCCTATATTGCTGAACCAGTGTGGTTCAACTTCAAATGACAGAGGTGCGACCATGTTACTATGGTTTCGGGAAACATTCGTGACTAGTTGGTTAGCTTCTCCAATGAAGCATCCTAAAGTAATAATGGAGAATAGTTCACCCAAAAATTTTTATTCTGTCATTGATTACTCACTGTCATTCAATCTGTTCCTCATATAAAGCGACCGTGTCTCTTCAGAAAAGTTTGAAACTGCTCAATTCATATGGATTAGTTTTAACTTTTTGAAGTTGCATAGCTGTGGAGGGACAGAAAGCCTTCCGATTTCATCAAAAAGATCTTCATTTGTGTTCCGAAGATGAACGAAAGTCTTACAGGTTTGGAATGACATGAGGGTGATTAATTAATGAAAGAATTTTCATTTTTGGGTGAACTAACTCTTTAATCTGCGAGTTACAGTGCTGTACGGCAAATGCACCTTAACGATTCTGAGAGCCATTACAAAAAGAGAGTTGACAAATAGAGCCATGGAGTAAAAGTGAAAGCAGCTGGCCTTCAAAAACCTTGGCACTGGTGTCAAAGTGACACATTTTCAGCCGGGCAGAGTCCCAAGCAGACAGATTTCTCATTGTATTCCACTCAAGCGCTCCGTTCACAGAGGAGCACCTCTACAAAGCTGTCAGTCACATATATTGTGCCACTCCTGCAATGCAGAAAGCAAGGCTCCGCGTGGGCGACAATCTCATCAACGATGCTCCTGTGCTATAGGAGGAAGAGAAACATGTTTAGAGGTTCGATAATGGACATCAATTTGAAAAATCTTAACGTACCTAACCTCAGAATAAGCAGAGGAAATCAATACCAATGGAAGTGAGGGGAACTCCAGCGGGAAATTATTAATGTGAGAGAAGGGAGCTAATGTGAGTGTTCTGAGAGACATACAAAAACCTGTGCAGAATGGTGAACTGTGATCCATTGGGATTACATGTGGCCCAATATGGGTTTGTTAATGGGATATGCTGATATTGAGACCAAAGTGGCTGGCTACATACACAATGCTGCTATATACATAATATAATTTAATAACTGCAAATGAGATGTACACAAATGTGCTTAAATGAAATGAATGCTTATTTCACTTAATATGCTCAATTTAAAGAAAACATATTTTAGTATCCATTATAATACCTTGAGAAAGCTATATCATTCCCATTAATCTTAATAGCAGCAAGTCAGCTGGAACATGTCCTCTAAAAGTACACAGTTTTACTATTGAAATTGATTATGGGAAAAATGCTGTCCTGGTGGCAACAAATTTCATGCTTTTAAGAGCCCTCCAAAAAAATCCTGTTCTGCTATAATATAATGAAATACTTGTGATTGATATGTTGCTTTCATAAAACAGAGAAAAACAGGTATGGAGTATCCAAAAATCCAAACAAGAAACACAGGAAACACTGGGATAACCTTCAGGGTGTTTTGGAGGAATGAGGTGTCTAAGTTGCAACATCTAGCTACCAGGGTGCCTCAGGGCTCAGTGCTTGGACCACTTTTCTTCTCTATCTACATGACATCATTAGAATCTGTCATTTATGGCTTTTCCTACCACTGTTATGCTGATGAAACACAACTCTACCTCTCATTCCAGCCAGGTGATCCGATGGTAGCTGGTTATATCTCAGAGTGCCTGACAGACATTTCGGACTGGATCAACCTCAACACTCAACCTTGAAAAGACAGAACTGCTTGTGATCTTGGCCAATCCAACACTTTATCACAACTTCTCCATTTGGCTAGGTTTGTCATCCATAACTCCTTCCAGGACAGCCAGGAACCTGATTGATGATCAGCTAAACTTCACAGATCACATTGCTAGTGTAACCTACTCCTGTTCAAACATGCCCGTTCTAAGCGGAACCCGGGTCCGCCGACATGAGAGGTGGACGCTCTAACAAGGAGGCTAAAGGCTGCAACCTCTAGCGTCAGTCGCTAGAGCATCTCTTGAGATCAGAGGAGTGAGGTTTACTCGCACAGCAACTACTAGCTGGCCTCCGTTACACTAGAACGGCCTGGTCCTGCAGATTTGATCTGGGTATTAACATTAGATTGCTATGATATTTTTATATTAATACAAATACCAATACATTTTTCTCCACCTTGAGCTGTCACCCTTATTGCTACAATTCTGTCAACAGTACACAAATACAGAAATAAAATGTTGCAACTGCATCCGTTTCTGAATAAATTCATGTGACTTATTTAATGTTATTTCATTTCAAAGCTTATTAACCCTTATTAAAAATAACATTGTTAACCATTTATTTTATTTGAAAAAGTTGCCATTTGGAAAGGTGGACCTCGTGAGAAAACAAGGTGGTGATTTCATACTGTATGTGATTTTCAATTTGATGTAATTTGTGTGAAAAAGTAAGCATGAAGGTCCACCCCTAAACCTAACCGTCAGTGGGGAATCATATGAAATAGTATGAATGAGATCATCAAAAAATCATAAAAATGTAAAATAGTTACAAATTGCAATTAGTTTATGTTGGAATTCTAGAGTGAACAAAAATTATGTTTCTGCTCAAAATGAACTGAAATGTACATTTTACTTCCAATCAGGGCCGTAACCACCATAGGCATTGAGGGGGACAAGTCCCTCCCAATAATTGGAAATGGCCAAATTAAAACTACTCTACTTTTTTATGTCATCTCACCATTTTGAATTTAATATTTAAAAAGAAAATATGTTATCATTTAAATAATGTCATTCATAACTGAATGTGACAAAACAAGAAGCTTTTTTTTATTTTAAATTTTTTTACATATAAGACATACAAATAAGAGTGAATGTATACATATTTTTAAATAAAATATTATTTACAAAGAGTTTAAATGGATATAAATATATAGGCTATAATTAGACCAGGTTTACCATTCTTATTTCTTTATTCCCTTAAATCCCTTTTAGTCATTTAATTATCTAATTTTTTTAAATAAAAACACCACCCCTTTGATCCTTCCCAATGTTCAAGACATGGTTACAGCCTTGCTTCCAATCCCTAATCAGAATTACTTTTAAATCTGTTTTGACCCCTTGTGTTAATCTGTAAAACATTTAGACATATCAGCAACAGTCCTATACACTGATCAGGCATAACATTATGACATTACCACTGACAGGTGAAGTGAATAACACTGATTATCTCTTCATCACGGCACCTGTTAGTGGGCGGGATATATTAGGCAGCAAGTGAACATTTTGTCCTCAAAGTTAATGTGTTAGAAGCAGGAAAAATGGGCAAGCGTAAGGATTTGAGCGAGTTTGACAAGGGCCAAATCTCCAAAACTGCAGCTCTTGTGGGGTGTTCCTGGTCTGCAGTGGTCAGGATCTATCAAAAGTGCTCCAAGGAAGGAACAGTGGTGAACCGGCGACAAGGTCATGGGTGGCCAAGGCTCATTGATGCACATGGGGAGTGAAGGTTGGCCCGTGTGGTCCGATCAAAGAGACGAGCTACTGTAGCTCAAATTGCTCAAGAAGTTAATGCTGGTTCTGATTGAAAGGTGTCAGAATACACAGTGAATCGCAGTTTGTTGCGTATGGGGCTGCATAGCCGCAGACCAGTCAGGGTGCTCATGCTGACCCCTGTCCACCTCTGAAAGTGCCAACAGTGGGCACGTGAGCATCAAAACTGACCCACAGAGCAATGGAAGAAGGTGGCCTGGTCTGATGAATCACATTTTCTTTTACATCACATGGATGGTCGTGGTGCGTGTGCGTCACTTACCTGGGGAGCACATGGCACCAGGATGCACTATGGGAAGGCGGCAAGCCGGCAGAGGCAGTGTGATGCTTTGGTCAATGTTCTGCTGGGAAATCTTGGGTCCTGATATCCATGTGGATGTTACTTTGACATGTACCACCTGCCTAAGCATTGTTGCAGACCATGTACTCCCTTTCATGGAAACGGTATTCCCTGGTGGCTGTGGCTCTTTCAGCAGGATAATACGCCCTGCCACAAAGCAAAAATGGTTCAGGAATGGTTTGAGGAGTACAGCAATGAGTCTAAGGTGTTGACTTGGCCTCCAAATTCCCCAGATCTCAATCCAATCAAGCATCTGTGGGATGTGCTGAACAAACAAGTCCGATCCATGGAGGCCCCACCTCGCAACTTACAGGACTTAAAGGATTTGCTGCTAACATCTTGGTGCCAGATACCACAGAACACCTTCAGGGGTCTAGTGAAGTCCATGCCTCAACGGGTCAGGGCTGTTTTTGCAGCAAAAGGGGGACCAACACAATATTAGGTCATAATGTTATGCATGATCGGTGTATATGAATTCTACACCTTTTAGAAAATGAGAAGTAAGCACATACACCTTACTGATGTCTTATTGATGGCTCAATTTATTGATGGTTGCCTTTCTAGCTGGAAAACATAAAATGAAGCAACAGCACAATTTTTCACTTTGCTCTCTAGGGATTCTGCCCGCTTCCGTGGGGACTGATTTATAAATTAGACTCATGGGAATTTCTGAACTGCATTGTTTGGCCATGATGAATAAATAAATAAAAATCACAGTTGCACATTATTTTACAGTACGTGCACTTACGTGTACTTACAGTGTACTTACCTAAGAAAGTACGGTGTAATATAAGGTAACTACATGGGTTAAGGTTAGGTTTAATGGTAGTACCTTTCAGGGTTAGTACCTTTTTACCCAGTTATTGCAATTACTATAATAAGTACGTAGTATGCACATGGGGAGCAGGACTGTAAAATAAAGTGCTACCAAAATCACTTTGAGCTGAATCACAGAGCTAATGCAATGTGTGGCGAGGCGGGGGACCGTGAGAGCGGTCTCATGGAGGAGTGACGGGAGTATAAAAGGAGGAGCGACGACATGGCAAGATGAGAGAGGACCAGGCCTGGAGTTTATGTTTGGTTTTGTTTTGTATGTAGGCGGCAGTCGGCCGTGAGGGGCTGCCGCCATTATTGTGTTTTGTTTTGTTTTTAGGCGGCAGTCGTCCGTGAGGGGCTGCCGCCGACGTTATGGTTTGTTTTATTTTTGGATTAAAGTTTTTAAATGTTCGCCGGTTCCCACCTCCTTCTTCCCCGATCGTTCATTGTTGTTACACAATGTATCTGAGATTTGCATAATCTTGAAACATATGGTGGAATCCTGTTAAGCTAAATTTAAGGTAGTCTTTAAAACCCCTGAGGGCAAACAAATGACCTGCAATCCAGTAAATATCAGCTACGGCTGATAAATAGATGCATATGAAATTAATATTGACAAATTCATTATACTGAACTGAAGCCACATCGTGTCTATAATTGTAATGCTGACTAAATGGATGGAGCCATAAATGATTTCCATAAAATGAGTGCCTAAATGTGTTATTTTGCTAATGTGTTAGCTATTGACAAACGAGGAACATTAAATTGCTGAAGGTGTTTAAAATAGTTTGACCGACACCATTTATGTAGTCATTCTGAATGATAGCAAGCATTGAACACAAATGGTTTGTTTTGGTGTACAAGACCGTTTCAATTAGAACACATGCATCTCCAGGGGTGAAGGATAAAATGTCCATCCACATTACTGACAGCAACTTTTTATTTTATTTTATTTTTCTTTGGCAACCCAGATTAAGACAGACATAATTTAATTAACTACAGCACTGCACTGATTGCTGCCAGGAAATAATTGCTGTTGTTTTGCCAATCATCACACACACTGAATTCAAAAACCACCATCCCAGAAGTTAAGGAAGATAGAGAGAAAACAGCAGATATTTGAACAGTCGTATTATGTAGCTCTGTTTACATTTGCATGGGGAACGGCCAGTGATGTTCAGTTACCCACAGGAGAACCAGATATTCATAACAGCTAGAGAACACATGACAATTTTCAGTTTCAGAAACAGACATTTCCTGGATTTTTCCCGTTTGCAAGCAGCTTTCCTGCCATGTGCACACAGCATGGTTGTTCATCCTGTATTTGAGTCCTTAATGTGGTTATGTCCACACACAGTTCAGTTATTTATGGCAATGACAAATGCATTCTATAACATCACACCTGCACATTTTCAGGATTCACAACTGCATTCTCGGAAAGCCCTTGCTGTGTGAACGGAACGGAACGGAACTGGACTGGACAACTTATTTTGTACTCATACATTTTAATTGCTCTGAACTAATTCATACATTTAACTAATACATTTTTTGTAGTGGAAACTTGACTAGCTTTAATTAGCCAATTCAATAAATGCCACCTTGCTAATTGGTTACACAATGCTTTGGCATTAGCATAGCACTTGAATGAGGACAGCAATATAATACATTTAACATACACTCACCTAAAGGATTATTAGGAACACCTGTTCAATTTCTCATTAATGCAATTATCTAATCAACCAATCACATGGCAGTTGCTTCAATGCATTTAGGGGTGTGGTCCTGGTCAAGACAATCTCCTGAACTCCAAACTGAATGTCAGAATGGGAAAGAAAGGTGATTTAAGCAATTTTGAGCGTGGCATGGTTGTTGGTGCCAGACGGGCCGGTCTGAGTATTTCACAATCTGCTCAGTTACTGGGATTTTCACGCACAACCATTTCTAGGGTTTACAAAGAATGCTGTGAAAAGGGAAAAACATCCAGTATGCGGCAGTCCTGTGGGAGAAAATGCCTTGTTGATGCTAGAGGTCAGAGGAGAATGGGCCGACTGATTCAAGCTGATAGAAGAGCAACTTTGACTGAAATAGCCACTCGTTACAACCGAGGTATGCAGCAAAGCATTTGTGAAGCCACAACACGCACAACCTTGAGGCGGATGGGCTACAACAGCAGAAGACCCCACCGGGTACCACTCATCTCCACTACAAATAGGAAAAAGAGGCTACAATTTGCACGAGCTCACCAAAATTGGATAGTTGAAGACTGGAAAAATGTTGCCTGATCTGATGAGTCTCGATTTCTGTTGAGACATTCAGATGGTAGAGTCAGAATTTGGCGAAAACAGAATGAGAACATGGATCCATCATGCCTTGTTACCACTGTGCAGGCTGGTGGTGGTGGTGTAATGGTGTGGGGGATGTTTTCTTGGCACACTTTAGGCCCCTTAGTGCCAATTGGGCATGGTTTAAATGCCACGGCCTACCTGAGCATTGTTTCTGACCATGTCCATCCCTTTATGACCACCATGTACCCATTCTCTGATGGCTACTTCCAGCAGGATAATGCACCATGTCACAAAGCTCGAATCATTTCAAATTGGTTTCTTGAACATGACAATGAGTTCACTGTACTAAAATGGCCCCCACAGTCACCAGATCTCAACCCAATAGAGCATCTTTGGGATGTGGTGGAACGGGAGCTTCGTGCCCTGGATGTGCATCCCACAAATCTCCATCAACTGCAAGATGCTATCCTATCAATATGGGCCAACATTTCTAAAGAATGCTTTCAGCACCTTGTTGAATCAATGCCACGTAGAATTAAGGCAGTTCTGAAGGCGAAAGGGGGTCAAACACAGTATTAGTATGGTGTTCCTAATAATCCTTTAGGTGAGTGTATATCTGTTCTCAAACCAAGTGCCACTCGTCATCATGATGGTCACCCAAAAAAACCAACATAACAGAAACTCTTCTAAACCAGCATAACAAAACATTAAACACTACTAAATCTCCCACTTAACATTAATCTTGCACAAAAAAACATAATATAACCCTTAATACTGTCCCCTGGCAAAGCATGCTGAGAAACAGAAATCCCAGCCCAGTTTCAGTTAAATTTAAGTTAGTCTAAATTAAAAGAAACAAGTTCATAAAACTCAAAACAACGAAACAATTCAGATTACTTCAAATGTGTCAGTTTTGAGAACTTACAAGAAAAAGAAAGTTCTAAATACTCATTTAGATACTCATTTAGTTCATTTGTTTTTTAATTTGAGTTGACTCTACACAAAGCAATTAATTATTTTGCACGTTAGGGTTTAGTTGTCTGTCATCCAGTGCGAGAGAGCCATTCTGGTTTCGGAAATGTAGCTACGGCGATATGAGCTGTGTGTCATCTGAAGGTTTTAAATCCAGTCATTATTCTCCACCAGAGCTGCTCTCATCAGTTTTGTGCTCTTGCTGTGTTTACACTGCCAGCGAGACAAAGCCACATGATCCAATTAATTTCAGTGGAGGACAGGCAATTTCCTGCGACACAAGCAACAGTAGCTGTGGTTCCATTACCCTTCAAATTGCGAACTGAAAATACACCCAATGGAAACACGTCAATTTCGCAAAAACTCCAATATAAATCGCAAAAAAGTGTTTACGCTCGCTGTTTTTTCAGGCAATTCGAAAAAGGAATATTTTTTGCATTTACAGGTCACCTGGCATAAATGTCGCAGTATGTTCGGACAGAAGACGAGACAGAGTTCTTTATTAAACTCATAAAAGACAAAATACATATACGTGAATATTGGAATCTAAACAACAAAGAAATGTCACAATTTATCAAGAGCAGCACAGCAGGAAAAATGGTGCATTCAAATCATGTCGTAAAGGTCATATTTATGAGTTGAATGCACATGAATGCCACCTTAAAGTCACAAATACCAGTGGGAAGCTTGGGATTTTCTTTAAGCCCTGATCTTTACGAGTTGGGGGCGTGTCAGTGAGAAACATGGCGGAATACCACAATACGTAAAGGTATTTAGCAGTGATATTGTCAGGCTTTTCTATTTACAGCGATAGCATATGATAACAATAATAGCATTATAATACAACAATAAATATGTAACAATAAAGTTTACAGTGGCTTCATAAATTAATGAAAAACATAAAATGCATAATACACCTGATGCACATTCCTTGTTCTTCATTTTCTGGAAGTAGATTTTAAGAACTTTGCTGTATTTTTGTGTAATTGATTAAGAGAAAATACTCCGCCATCTTCCTCCGACGAAAGTGACTTGAACATGATGTCATAAACATGACTTTCTACCTCGAACTTACGAACTTCCCAGGAAGACTTAAACGCACCAAAACACCCAGAAACACCTCATGCATGGCCGCTCCCAAGTACACTCTTAAAAATAAAGGTTCTTAAATGGTTCTTTGGCGGGGTGTATGGTTCCATGAAGAACCTTTAATATCCAAAGAACCTTTCCATTGCACAAAAGGTTCTTTGTAGCACAGGTTCTTTAAACTATAAAATTATTTTAAAAAATTGTTCTTTAAAGAACCTTTCACAAAACGGTTCTTCAGGGAACCAAAAATGGTTCTTCTATGGCATCACTGTGAAAAACCCTTTTTGGTTCTTCCTGGCACCTTTATTTTTAAGGGTGTATAAGGGGATTTCTTGGCCATTAATGCTTGGATAACACGCCTACGTCTCCTTCGATTAAAAATAACTAGTGCAGCCAGTGACTGCGATATACGTAAAACTACCAATCTGTTGCCATCATTTTTTAAAGTGAGTTATCTTGAGAGGAAAAAATGACGTTTTAGTCATATAAGATCGGATAATGGAAACGTAGTCATTTCGCAATAGTTTTTTATCAACATTTAGAAAATATCACAAAAGTTTTGCGCAAATCTGTTATGGAAACCAGGCTAGTGACCGTTGGCGTCAGGACGTAGTGTCCAGCGACGTGCCAAAATTGTGATATGTTTACCTTTATGCAAATGAAGAGAGACAACCGATAGGAGAGAGAGGGAGCTGGACGTCAAGCCCCACCCACTGACTCTGCAGTGAGCAGCCTGTCAATATTTTAGTGGTCAGCAACTATCTTATAATTTATGGTATGTCTCTGTATACTGTGGTACTCACCCTGCTGACTCCGAGCCTAAATGTTTTCATGAACCCAGAAAGACCGGCACTTGTGTTTTCGCTGCAGATAAATAGTCGCAATGGCAAAGAGCCCTTGCTGTTTCTCGTTCATCTATAATGTTGATGTAGCCTACTAGTGGCAAGAAAACTGGTGAAAATAAATAAATACATGACATGGTCAGTGTCTTGTTGTGATAGCGCCAAAGTTTACACTGTTCTGGGTAATCAACTATATCGTTGCCTGTGCACATTAACTGGGATAGAAGGTGTTTTAATATAAAGATTACATGCAATTTTTAACCGCATTCAAGATCAAATTAAAACAGTCTAACATAGTGTATACTCACCAACAAAACAGACCAGCTATAAATTCATAATGACCTGCTCTTGATGTGAGTTCAACACATTGGTGCCAAGCATATGGTGAACTCCATATGCTCCATTTCCGTGACATTATCCAAACTGAAAACACTATTCCAGGACAGCCTACAAACTGTAACCCCCTGTGTGTAACTTCGTGACACCAGTCAATGTAGTGTTGATTTCTCCTCTAAATTTCATCATATGAATATTGAATTCTTTCACTTTTTCATCATTTTAATGCCCGTTGTTGATATCGAGTTACACCATGTTGCTGTTTTGCTCATGCAGAAGCTGTCACTGGCCGGACGGGAAGGATGTCATAACACGAGGAGGTGGAGAGAAGGCACCTGCAGACCTTTCATTATCTATCCACAGTGTAGTTTTGGATTCAGAGTCATGGCCGTGTTGGTAGTGCCTCCTCTGTGTGCTCCCTTAGCCGTCAGAAAGTCTTACCACCCTCCTTCACTTTTCAAACAGCCCACAGGTCCTCGGCTTCACAAAGGACCCTGTGGATTGAGCACGACAACCCCCGCAAAACTGTTTCCCTCATTCTAGCTACACACAGAAAAACAACATAGAGATGGTGTTCGTGCCACGGAGTGAATCATACGTGTCAAATATGAGTAAGCAAGGATGACAGATTTATGTGATGTGAACTCTCTGAAATATTTTGTATTACAGTGTCAAATCTACACATAATTAATGATGAACTACATCAATGATACTGTACAAATAAAGATTTGGCTAAATAAATGCACTGTAAAGTTGATGAGATTTTAACATTGAAAAAATGACACTTCACCATTAAGTAACTGTAATTAATTTAACTCAGTACTTGCTTATGTAATTACATTTTCAGCACTATAATGTGAAGTGTGACCCAACCCTCATTAGACAATTAAATGATTTAGAGAAGTCATTGTGGGATACAAGTGAGCGTTGTACTTGTGACAGGGCTCTACATTTTGCCTTTACTGTGATAATTAGAGGAAGCTAATTCCCACAATTCATTTTGAAAGATGTCACTACATGCAAATGGTCTGACTAATCACTGCAATTTAAGCACCAACCTCAGAATACAAATATAAATGGGCATGATATGTTTTCTAATATAGTCACACATTTGTTGATGGACTTCAAGAGTGGATTAGCATACACGGTTTGTGCTCTTAGGAGTTCATTTGTCATTCCCTGGATTGTCTTTTCACTTCATAATTTTTACCACTTTCCCTTCCCCTCTTTTTCTTTGCCTCTACCTGCTCTTTTTCATCTTCTTAGTGCACAACAGATGCTCAGATCCATATATTTATATCATTAATGAATAAAAACAAAAACAAAGACACAGTGGCACAAGCGCAGATTGTGAACAACACTGACTGGGCTGTAATGTGTTTGTACAGTACAGGGCAAACTAAAATATGATCAAATAAAAATCCTGCTATTAATATTTATGTATGTATATACATATATCCACACATTTATAGGTGTATATATTTGTTTATATTATGTATTTATTTATTATTTTATATCATAGGCATAACATTATGACCACTGACAGGTGAAGTGAATAACACTGATTATCTCTTCATCACAGCTCCTGTTAGTGGGTGGGATATATTAGGCAGCAAGTGAACATTTTGTCCTCAGAGTTGATGTGTTAGAAGCAGGAAAAATGGGTGAACAAGGATTTGAGGGAGTTTGACAAGGGTCAAATTGTGATGGCTAGACGACTGGGTCAGAGCATCTCCAAAACCGCAGCTCTTGTGGGGTGTTCCTGGTCTGCAGTGGTCAGTATCTATAAAAAGTGATCCAAGGAAGGAACAGTTGTGAACTGGCGACAAGGCTGCGACCAACGCTAGAGGTCGCAGCCTTTAGCCTCCTTGTTAGAGTGTCCGACTCGCTTAGAGTGGGCGGTTTGAAGAGGAGGGGTTACACAGACCATGTACTCCCTTTCATGGAAACGGTATTCCCTGGTGGCTGTGGCCTCTTTCAGTAGGATAATGTGCCCTGCCACAAAGCAAAAATGGTTCAGGAATGGTTTGAGGAGCACAACAACAAGTTTGAGGTGTTGACTTGACCTCCAAATTCCCCAGATCTCAATCCAGTCGAGCATCTGTGGGATGTGCTGAACAAACAAGTCCGATCCATGGAGGCCCCACCTTGCAACTTACAGGACTTAAAGGATCTGCTGCTAACATATTGGTGTCAGATACCACAGAACACCTTCAGGGGTCTAGTGGAGTCCGTGCCTCAACAGGTCAGGGCTGTTTTGGCAGCAAAAGGGGGACCAACACAATATTAGGATCATATATCAGGTCATAATGTTATGCCTGATCGGTATACCCTCCATTTTAGATATCAGCATCAGTATTGGCCATTAAAAACAGCCACTATTTTTTTTATAGTTCAAGCCCTAAGGGGCGAAGGGCCCTATTGTTTTCCTAAGGTAGCTTTCTTTTTTTCTTTTTTTTTTTACTTTTTTTACTTTTGGGCACTTTTGGACCCCTTAACATGCTCAGAAACTTGAAACTTTTCACACAAATTGGAATTGTTGGTCATCAGGTCTGGGCACAAGTTGACATGTAGGGGGGCTCTGCAGCGGACCCTTTTATATTGTTGTATTTGAGGGGCTCTGTAGTGCACCCCTTTTCACCGACACTTCATACACTAATTATAGATCTCAACGGGCCAAACAACTTTTGCACTCTAAGTCATACGTCAGCCCAACAGGAATTCGGCAATTATGGGTTGTTTGGGAGGGAATTAATCTGATCACCACCAAACTCATTCAGCATGAAGCCAAGATGTTGAGGATGCTGATTGCGAGCAGATTTTTTATATCTCGAACGGTTTGGTTGTAGTGAGGCAACGAATTTATGGTGAAAAAAGGGAAACAGGAAGTGTCATTACATTGTCAGTCATACATTGACTGACTTTGATAAAACTGAAATTGCCTACTTATTTTTACCCGATTTAACTCATCAGAATAATGTCAAGACACTGCAGATGTACACCTGTGGAAGGATTCTTGATATCTTAAATACTAGTCATGGCAATGCGTCAAAATTCAATATTCTTTTTGGGTGTTTTTGAGGCTCTTAGCATGCTTCAAATTGCATGAAACTTTACACACACATCAGAGTTGTCTGCCAATAGACATGGGCAAAGCCTTAGAAATGGGTGTGGTGGAGGGGCTCTATAGCGCCACTTTTTGTCTAAAGTTGGGGGTTAGTTTTACCTACAGTCACCAAACTCGGTACATACAAACCCGATTCCAAAAAAGTGTTGTTAAAGCAAGGGAGTCTCATATCTTCTAAGTAATAAAATATATACAATTTATTTCTATATAAAATAATACAAAATTTAGATGATAGATAGATAGATAGATAGATAGATAGATAGATAGATAGATAGATAGATAGATAGATAGATAGATAGATAGATAGATAGATAGATAGATAGATAGATAGATAGATAGATAGATAGATAGATAGAGAGAAAGAAAGAGAAAAAAGCTTTGATTAATACAAAGTACCGCCATCAGCAACATAGAAGTTTTGGGGATGAATCATTCACAGCTGTCAGGCAATACTGTCTAAGAAATATGACTTGCATTTAATTGGCATCTGGTCAATGAGAAGACACTAAGCCTTACTCACAGAGATATTAGGCATAGAATGCTTTATTAAGGATCTTGCAAGCAAACAGAAAGCCCACTCAATCATGATCAGTCTAGTGGTAACTGTCAGGATGTGCTCAGTATATGCCTAAAGCGGATAGCACAAAGTCAGCGCAAATCATGGTTTTCCTTTGGCGGTAATGAGATGCATTGGTTCTACTGAGGTTTAGGACATGAAATATTACCATCAGAAAGCAAATTTGCATTATGAATAAATAACATCTAACTGGAGGTGTTTGCACTCATATACTATATATTCTGAATTCTGACTGTTAAAGCCTCCTAAAATAGTGGGATCAAAAAAAGAGCAAGGACCAAATTATGGCTGCATTTAAAAATGCAAAGAGGAACCATACTAATCTCCAGCCAACTCTGTTTGATCCAAAACCTCCTGAATAGTGAACGCTTGCTGTGAAACAGCTCCTCGTGAATAGAGCAAAAGCAAAGAAAAGGCTGGAAAGGTTGTTATGCAGTTCAAATCTCACAAAGTACAGTTACATAATTAACGAGCTTCCTACACAGCATCATTCATCTTAACATTTCGAGCAGGTGAGAAAGTGGTCACTGTCTCAGGAGACCTTCCTCTTGTCAATGAGCTAGGATTCTAAATATCATTTCCTCATATGTATCTCAAAATGGGTTATAGGATTTTTTTGATGGATAACACTTTCCAAATGGATTGATGGATTTTTGCTACATAACATTTTAATATTATTCGATGGACTAGATTTAGTGTTATTTTAGTATCATTGAAATACTATTATAGTTTTTAATTAACATTTTGAATTATAGATTTTATTTTTACTTATATTTTCTGGTTTCTTTTTAATTTTAGTTAAAGTTTTAATAATTTTGTTGTATGTTTTGACATTTTTATATATATTTTTTTATATTCTACAAACCCGATTCCAATAAAGTTGGGACACTGTACAAATTGTGAATAAAACCAGAATGCAATGATGTGGAAGTTTCAAATTTCAACATTTTATTCAGAATACAACATAGATGACATATCAAATGTTTCAACTGAGAAAATGTATCATTTTAAGGGAAAAATAAGTTGATTTTAAAAAAATTTAAAAGTTGGGACAAGGCCATGTTTCCCACTGTGTGGCATCCCCTCTTCTTTTTATAACAGTCTGCAAACGTCTGGGGACTGAGGAGACAAGTTGCTCAAGTTTACATAGATAGGAGCATGTTTACATTTCACTGCCGGTTGTATATTCTGTATATAACTGTGTATGTGACAAATAAAACTCTTGAATCTTGAAGTTTAGGAATAGGAATGTTGTCCCATTCTTGTCTAATACAGGCTTCTAGTTGCTCAACTGTCTTAGGTCTTCTTTGTGGCATCTTCCTCTTTATGATGCGCCAAATGTTTTCTATGGGTGAAAGATCTGGACTGCAGGCTGGCCATTTCGGTACCCGGATCCTTCTTCTACGCAGCCATGATGTTGTAATTGATGCAGTATGTGGTCTAGCATTGTCATGTTGGAAAATGCAAGGTCTTCCCTGAAAGAGACGACGTCTGGATGGGAGCATATGTTGTTCTAGAACTTGGATATACAATAAAATATAAGTTTATGAGATTTGTAAATTATTGCATTCCTTTTTTATTCACAATTTGTACAGTGTCCCAACTTTTTTGGAATCGGGTTTGTATATATATTCTATATAGACTACTAAATAATACTGTTGTTTTTTATTCATTTTAGTTTGAGTTTTTTACATTAAATGAAAATGTTTTTGTATTTTTTTTATTTTATTTCAAGTAACACATTTTTTATGGTCTTAGGTAACTATAAATAATAACCCTAACTGGTACTTTTTTTTTCCTTTTTTTGGCCACCACAATACTAGGATAGTTTCCAGGGTGTTGCTATGTGGTTGCTAAAGTGTTCTGAGTGCTTTTTAACAACATGCTACCTTTATAATATAATATAATATAATATAATATAATATAATATAATATAATATAATATAATATAATATAATATAATATAATATAATATAATATAATATTTATTATATATTTGGGGCAAAAACACAATAACTTATTTTCAAGCTACATTGCAAAATGTAGCCTGGAAGGTTAATTCCAGTGGTGGATGAGACAGATCTTTTCTTGCTGAGGTCAGCAAGCATAGGTTTATCTGACATGAGGAAAGAGCCATTTCAAACCTTCCTGTCATGTTAATAAAATCATTTCCTGTCACTCAACATTCAGATGACAACCCATCATTTCAAAGGTGCACTTTGTCCTCAAGGTCATTTTGTCCTCATTGGAAATGTTTTATACATCATAAACTGAATAGTACTTTTGTAAATATGTTTAAAATCATATCACTGACCAAATAAAACCAACTGAATTTTCCAATTGTACGCGACTAGCCGAGTACTATTTACTTTATCACTTATTTGCGGCTAGCACAATTCATAGTTTTCACGTAATGTCACACCATTATAGGAATGCCCACCTGGAGGACAAAACCAGGCTTTCCTCCATTGCCCACCAGTCATTTTTACCAGGTTTGGAGTAAGTTTTAATGTAGTAAGACAGTGATATTAAAAGACCAAATTCAATATACACCTTATTGATGTTGCATACTTTGTAGAGGCAAGCAAATTAATGACTTTAAGGGTGGGTTGCACTAATAAGGATTCTTTAGCCTGGCGTTGGTTCATCCCGATCAGCCCTTTAATTCTAATGGTCTTTCTACATGGTTAATCTGTGTTTAATATTAAGTGTTTCAACACAACTCGACCCAGATCAACAAATCCTTGATTAGCGTTAAACAGGCTTGTGCTGCAGTTCTATGGCTGTTTTGGCCTCCAGGGCTCGCGACAGTCACGTGACTGAAAACTAAGGCTGAATCTGAAATCGCCCCCTATATCCTCAAATAGGGCATTATTTGAGGGGACAGCCATTTGTAGTGGTGTCCGAAACCATAATGGACGTTACTGAGTGCACTCATTCTATCCCACATTGCACCGCAATAACGAGTGTACAGCCTATGTACACACAGCGGCTGTCCGAATTCACTCACTCGTTTTCATTCACTCCTTCAAGTGAACTGTATTAGTGGACTAAAGTAGGGAATAGTGAATGAGGGTTTAAGGGAGCGATTTCGGGTTCAGTGTATGAATTGTGTCGTTAAGTGAAAACACTAAGCAAAGCAAAAACAGGACACTGAAAATATGAATATAATTAATATAATCCCTATGTATTGTTTAATGCCCAATATTAAAGAAAAGTGTGATATGCTGTAACTTGTTAAATAATAATAATAATAATAATTCAGTACGATAATGAACAAAACAGAAATGTTAAATTAAATGTAACAAATAAAATGGTTTAGTCTTCACTGTATGAATTAAACACTAATTCTTATTAAAGCTATAAAAATGATTCAGTCAAGAGCAGTCGGGTGATTTTCTCTGTCTTTTGTTGTTTGATTAACATTAACGGCACAGATGGCAGAAGGTTTATTAGGCTGCTGTCACTTTAAGAGCTGCACGGATCCAATTTACTGTTACACACACGTTTTTTTCCTCAGCTGTTACGTTCACTTATTGGGGACCTATTATGCCATTTTTTTTGTCTGAAGTTTCAGCTCAAAATACCCCACAGGTCATTGATTATAGCTCATCAAGTTGGCACCTATTTGGGTATGAGCAAAAATATGCAGTTTTTGTGTGTGTCCCTTTGAATGCAAATGAGCTGCTGCTTGCCTTTACTGCTTGTGATTGAAGAATTAAAATCATTCTGTTATTGCAAGCCATTGGGACATATGCATATCACGGTATGTACTAATTGCACACTGAATTCCATCAGAGCCATAGTTATTTGAAAAACAAATTACAGGAATGGTGCAGAATATTAGTTTTCAGATGTACAGGGCAAAATACAATGCAAAAGAAACTAATTAGTCTGGCTGTTTCTTATCGGCTGGAAACAGAGCAGTATGCACAGTCCCACTCACTCTAGATACATGGTAATAGAATTTATTATAATGGAGACACTGATTAATAGAAACTGCAAATTGCATGTTTTCTATCTCTTATCTTGCATTTGACATCAGAGTAAAGACATCCGTTGTCCACCTAGACTTAACTGTTGTTGTTTTTCAACCCCTTTTTATTCTCAAATACAAATGAAGAAACAACAATAACATTTTGTCACGGTGACACTTCTGACTTGTCAGCAGTTCTCTGGCCGTTTACTGCCATCTGTCTACAAGTGCAGGTTGCTCTTAATGGTCGTGGCATCAGGCAGAAGATATGCAAATGAGGTGGAGACTAAAGGGAGGGAGTGATCTGATTATGTTTCAGTTAAAGATGCATCATATGAGTCATCTGCAACCATAGATGAGAAACACTGCTCCTTCACACTCTCTTACACTCCAACAACCTTTTAGAATAGGCTCTTACATAAACATTTTAGAAATAAGTGTAATCTTTATCAGTGCAGCATGAATTACTATGCAAACACTGACCAGGCAAGGAGATCCAAATCTGTATTTGAAAGGGATGTGAAAATAAGTTTTATATGGGTGAAACCCGTCAAGAACATGTCCAGTCAAATTTCACCCCAAAGTCAAAGGAAAATTAAGAAAATTAAACCTGTTTTAGGACCGTTTACATTGACATTATTTTCACAACATTTAAAGTTGGAATGAAACAATAGTTGTGATAGTCTTTCCTTGCAACGTATATCCGAGTGAAACAGCTTCTCAAACAAGAAAAAATGTAGGATAAGACTTGATTTTTTTCTATCGAGAATTGATTGGATCATTGAAATGTTGTGGCTTGCTATTGCTGTGATCTCATGTGAGTGGCAGGTTGTCCCGCCCTCACACCAGTAAAGAGAAGAGAAGAGAAGAGAAGAGAAGAGAAGAGAAGAGAAGAGAAGAGAAGAGAAGAGAAGAGAAAGAGAAGAGAAGAGAAGAGAAGAGAAGAGAAGAGAAGAGAAGAGAAGAGAGGTTGCAAGTGGAAGGGGAAGTTATTTTGACTTAAAAAATACTGCAACATTCCATAGGAAAAATGTAATTGCCCCTATTATGTTTTTTTTAGAATATTCATGCAGTGTGTAATATAGCAGTTTATGAATGTAAACATTCTGCAAAGTTGTAAAGTAGAAAGTGCTCGATAAATAAAGCTATTGTCTCCCAAAAGAAAGAATCGACTCTGAACCGCATATACGAGTCGTTTGTATTTCGAATCCCATTGCATTATGGTTCTGTCACTAGAAAAGACATTCACATAATGCCCGCCTATGTTATACACTGTGCGTTCGCGAACAACTTGTCCCGCCCTCAAACGTGTCATTTTACTGACGACGGCTTCTCAAATCTCAGAGTTCAACACAGGATTCACAAAACGCTTGCTCTTGAAAGATGGGTCAGTACCCAGTTTATTTGGACTAGCTTGCTCCTCAAAATCACAACCTGTAAGTATGAATAATTACACTCTAAAAAATACTAGGTTAAAAACAACCCAAGTTGAGCTGAAAATGGACTAACCCAGCGAATGGGTTGTTTTAACCCAGCGGTTGGGTTAAATGTTTGCTTAAAACAACCCAATCGCTGGGTTAGTACATTTTCGACCCAACTTGGGTTATTTTTAACCCAGCATTTTTTAAAGTGTATTGATGTATATATTTTCTACCGGGTGTTCAGAATATGTTTTGTGTTTTATATTGTGTATGTCTCCAGTTAACTGGCTAACACACGTTATACTGTCTTACTGAAATACATCTGCAAATCAGCTATAGGCCACTATTACCTAAAACTGTATCTATTAATGCAGATTGTCTGTCGTTCTTAATATTTTGAGTAAAGATAAAGGATGGAGCAAGATTTTTTTTTTGCAAACTTTAATGTTACATCAGTCATTCACATTAGTGCTGAGTGAACATATGCGCCGTTATTGATGTAGTTCCCGCATGTGCACCGCAATAAATTAGAAATATACACATGGGTTTGTTGATGGATGATCTCTATATGCTGCATTCCAGTTAGTTTTTAGGCTGCATCTGAAACCCTAGGCAGCTGGCTTGCTGCCTTATCAGACAATGGCTTGTAAGGCAGCGTTTGTGCATGAAGGCACCTCACAAAACTGATTTCAGACATCTAAGGTAGTGTAACAGTTTAATGATCTACAGCAAAATAGAGATAGCTTTATTGAGAACTAAACAAATATTTAATTACTACATTAGTAATTTCTCGATAGAAATTACATCAGAAGTGGAAAATGTTGGTCAAAAACTTACATTTACACACAAACTGACCAGCAACTTTCGGAAACCATTTTTTTTTATAGCTCAACTGTTATAGAATGGAGAGCACAGGATTGTGGGATATCAAAGGCAGCGAAGGATACATCTATGCTGCCTTCAAAACTCGATAAGATGAAGGTATCCCAGGAGACAGGAATTGAAGCTAACATTAGATTCGGATGTGCCTTGATGCCTTGCTACCTTGAAATGTGTCCACAGAAGGCAGCATTTTCCAGGTTTCGGACGCAGCCTTATAATGCCCTTCACTTGCTAACTTCCCTCCGTCTCGTTCACGCGTTCATATGAACTAGACTCGCTCCCTTTGTCAAAATAGAGGGAGCGAGGGTCTGTCCATATAAACTTCCCTCATCCACTTCACGAAGTGGAACGCACTTCAAAATGGCGGCAGGGATTCCCCCGAGGGGAAGTGGTTAGGGAAGTTCCACTAAAAGTGGAGTGGAACGCAGCCATAGTATGAGTGTGTGTAGTATGAATGTAATGAGCACATGAGCTTTCCTGTAGCTCAAACAATAAGAGCGTGGCGCTAGCAACGCTAAGGTCATGGGTTTGATTCCCAGGGAAAGCAAGAACTGACAAAATGTAAAAATGTGTACCTTGAATGTAATGTAAGTCGCTTTGGCGTCTGCCAAATGCGTAAATGTAAATGCCAAGGTCATGGGTTCGATTCCCAGGGAAAGAAAGAACTGACAAAATGTAAAAATGTGTACCTTGAATGTAATGGATAAAAACGTCTGCCAAATGTATAAATGTAAATGTAATCAGGACGCACTACATTCACCATGCTGTCATTATCATGTGACCTACAGCGTCAGTTGCGTCGCTTCACTGCCATTCACAAATCCTCTCCCGCGGCCTCATGGGATAGAAAAGTGTCCATTGTACGCACACTTTAGAATCTCGCCAGAAACAGTATGTCATCCGGGTACGTTTTTGCCCACTCTTTTATGAGTACTGTGAATTCGGACATACTTATTTTGTCACATAAGCTACTGTTTTTCGCCTACTATAAAGTAGGGAAGTGTGCGATTTCAGATGCAGCCTAAAATTTTAAAAAGAAATTATATTTCTGAAATAAATTTACTTAACTGCTTATTTTTATAGAAATATTTAATATTTGCCAAATTACCATTTCCTTAATTTTTTTAGCTGCTTAACCTCTGGTCATTTTTCTTCTTTTTTTTTCTTTTTTACTTTGAACCCTACACATAACATTAAAATTACATTTAAACGTTTTAGTCATGTGTATTCGAGTCATTTTTGTATGAACATCATAGAAATGTTTGTCATTGACCCATATGCAGATATTAGTGTATAGGATGGATAAAGAGTCATTCGCGGTTCTGAGGTAAACGTCCAGCATTGCCATCTCCACAGAGAATACATCAGTTCAGTTCAGCTGTCTGATTCGATCGTGCTGCTAAACGACACACATTTCGAACTGAGATATTAAAATCATAAATACCCTACTTCAATTAGTCAGTGAGTCACTGGAAAGCACTGCAGTAGTAACTGGTGTAACGGAGCGAAACAGACGGAGGGATACGATCAGCTCCTCTGAAAGTATGAATGAAAACCGAGCCGAATCAATGTGAGCAACACCTGTGACGAACAAGCATGCGTTTAATGTACTTTGGCGGATAAATGAGTTGAAACAAGCTTAGATACAGTTTATAAACAGCGTATGAAAGGGTCGTGTGCACAGATTTGTATTTTCTCGCACGTGCACGCGCTCCTTTGCTGCGGCTCTAGTACACACAGATGTGTAAAAAAAAAAAAACCAGCATCAAAGCGCATTTTATCGTCAGACTGCATTATACTTTGTTCATGCAAAGGATAAAACATGCTCTTTAGCTTTACCAGCTCTGTTGTCATGTTCTGCTGTGTGGTGGCAATCATGTTTGCAGGATTCAGCGCCCAATTTCTGTACCGATAGCTCCTAATGCAGTTCACTGCTCTTCCAGCACTTGAAAGCCTTGTTTGAGTTGGTGCTGCAAGTTGCTCTGCACACCCCACTGGCGGATCTCTTTAATAGGATGGTGTAGAGTTGGCCATCTCTCTCTCTCTCTCTCTCTCTCTCTCTCTCTCTCTCTCTCTCTCTCTCTCTCTCTCTCTCTCTCTCTCTCTCTCTCTCTCCTACAGTTACAATGTGAATGCATATTGACCAACTAGGATATTAATCAAGACAACACGTTGCTTCTGGCTTCAGACCCTTTTTCGACTTTCACTGTGTCTGAGCAATCAGTCACACTGTACTTGATTAACAGTGAGCTGAGACAGACAGACAGATAGATAGATAGATAGATAGATAGATAGATAGATAGATAGATAGATAGATAGATAGATAGATAGATAGATAGATAGATAGATAGATAGATAGATAGATAGATAGAGTATGAGAGATAGAGAGTATGTGGAAAATGGAGAGTCACTAGAGTACTATTTAGATAGGAAATAGGCATAAATAATAAAATATTTATGCATCTAAAGGAAATATTGATTCATTAATTTATAGTTAATTTATGTATGGCCTACTTAAATTACCAGCATGAAAAGCAGCCCTAGGACAGGGGTTTTCAATCTTTTTTTTGTGCCACGGACCCCCAAATATGATTCCTCACGCAAGGGATCCCCATCCTAAAATTTAAAAGGCAGCTATATGTTTGTATGTATAATGCCCAGATTTACACTGTGAAGATTAATATTGTAAATATGTGTATATATTTGAAATATAATTTTAGTTTTGATTATGTTACATCATTGCATCTCTTTTTCCACTCTCCATACTGAAGAGTGCAAATTTTTATTTATTTTGCCTTTCTCTTGAGTTAACTTTTTCCACAGAGACCTAATAGCATTCACACATATTTCATACTTGCACCAACACTACACTGATATTTTCTGAAATCTGGAATATTTTTTTTTATTATTACTTTATTGTGTCAATTATTAAACATTTTGCTAGGTTTAAATAGCAGAGCCAAACGAGATACTCAGCGAAGAGGAGGCATTTGAAAAATGATAGTAATAATTTTACAGTTTTGTAATTTTATCATCATCATCATCAGAACAGTTTATCAAGTGAGAGAAATTACATTAGCTTATGTCCAATTTGTTTATAGTAGGCCTACTGTACACTGTATAGTAAAGATATTCTATAAGCCTACATATTTTAAATTATTATTGTTTGTTGATGAAGACCCGATTGTCACGACACCAAAGTACAGCACATAGACATCCATGGTTCAGCATGGAACAGCAGACCCGTTGCCTGTACGTACAACGTCAACGTGAGTGCAACGTACTGTGCGTCAACGTGCATACGTCAGCACGCCCGAGCGGATGATTGGCTGGCGGGTAAATTTGAAACGCAACTCCTCTAGACGCTAACGTTAACAACACATCCGGGTAAACTTGGTTGAACGAATCGGTGCGGTGCTGTTGTCCCTGGAAAAAAAAGTATCTTTTCAAGTTATAATCTAACGCTACATTGTTTACACACAAGGCTGGGCGTCTACAACAGTCCGTAAGTTATATTACGTTTATGTGGCAAAACAGTGTTTGTTTGTTACTAACGACGAGCCGTTTAGAAGACACAGGCTAGTGTTTTACTGTAACGTTACTTCTATTGTTCCCCATTGAACATGTTGTGAATTAAATATGGGTTCGGATGTCGTTGTCTACGGTTCTACTTTCATAATCCTAGCAAAAGCGGGTTTATACTACTTTTATTAACACTTATTATGGTGTATAGTACACATTTGTTTTCTTTAAGTTATTTTTCACTATATTTCATCACTTTGTTATGCACTATTTTAGATTGATACAACTTCTATTATAATGTATATATGCAGATACACATTAATATTCATCAATGACCACGCCCCCAATATTTTGAATGACCGAAATGCCACAGATATCCGTTGTTCTCGAGATATTAACAGTATTCATATGCCAACGTCTTTTTAACCTGATATAAAATGCTGGGTCTCAAAAAAAAAAAAAATTAATGGAAGCAAAGTAAATCTAGCTAATTCTTTGAACCGGTGCACACAGTTAAAAATGATTTTCTGCAATGCAGGAGGACATGGAGACTGCTGTGATGAATCTTCACAGTGTTTTTGAAAGCCTGCAGGCACAAGCTGATGTTCTCAATGAAAGCATTGAGCCCCGTAAGTACTGGCTGTGTTGAATATTTGAAATAAAATGCATGCATGCTCTAGTAGTTCACTGTCTCAATTTCTCTCCCACTGAATATTCACTGCAATCCTTTGTCTCATTGTCAGAGTTCATTCAGATGGCCCTGAACTTTGAGGACAGTCGCCGTAAATGGCTGAGACTCGAGCATGAGCTGAATGCATGTAAGGAGGTGCTCACCAAGGCCGAGACCGAGCGAGGAGCGCTGGAGGTCAAGCTCAAACATGCCCGCAACCAAGTGGATGTGGAGATCCGTCGGAGACAGAAAGCTGAGGCTGACTGTGCAAAGCTGGTTTGTAGACCTCTTTTTGCATGGTACTTGTGCTCTAGACCGGTTTTCTGAGTTTAGGCTCAAATCAGACATTCCCTTTTATTCCTCTGCAGGACCGTCAGATCCAGCTCATCCGGGAGCTGTTGGTGTCTGAAGGCTCCAGTAACAGCATCCAGTTAAATGAGGAGCAGCGCTCCGCTCTGGCCTTTCTGAATGCCCGTTCCCAGAATCCCACAAACCTCAACACTAGCCGACGGTAAGAGAATAAGCAACCCATTTTAATTCTCTGTAATCTGTGTTTGGAGATTTCATTTTCTTATTTTGTAATATTAAGTATTGAGGCACGACTTTCAGTTAAACTGCATAGGGATTGGCAATGTAACCTCAATTTTAAACCCCATCATTTATATGTGCCATTTAAAGTTGGCATTAAAGGCACAGTATGTAAGATATTTGGATTAAAATATCCCAAAACCTCTAGAACAATGTTATATATTTTGATTTGTTTACTTGCATTATCCCAAGAATGTTTAAATCCAGAGAAATAAGCAATTTTAACCAGGACACTGACCATATCCGTGCTTCGCCCATCAATGACATCATACCACGTTACCCTCGATTTACCCAGATTTTTTTGTGGCTTTAAATGAAAATTAACTCCATCTATACCTCACAGGTTATAGATTATTCTCACAGCATGGCTACGCATCTGAAGCGACACCTGCTGACGCCCGTTTCACACATACTCCGTTTGCAGTGCGTATGTGGTGTGTATCCATGTCCATGTTAACGGATTACAGCTTTCACACTGCACGCGGTTTCGGTCTGTCAATGCGTTCCAGGAGCGGTGCGTCTGCAGCAGTGCGGCGATCGTTTCCGCACCGAGTCTATTTTTCGCTGTGCTGCACGCGCTGAATTAAAGTGACAGCACATTGTCCGCATTAAAATAAACATGTATCAATGTGAAAATCTAGTAATTTCACCACAGATGCATATATTTAGGTAAATGGGAGAAATAATAGAGAGCACTTGTCCTTTCTTGGGGGTGGAAAAACAAGATTCTTTACGACCTGCAGGATTTCTTGTAAAATGATTTAAATAAAACGACAAAGGATGAGAGTCGGCTGTTGTAAGTTCTAATTTAAAATGTTTATTTTAACGTAGTCTAGCCTATGTTTCTAAAGTAGGTAGGCCTACTAGGCTATATAAATATAAAGTAATGAACTGAATAAAACATTGTTTAAATGTTGTGCGTTTAAACATATCTATAAAAGAGTGTATAGGCCTAAGAGAATTGTAATGCTGATGAGCCATGTTCAGTAAAAACGTTTGGATTTTAAATAAAAATAATGTATACATGTTGTGTGAAACAGGCGTGAGGGATCTACTCTCTCCCCTGTGAATGTTGACATCCTAATCTTTTTTTTGGAAGAAAAAATAAATGTCAAGCTCAGGCCCATTTTCACATCTCAGATGTTAAAGCGTAACGTGAAAAACAACCTGAGTAAAAATTGACTTATTCAGCTGGTTATTTTTTATTTTTGTTAAAACCGTAACCATATAGGTTATTTTTGTTAACACCAAAAGTTTTCATGTAATAAATGGAAAGCAAATAAAAATGGTCTCCTCCCCCTTTTTTTCTGATCCGAAAAATGATCTGATCCGTGACTCGTGATCCGTTACACCACTAGTACAGTTCATCCCTCTGAATATTTTTACTTTTTAATTTGTTTGACCTCATAATGTTCATCTCAAACGACAGACTTCTGTCTGATGACGCATGTCAGACTTCATCAGTCATTTGGTACATTTGATAGGGTGTGACGAGACACTTAGCTCACGAGGCGGGACGAGGCACGAGATAGTATTTTTAAGAAATTCTCAATGACAAAATTCATGACTGGAAAAATAGTCTGCAGGTGCATTTTGAAATGCTTAACTAATCATCTTGTAATGAATGTCATTTCTACTTTCTGCAAATTATGTTTTTATTTATCCGTTTACCTTTTTTAGACTTTGAAAGGTAATAAAGATAGACCTATTGTTTAAGTGGTATCTTTGATTGCAGTCCTTGAAAAACAAAAGTGGTGCTGCTTGAAAGTCCTGGAATTTCTTTTTACAGTAACTGTACAAACCCTGAAATAAGATTATTCTTACAGAAATCTTGTCATGATATGATTGAATCTTAAAAGTTATAGTATTATAACTATACAATATTTTTATTACTGGTTCAGCTTGAGTGACATCAGCAAAAAAAAAAAAAAAAAGTTAACATGGCATTTTTAATGGACTGTATCTTCAAGGAGTTAATTAAATGTCATAGAAGACAGAATAACTGATACGGTTTTTACTGCTGTAACCTTCATCTAATTTTTCACACCGTCTCTTCTAGACTGACCACCATTGATGAATCTGCGTCAATCTTGTCAGACATCAGCTATGATAAAACTGATGATTCTTTGGTATGTCGTTTCCTTGAATATTGTCTGTCTATTCCTGTCTCAAACCTGACAGAGAGAAAGTGAAACATTTTAAATAAATTGAATCTAACATCTTAATTTTGTTACACGGACTCATCCTTTATTGATTTAATTTGTTGTGGCTGTAATATTTTAAATGACATTTCTTTAAATAAAGGATTGGGACTCTTCTGCAGTCAGGACTGTTCGTCTCAAGAAACGACAAAAGAGAGTAAGCTTCCCAATAATTCCACGTTTAATCAAATCGTTTCCAAATTTCGATCAATATCTGATTATTTAATCTGTCTCAATGCAGCGCTCCTCCCGAAACCACACAGAAGGCCCTCCTGCTGGTGCCAAGAGGTCCCGTTCCACCGGCCGCACCTCTGAGAAGGTAAGAGCTGGTTACATGAGCACATGACTGACTGTTTAATATTGGAGAAAGACTTTTTAGTATAAAGGCTCCCTGTGGGGCTTTGCTTTAGTCATGAGAAGTATAATGTTTCTGCAATTTTTCCCAGTCACTACAGCCCACTGAAGTGTGAATAATGTTGATTTTGGTATGCTGTTAATACCGCCCTATTTTAGGTAAATCTGTAGTAAGATAGAAATTGTTTGACAATTAATTAATTCGAGTCACGTTTAATCAGGGTAATGAGTCTCTGGTGGCTAAGACCACTGTGACGGTGCCTGTTGATGGAGGACCCATTGAAGCGGTCACCACAGTGGAGGCTATTCCGTATTGGACCAGGAGCCGCAGAAAGACTGGTAAGCTCACTTCACTAAATGTATTGTCATTTGTGAGGGCGCAAGTGCAGAGCAAGAGAATATTTGGATGAGGCATTGATTATGGGATTTTTGCTATTGACTGAATAATAATGTGCAGGCTTCTCCGCAATGAGTCATGATATGTGGTTGCCATATCATAAATGTGTTGTTTTATTAAACGGGGTCAAAGTTTAAATAATGGGGGGTTTAAATAATTTATGTGGTTTGCAGGACTCTGGGGTGTTTTAAATTGACCCCTTGTTGAGTCTTCAGTCTGGTACTCTTTATTTATTTATATTTGTTTTTTCGTGAGAGATCTGTTCTGTATGGGCTTTTTTTCCCCTGATCATTTCTCACACCCCAAGCCTTTGCGTTTCTGTTTAAGTATTCTGCAGTAGTGAGCAGTGCTTCTCTCTGCTTTGTTCTTCAGCTGCTCTGGAGTGGGACACTGCTGACGCCGACTCTGTTCAGTCTATGGACGTGTTCAAGCATCCCAGTCAGCCCAATGGAGAGAGCAAAGCAGAGCCCAGCACTCCCCAGGGCAACGGAGGTGTCCGTCTGCATGAGTTTGTCTCCAAAACGGTATGATGCGTTGTTGCATACAAATCTTTCTAAGATGTGAAGATGCACTTATCCTGACGCATTGCTCTTGAGTCACAACCGTAGGGGGTTGTTTTCTCCACCCACTTATTGCAGTTATACAATTTGATAAGTTAGGGTTTCCCAAACTGGGGAATGAGTTGATGTAAAAGCTAATAATTAAACATGCAAAATGTAAATTTAAAAACCATTTTGAAGTAAAAACAATTTTATAGTTTTACTTGCATGTCATTTGACCATCACCCAACAACAGAGACCTGTGAACATGCAGATGTTAAATTAAAAATATTGAAGTCGGCATGAAATGAAGTTCACTATATCCATTTAGATCTTATCTTGAATTAATCATCGACGTATGCATTTCAAATTTGACCTCATTATTTAAAATGACAACTGGACATTTCTGGTTTGTCGGAAATGACAGACTTCTCTCTGGTGACATGCTAAACTTTTCCAATTGTTTAGGCCTCTTAAACTGACGCTCTTTTAATCAACTCAATAAGCTCTCATTCAGATCTAGACCCCGCCCTACTCCCCCGATAATCCGAAAAGCTGTCACAATTTGTTACATTGTGACTAAGGGTGAACCGTGCTGGAACACATTTGACCTCCAATGTCTGGTTTGTTTGACTAGTGTGATTTGCTCGGTACCATGCTTGGGTGCGGTATGCTGAACCGTGCTCCATCCCATTTGAAGAGGTGGGCTCGGGCACGAAACGATAGGGCTCAGGAGCGGTACACATGGAACAACTACTACTCTTGTGTGTGCTACTGTCATCCTTACAACAACAAACATCTTCCAATATTACTTGGGTTTAAAATGGATCTGGTTCTCATCTTATTGATGAACATGGATTTTAGTTTGCGAGTAAAGCTGCAAATTCCTCCAACATCAGCTTCCTCTGTAATCTTCTGATATGCGCACATTGCGCAAGGTTTTTTTTTTTTTTTTTTTTTTTTTTTTTTCACTTCACAACAAAAAGTGAAACTTGCTGCTTTGTGTAAGTGATAAGTCTACAGACAGTCTAATAACTAAAACGCTTTTCTTCCTGTTTTCTTAAACAAAAAGTTTAATCAAAATGACAAGCATGCTCTGGCCCAGAACCCTTAGTGCAATGTGAGAGCAGGCCAGCAGGGGAGTGGGAAGGGGGGTAAGTCGCAGGCGCACTCGGTACAAGACAATGTGCATTGTGTACGTATGCTCTAACTTAAAGTATTTAGTTGAAGTACCTCCAAAAATGAAGACAAAGGAGTTTGTTTGACAAAAAAGAGTCCTTGGGATATGTGATGAGAGTGCTGATGTAATGGTAACCAAATTGTTTCCATTATCATAGTAAAAAGCAAAATATCTGTCCATTTTCTTTGTCCACCCCCAAATAAAATTCAAAAAATGCTCTGCAAGATTTAAAACTGACACAAAATAATTTGATTTCCCATTATAAACAATGAAGTTGTCTATATAGGTTAGCAGTGGCCCATGTTTATAGTCCTCACATCCTCATATCTGCCTGGCTGTTTTTTAGGTGATCAAGCCAGAGTCTTGTGTGCCATGTGGTAAGAGGATCAAATTTGGGAAGCTCTCTCTGAAATGCAGGGACTGCCGTATTGTGGCCCACCCCGAATGCCGCGAGCGCTGCCCTTTGCCCTGCATTCCAACCATGACTGGGACTCCAGTCAAAAGTGGAGAGGTGACACATCTATATGAAGCTTTATCATTCATATATATAAAATTATATTAATTTATGCCTTTTTTACATGCTGATATTTCAAGATTGTACTAAGTGGCTGTGTTGTACTCTTAATTTAATTTCTTTAAACATCGATTTTTCAATAGGGCACCCTCGCAAGCTACGTGTCCTCCACCTCTCCCATGATCCCTTCACTAGTGGTGCACTGTGTTAATGAGATTGAGCAGAGAGGCTTACATGAGGTAAATTGATAAAGATGCTGAATTCAGTCTATAACATTGGACAACAAGACCAATATGTTCTGAAAACCTGCGTACCCCTTCGGCAGACTGGTCTGTACCGGGTGTCTGGCTCGGATCGAGTGGTCAAGGACCTGAAAGAGAAGTTCCTGCGTGGGAAAACTGTTCCTTTGCTCAGCAAGGTGGACGACATCCATGCCATCACTGGCCTCCTCAAGGACTTCCTGAGGAACCTCAAAGAACCCCTGCTAACCTTCCGCCTCAACCGTGCCTTCATGGATGCTGCTGGTTAGTGTTCAAAAGTATCTCATGCTCACCAAGACTGCATTTATTTAATCAAAAATAGTTAAAACATTTTAAATGCTATTTAAAATATCTTTTCTATTTTAATATTATGTGTCATGTATTCCTGTGTTGGCAAAGCTATGTTTTCAGCTTTACTCCAGTCCTCAGTGTCACATGATCCTTCAGAAATCATTCTAATATGCTGATCTGGTGCTCAAGAAACATTTCTTATCAGTGTTGTTTGGTTATCAACAGTTGTGCTGCTTAAAGGGATAGTTCACCCAAAAATGAAAATTACCCCATGATTTACTCATACACCTATGGCTTGAGGGTATGACATTGTTCTTTCAGACGAATACAATTTATTTAAATTATGTTATTTAAAAAGAAATGTCCTGGCTCTTCCAAGCTTTATTATGGCAAAATTTGAAGCCTAAAAAAGTGGCCTTCAGAAGCAAATCGATGGGTTTTTGTAAGAAAAATATCCATATTTAACATGTTATAAAGTAAAATATCTAGCTTTCAGCAGACCGCCTTCCATATTCGACTTGTGAAGAAAGTGCTTATGCTACGTCATCGTCGCACCAGTTACGCTTTTTCCGAAAGTTGAATGCAGAAGGTGGTCTGCCGGAAGCTAGATATTTTACTTTATAATGTTAAATATGGATATTTTTCTTAGACAAACCCATCAGAAGGCCTTTATTAACCCTCCGAGCCGTATGGATTACTTTAATAATGGATGGATGCACTTTGTTTTTGGGCTGCCATTATGTTTGGATTTTTTTTTTATTTTTATTTTTTTTTATATAACTCTGGTTGTATTCTTCTGAAAAAAGAAGGTCATATACACCTAGGATGGCTTGAGAGCGAGTACATTTTTGGGTGAACAATCTCTTTAATATATTTATTCTAACTTTTTTTTTTTTATTATAATTTAAAATATTTAATATTCTTTGAATAGAAAGTTGAAAAGAACAGTATTGGATCAATTTAACGTGTCCTTGCTGAATAAAAGCACTTATTTCTTTAAAAATCTTACTGACCTCAAATGTTGAACAGTGGTGTACTTGGGAAGATGAGTGTTAATATTAGTACACTCAATATTAACCATTCACTCTGTTCTCACAGAGCTGTCTGATGATGACAACAGCATTGCCTTGATATATCAGAACATCAGTGATCTTCCACAGCCCAACAGAGACACTCTGGCCTTCCTCATCATTCATTTGCAGAGGTAAACATGCACAATATCTGTGTTGTATTCTTTATTGCCTGTGCCATTTGCAAATACTATTTCATTCTAAAAGCCAACACTTACACTAACGTTTGTAACATTTAAAAGAATATTTCAGGTGCCTTTAGTTTACTTTTTGATTATGATTTTATTTTTGTAAACAACAAAAAGGCATTAAATTACCATGATTGGCATTGTTTCTACAATAACACATTCATATTATTGTTACCAGATATGTATGCCATCAATCCTGGAAACACTTTTTAAAATGTAATTTCCAAATGTCTTGTTTCCTCCTTTTTAACAGCAGCTGTATACAATGTAAAGCTATTACATATCCTTTTTTTATTATAATTTGTGTTAATTTTCCACAGTTTATTAATGCTATCAATCCAGCTTAATTTGAAGCAACATTTTGGATATTAAAACCCAACACTTCCCTTGGAAGGCAGTTTTTAGGCTGTGAGACTTAATATTTAACTTGGGTATTATTTGTGTCATCATTAGGGTGGCCCAGAGCACAGATACAAAGATGGATAACACTAATCTGGCTCGTGTATTTGGACCCACAATTGTGGGGCATGCTGTGCCCGACCCTGAACCAATGACCATCCTGCAGGACACAAAACGACAGCCAAAAGTAAGTGCTTATGGCTAAAGGTCCTCACTTTTCTTTTGTAAATGTATGGCGTTTTGGACCAGAGTTTTTAATCAGCTCTTTTTCTCAGGTGGTTGAGCGTCTTCTCAGTTTACCTGTGGAGTACTGGAGTCAGTTTATGATCAACGACCAGGCTCACAACAATCACATGATCATTGAGAATGCCAATGTCCATGCAACTCCTGATCAGAAAAGTATAAATTTCACATCTAAACATTAAACAAAAATCTGTTTTCACAATAGGCATATTCTATAACGACATGCTTACTTTGTACTGTAGCAAGTATGTTCGGGCCTGTTACGACTCCTGACCAGCAGATGAGCAAGACCCCATCGTCCAGCTCTCTCTCCCAACGCATGAAGAACGCAACTCTCAACGCAATCACTCCAAAGTATGTTTAAACCTTACCCAGTGTTCTAGTATTATGACACACTGCTGTTTTGAGTATTTGTGAGCTAACCATTTTGAACAACTGTCCTGTTTTCAGGTTTGCTAGCAGGAGCAGAGCTGCAGTCAGCGTCCCACGCCAGGGGAACTTCTTCGCCTCTCCTCTCCTGAAGTAGCCTTGAACCAGTTCATCTCTTCATGGCTAAGAGGTTTTTTTTTTTTCTTTGGGAAACAGCTGCAATATATTACATTGTCCTACATGTATATTGTATATCTGGTTTGTCCATCAATTCAGACCATTTTAACGCCACTCTTTTTATTTGTGTAGTTTTCTACTATTTGTATTTTAGTCACTTTTAAATGTTTTAATGTACTATTAACATCCTCACAACCAAAGCGATGGGCTGATATAAGCACTTCCATCACTCACTGAATCCTCATAGAATAACAGAATCTGCATTAGTTTGGGAGTTCTTTATCAAGATACCTGAACTTGATTGTAGCATCTAGAATAAAAAGGTTATGCTTTATGCAATATTTGTGTAGCCTAATCTGCAATTGTAACCTTGTTTGTATATTCTAATTTTATGATTTGCATGCAACGGCAAAATCTCAATCTCTTGGAGGGTTCAAGGATGTAGTATCAGATTTGTCTATATAGTGTAAACTGTGTTTTTAAACATGGTCAAGCTTAAATTTCACAGCCAGTAGGTACAATACAGAATTTGTGCTATGATGATGCTGCTGCTGCTGATGTTTTGAATTTGTTTAAACAATCTATTTGTATTTGAGATGCGCTGAACCCTATGAGAGTTTTGCATAGAGGGATTCAGGGCCGCAAGAAAAATGTATGGTGATTTATATGCAGTTTGCATGCAAAAACAATATTGGTTGTCGTGATTGGGCATTTTAGCTTTTATAATTGTTCTTGATCATAAACGTACATGGCCAGAATTTTTTTCTGATATTCTCCACGGCATTGATTTGTCTATATGCAGTTGTCTCAATTTATTGAATTGTTTACCGTATTTAAAGTAGAAACAAAAAAAAGGTGCCCTCTGGGAGAATTGCCTGATTTTGAAGCAATAATGTACCTTAGTATAAAAGACATACTGAATGGATGCTGTTCACTGTATGCAGTAGTTGTGTGCAGCACTGGCCTGTCAAGTTTTCATTTTCAAAAGAGCAAATGTTTGCTATGTGGAACATGGGAGTTGATTTATCAATTCTAGTTGCTTTTCAATTTGAGTGGTGTGACATTTTCTAAGACTTGTGCTGTTTGTAAAATACATTCATTTATTGCAAGTCCTTTTGTGTTTTTTTTCTTTTGACATTGCATTGGGGTTTAGGGTTTGAAGTGGTAAGATGTAAATGTTCACATTTAAAATATGGTACAAATCACTCAGGCACAAACTGTGCCAGAATATAAGACTGGGTAGTTGAATCAATGGAAAAAGAAGTATTGATAAAGTTCTTGTGGATTACAAAGTAATTATGGCCAGTTGTTCAAAAGTAATCGGATCGGATTGGATCAAATCTTGAAATGGTTTGTTCAGAACAAAAAAAGGATTCTAAAATCAGATTAGATCACAAAATCCAATCTAGGTTTTGATGTGGATTAAACCATCAGTTTGTGGTGTTCAAAACTTTTTGGTAAGATTGGGATACCCTTTTGCACACTTGATTAGTTTAACAAAGTATTAAGTAGACTTTATTAGGCTACCTATTAAGCCTTTCAGCAGCGTACAGTAAAAGTAAAAAAGCATTATAAAATAATCCCCATACAGTTGTAAAGAAATAAAAACATCTTATTTAAAGTGTTTTTGTATCAATTATAAGAGATGAACCAGTCAAAAGTTCTTTGCGAGAGAACGCAAGGTTTCTCAGGTGAACGTTCCGCAAAAGCATTGAACTTTTTTTTTTTTTTTAGAGCACTAGTAATCCAGATTTGGTAATCTGAAAAGGTGTGTATCTGGATCAGGGTGATTTGATTTGATCCAATCCAAGCTTGCTTTGAAAAAACAGCACAAAAGAAAGATGGATTACCTGATCCTGGATAGCAAAACATTGGATTTTCAAATCCAGATCAAACTTTTTGAACAACTGGTGTACTGAAATTGTTATAATTAACAAACTTGATCCATATAAAAAATTTTTTTATATACTACCCGCACTTGGGTGTCTATATAATTCATTCACATAAGCTTTCAGTGTTCAGTTGTCATGAGCAAGTGCTGTAAATATGCTTTATTCTCCTTTAAATTTTGGGAAGGGCCATAGGAGTGGAGTGTTTGTGATGTAGTTCTGGAAAACTGGGTCCGATCCCCATTTCTTCATAGCTTGCTTCTCAAGGATGGGGATCCCACTAACATGCCTCAGTAAGAACCATACAAAGAGTGGAGAAACTGCACTGAGGTATTGAGGTCCACGCATGACAGAGGAAGCGGACAGGAACAGCCCGGACCATTGCAGGATCTCCCCCAGGTAGTTTGGGTGTCTGCTGTATGCCCACAGTCCATGATGAATAAACTTTCCCTGCAAATACATGCAAGCTTATAAGATTAATGCCTTTGATATTAATTAAAATGCAATTTGCTAATTATTAAGGATTTCTTGTTGTGAAGTGTCTTGAAGTGACTTAATTAAAAGTGAAGTGTGTAATTTCTGCGCTACTCCCCCTGTCTGCCATTGGTTGGACAAACAGATAGCCCCACCCAAAAGCACACATTTGGTTATGCCAATATAGATGTTTCAGGATGTTCAAACAAATATTTTTACAAAAAACAACATACAAATTCACATTCAGTTGTTTTTGTATATTTGTTTAGCCCATATGAAAAAATACGCTAGTCTCCTTTAACCATCAGGTATTCCTCACTTAGGTTGTGTGTCCACCAAAGCGTTTTTTTCTTGAGGCTAGCGTATTTTTCCAATTGTTTTTGAAACGCCAGCAGCATGACAAGGTTTTTTACTGGTCATACAGAGTTGAAGAATATTCAACTTTGGGTAAAACGCAGCACTCAATTTTTACCCAGCCCTCCAATCACAGCGGTGGAGGGGCGGGACAAATACAACACGACCAGCTGTCTTATACAACGTTATCAGATGACAACAAAAAACGGAACAAAATAATTTAAAACAAGAGCCAAAGTAAATATGTAAATACTTTACATTGTGTCGACATTTTTATATCGAAACATTCAGAAACAAACTATCTGTGAAATTAGATACTAGTAACCATGGATATTCCAAAGGGATGCAATGGAAAAATGGAATGAAATGAATATACAATATTATGTTTCAATAATATTTATTCTTTAGTATCTTATATTTTGAGGGGATTTCATGGCACTAGACAATATTCACCTCTACAAACCCGATTCCAAAAAAGTTGAGACACTGTACAAATTGTGAATAAAAAAGGAATGCAATAATTTACAAATCTCATAAACTTACAGATACAGATACATATCAAATGTTGAAAGTGAGACATTTTGAAATGTCATGCCAAATATTGGCTCATTTTGGATTTCATGAGAGCTACACATTCTAAAAAAGTTGGGACAGGTAGCAATAAGAGGCCGGAAAAGTTAAATGTACATATAAGGAACAGCTGGAGGACCAATTTGAAACTTATTAGGTCAACTGGCAACATGATTGGGTATAAAAAGAGCCTCTCAGAGTGGCAGTGTCTCTCAGAAGTCAAGATGGGCAGAGGATCACCAATTCCCCCAATGCTGCGGCCAAAAATAGTGGAGCAATATCAGAAAGGAGTTTCTCAGAGAAAAATTGCAAAGAGTTTGAAGTTATCATCATCTACAGTGCATAATATCATCCAAAGATTCAGAGAATCTGGAACAATCTCTGTGCGTAAGGGTCAAGGCCGGAAAACCATACTGGATGCCCGTGATCTTCGGGCCCTTAGACGGCACTGCATCACATACAGGAATGCTACTGTAATGGAAATCACAACATGGGCTCAGGAATACTTCCAGAAAACATTGTCGGTGAACACAATCCACCGTGCCATTCGCCGTTGCCGGATAAAACTCTATAGGTCAAAAAAGAAGCCATATCTAAACATGATCATGAAGCGCAGGCGTTTTCTCTGGGCCAAGGCTCATTTAAAATGGACTGTGGCAAAGTGGAAAACTGTTCTGTGGTCAGACCAATCAAAATTTGAAGTTCTTTTTGGAAAACTGGGACGCCGTGTCATCTGGACTAAAGAGGACAAGGACAACCCAAGTTGTTATCAGTGCTTAGTTCAGAAGCCTGATGGAAGATGGTATGGGGTTGCATGAGTGTGTGTGGTATGGGCACCTTACACATCTGGAAAGGCACCATCAATGCTGAAAGGTATATCCAAGTTCTAGAACAACACATGCTCCCATCCAGACGTCGTCTCTTTCAGGGAAGACCTTGCATTTTCCAACATGACAATGCCAGACCACATACTGCATCAATTACAACATCATGGCTGCGTAGAAGAAGGATCCGGGTACTGAAATGGCCAGCCTGCAGTCCAGATCTTTCACCCATAGAAAACATTTGGCGCATCATAAAGAGGAAGATGCCACAAAGAAGTTGAGCAACTAGAAGCCTGTATTAGACAAGAATGGGACAACATTCCTATTCCTAAACTTGAGCAACTTGTCTCCTTAGTCCCCAGACGTTTGCAGACTGTTATAAAAAGAAGAGGGGATGCCACACAGTGGGAAACATGGCCTTGTCCCAACTTTTTTGAGATGTGTTGATGCCATGAAATTTAAAATCAACTTATTTTTCCCTTAAAATTATAAATTTTCACAGTTTAAACATTTGATATGTCATCTATGTTGTATTCTGAATAAAATATTGAAATTTGAAACTTCCACATCATTGCATTCTGTTTTTATTCACAATTTGTACAGTGTCCCAACTTTTTTGGAATCGGGTTTGTAAATTACGCAGCATTTTATGTTTCAATTAATACAGTATTTAAGTAAAAATATAGCAATGGTATTACAAAAATGCAGATTAGTGCCATCTTCTGGAAGAAATAAAGAAAATCATATGTAATACCATCGTGTAACCACTAAATGCATGTATAGCCTACATATAGTGCTGTGTATTCTCTAGTTGCTAATAAGACAGACATAATTACTTACTTTTATTAGGTTTTGCATTTGGATATATATTTACACATTATGACTACTTTGTTGCTGATTTGTAGATTGCACACCACAAAATTGTTAATGTCCACATTTTTTGTGTATTCACATTGCAGGTGCCACAAAAGTCACCAAGAATTGTATCATTCCAATAATGTAAAAATGTTTCGTATTTTTTAGTTTTTGTTTAAAATGACCGAAGACAACCAGAGGTTAAAGAACAACCAGTTAGATCCAGTTTGTAATCAGTCAAGAGTGCAGGGCTCATAAAACTGTAGTTATTATGTTAAAATATATTTTATGACATGAGTGATATGATTTACATGTCATAATTTAGTTTTCACAACTGAGTAGTCTTATCAGCCTATTATTATCAGTGCAAGTTATTACTCACAGCATTATCAGGATCACTCCTAAAATTCCACTTCTGCTGGTCGGCAATGGCCTCTGTAGCAAAACCCAGCCCCCATATTCCCCAACCGATGTAGTCACGTGGGCCTAGGGGCTCATCTCTTCTCTCACTGTTTAGAATTAGGGTGGGTAAGAGGGTAACAAATACCCACAGAGCTGGAAAGAAGGAGAAACAAGTTTCAAGTGGCAGTCTATTACTCTTCGGGGTTTCCTAGTTATTTTTCTATTTTAGTGTGATGCATAGAGATTGGACACGTCACCATCAATTAACAGTAACTATGCAAATAATAAATAATGTAATAGAATAGATGCAAAATTATTTACATCCACTTATTTGATTCATAATAGAACAGAATAGAGTTGAGTTTGAATAGGTTGAATGATTGATCATCATTATGTGATATAGAATAGAACAGTATAAAATAGGCGCTCAACTTCTACTTATGTGATTCAAAATGTAAAATAGTATAATAGTAAAATGACTTTCCTAGTTGTCTCTTTTTGGTGTGTGAAGGATTGCACACATATGGCCTACTGCAGCTATCAATTAACAGTAACTATGCAAATAATCAATAGCCTTAGTTGAAATACCTTGCATGGTCCAGTACACAAAGAATGTCCCAGGGCTGTCTCTGACATTGTTAAATCTCCGGTCTTGTCCTTCCTTTAGGATTCTAAGAAAGAGAAATGTCCCGAGCCTGCAGGACAAGGCCCAATCCGTTACTTATTGACTTATTAACCAGACTTTAATAGATACATTAATAAAACATGAAGCTGACTGACTTCACTTTTATTAACACTGTCAAAGCAACAAGACTATCTATCTATCTATCTATCTATCTATCTATCTATCTATCTATCTATCTATCTATCTATCTATCTATCTATCTATCTATCTATCTATCTATCTATCTATCTATCTATCTATCTATCTATCTATCTATCTTACCTCAGTCCCCAGGCAGTAACAAGTCCAGTTTGTACGTTCTGTCTAAGGTGTCCATTTCCGCCCCATACACGACTCAGATGAGCCAGCAGTATATAGGTACCAGATCCTACAAAACAACAAAATTAATTTGTGGTTAAACTGATAAGGCATTCAATATCCTTCCAGATATGGGCAAAGCATGCAGTCACCTGTGTCCGTCCATTTTAAAAGTGAGGCGTGTTCACTGAATATTTTACCAATGAACCTAGAGACAATTGGTAGCAAAGTTCAAGGATTCTCAAGAGCACACTTCTCAGAGAGAGAGAGAGAGAGAGAGAGAGAGAGAAAGAGGAAATAGCACTCAGGTACCTGGGTTTGAAAGACTGAAATGATTGGATAATATTTGTACTCAATTTAAAAGAAATGCATATTGAATGCTGACAGGTGAGTAGAAACTAATGTTTTATTTTTTTAATGTAGAAATATATAAATAAGAATTTGCATTACATGGATAATATCTTAATGTTTGCATTCTATATGAATAAAATTATAATCAGTATAATTGTCAAAATTATGAATATATACCGAATAAAACTGTTTATATATAACATTACAGTTATGTGTGATATATGTATTTTAAAATCTGCACAGAAGTGTGTAAAAAGCTATGATTCCGTATTAATACAATTGAATTTCTAGGTGTATGCATACGTTTTAATTTATAAAGATTAAAATTGCATATATTTTTACACGTGTAGTTATTTCTATATATTTTTAAAAAAATCACATCCGAGTTAACATTTTCCATACGTTTTTTTTTTTTTAAGTCCCGCCTCTAGCTACAAGATTGACAGTGCACGTATTCACAGTTGGGCCAATCAAGCGACGACTACGCTGTAAAGCAATTTGTATGATTGGTTAAAAGGCCAGCTTGTCGAAATGGGGGTGGGGGAAATCATGCACTTCAGAATCAGCTGGTTTAAGATCGGTGTGGGTGGAGACGTATTTATGGTCGTTTCACAACAGCTTATTGTAGTTTAGATAACCGCCGTCTCGTAATACATTTTGATAACATATTTTTCCACAATAAACAAGTTTTTAAAAAAAAACGTTGCTTGTGTTGCGACGCAACAAAACACTTGCGACATTCTTATTAAGTCGAAATACCATATATGTGTGTGTGCATACTAATGTATAAACATGATAAAACCGACGAAAGCAAAAGAGATAATATTACTATATCAATGTCGTGTGACTACTAAGCCTTTTGGATAAATCATTTACCTGCCAAGTCGTAAAACTTTTCCGTTTTGAGAGCAGACGCTAGTGCCCACCCGACAAACTGAATGGCCAGGTCGGTGGCTGCACATTTGGCCAAAGTGCTTCCCATGATCATGTCAAGCAGTTTCTGAAGCAGCAATGTTACAAACCTGAGCTCAATCACACAACCCTATAGAAAAAAATACAGCAAAATGAGCAAAGTTCATAACATACACACTTGTGAGGAGGAGGAGTGGCCAGTGCTGCTTCTGTATGTACTGTGGCTTATGGGAACTGTAGTTTGGGAATATCTAAAATGCTTTTTATGTATTAGGTACAGCTTGAATAGAATAGAATAGAATAGAATAGAATAGAATAGAATAGAATAAAGTACCCTATGTGACCAATAATAGAATAGTTGCCTATAGAATAGAACAGAATATAAAACATATATATATATATATATATATATATATATATATATATATATATATATATATATATATATATATATATATATATATATATATATATATATATATATATATATATATATATATATATATATATATATATATATATATATATATATATATATAGTGCTTTGTACAATATAGATTGTTTCAAAGCAGCTTCAAAGTAATAAGCTGGAAATTATTAGTTAATGTTGCAAAATTTTTACATTTGGAAACAACTGCAATTTCAGAAAGAAAATAGTGTCAGTATTCAGCTCAGTTCAATAATATATTATACAAACCCAATTCCCAAAAAGTTGGGACACTGTACAAATTGTGAATGCAATGATGTGGAAGTTTCAAATGTCAATACTTTATTCAGAATACAACATAGATGACCTATCAAATGTTTAAACTGCGAAAATGTATAATTTTAAGGGAAAAATAAGTTGATTTTAAATTTCATGGCATCAACACATCTCAAAAAAGTTAGGACAAGGCCATGTTTCCCACTGTGTGGCATCCCCTCTTCTTTTTATAACAGTCTGCAAACGTCTGGGGACTGAGGAGACAAGTTGCTCAAGTTTAGGAATAGGAATGTTGTCCCATTCTTGTCTAATACAGGCTTCTAGTTGCTCAACTGTCTTAGGTCTTCTTTGTGGCATCTTCCTCTTTATGATGCGCCAAATGTTTTCTATGGGTGAAAGATCTGGACTGCAGGCTGGCCATTTCAGTACCGGATCCTTCTTCTACGCAGCCATGATGTTGTAATTGATGCAGTATGTGGTCTGGCATTGTCATGTTGGAAAATGCAAGGTCTTCCCTGAAAGAGACGACGTCTGGATGGGAGCATGTGTTGTTCTAGAACTTAGATATACCTTTCAGCATTGATGGTGCCTTTCCAGATGTGTAAGCTGCCCATGCCACACGCACTCATGCAACCCCATCCCATCAGAGATGCAGGCTTCTGAACTGAGCGTTGAGAACAACTTGGGTTGTCCTTGTCCTCTTTAGTCCGGATGACATGGTGTCCCAGTTTTCCGAAAAGAACTTCAAATTTTGATTGGTCTGACCACAGAACAGTTTTCCACTTTGCCACAGTCCATTTTAAATGAGCCTTGGCCCAGAGAAAACGCCTGCGCTTCTGGATCATGTTTAGATATGGCTTCTTTTTTGACCTATAGAGTTTTATCTGGTAACGGCGAATGGCACGGTGGATTGTGTTCACCGACAATGTTTTCTGGAAGTATTCCTGAGCCCATGTTGTGATTTCCATTACAGTAGCATTCCTGTATGTGATGCAGTGCCGTCTAAGGGCCCGAAGATCACGGGCATCCAGTATGGTTTTCCGGCGTTGACCCTTACGCACAGAGATTGTTCCAGATTCTCTGAATCTTTGGATGATATTATGCACTGTAGATGATGATAACTTCAAACTCTTTGCAATTTTTCTCTGAGAAACTCCTTTCTGATATTGCTCCACTATTTTTGGCCGCAGCATTGGGGGAATTGGTGATCCTCTGCCCATCTTGACTTCTGAGAGACACTGCCACTCTGAGAGGCTCTTTTTATACCCAATCATGTTGCCAATTGACCTAATAAGTTGCAAATTGGTCCTCCAGCTTATTCTTTATATGTACATTTAACTTTTCCGGCCTCTTATTGCTACCTGTCCCAACTTTTTTGGATTGTGTAGCTCTCATGAAATCCAAAATGAGCCAATATTTGGCATGACATTTCAAAATGTCTCACTTTCAACATTTGATATGTTATCTATATTCTATTGTGAATAAAATATAAGTTTATGAGATTTGTAAATTATTGCATTCCTTTTTTATTCACAATTTGTACACCAACTTTTTTGGAATCGGGTTTGTAATATAGTAATTTCAATTCCCTTGCATCAAATAACCATTCACAATGAAATATGACTCGGGGCCACCACAGTGCTCAAATCATGACCTGGAAAGATAAGAAGTTTATGACTTACAACTGTAGAAGAAGCCAGGAGAAGGTGTGTTTGGGCTCAGACAGAATACTGGCAATGGTAAGACACCAAGTCAACTGTCTTTTGCTCTAAAAAGTTCCTTTTGTTCTTCAGGGTTGTCCAATTTAAAGGGTTGTCGAAACGTTATTCCAGTTTGAATACAAGTGAAGAACATGGCAGAAAGCAAGGCCAGCATCAGCTCGAAAGGAGGGGCCAATGTGCTTGCTAAACGGATGCAGAAACAATTCAACAGGGCACAGGAGAAGGTACGTGGGTGGAATCATGAAACACAAGAAAGTTCAGAGAGCCAGTGTGTGCTTTCCAATGCTGTCAATCTCGCAAAGTCCTCCTGTTTGAGAGCACAGAAACTTTAGTGTTATTTGATCCAATAATCAATTCAGTCACATGACATGGGAGTAGCTGACACAGGTTGCTTTATCTACTCAAGAGTCAATGTAAACATGCAGCTTCCTTCTCTGCTTAACAGTGTCCTTTATTGTTTTAATTTGTCTGCCAAGGCTGATCAAGTCACCATTTACTTTTCTGTTTTCACCTCATATCTTGTCATGTCAAAACTGATTGTTGGTGAAGTCAGATGAATAGTTCATGTAGGATCTAAAACTATAAGGAAGCTCTTTTTCTTTGCCAGTGTGAGCTTATCAATATTTTAAGGGTCAGGTGTAACATCCATTGCATAGCTGTCAGGATAGTTGAAGAATACCCTTGTCATGTCTGTCAGGTGTTTGTAGGCACGTTGTAATATGTGATTCCGTTTGCAGGTGTTGCAGAGACTAGGCAAATCTGAGGAGACCAAAGATGAGCACTTTGAGGAGTGCATGATGAACCTCCAATTTCAACAGGTACATTAGATCTACTATGGTAAACAAAGTAACAGCAAGATCAAAAGTTGACCTCATTTGTGATCTATTTTGCAGAATGACGGATACAGAATATACAAGGACCTTAAAGCGTACCTCAACGCTGTCACAGGTTGGCTCTTTACTGTGAGACTAATGTAGGAGATAAGCTTCTTATAAGCAGGAATACTGACATGCTTTATTGTGCTTGATTTTTAACAGTAATGAAGGATGCCTCAGGTCGACTGTTTCAGTCCTTGTATGAGGCCTATGACGAAAAATGGGATGGTGTAGATGATCTTGGGGAAGTTGTGGAGGTTAGTCTTAGAGACTGCAGTGTAAGAAAAGTCCTTAGCAAAACGGATATGGCTGGTCAATTTCTGCCAGGACACTGTCCGTTAAGTTTACGGACGTTTCCTTTAACCCCAAAACACAACACAATACAATGCATGTAAAACATCTGTGAAAAATCTATACGGAAAATTGTTTCATATTAAAGTCTTTTCCTCTCTATTGTGCTGTGTATCCAAGTGAAACGCCTTCTTGAACAAGAAAAAATGTAGGGTGGGATTCTGTCCATCTGGAATTGATTGATTGGGTTCCTGTCCCAAATGGCACACTTCATATGCACTTTCAGTCTTGTGGACAGTCTTTCATTTGTCATTTTAGGTGTTGCGGTCAATATGCGTCCTCAATGCGCACTTTTGCCGAGCCCACACTGGTGTGATCTCTGCAGCAGACTTCTACCCGACAGTCAAAGCGGCGTTATGTCAGGAAAGTGCGGACTTGTAGGAAGACCACAAGTGTTTAGGGTGCCATTTGGGACAGGGCCTGGATCGTTGGATGGTTATGGTTTGCTATTGCTGTGATCTCACGTGACTGTCAGGTTGTGCCGCCCTCTCACCAGTAAACATGTCATCAGAGAAGAGAAGATGGTCCTGTCCCAAATGGCACCCTAAAGACTTGCGGTCTTCCTTCGAGTCCACACATTCTGCGCACCAAGGGCACATATCGACCATAAAGGGGCTCTCGCGAGCACTCTTCTTAAACCTAAAATGACAAATGGGACACCCTATGGTCTTGTGGACTTCACAATCACATGTGGTGGCCGTTGTAACTCCACAAGATTATATGTGCATATGACAGGGGTGTCCAAACCTGCTCCTGGAGGGCCACTGTCCTGCAGAGCTTAGCTCCAACTTGCCTCAACACACCTGCCTGGAAGTTTCTGGTATGCCTAAGACTTTGGCTGGATCTGAAATTGTCCCCTATACCCTCAAATAGGGCATTATTTGAAGGGACAGCCATTTGTAGTGGTGTGTGAAATCATAGTGGACGTTATCGAGTGCACTCATTCTATCAGTGCATACTCAACGGTTGGCCAAAATCCATTTTGAGTCACTCCTTCAAGTGAACTGTATTAGTGGACTAACGTAGGGAATAGTGATTGAGCGTTTGTGGGGTGATTTCGGATTCAGCCCTCGATTAGCTGGTTCCAGTGTGTTTAATTGGGGTTGGAGCTAAACTCTGGATGACAATGGCCCTCGAAGAGCAGGATTCAATGGTCAATGGTCTTATTTCATACAAACGCAACTGGTACCATGCATCTTGTGTCCCAACTATCGACTGTAGTAAAAAAAACAAAAAAGGACTTAATATTACCCATGACCTAATATCTGGCTCTCTGTGTTCCAAAGGGAGAGGAGCTTCTGTGGAAAGATTATGAGTCCAAGCTGCATGATCAGGCATTAATCACTATGGAGTCTTACTTGAGCCAGTTTCCAGATGTCAGGGTAACAACCACTGCCTGACATATTGGCACATACACCTTGCACAAAGCTCTCAATCATTTTTTTAAATGTGCAGTTTCATCTGTCAACTATTTTTCTTTATGATTCAGGAAAGAGTGTCCAAGCGAAACAGGAAACTCGTAGATTATGATTCTGCTCGTCATCACCTGACAGGGCTGCAGAATGCTAAAAAGAAGGATGATATCAAAATTGGAAAGGTATTACATGACATGTTTGACTTATTTGCCAGACAAAAGTTTGTTTATAACCTTAAGTTCCTACCTTCCAGTCACGTTCTTTACTACCAAACATGACATTACTAGCATCAGACTGACATGATTTATGAAGCCCAAATGTATAGGACTTCCCTTTGTGCTGTTGTTTTTAAGGCAGAGGATGAGATGAATGCTGCCAAGGTGATATTTGAAGACATGAACAGGGAGCTGAAGATGGAACTGCCTATTCTGTTTGACAGGTGAGTTTTGGAGTTATTTTATTGTGCACAAATGGATCTTTTAATTAATTAAACTTAAATTAAATCTATCATAAAGATTTTGAATGGCTATAATTGTATACATTTTATGATTGCTCAATCCTAATTCCATGGTCAGTAGATGTAGCCTATAAAAATATAATAATTCATTTTTAATAATTTTTACTTTATTTTTCTACAAACTGAAACTTGGCTAATAATAATTGTTCTACATTCTATAGTCGTATTGGTTGCTATGTCACAGTGTTCCAAGCTATTTGCAACCTCAGAGACATCTTCTACAAGGAAATTACCAAGGTAAACCAAAGTTAAAAATATAGCTGTAAAATAAAATACTTGAATCAATTATTTATTTATTTATTTTGCCCCAAGAACAATGAGGTTCTACAGACTGTGATGAAAGAGCTGAGCACCCAACATCCGGACAAGAGCTTTGTCGTGAAGAATTTGAACCGGTATAAGGCTTTATAGTCTGTTCTTCTATAATAAACAAGTTAAATATCAGTAGTACAAGACTTTAACTGGCAAATATAGTACAAATGACTCTCTTTGTTTCCTTTTAAGCTCCGGCTCCTTGAAGAGAAGGTCATTTAGAGACACGTTGTCTCCCAGATCACTTAAAAGCTTTTATGATCTCCACAAGGGTTACAGCCCCAGGGGCTCTCTCAGGTAAAATCATCATTTCAGTCTCTCTCTCTGCCTTGCAGGTCTAAAAGTAAGGAACTAATGCCATCTGCTGGTGAATGTGCATGATTAGTTATATAAATTACTTGCATGAGTCTCACAAAAAAAGTGTTGGCGTTTATCATTCACGTGATATTTCATGATTTTGGCATGCTTTTTGTTTAAATTAAAAAAAAAAAAAACTCTAAGATTTGAAATCAAAAGTCAAATTACACAGATGCTACCTTACTATAGCAATGGTTTTGTGTGTTTATTTGTTTAATACAATATCTTTTGGCCAAAATAATGTGGTTTTTGTTACCTTTCTAATTAATATTTTGTGGTTCAGAATAGTTTTACTATTTGAATTTAGCTATACAGACCATTAAAAAGTATTTATTAGTTCCCTATTGTGACAACTAAAAATTAAATGGGTAAACCCGACCCCTTCAACCCCTTGACATATTTTCACAAGAAAAGATTTTACCTGGGCAATAACAATGTAAATGGTTTAAAATCTGTTGCCAAAACTTTAATGTATTGATTCATTTGAGTAAAGTGTGTGACAACTAGCCCCGGTCTATAACAATTTCCGGCATGCATTACTGCACCCATAACTTAATTGAATATATCTGTTTTCAGGATGCAAACCAACATATTTCTCCATACATTTGCTATTACAGGAGAGACAACTCATCCAGCTTTAGGTCTGACAGACCAACGTATGGGTCATACAGTCCCACTAGCCCTCAACCCCTTTATGAGAACGTCTCTGGTGCTAAAGATGCAAAAGGCAGCCCTATCAGATTAGACGAGACTACAGAGGAAGGTACTCCTTCCCATGAGCCACAGGTGGATGACACCAGCACATCTGAAGATAAACCAGTGGTAGAAGACAAGAAAGCCAACAAGAAAGAGTCCTCGCAAGCCTCAAGTCAAGATGGACAGGAGGGTACGCCAAATGAAGAGGAGCCTTCTGAGGAGGGCAGCGATGAGAGCAAACTGAATCCAAACTCGAGTCTCGCCGAATGCTCCAAGATCAAAGATCAAAAATCATCTGAGAAGGTGGAGGATGGTGGGCCTTCTGGTGTGGAGAATGGAATAGCTTGTGACGTTAAATCCAATGTGGAAGAAACTGATGCTTCAAGCTATGTGAGTTCTGTAACCCTGCAAACATTCACCAGTCAGGCATAACATTATAACATATTCCTAATATTGTGTTGGTCCCCCTTTTGCGGCCAAAACAGCCCTGAACTGTTGAGGCATGGACTCCACTAGACCCCTAAAGGGGTGCTGTGGTATCTGGCACCAAGATGTTAGCAGCAGATCCTTTAAGTCCTGTAAGTTGCGAGGTGGGGCCTCCATGGATCAGACTTGTTTGTTCAGCACATCCCACAGATGCTCAATTGGATTGAGATCTGGGGAATTTGGAGGCCAAGTCAACACCTCAAACTCGTTGTTGTGCTCCTCAAACCATTCCTGAACCATTTTTGCTTTGTGGCAGGACGCATTATCCTGCTGAAAGAGGCCACAGCCACCAGGGAATACCGTTTCCATGAAAGGGTGTACATGGTCTGCAACAATGCTTAGGTGGTACGTGTCAAAGTGACATCCACATGGATATCAGGACCCAAGATTTCCCAGCAGAACATTGCCCAAAGCATCACACTGCCTCCGCCGGCTTGCCTTCTTCCCATAGTCCATCCTGGTGCCATGTGTTGCCCAGTTTCCTTCCTTGGATCACTTTTGATAGATACTGACCACAGCAGACCAGGAACACACCTCAAATCCTTACACTCGCACATTTTTCCTGCTTCTAACACGTCAACTTTGAGGACAAAATGTTCACTTGCTGCCTAATATATCCCACCCACTAACAGGTGCCGTGATGAAGAGATAATCAGTGTTATTCACTTCACCTATCAGTGATCATAATGTTATGCCTGATCAGTGTATATATAGTAGGTATACAGTAGGCTATATGTTGCCATATTCAGTAATTAGGCTAGTATGTCATTCTGAACATAGCCATTATATTAATTCCTCAAAGAAACACAACAATGTAACTCAAAATGAGGTGTAATTTGTATTGATTTGACCTGTTTCAAGGCTCTTAACAAGAGTGACCATCCGTCAGGAGAGGTGAAGGATGGAGCGAAAACAGAGGCCCCTAAATAGCAGACAAAAGGTCAGCATAATTTGAGAGCACTTAACAGCTCACACTCATGTTGATCATGTGTTTCATTTAATCTATGAGCAGATGGCTTAACGTGTATTTCATTTCAAATTCATCTCTCTACAGAAAGACACGTTGTTTGTTGGAAATTCGCTGGAATTGGACAGCAAATTCACAACATAAGAGAGGATTTCCAAATGATGTACTGACTTGGATTCATTTTTTTTTCCATCCCTGATCTTTTGAGATGTTTTTTTTTTCCTCCTCTCAGAGAAATGTTTAAATTCTGAGTTTTAATTTTAAGTACAATTTTCTTTTAGAATATAATCACTTTCCTGTATTGTCTTTTATCCTTCACATGTGGTGTTCCTTATGGTTTTTAATGTTTTTAGAGATATATGACATCCATATCTAATCGACAAATGATCACCGGAAACAATGGAAATGTTTGTAATGTACTGAACAATCACCTCACAACTTTTAACTAAAAATTACTTTACAACTCGCCTATTGTTTTTAAATTTTCTTCATTATACACTCAAACAATTAAACTAATGATCCAAAACTCCGTTCTTTACTTTTCAGAGGTTAGCCTAGCATGCTGGTGTGGTTAATATTAGTCATTTCGTGGAATACGACCATTGTTTGATTCCTCACGGGAGCGGGTAGGAGGAAACGCTCGTGAACGCGCACATGCGCCTCTCGTTTCCACGAATCGGCTCCTTTGAACTCTTTGTTTCAGAGAATCTGTTTAAAAACGAGTCAATGGTTCTTTTACGTCATGACGTAATTACGTCACCTGGTCGCAGTTCCGTGAATTCGTTACTCACTCAAACGTCCCAATAATGTAGATTATTGTTTTTTTTAATTATTATTATTATTATTACGTTTTATTAGCGAGCTTTTTTAATTTATTTTCACGCTTCTCAATCCAATTTGTTGCAGCTATTATAGGCTATTAGAAAACCTATTTTTCATTTACATTCGGCCTAAACAGCGCTAACATGTAGTCACAAAATGTTTCTGCATGTTTTAACAGTTAATACAATTGAATTAATAAAATTATATAGGCTACATTTGCCAATTCAAATGTTTGTTTACATGTGTAAGTGATTTAATAAAACAAAATGTCGACCTATTTGCATTACGTTTTCAATCAGTCCCGACGTCTGTTTTTACAGCTTTATGATTCGAATTTGGTTAAATGAGTCAGTTATGGTTATTGACTCGCGACTCAGAAAAGATTCGACTCAAAAGAACGATTCATTCACAAATCAGTGAGCGTGTGGTGGCTTTATGCTGTTCTACTTTGAAATGAACCCAGTCTGCTTTTCATGATTTGTCGGTCTGAAGTGTAATTTTTATCAGCGTGATCGCCATCTTTAGCTGAAAATAAGATTATCCGCGCCTCTGACACGCAAGCACTCAGGTAAGTTTTATTTTGTTCACGTTGGACTGAAAGTAGATCTGACGGTTTCAAATGGCTGAACAGCTGTTAAATGATGAGTTTTGCAGCTCTTTAAAAGTGATCGTTCACACTGTGAGAGGGGATTTCCGGCCATTACCATCAATAAAATAAAATAATTACAGTTTTACGTTGCTTCTATAAACAAACCAACCTTCACCGGTGCGAGTAAGTTATTTGGCGACCCACCTCTAGGTTTGTGTGTACTGTCTTTACTGTGCCTAAGTTAGCCTAACTTACATCACGACGAGGAAAAAAATAAATAAAAAAAGCATGTTGTGTCTTGTAACCCTACGAGCTTTGTAACAAGGAAAGTTAAATTTATATTAATTTTAGGAAGTGAGACATGTGACTGCTGCTACAGCATTTGTGTATAAGTTAGGGTCTTTCTACAAATCGGGTGATATTATGTACATTATGTGTAATATGAGTTAAATAATGAAGAGCCAATTCAAACATTTAATGTTTGTTTATATAGACATTCTTCCAACCGCAGCATTTAAAAAGGCTTTCTTTGTCTTTCCTCATGTCTCCACCCTTGTGTTTCCAACTTCTATAAACACACACACACACACACACACACACACACACACACACACACAGTTCATGTTTTATGGGGACATTTAAAAGACAATGATTTTATACTGTACAAACTGTATATTCTATCCCTTAAACATCACAGAAAACATCACTTGGTATGATTTATAAGCCATTTTCCTTATGGGGACAAAAAAAATGCCAACATTATGTACGAAAGATAATGCATAAAAACCCAACGTGTGTGTGGTTCATGTTTTAAGGGGACTTTCCATAGACGTAATGATTTTTATACTGTACAAACTGTATATTCTATCCCCTTACAGTAAACCACTAACAAATTTCATGGCTCCGGGGGGTTAATAAAGGCCTTCTGAAGCGAATCGATGGGTTTTTGTAAGAAAAATATCCATATTTAACATGTTATAAAGTAAAATATCTAGTTTCCGGCGGACCGCCTTCCATATTCAACTTATCAACTCTCAACAAGAAAAAGCGCAACTGTTGCAATGTAGGCCGTAAGATGTAGCGTAAGCGCTTTGAACCGCGAGAGGCGTTACACTTTCTTCGTAAGTTGAATACAGAAGGCGGTCTGGCAGAAGCCATATATATTTTATTTTATAAAGTTTGAAATATGGATATTTTTCTTACACAAACCCATCAATTCACTTCAGAAGGCCTTTAATAACCCCCAGGAGCCGCATCGATTACTTTTATAATGAATGGATGCACTTTTGGGCTTAATTTTGTGCTGCCGTTTACTGTCATTATAAAGCTTGAATTAGCCAGGACATTTATTAATATAACTCTAATTGTATTCGTCTGAAAGAAGAAAGTCATATACACCTAGGATGGCTTGAGGGTGAGTAAATCATGGGCTAATTTTCATTTTTGGGTGAACTAACCCTTTAAGTTCCCAAACTCTTATGGACGGCCCTTCGATCAGTCAGTAGGCCTTAATGTACTTACTGTACAGCTTGAGTGCATCTGTCTCACCGGTGATGTTTGTCCACATTTAATAGTTAATGTTTAAATTGTTATTATAAGGTTTTACAAAGGATGTATTTGTAAAAAGTCACAGTCTATATAAAAAAAAAAATGTATCGCTGAAATGAGTCTGTTAATTTTACTCCACACAGGTGTCCGTTTCAATACAAGTATGACTTTCACCATGACTAGCATTGCAACTAATGGTAAGTTGTGCAACTTGTCTTCCTATATAAAGAGCGAACTTCTTTAGGAGCATTAAAAGTTTTCCTCACAGGCTTTGGGTGTGTCACTCATATCAAACAATGAACATTATAATAGCCGAATGCAACATAATCTGTCTTGGCACCAGCACAATTTATTTTACGTATAATACATGTACACTTTTCTAACCTGGCCTCATTTTGTCTAGTACTGAATCATTAAATAAAATCTATGCACAGTTAATTCCTAGCATCGTGCCATGATGCTTTTCTCCTAATCTGATTACTCCTCAACAATGCTGAACATGTTCTCAAGCTGAAATGGTTGTAATTCCACATTTTAGTGCATGTCCTGTAATCTTGACATACAGGTTTTGTCATCTTCAGTGTTTTTGCTTGTTTCACAGTGACCGATGTTGCACCAACTTCTACAGCTCCACCACAGACGGACTCGACTGTCATAGGAGGTAATAGTCTGCCAGTGTTTTAGGACACATCAGTGCAGGTCATGATATTAGACTAAAGCCACTGAATTACCTTAATGATTGGGATTTGATCTATTGTTGGACACTTGTTCGATGAGGCTACATGTTACAGGAATCCTGCTTGACTCTATTATAATTAGGGGTGTCCCCGACTAAGGATTTACACATTCAAATCAGAATTATCGAATCTTTCTATAGTCGACTGATAGTCGAATCATCTATGTGTGTGTGTGTGTGTGTGAATGGGTTGGGAGGGGCACGACACTAGGTAGTCAGCAGGAGGGTAAAACAAATTTTATTTTACACACAGCAACAGTAATAAAGTGGGCTGTAACTGTAAGATGTGCCTCCATTTGCAGCAAGGTCCAAATATGTGGTGAGGCTGACTGCTTTGCAATTGTTTATTAACATGTAAACCTCCGTGCGTATAGACGCGTATTTCGCATCCACCGCATGCATAACCGTCTCTCTTTTGGGAACTGTGTATCCTGGCTCAAGTGTGTGCATTAATTCTTTAAAGCCTTCACCGTCCACAACATTCACTGGCCTCATGTCGAGCGCAATAAACTCTGCAATTTTGTCCGTGATTCCTCTTTTCCTTTTCTCAGACAATGGCGGTCTCAAATCTAGCTTTCTTTGAGTTCGTTTTGGCGCAGCTCCGGTACTACTACTAGATGAACTGCCATCGTTAGTCTGATACTGTGGGTGGATCTAGAAAAAAGACGAACCTATTTTAAGTCCCAACATATGATATTGCTATTCGTAATTTAAAAACCCCATTATATATGAAAGAGTGAACTGTCTTTATTGGTAATAAACGTACACGTTTTAAGTGGAAAGCCATGTTTGTTGTTGATGAGTGGTAGGACATGAGCTGTTGGCACAACTTGCATTTTACTTTTTTTGGATCATCTTTTACCATTTCAAAGTGCATCCACACTTTAGATTTTCTTATTCCAGACATTAAGTAATCCCTGCCGCCAAGATGCTCCTCGTCTGTCACGGATCAGGGAAAGTGAAACTTAAATCTGTCACAGGGGTGGTTGGATTTATTCACATACACACGTTAAAAATATTTATTGAACGCTTCTTTCTTTTCACGTTTTTTTTTAATTTATTTTTTTACAGCATTATCATAATTAAAGGCTGTATATAACTTAATATAACCGTACAAAACCAGTAGTTCTGTGTGAAATTAGACATTGAGAACCCCCATATTGCCAAAATGGTATAATCCTCGTTTCATAACACCCGTGAAGATTTGACTGTGAGATCGGTGCTCGAATCAGGCTCCGCATATCGAATCTTCGACTATTCGGGGTCACCCCTAATTATTATTGTAACATATTTTGAAATGTAATTTATTCCTGTGATCAAAGCAAATCATTACTCCAGTCTTCAGTGTCACATGATCCTTCAGAAATCATTCTAATATGCTGATTTGCTACTCAAGAAACATTTCTGATTATCAATGTTGAAAACAGTTGTGTACTTTTTTTTCAGGATTGTTTGATGAATAGAAAGTTCAAAAGAACAGCATTTATCTGAAATATAATCTTTTGTAACATTATACACTACCATTCAAAAGTTTGGGGTCAATACGTTTTTTTTTTTTTGGAAAGAAATTAATACTTTTATTCAGCAAGGATGCATTCAATTGATCAAAAGTGTCAGTAAAGACATTTATAATATTACAAAAGATTATAAATTATGATAATCATAAGAAATGTTTCTTGAGCAGCAAATCCTCATATCAGAATGATTTCTGAAGGATCATGTGACACTGAAGACTGGAGTAATGATGCTGGAAATTCAGCTTTGCCATCACAGGAATAAATACACTTTAAAATATATTCTAACAGAGAACTTTATTTTTCTTCGATTGTAACAATATTTCACAACATTTTTTTTTTTTTTTGCTGTATTTTTAATTAAATAAATGCAGTCTTGGTGAGCAGAAGAGACTTTTAAAAACATTAAAAAAACATACCGATCCCAAACTTTTGAACGGCAGCGTACATTGACTTAAAATTTGCTGTTACCGGTCAGGTCAGATTGTGTGAATCAGGCTTTGTCATATGAATTTTTATTAGTAATCGTAGTAATAGTCATACAAATAGTTTATTTATTGTGTCATATGAAACCGAGACGCAGAGATGCCATATGAAACAAATTAAGTTGGATTTCCAAATTTTCCAAAATTGTGCTTATGCCTTTAGCACCTTTTAAAAAAATTTGTTTTGCTTTTAAAGGGTTTTATATATTTGTATTATTATATATTTTATTATGTTTTTAATAGTATTGTTTATTCATTCGGTCTATTGATGGCTGTTTAAAATGTTCTCTTTCTTTTAGTGGTAATTGCTCTGATCCTGGTGACCCTTGCTCTCTGTGGATTCCTGTTGTACCGATACCTGTGCCACAGTAAGGGTGTTTACAGAACCGCAGGTGAGCCGGCACCAGGAGTGGACCCAGAGCAGGTCTACAATGACACCGTCACTGACAACAAGAAGGAATACTTCATCTGAACTGTTTAGCATCAGAGGGATTCAGCCAATGATCTGCCTAAAAATGCATGGACTGCTCCAGACATCTAAATATCTATGTAGAGAGGTATATATGCAAGACATATGGGACATAAGCCACTAGTCTGTGATGTGGGGAAGAATGTTTAGTTGAAGGGATACCGTCGTTTCAGTTTGAGCCAGAAGTAAAAGGAGTTGTTTATTCATGATGTCAATAAGCTAGCCATCAATTTTGGTATGGTAAAGTTACTGTCAGTTACTGGGACAATCATTTAACTTGCTGTTAAATTGTTATGCCTGTATATAGTTTATAATCCAATCTAAACTGTACACTTGTTACTTCAGCAGAAATTACACAAAAGTTTATATGCAAGAGTTACCATTGGAATTATTTATCAGTAATTGAGTTATCAGCTATTATTAGAACTCGGCTAACATAAGATGAACACAAATTTGATTTTGAGTTACTTTAGTGTTCATTTGTGGCCTTTTCCCCTTTAACCTGGCTTTTTATTATTTATTAATTGCAGAATTATTAGATGGAATGGTTGGAGAGCCCACTGTTACAGTGCCTTGTAAAACATTGAACTATATTTTATATTGAAATTGTTTTTCACACGTTTTATAATTCAAGATGTGCTTTTTGTTACATAGCCATGCTGTAACAGTGCCAAATATAATTATTACCTCTGTCATTATTTGTAAAACAAGACACATGCTGATCATAATGTCAAATGCATATGATACTGTATATATATATATTTTTTGTGCAGGGTTACAGTAGTATCTTACTTGAGAAAATGAATGTAATTTATATTGGATTCTGAGTCATCTTTTTTTTTTTTTCATTTCATTATCAATATATCAAATACAAGGGCTTTAATATTTTAGTATTAAAAGTTAGTATAACTTTGCTAGTACAACTAAAATTAGGATTTCATTGGTCTACATCTATTTTCTAAAATATTAAAGCCTGTGGGTTGTAATTTTCAACACTATAATCCAGTCTTGCTTTGGACTAAATGCGTATTTAAAGAGACTGATCATTTGGTCAAACATTTGTTGTAACCTGGAGATAAACCTCCACATGAACCAGTCGGCAGGCGAAAATTTCAACACGAAACGTTGAAAGACATATTACAACACAGATGGTCAAAATTCAAAATAGCGTTTATTCTAAATTTTGTTTTATACTTAAGGTTTAGTATAAAAAAAGTTAAGTGCACCACATTTTTCACTGGAGATCATTTTGTCATGTAGCAAACTAGGAAGGACCTCGGTTCCTTGATGCTGCAGTATGCATCCATTATAACCCATCACAATCTTTTTATATTATATATATAGAAAGAAAAAAAATCAAAAGGGTTCCCTGAACTGTAGTGCCCACAAAGACGTATACCATCCGTGACTGTCATGGTATTGAGGCTCAAGATAAGCAGTGTATCCGCTACATTGCATACACAAACACACGGTGGCACATGCCATGATAAAATGCTGCGCTAAGATTGAAACAGATATTGAGTTCTGAAGGCTTTGCCCTCATGTTTTTTTGCCTTGTTATTTTCATAGTGAAGTAAAAAATAATTGAATAAGGAATGGCATACAAGTCAGGTTAGGAATTGCAAGAAGTTTTAAACTAAACTAAAAACCTACATGAGAAAAATCACAGAAAATTATATAAATGGAGCTAAGGCAATGCCAGCATACGTGGCCTGTTTTTAAAAAAGCCATCAGAAATGTTTTTTTTTCCTTTATTTGCAAAGTGAAAATCTACCTGAATTTTGTTTTTTTTTTTTTTTTTCCAGATGGGCAAAACCTTTAGAACTGTAGTGTCGGATACCCAGTGATGCACCTGATACATGTAAAGCCTACAAATGAGCCCAGGCTAGCATAAAATCCTCTATTTTTTTAATCAATCAGAAAATGTATATGGTGTAATGACAAAAAAATAATAATGGGACACCAGTGAATGTATGGAGAGTTGACTCAAGTGAGCATTTGTAAGCATTTCACCTCAGTGTTATCTAGCAAAATAAGCAGCATTTTAGATTAGTCACATAAAATACAGGTAACTGCTACAGAACTTATAAGCTGTAGTGTCACGCAGAAAACAGCTGCTTTTGAAGGGCATTCTAGCACTGCTGGAAGTAGAAATGAAGATTGAGCAATTAAATAAATTATAAGAGCAAAAAGTGGTGGAGACAACTGCTGGTGTAACTCTGAGGTTTTCCTTTTATGTCGGGTACTTTGTGAAACATTTTTAAATCACATTACAGATGTGAGGAAAACTGTAATCCCTTGTGAAACATTTACAAATCGACACCACAATTTATCAGCCGAACATAAGCCGTTGTATATGCTACTACGTATTACCGCGCTGCTTTGAAAATCATCAATGCAGCAACAAGTATAACTGATGCTATTTTTGTGTTTAAAAGCATGTGTACAAAATAAATTGGCAAAAACATTTCAGAATTGGTTGACAGTGCACATAAATTAATCTTGTAGTACTTGTAAAAAATGTTAACAATGATAACTCTTTATTAAGAACAAAACGACTGAAAAGTGCATGCAGAAACATCAAGATGCAACTAGAAAACATTTATATATTTTTCAACACAACCCCCTACAAAATGCAGTCACAGCAGTGGTGTGCTCTGGCTGGTGCGTGACACCCGCAAAGCAATCACCATCATCCAAATATGATATGTTTACTTATTTCAGTATGAATCTGAGTGCAGATGTACTTTGACAGAAGACTTACAAAAAGCAAAAAGCTTTTAGTGCATTCTAGTCCAGATCTTTGGTACAAGCAGCTCTCCACAAACAAACAAAATGCTTGATGTGCTAAACAATTTAAAATACTGAAAATAAATTGTCTCTTGATTAAGCCCCGACCTTTATACCTTTGTGGAAAATGCTAAAGAAGTTTGTGAAAAAGCACATAGAGCTGGAACACACGAAACACACGCTAAACGGCTATATGTACAGCTCTGGGTATCCGACATAGGAGGGGAAATATTGAAAGAAAATCCAACTTTTGTTTATCTTGTTCGCTCTCTCTTTTACTGCATTTAGGTTCATTCATATGTAAAATTCCTTTGCTTTTAAATAATGGTGCAGTTTTGGCACCTGATAATATTTATATACGCTTGCCCAAAGGTACAATACACCACCGCTGTTTGAATTTGTAAACACGGCTATCTCTTTGATTTAGAGCGCTTACTTCCACATTTTACATATCTGCCAAGACCTTAATAATGATAGGAATGAAAGGCTTAGTTAAGCGTACTATTCAAAGAGAATGTTACAAGTGCATAGCTACAGATGATCAAACTTTACACAGATGATCAAACTGGCTCGGTAGTTCTCTTGGCATGATCTCCGGCTCAAGAAGACAACCAAAAACTAGAAAATGTGCTGTAAAATGAAGCCAAATTAAGTTCTAAGAGGTACGCCAGTGGCAATAAAGGTAAAAATGACCTGGTTTTCACCTTAAAAGTTGTCTTAGCCAACCAATAATTATGATATATGACATATGATCACTAGAAATTCAAACCTACAAATATCATGCACTTCTGAAAGCGGTTTTTAAATTGTGAATACGCAATAACTGCGTTTTTACACAATTATATCAACAGCGGAGTATTGTACCTTGAGTAAGGGGCTCTAAAATATTACATTCCATTAGATTAAATCAGTATTGTGGCTTAGCCAAGCAGCTCCAAGGGAGGCAGGCGTGGGAGAACAGGTAAAGGGAACCAGGGAGAGGGAAAGGAGGGCTTCGGTCCAGGCCCAGGGTGATGCTCACTGTTACCAGATGGTGTAACCGCCGCTGGAGCCGCCCATGAAAAAGTTGCCCTTGCGTTGTGTCATCACAACATTTGCACCTTGCATGGCCGCCATCTGAGCCGCGTTAGGGAGGTGACCAGGAGGTGGAGGCTTAAATATAGAGACAAATATGTTAATTAAATACATAAATGACAAGAACATTTAGTAAGCTGTAGCTTGTTAGAGGATCTCAGAACATGACTTTTTTAACTACTTCCTTTTCACCACTTGTTCAAAACTATTAGCAGGTAAATTTGTAGTTCATGTTTTGTCCAATGTTTAAGAAATCAAAAGGACCCGTGACTGATATGGTCGTATAAGTCAAATCTGATGTCTTGATCCTCCAATATAAACTGTAAATGGGTACCTCACCACTGGCAATATGGGCTTTCAACAAAACTTTGCTGCCAATAGAGCTTTGTTTTAAAATCTGTGCTACCTGACTAAAGAAAACAGAGGAAAAAAGGCTGTTGTCTTCCCTTTTGCCAAATAGGTAAACTTCAACACCCATAATGCACTGGGCATGTTGCGATCAAAGACCATTCCCACCAGTTTGCTAGGTTTACGATTACCAGAGTCAAATAGCACTTGGCTCTAGTTGGAAATAATTCTTAGCAAACTTTTAGTCATAATGGTGTCAGTTTATTTTTCATCGGTGCAAGAATTAAACGTTTAGCAGGAGTGAATCACTTTTGGTTTCCAGTGAAGGATCCAGCACGTTGTAGGCAGCGGCTAAAGGCTTAAAATCTGAAAAACCTCCTAGTTTGTAGTCAACATTTCAAACTGGATGCACGAACACAGTGTCTTTGGCCAAATAAAAAAAGAAATTGAAAGAAATTGGCGTTCTGTCAGTTCCGCCCAACCTCCAGAAGCAAAATGTCATTGCGTACAGGTAAGAAAGCTGTTGCCATAATGTTCCATTTTTACCATAATGCTGTTTAAAGAGTAGACATAGTATGATACAGTTGTGTATCATACCTACTTTATCAGTGATAAACCTACTCTTGCAAACCTACTGTTCTGTTAATAACCGATCCGACTGTCTGTGGGTGGGGATATAAAAATGTGGCAGTATAATCTGTAGTTTTCACAAAAGCCCTGAAATGGTCAAAACTTTTGCTGACAAATAAATGCGAATTTCTTGGTCTAGGTAACACGGAGAGCGAGTAAACATTGTTCATTCTCATATATCACTGACATTGTAACAATACAAAGGCACAAAGGTTGAAAATCGTCGAAGTTACACTTTAATATAAATGCATTTTACTTCCTGGCTAATAAAATACAACATGTTTACTGTGAAAACTCACAGGAATGGAAGCACTGGTCCCAGGCCCGAAGCGAGCTCCAGCATCAAATCCACCTTCCATCATGACGGTAGAGCCAGGAGGGTACACGGGCCCCATAGGATAATAAGCCATCGGGACACTGGAGGCCATGGCTCCCATTGGCACAGTCTGAGCATGCATGGGCATGTACATCTGAGTACCAGGGTATGCTGAGGTCATTTGGGCCATCTGTCCATGGGCTGGGGGAGGAGCCATATACCTGGGCTGATAAACCTGCAAGGGGGAACCATTTAAAAATGTCAAGTGCAGAAATCCTAAAAAGTTGATGACAATTTATTAAAAAGATATTTCAAATGTGCTGCACTCAAAGCCATTTTAAAGTGCAGATAAACACAAATCTGTTACCGTATAGTCCATAACTAAAAAGTTACAATAAATGATTATAACTATTTAATTAACATTGGTATCTTTTATTGGTATCACCTTTGCTGCAAAAAAAAAAAAAAGAGGGGTTTTATAAGAACATTAATAAAACCACTGAAATGAAGGGCCTATTTTGACTTATTGCTTCATTTTTCTCAAGTTTGTTTGTAATAAAATCTAGCATACTGGCTAGAACATCTCCTTCCTTCACTTCCTTCACATCGACTAAAGGCCAGTTCACACCATGAACGATAATTCATTATTCAGTCATTAATTCATTAACGATATACATTTAGAACGATTTTTAAAACGATATCTTTATCATTATAGTTATCATCCTTGGTGTGAATGGGCCTTAATTCATTGCTAAAATTGCCTTTGTCTGTCTGAGTGGTAGCACTTGCATCACAACAGATGATTCATCAAGCGCAGTTTCTAGAAGTTATGGATATTCTTCTTAGAAAAGGAAGGAATCTTTAGCATGCAGTCTTGAGTAAGGGAACATGCATCCTTGAGTGTTAAAGGCAGGGTATCCGATTTGTTCCAGAAACATTTTTTGTTATTCTGGTTGAAAGTCTCTTCACATCCTGATAGCAATCACTAAGTTAAGTGTATTTACGTGTATGTGTGTGTGTGTATATCTCGTCTGTGGATGGCGTAGGACCATAAAATGTTCGTCCAATCATTGTATTAGGTCTGATTGCAACTGATGCAATTGGACCGACTGTCTGTCCAATTGTTGTGAACAGACAGTCACAGAGCACCAAAAACAAACAGCAGCCACCTTTTACAGTTCCTCCTGAACCAAAACAACGAGCTTATGGTGCGGTCACGACATAACTACTGTAATTTGGAAGAGATGGAAACCCGTGACGTTATACTCGGAGCGGTTCATGATGCCAATTTACGTTTCAATAGCAACACTATCAACGCTGAAATGAATCTGCGGCAGTCTGTGATACAGGTCAGTGCTATTTAAGTTGTTTATGTTCATTATTATTGTAAATGTTATGTGCTTTGAGACGTGGTAGTTTAACGCCGTCTCATCTCGTGGCACTTTGCAAACTCTGCTGTGTATGCGTTCATTTGTTTTGAAGGAGGCGTGGCTTTGGAGACGCTCTGAAGGGAGGGTGGGATCTCATGCATTCAGAGCTAACTTGCTATTGCTAGCCGCTCCGAAAATTGCCTACCCTACCTTTAAACTCATTTAAAAACATGTTGCTATCTAATAAAATACTTACAATGCAACTTTATTCTAAAGTGCCTTTCCTACTTAATTTATACTGTAATGAGATATTGCACATTCACATGACCAGACAGAGAGTAATTAGTATTGGTAACCTCAGAGTATGGTGGAGGAGCATCTGGATATGGAGACACCTGAGCAGGGACTTGCATAGCAGGCGGGTAAACGGGTGCTGTGCTCTGCTGAGGGTAAACAGCTTGTTGTGGATATGACCCTGCATGGACACAAAGCAGAAAAACAGTCAAATTAATATCATGATAGAACCCTATGCTCATTTACTGTAAAGTAGTAATATTGATAATAAAGATAATAATAAATATCAATAATAAAGATATTGACCAAAAGAAGCCAGTCAGAGGTTCTCTTTCCCCATTCTTGTTTTTTTTTTTTTTTTTATGAAATATTGCAGTATTTATTATAAATGATTTATCTGTGCACATCATTTTTTTTATTTATTCATGTCTGCAACAATATCTCTTCTCTGATGATGCGTTTACTGACGTGAGGGCGGGATAACCTGTCACTCACGCGAGATCGACCAATAGCAAACCACAACGTTCCAACAATCCAATCAATTCCCGATGAGCAAAATCAAGTCCCATCCTAAATTTTTTTCTTGTTCGAGAAGCTGTTATACTCGGATGGGTGTCACAATAAGGAAGAAAATGCTATTGCAACTTCCGTTTCATGCTTTTAAACCAGAATAGATGTCATGAAATGTGGATTAAATGAATAAATTAATTTTAAATAGAATGCATCATAATTTTTTTATAAACAAAGTTCATAATAAATATACACAAAATACTGCATTATGTGCATACACAATACAATAATTCTATCTAAAAATAGAAAAATAGCAAATAGGCCAATCTTAACTGCTAAATTACAATATATAATAAGACAATATTAGCATATCTGAAGCTGAAAATGACAATAGAAAAATACGAGGCAAGTAAGCCAGCCTTAACGGACATCTAAATTACAAGAAGAAGAAAAAAAAGATAAACTGTTCTTAATCCCACAGTATATCGATGAAGCACATGTAAATTAGATTAATTAATGATTGAACGGAGGCCGTGAGCGTCTCGTTCTCTTAATGAGGTCACCTTTCCAATCACGTCATCGCGCTGTAGCAGCCAAGCTAGTTACCCTTTAACGTTAACGTTACCTGTTTTCATTCCAAAACATTACCCAATCCGCTGAAATGAGACATTACCGCGTTCAATATTACAGTTTGAGTCATGAGGTAGTCGATGATAGATGTTTTTGGCGCACAATCCATAAGAGTTCGGTATGTAAAGCCGTTTGTTATGTAAGTCAGTTATGAAGGCTAACTCCATTGGCAGTTGCTAGGAAGCGGCTAAGCAAAATAGCAGAAGAGCGGAGGTGATCGTGTATTTACCTTTGTTGTTCATTTTTCTTCACTGTAGATAAAATATTCTAGGGGACGAGAATTTCAACAGACCGAATTCTGCGTTTATTTGACAATAAATATAAGGTTTACTCAAAGTTCTTCGTCTTTTTTACTCGTTACTTCCTTGTTTTCGTCGGGCTTTCCTTTGAGTATAATTGTGCTGGGAGGGGCTACGTCACGCACGCGTCAGTTTCTGGACGCCACTCCCTGTTAAAGAGAAATACATGACTCACATTTTATAGAAAATGAAAGTGTCTGTTAGCCCCATTTTGTGCTATACAAATAAATGTAATACTAAGTTATAAATACATTATATAATATCATTTTACGTTGCCTATTTATATATAAAATGGTTGCATGCGTGACAGTTATAACAAAGGGAAGTTGTCACAAGGGCGGCATCTCAGTAATTTTAGGGGTTTAAGTCAAAAGTCCAGTTACACATATCTGTGTTTTCTCTTGCAGTGGTTTGATGTTGTTTTCAAGTTCAAAGACATGGCTCTTAAATTAAAATATATTTTGTAATAGCTGTTGAGTAAACAAGTTAACGTAACAAAACTAGACAAGAGTCAACAATATAATGAAGATAGATTTCAAATGAAAGTTTGGACTGTGATCAGGTTAAGGGTATTTTCCATTTTTCAAGGGTATGTTAAGCAAGGGCAAGTTTTATGTGTAATTTATTCATTACAGTTTTTGTTTTTCATTTACACTTTTCTGAAAAGCCTATAATACATTTAAAAAAAATAAAGGTTCTTTATTGGCATGTATAGCTCCATGAAGTAGCTACACTGAAAAAAAAATTATTTGTACTGCTTGTTCAAATTGCTTAATTAAAATGAGCTAAAGCAACACAATTTCTACACATTTTGTCCTAACATAATTTGATTGTGTTCAATCCACTTAAATATGAGTCAATTTGAAGTTTACTTAATCTGTTTGTGTTGAGATTACTTGAATGATGTTGTGTTGCATTAACTGAAATTGGGCGGGGCTTGTTAGTTCCCAGCATGCTTTGCATATGGCTAACTCAAGAGAGAGTAATGTTGTTATTTTATATGTAAAAGTCTTATTTTATGTATTTTTGAGCAAGATGAGAAAGGGGAGACTTGATTGTGTTTAATAGTGTTTAATATTCAATTATGTTGGAATTAGAAGAATTTAAATTACAGTGGGTTACCATTGTGGAGAAGAGTGGAGCATTTGCTTAGGCTGTGGACTAATACAACTGATGTCATTATGGCTTTGCTGAAGGAGCTTTTAATGCTTAGCATTTAAGATGCTAATGTGTGCTTTTTCTAGCTAAAAGTGCAGTATTATAATTAAGTTGTGTAACATTTAAATATGTAAATTGAAGTGAATGATTGAATATATAAAATTAAATGCCTGAATCATGTCAGGGAGCCATATAAAACTCTCTTTTAGACTACTTAATTGGGTCACTTAAAATAGCTTGTTTAACTTAATTGATTCATGTGAGACCAATGTACACAATTAAATCACGTAATTCCAACACTTTTTTTTTTTTTCAGTGTACCTTTGACATCCATGGAACTTTTCCCTTGCACAAAAACTGCTTTCACAGCTTTTGATAATCAAAAAGCTGTGAAAGCAGCCAAATCTAAATACATTTCAGACATCATATAGCTAAAATTGTCATAGACCTAGGATTCTCTTTTCCACTATAAATTCTGTTATAAAACCCTCTGTTTATTTTCACTTTGATGAACCAGTTCATTCAGGTTTGTGAGCGTTTTTCAGCTTCTTCACAAATAAAATAAGTGATATCAGACTGCCTATTGTCTCTTCAGATTATGATCCCCTATTCAGACAAACTTAATTTTTAATGAATTTGGGCCAATTTCTAAACCCTTTTCAACAACATATCAAGACTATGTCCTCAACTGATATTATTCCAATACGCTCACTCATTCAGATTTTTTATGTATTTTCATGTATTTTATCTATAATAAACAAGAGTCTCTCTTGTTTATTCGGGAATATTTTAACTGTCAAACCCATGTTCAAAAATTTTAATTTTGATGTGACGGTTTTATCTAAATATAGGCCTAATTCTAATTTACCTTTCAAGTTTTAGAGGATGTAGTTTGTTTTTAATTTGTTTAGAGTCCAATGGTGTGTTTGAAACCTTCCAGACTGGGTTTAGGAAACACCACAACATAGTCTGCTCTTTTAAATGATATTATTATCTGTTGAACTCTGGGGGAACTCTGTAGTACTTTTGCTTTTAGCTTTAAGTGTGGCATTTGACACTGTAGACCACAGTATTTTTATTTCCTGCCTTGAACAGTGTGGGTATTAAAGGTTGTGCCTTAAATTGGTTTGAATCCTATTTGAATACTAAAACTTTCTCAGTCTGTGTAGATGGGTGTTCTTCCTCCAAATCAGTTTTGACCTGTGGGGTTCCCCAAGGATCTATACTGGACCCCTTTTTGTTTTCTCTATATACACCGATCAGGCATAACATTATGATGCTAATATTGTATTGGTCCCCCTTTTGCTGCCAAACAGCCCTGACCCGTCGAGGAATGGACTCCACTAGATGAGAGTCCAGTTCTGATGCTCACGTGCCCACTGTTGGCGCTTTCGGCGGTGGACAGGGGTCAGCATGGGCACCCTGACTGGTCTGCCGCTATGCAGCCCCATACGTAACAAACTGCGATACACTGTGTATTCTGACAACTTTCTATCAGAACCAGCATTAACTTCTTGAGCAATTTGAGCTACAGTAGCTCGTCTGTTTGATTGGATCACACGGGCCATCCTTCACTCTCCACGTGCATCAATGAGCCTTGGCCGCCCATGACCCTGTCGCTGGTTCACCACTGTTCCTTCCTTGGAGCACTTTTGATAGGTAAAGACCACTGCAGACCGGGAACACCCCACAAGAGCTGCAGTTTTGGAGATGCTTTGACCCAGTCGTCTAGCCATCACAATTTGGCCCTTGTCAAACTCCCTCAAATCCTTACGCCTGCCCATTTTTTCTGCTTCTAACACATCAACTTTGAGGACAAAATGTTCACTTGCTGCCATATCATTTCATTGTTATACGGATGACTCTCATGTGCTTTTTATAGACAGTTATATATGTCTTATACATCTTATACACAATGTATATGTTATATACATCTTGACTAGACAATTGCAACTCAATTTATATATGAATTTCTTACAAACAGTCCAAAACGCAGCTGCTACATTTCTGACGGGCAGTCGCAAATACGAACATATCACCCCAGGACTGGCAGCCAGTCTGTTTTAGAATAGAGTTTGAAATGTTACTTTTTGTCTTTAAGGTTTTAAATGGACTGGCATGCACCTTCTTATCTTTCTGACCTTTTGAGTATAAGCACACCACCTGTTTAAGGTCTTACGGGTCTCTAGATCCAGGTTGAAGAAAAGGGGTGACTGTGCTTTTGCCATATCCGGTCCTAAATTGTGGCGCAACCTACCACTTTCTATCAGAATAATCTTGATATAATCACTTTTTAAAGCAAAACTAAAAAACCTCTTTGAGATGTGTTTATGTTATGTTTTACTGCCACACAATGGTCAAAAATCCCAGTAACATTTTCAACCTGTAATGAATTCCTGTGTACCCATTAGGGTTAGTTAATATGGAATGATTCTTCACACTTGATAATATTGCATAAATAGGCCCTGGGAAGTATGCCAAGTAAAGCAGAGGTTTTATAAAGATCGTTTAATTTAATTGCAATATTCAACCCAATACATTATTAGACCTTGAATAGGTATGGTGATGCGTTTTTTATTGTTGTTTTTTTGCACCTGTCTGATTTTTATGGGTGGGTCCACACCCCATAGACAGTATAGCCTAATAATACATTGTGTACACCCCTTATTGGCCCTGCATCTATGCAAAAATAAAGATTGTTTTAATTATCACTTTCATTCGATTGCCTTTTAATTGCAATGTAAAATTTTATGTATATATAAAATGAAACTGCTCTCTATTAGTTAGGGCCTGTATTGGATGTGAACCTAATTACATATTCGTCTGTATTCAGCAATCCCAGTTCCCTTTTGAGCTCCATGGCAATATGCTGCTAATGCATGCAAATGGAAGTGTTTGCCAGCTGGCTTGGCAACAGAGGAAAGACAGAGTGTGTGCAGAGACACGGTGTCTCTTTCATTCATTACAACAACAACAAAAACAAAAAAGGAATATGCCTTGTAAATCAAATATAAGAATCAGTATGCATTTGATTTTTTTAAAAGCCCATGAGGAGGAAAGTGTAACATTTCAACTTGAATGCATCTATATACAATGCAATAGATGCACTTGCTTGCAATTCCCTGAAATCTCTGGGGAACACTTGAAAATTGAACTTCTTTGGTTGTAGCTAAACTCTTTTTCTTTAGCATTCTATTTCTTTATTCACTTGTGTTGTATTCCTCATTTGAAAGTCTTTTGAATAAAAACATCTGCTAAAGGAATAAAAAAATGTGTAAGTAGCCATAGAGCAAGTTTGAATAATTGTAAATAACAATTGAATAGTCTGTTTTGTTCTGTTTATTTATATTTTACATGGAATCATATCAAATATGATTTCCTTTAAAGCATTCAAAAGATTGATTTTAAAAACTGCACAGAGGTAGAATGACATGAATATCAATATTTAAAATTCTTTAACTATTTCATTCACATAATTGTTTTTGGGAAACACTAATGTAGTACTAATATTAAGCATGACAATTTTTTTAAAATAAATAATAATAATAATAATGTAGGCCTATAATAATAAATGTATCAGTACATAGTCATTTTACTATTAGTGCATGACCTCACATAGCAATATTATAGTTTGAATCATGGGTTTAAATGCAAGTGCAATGAACAATTTAATTGTTTATATTAATAATATAGACTATTAAAAACGGCTATACAATTTTCATTAAAACCACACAGAGGTAGAATAACATGAATATTAATATAAGCATGATAAAGTGATTATTATTATTATCGTCATCATTATATTATATATAGGCTAATAAACAAAAATATACTAATTAATCATATTAAATTGATCATTAGCAGCAATAATATTATTATTAGTCGTAGTAATGTTTCCATTAGAGCAAATCCTCACACTACAGCAACAAATATAGTTTGAATCAAGTGTTCGTGCAGTGAACTGCAGTAACACGGTGTACTGTCCCTTTAAGACGGCCATCGCTCCAGTTCTGTAGAGCCAGCGCCATTTTTTCAATGCTAGACTCGGCCTGCATAAATTATGTTCATGACGTAGTGCAAAAGAGCAAATTTGTGTTAATTTTTTAGGTACTTTTCTGCAGATAAGGGGTTACCTTGGCTATTAAGGTGCACTTGCTTCACCGGCACGACAGTTCACGGAAAGGCGTCTTTAAATATTTAGTTAAAAAGAGGACCAGCGCTTTCCCGAGCCTCCTTATCAATGCAAATAGCTCTTTTGTGTGCATTCGTAGCGCGCGTCGGAAGCTGTGAGATGAATTTTTAATTATGCATATTTAAAAGAAACTGTGGCAAAGCTCGCCGAAGGACGAGAAATAAAGAAAATATCCCACCTTTCAGCGGGTAAGTCGTGAATATGATCACACCTTGCACATATTTTCGCACAGCGCTAACGTTATACCAACTCGCAGAATCGAGATGAGTTTTTGGTTAATATGCAATGGTCTTAATTAGCATAATTTATATATTTATGATAAAGAGAAAGGAAATACATCAAATGCCGTCCCGAGTCATGGCATATTGGCATGTGAGGAGTGCGATTAGTAGAAGTGTGTGTCCCGTAGGGAGAGTTTTATTATTGCATTGTGAATGTGTTGGCACTAGTACCTCACTCAGGCCTGCTTGGTGTGTAAATGCGCAAGACTTACATAATGCTCTATTGTTTTTCGGAAAATTACATGCGCAAAATTATAATGCAAGACACCTTACAGTGCACTTGCATAGTGACAGCATTGGAATATTCTCAGTCGTTTTTTTAAAATTAAAATAATCTACCAAATTTTGAAAAACTGTTTACGTTCTACTATGAGGGACCTGGGTCCTAACATTTTAAGTTGGCAACCTTTGGCGTCATTGACGTGACGTTACACGATTGACTACGTCATGATTATCTGGTCAATGCCATTTCAAAGTTTTACCATGGTAATCGTAGTTCCCGCCAAAATAGTTGATACACTCATTGTTATTGCTGTAAAATCATAATAAATGTAATGTAATTGAAACAATGAAGTGTCATTTTGATGGCTAGGAACCGCTGTAGAAACTTTGGTATAATTATAGCAGAAACTTTACCATAGTGAATTTTTGTGAGGGTGTGTTGCTAGTCATCATCATATTTTAAAGTATAAAAACTATGTATTCATATTGGAATAACCTAGTAGTTTTTATATATAGATATTTATTGTACATGTTTCTTCAATTATTGTGAAGTATGTTTTCATGAAATGTGATATTTGGCAGATTTAGTTGTACAAAGTCACGTGTTTGGTACCGCTATAACTTAATATTTAAAATCATAATTTTTATTGCATGTGAAGTATTTCTGATTGAAATGTGATATGTCAGATTTAGTTGTACTTAGTCACGTGTTTTTGTTCCTTTTTATAACGTTATATTTAAAATCATACATTTTCTTCGATAATGTGAAGCATTTTTAATTAAGAAAAATAAAGGACAGGGCTTGATTCTATCCAGAAATAGTTCAAATTGGTCTCCGACAGGTAGTTGCAGGGAAGGTTTTGATGAAAAGGAAATTTGTTTCGGTGATAGAGCAAGCTATTACATTGTGGAATAAACATGATGAATCATTCACACAGTAAGACCAGGAACATGTATTAAGAAGGTAAATTGTTATGTCACGGTGACTTTAATCTTTGATAGTCTGCATGAAGTTCTGTCAAGCATCCTCAGTGACTACTAGTATTTTTTTTGTCTCAGGTGGTACTGCGGAGCTGGTAACATCCCCTTCAACCACTATGCAGAATCATTGATCTCCTCAGAGCTTCATCATGGACACTGAGGATCTCCCTGCAAACAATGCGCCACTCACTGTCAATGAACAGGTATTCTTGAGTCAAGTCATAATTCTCAAGTTTCTCACATGTTTCTTACACAAAGTGTTACCAAAACACAAATGTACCTTAACATTTCATCACATGTCCAGCCTCATGCCTCATGTGTGAGTGTTCAGTCTACATTCACAGCACAAGCAATTCTCTTCTGGTGGTGAGGCTTTTGCAGAAATCATTGCTTATGCTAGTTTTTGGGCAGACGCTCTTGTTTGTTTGCTGTACTCATGTCACTTGTGTCCTTGTTGGGTTGGTTGTCTGTGTCCTAATGTGTGCTTGGCATCTCTGTTCTCTTTAGCCATTCACTGTCTGACTGCAGAAGTGTTTTCTCAGCTTTTAGGTTCCTGCACTTTGAAATTCCCAGCACAAGACGACCAGGTACGCACCCTCTCCTGCCTCTGTACTGCTCTCTGCGTGGCGCTGAGCTGAGCTTCCCTCTCTGCCCGAGCTCTGCATTTGCTCCTGTGATGTTTCTCTGATCTCGACTGAAACATGATCGAGAAATGTTCTTAATAAAATGCTTGATCAAACATTAAGCTGAGCAAAAGCTTAGAAATTTCTTCATGCTATTTTATTTTATAATACACTACCGTTCAAAAGTTTGGGGCCAGTAAGATTTTTCAATATTTTTCAGAGAAGTTTCTTAAGGCTCTGACACACTAAGCCGTCTTTTGGGGAGCGGCCCAGTTAGCCTTAGTTGGACATCGTCGGTGGTATTTTGGCCGATTGAGCATGTTGGTGAGAGAGAGAACTCTGATTGGCTGTTCAGCTCAGCAAATGAGCCCGTGCACGAGAATGGAGTGGTGCAGGTATGACGTCACTTTGTAGGCCAACCGGCAGTTAGCATCACACTGGTTGCCTCGGCTAAAACCCAATAGGATTTTCCCATAGGCTTTTGGATTATTGTAAAAATCAAGCTCTGTGATCAACAAAAGTTTATGATACTTGCATGTTTTGTCCATAAAGATAATTTTCAGATGAACACCACTTTTATTAATTTTTGAAGCCTAAATGCAGTCGCCAGAAGTAAAACTCTAAAGGTAGGCTATAAACAAACTACACCATGGTCCCACAAATTCAACATCACCACCACTAAGCTTCCGACAACTCTTTCAGTTTTTATCTAAAAAGCATTTTACCAGAACGTTTGATTTGGAATAGTTTATAAGCATAACGAGGCTGTAAAAGTGAACAGCCTCTGTAGTCACATTTAGCCACTTTAACAACTGCCTTTTTCGAGACGCGTAACGGCTTTAAAAAAAAAAAAAATGAGTGGGGTAATACTGATGTATTTTATGTCGTAGAATAAAACGTGAAAGTATCTTGAGTTTGTGTTCACCACAGACCTTATTTCAGCCATTTAACCAAAAATCCATTAAACAAAAATAACATTGACTTCGGGACAATAGAACCGTGCTAAAACTCGTTTCCGCGTTTTGGTTTACGTCATACCTGCACCACTCTATAGAAGCAAAAGTGATCGAAGAAGTCAAGACGCCACAGACAGAAGGCTGTTCTAATTTTTCCTGAGTATTACAAGGCGCAAAATATTTTCAGAACAACATGATCTGCCTGTAATGAAGAAAGCGATTAGCATGACTGATATTCAAAATGTTAAGCAAGCGCTGCTTTGTTTAAGTTTCGTATATCTGCAATCCTATTTTCTGTTTTCCTTTTCAAATTATGAATATAGACTATTGATGCCTGCTGATTAGGGATGAAATGGTATGAAAATTTCATATCACGATTATAGTGACCCAAATTATCACGAATATCTTTTTTTTTTTTTTTTTTTTTTTTGTTCAAATGAGATGAGATGAAAGTGTTCAAAAAGAACAGATGCACACACTGAAACCATTTCAACAAGTTTTATATTTGATCAGCAAACAACAAATAAAACAAGCAGCTCTATGCATTTTAAGGAAGATTCGATTCTGTGGCATTTCCTTACTTATAATGTCTGTCATCAATAGCAACGCATTATAACCATAGATCTGTATACGTGTCATGGCTTTTGTGCTCAACAAGTCTGACTATATTTGTTAGTAAAAACAGTAATATTGTGAAATATTATTGCAATTTAAAATAATTCTTTTCTACTTTTAAAATGTAATGTATTCCTTTTAAAATGTAAGTGAAGTCAAAGCTGTATTTTCAGCATCATTACTCCAGTCTTCAGTATCACATGATCCTTCAGAAATCATTCTGATATGCTGCTTTGCTGCTTATTGTCTTATCAATGTTTAAAGCAGTTGTGCTGATAAATATTTTTTGGAAATCGTGATAAATTTTTTTTTCAGTATTCTTTGATTAATAGAAAGTTAAAAATAACAGCATTTATTTTAAAATATAAGTATTTTCTAACATATCCTTTTCTAAGGCCTTACTCTCATTTTAATGACATTCAATTTAATGCATCCTTGCTGAAAAGCAGTATTAATTTCTTTCAAACAAACACTAAATTTACTGACCCCAAACTTTTGAACAGTATAGTGTTAAAGTCACAGTTACACAGCAGAATTCACTTTTCAAAAGCTCATGTTGACATTAGAGTTCACATACCCTGGGTTTCATGGGCACCTGTTAACATTAGAACATCCTCTGCTGCTTATTCTTACCTAATTGGCTTTTTTTCAAGCTATTGACCCTCTTTTGCAGCTGTTAAATGCATATGAAACGTGCCAAGTAGGGCTGGGCGATATTGCACAAAATATGTTTTACGTGCCTTTATACAATAAATGAACCCAAAGAAAATGACATTTAATTGTGAGTGCACTAACATAAAACTGCATATTAAAGCTGCTGTCCGTAACTTTTTTTTGTGTTCAAGATTTATAAAAAATTATATAATGAGAATGTACAACATGAATCCATTTTCCAAACCGTGTTTTTGTCTTGCCCTGAATCGTTATGGTGCACTTATAATAAGTGTACCATGTAAATTGGGACTATTTCAGGCCGGTCTGGTAGGAACCGCTGCAGAGGAGCACAGTCCCTGCGTGATTCACCATAGACATAAACAGAGAGAAGTAGCTCTGGCTGCAATTTTCTTCCGCAAGACGCATGCAGTTCTGTTCATTAACCTAGAGCGCAAAAAGTTACGGACTGCAGCTTTAAAGAAAAGTAATAATGATCTACATATATTTTTTACCAAATAATACAAACATTTTTGAGTAATGCTGCAAACAAATTACAAACTTTCATCAAATCTTGGACAATCTGAACTGAATCACAAAAATTAATATACATCATCTCTCTTTTTCTTTTTTTCTTTTTTTATATGGTGTCTAGAACTCATAGTGAAACCTAGTGACGTGAACTAAAAGTTTCCACTTACCAATTGCAAATGCTCCATTTAAAGGGTTAGTTCACCCAAAAATGAATTATTGTTATTAATTACTCACCCTCACGTCATTCTAAACCCATAAGACTTTAGATCTTTTTAATGAAATCTGAGAGATTTCTGCCCCTCCATTGACAGCTACGCAACTACCACTTTCAAGCCCCAGAAAGGTAGTAAAGACAGCATAGGCTGTCAATGGAGGAACAGAAAGCTCTCATTTTAAGATTGAACATTGGTCTGGGGAGTCTGCTCTGTATTTTATCCTGCACAAGAGGCGTGATCAACGGGCATAGTTCAAATGACTCTGTACGCAATTGGATAGTCCTTCAACCAATCAGACCAACGATCCATCGCTTCTCTCTCCGTCATTGTGTTAAAACCGCCAATAGCGTGCCAGCTGGTTAAGCCAGTTTCTGATTGGTCCCTGCAAATTTGTAACAGAAGCAGGATAGAAATATTGGGCTCCAGCTTGAGCTGCAGGGAGAAATCAAATCGCCGGCAGATCGGGCTGGGTTTACCCAGTCTAGAACGAAAGCCTTACAGGTTTGGAACGACATGAGGGTGAGTAATTAATGACAGAATTTTCACTTTTGGGTGAACTAGCGCTTTAACAATCAGCCTTGATTTGTTTATTCCTTGAGTGATAGTAACAGGAGGCTTTAAGTAAATCGTATTCTACTGGTCATGTGAGCTCAACATGGAATGGATCGTCCTATAGGGTCAACCATGTCTGATAAAACATCTTTTATTATGCTACTGATCTAAATCAGATCTTGTATGTGATTTAAAATTATTATTTTGCAAAAGTATAATTTTTTTTTTTATTTCCCAAATTTTTCTCCCAATTTTTTTAAGAGTAAAATTGCTCCTTAATGACCAAATAATAAAATTAAAATAAAAAACGCAATAAAACCATTGCAAATATTCAATATATCGCCCAGCTCTGGTTGGATCAGATTCATGCTCTTTTGCTCCGTAAACCTTATCAGTATTTTAATAAAATATCTGGGAGATCAGACTACACACACAGTTGTAAACTCCTTCATAACAGACCATGGCGCATTTTCATCTTGTCAACACTGCCCCCATTAGCCCAGAAAGGAGAGCATTTATAACCTGTTATACCCCTTCCTCCAGGTCATTGTCATGTCAGGTCAGGAGACCATTCGTGTGTTGGAGGTGGAGGTGGATACAGCCTTGTCATCTTCAGGGGCTGATGGGAAGGTGGACTCAGGGGGCGAAGAGGGTGCTGGTCAGACCCTGGATGCAGCTGAGGAGGGTCCGTTGGACAGTCCAGTAACCACAAGCACTACTACAGCTGGTGAGGCTGATAAAATTGACTGATATAAATAGCCACACTAGTTTGGTATCATAGCAACCCAGTATTCAAGGCACCACCATCAAAGAAGCATTTAGAGTCATAATTGTTATAAATGCATGGTTTGAAAAAGACACCACCATTATGTTTCCTATGCATGGAAAATCATTCTAAAATAAAAGGTTTCTGACTCTGTTTGTATGTAGTGTCTGTGGAAGTCTCAGCACCTGCTGTCCAGACCGTGGTCTCCACAGCACCCATCAGTGTGTCTCAAGCCCAGCCGCAGACCAGCGTACCCATCACTGTCCAGGCCTGCCCACAGGTGAACACCATTTCCATTTTGCTGTTTAAAATACAGAGGGCTTTCCATGCTTTCATGGTAGGGGACACTATTACACATCTTCTGAAAGAGTACTGAATCTCCTGATCAAAAGACATGTGAAAAAACAGAAACAAGCGATAGCATATGTGACCTGTCACAGAAACCAGTGACACAAGTCGGCAGCACAACTTTCGAGCAAAATGAGAAAGGTGCTTTTTTTTTTTTTTTTTTTTTTTTTTTTTTTTTTTTTTTCAAAATTGATGAAATCGGCTTGTTTTTCCAGAGATTCTAGCACGCAGTAGGGGTGTGTCATTGTCTGTGTGTATTTCCATACTGGATAACCGGCTTTTGGTTCTTTTGTTATTGCCCCCGCCCTCCAAGGGAAGCGTGGCTACTTACATTTTACATTTAAGCATTTAGCCGACGCTTTTATCCAAAGCGACTTACATTGCATTCAAAGTACACATTTTTTTTTACATTTTTGTCAGTTCTTGCTTTCCCTGTGAATCGAACCATGACCTTGGCGTTGCTAGCACCACACTCTTATTTTTTGAGCTACAGGAAAGCTATACTTATTATGCTGTGCTCTGGCCAGCTCTAGCTGATATCAAAATTCAATGATGGACACAGCAAAGAGTATCGCAGGGCAGTATCGATAGTAACATTTGATGGGGATAAAGACAGAGAAATGGGGAAAATCCATAACTTTGATCGTAAATGCTACACGAGGAGAAAAGAGAACTCTCTGCCTGAAGACCCACGACAAAGAGAAAATGTGCCCGAATGACTTATTTCATTGGAGGCAACGAGATCTGCAAGAATACTTTTCTGTTTCTGTCATATGGCCAAAAATAAATGCAAAAAAAAGCTTTTTGCATAGTTGTGTTTGACACATGAAAACTATAACAATGTATTTTACAAGGTAACACGATGTAACCTTGCTCTCACTCTAAATGTGTTCCCACATTAAGTCCTTGAATTTGAGTGTATTGGACCTGGAAAGTCCTTGAAAGGTTCTTGAATTTGAAGTTAACCAAGCTGTGGGAATGCTGTATTAACAACTATCCAAACTTAGACCTAAAAGAGTCTTTGTAGGCCTGTTACCCTTAAATGTCAGAGAAAAGAACAGAATCAGAGATTTTTTTTCTTATAGAAAATTGTATTTTGCATATTATACTATAAAAACAAATAATTATAGTTGATTTTACTTTATCATAGTTGATCATAACTAGAGATTACAGTGACCAAAATGATCACGGTTATCACAGAATCCTGTTCAAAAAGTCCTAATGCTACACAATGAAATCAATTCACCAAGTTTTATGTAGAAAACCAGCAAATAACAAAGCAAAGCACTATCAATATGTACTTTTGTTTACATAAACATTAAAATAACATTAAAAATGATGGCCAGATTTTAAAGGAGTGTCTTGCAACATGTTATCTACAATGCACAAGTTCAAATAGAGTTTTGACAAAAGAGGTTTTATAAAAGATAAAACTCAAATATTTCAGCCTCTAAATCATTTATATAAAAGTCAAAAAAGATAAATTACTGACTTTTAAAATGCACATTATCTGTTATTATTAATAGTATGCAGTCCGATTTTTCCCGTTGCATCTGTCGTTGCTATGCAACCATGCAGCTTTGGCTTATCTAAATGAGATGTAAATGATCCCTGTTGTCACTCCCAGCAGGTGAGAACTGCACAATCTTTAGAGGCCGTTTTCTCCCTTTTGAGCTTTTTTGAGTGCCTACCTTCAAATGGCCACAACTTCTCCAATAACTCAAAATGCCCCAGAACCGACTTGTGTCCCTACTTTCCATGATTGGTCACATATGTAAGCAGATGCATGTGTAAAATAACATTATCATCAACATTAAACGGCATATAAATCAAAATTGCCTAATGTTACTGAATGAAATGTCGACCCATGACGAGCTATAGGACTGTGAAGCTTTGTTGATGGACTCCATCTGGATGTAGTCTTTGACAAAAACTAGATTTTTCTGAGCTTTTTGCTCAAAATGTTACTTTTTTTACCCACATTCAAGTGTTGATAAAGGAATGCATGAAGCTAGAATACTTTTTTTTTTTTTTTGGCTAATAGCAGAGGGTCTGTTCTGTCCTTTGATTTATTGCATGTTCAGATAGTCATACAACAAAATATTCTGGGATCCATGAAACTTTTATGAAAATGATCAAAAATGCTGGCGGGGAAAGAGTTAAAGGATTAGTTCACTTTTAAATAAACTTTTGCTGATAATTTACTCACCCCCATATCATTCAAGATGTCCAAGTCTTTCTTTCTTCAGTTGAAAAGAAATTAAGGTTTTTGATGAAAACATTCCAGGATTTTTCTCCATATAATGGACTTCATTGGGCACCAAGCGGTTCAAGGTCCAAGTTACAGTTTCAGTGCAGCTTCAAAGGGCTTTAAACGATACCAGACAATGGATAAGGGTCTTATCTAGTGAAACGATCAGTCATTTAAAAAAGAAAAGAAAAGAAAGTTACATTTTATAAACACAAATGCTTGTCTTGCTCTGTTCTGTGATGCGTGTTCGTGACATCACGTAATACGCAATTACGATGAAAAGGTCACGCTTGACGTAGGCGAAAGTACCGAGTCACTGTTTACAAATGTGCGGAAGGAGGGCCATATACACATATTCAAATGTATTTGTGTCAGTTTATCGTTTAAAATGCCCATTTCCTGGGTGTTTTAATATTAGAAAGCCTAAAAGAAAATTTTCAAGGTGAACTTTTCAACGTAATTGCGTATTATGTGAAGTCACGAACGCGCATCACAGAACAGAGCAAGGCAAGCATTTGTGTTTATAAAACGTAAACTTTTTTTTTTTTAAATGACTGATCGTTTCACTAGATAAGACCGTTATTCATCGTCTGGTATCGTTTAATGCCCTTTGAAGCTGCACTGAAACGGTCATTTGGACCGTGAACCGTTTGGAGCACATTGAAGTCTATTAACTTATATGGAGAAAAATCCTGGAATGTTTTCATCAAAAACCTTAATTTCTTTTCGACTGAAGAAAGAAAGACAAATGTGAGTGCAAAACAGAAAGGTGAGTAAATTATCAGCAAAAGTTTATTTAAAAGTGAATTAATCCTTTAAGTTGTTTTTAGTTAAGTTCTTCCATTTATTTATTTTTTTCAGATTTCTTTCAGTTAATGCATCTTATTTAATAGTTTTTAAAAGTGCAATTGTCAGCAAAGTACCTGCAAATTTAGAAACATTTGAAAAACTTGAGAATAATTAGATGTATATGCCATTACCCTCCCAGGTCCTGACTCAGGATGGTTTGGCCTCTCTGATGACTGGCATGCTTGCCCAGCAGGGTTCTCTGGGTCAGCCCCTGCTCATTCCTTTGAGTATGGCTGGGTCTGTGGGTGGTCAGGGTGGTCTGGCAGTGCTCACCTTACCCACCGCCACTGTCGCCACCATCCCTGGTCTCACGGCAGTCAGCCCTGCCGGAGGACTGCTGAAGCTGCCGTTTGCAGGACTGCAAGGTATGGTGCTTCTTGTACATATTTGGCATATTCATCAGGTACAAAGCATCTTAGAAAAAGTGCATATTTTATATTAATTCTTTTGGCATGAGATTCACTTTAGCCCTCTAGAAGTTTTGACATGCTCTGACATTTGTGCTTTTTTTCAGTTGCTTATAAACATATTAATGGCAAAAGTGCCATTACACTGTATTCAGCACAAACTGGGCTACCATAATGTGTGAGCAACATGCATGTACATGTTTATTTTTTTGAGAGAATAACGTTTATGCATGGTTATTGAAAAAAAAAAAAAAAAAAATAAATAAATAAATAAAATGAAGTCACTGAAATAAGGCCACATAGTAAATATGTCCACAATATGTCCTACAGTTTTTGGTTCAAAGTTATGTGAAAATCATTGTGCCTACTCATTCACATAAAACAATATACAGATTACATAAACAGAGAATATTTGTTTTCAGTTTGATTTACATTATTTAAAACCTGAAACTTTCAAAGTTTTTTTTGGATGTATGTCTGATGTCTGTGTGGCAAGTATTCTCTGAGTTACAGCTCATTTTCAGACGCATCTTCACTGACAGAGAGGCGGCTGAACGTGCATCATGTTTGTTTTATTTATTTTATGAAACATTTTGTTATACTCAAATAAGAGTACATACTTAACAGTTTTAAACGATGTATAACATTTGTCTGTATGACAAAAATTGGAGTTATTTGAGTCTCTTTGGAACTGATAAGACAAAAAAAAAATTGAGGCAGTCGTGCTGGTCGACCCCTTGGGGTTAAAATACATGGATTAAGGGCAGCATATTGTATTTATATGAAATGACAAGTTTAATGGCACAAGCCAAGGTGTTTTACTGAGCATACAAACTCTTCTTTTTAAATTGTTTTGAAGGTTACAACAGCCTGTTTTCTTTTTCCAGCTGCTACTGTGTTGAACTCTGTCCAGACGCAGCTGCAGTCACCTGCACAGGCGGTCCTGCAGCCCCAGGTGTCTGCTCTGCAGTCCGTTCAAGCGGCCCTGCAGACCACGCCAGCCACCACCGCATCTGTGGTGCAGAAGGTGTCAGAGCCTAGTGCCTCTGTCGCAACACTTCAGACTGCAGGCCTTTCCATCAACCCTGCTATTGTGAGTAGGGAACGCATCTATTATGAATAGAAACACATTGTTGGGTTTAGTTGTATCTCATGTGGAAAATAGATTTTTTTAAAGGTAGGGTAGGCAATTTGTTTTATAAACACCTTTTGTTATACTGGCTCACGTCCTGATAGCAATCAATCATTGAAGTAGTCGAAATATAAAAATGTAAATATATTTTTCCAGATTAGCGCAGCCTCTTTGGGAGCTCAGCCTCAGTTCATCAGCTCTCTCACTACAACTCCCATCTTCACCAGTGCCATGTCTAATGTGGCAGGACTCACAAGTCAGCTTATTACCAACGCACAGGGCCAGGTTAGTACTACATTTTATTTTTCCCAAAGGCAAGCCTTCTTACTTGATGGTAATTTTTACATACCAGTCTCACTAGTTTCATTCTTGTGTTTTAGGTGATCGGAACACTTCCTTTGCTTGTCAACCCTGCATCCCTGGCTGGAGCTGCTGCAGCCTCTGCGTTACCCGCTCAAGGCGTGCAGGTCCAGACCATGTCCCCACAGCTGATCTTGAACTCCCAGGGCCAGATCATTGCTACAATAGGGAATGGTCCAACAACGGCTGCCCCGTCCGCTGCCTCCGTCCTCCCCAAAGCCACTGTGCCCCTGACACTCACCAAAACCACCACGCAGGTACTATAGTGCCGCCCAATATGTATATACTATATACATATACTATAGTGCCGCCATTTCATTAGTCTGTACGTAATTATAAAAATTGTGTAGTCTGTGCCATTGTTGTACTTTCTAAGAATCAGTATATCCTTTAAAGTAAAGGAGGTAAATGGGGTCGCACACTGGACGAGAAATGCCTTTAAAATTCGAACACATTATTTTCTATGAGTGTACACACATCGGCAGCGCCACAGAGTACCATTTACTTAGTTTTATATTAAATTTACATTATAATTATCTTAAATCGTCATTGATGTACATACTAACTTCACCCTGTGCTGCAAAATATATTTATAGTTCTTATAGTTATAGTTTATAACTATAATTATAGTTTAACTGCTTGAATAAATTCTAAACATAGATCTATAGGAAAAATTTAATAAATAATAGTTTAATAAATTCAGCTGGATACTATTGCTGAAATTAGCGTAACAAAGATGATGAAAAGCTACCTTGAAATACCTTGAATTATAAGCGACAAACCACTGATTCTGAGAGACAAAATACAGAAATCAGCTGTGTGGATGAAGATTGTTGATGTTTTTGGATTTTCAGGTGAGATTCTCAAATTCAGTTAATGTAATTTACGCTCTGTGGTCAAATGTTTAGGTTGCAGACTTGGCAAAAATTTTATTTACTTGTACAGTACAATCATAACATACAGGGCTTGACAAGGGATTCATTCATCATACAGTGATTGACAGTATTTGTTCTATTTCAGCAGCGAAAATTGTTTCAAACAAAGATCACAGCAGAATCTGAACACACATCTGAAGTTACTGGCATGAAGTTGGCTTGACGTTGGACAGTCGATATTTGCAAATTTAGGGACCGTCTCTGAAGTTACATACGACATTGTTATACACGTTTCTAACTTCAATAGCATTTGAAGAGAATGACTTAGTCATAAAACCAGCTGTGAAGAGTTTATCTGGGTGTCAGGTATGATGCACACCTTTTAAATCTTTGATATTTAATAAAATAAACTGTAATCACAAGAAAATATGGATATTTATTTCACTAGGCTTCTGTATGGGCTCATACACAAAATATGTTAGATTTATGTCATAGTATAGCTGATAGGACACTGAGAATATTGCTTCAGTAAATTATATTTACACAAAAAAAAAATTATATATAATTTTTTTTTTTTTTTCTCAGACAAGCAACTGTTCCGTGTTTCTGTCTAGATTAAAGGTGCAGTGTGTAAGAATGACAGCTAGTGGTTAAAATGGGTAAAAATAATGGGTAAAAAAAATAAAATGGGTACTGCAGTACAAATTCAAAATATTGTTTGCCCCTCCTCCTCAGCAGTGTTGCCAGACAAATTATTATTATTATTGTATGTAGACTTGATTTGGGTTTGTACATAGCTAATAACAAATTTCCCAACAACAAAATTGTGGCCAGTGAAAATGCTGAGTGGATAGTAACTTTGGAAAACCACTAGCCACTGGTGGCTGGTGAGCATATGTCAAGCCCTGATAACATAGTATACATTATCTTAATTTCATAATGTCTTTAAACATAACAATATTGCTGACCATAAACTGATAATCATAGACTATGTGCGTTACCTGTGAGTTGTTTGACACGCGGCGCTGCGCTTCTCTTCTGGTGTGCAACCCCCTTAAGAAACCACTCAGAATATCCTAGTAACTGCTTAGCAACCACCTAGCGATGTCCTAGCATCCACTCAGAATGCCAACATGGGCTCATTGGAAAAATTTGCCTTTACCTACATATTTGGAAAACGTACCAATATGCAGTTTCCAGCTGAAATAAACACTAGTGGCAGTAAAACATCAAAAACTTTTATTCCTGTTCACAAGGATGAATTCAAGAGCAAGAATTAAGAATGATCTTATAATACTTTCACCTTAGTACATGATTTGTAAACTCTGACACGAGTCACTATAAAAGAGCTCAAAGACTTGTAGAATCATGCTAAAATGGCATGGTTACTTCAGCAAATGTGATTTTTTTTATTTCAGGTTTGCTTTTATTTGCAATATCGATTAGGTTTAGTGTAGGTAGTATGTTATTTCCATACGCAATAGAGCATTAACTGTTTAGCATCACTGACCGGACATTTCATTTACAAACTGCCACGATACATACAACAACCAATGTAATACAATGGCAGATTCATGTTCATCTGTTTCAAATAAAACTGTACACGCTTTTAGTGCCACTGAGTGGACATGCAAAAAGCAATGTAATATCTTTTTGCAGAAATGTCGCCACAGGCACACTTTCCAGTGAGCAGAATGCCCTAGCATCCACTTAGCAATGGCTTAGCAGCCTACCAATTTAATGGCAATGAACTCAGAATAGCTTAGAAATGAGCTTGCAATGCCCAGGTCAAATCAGGGTGTGAATTTTGCTCATTTGCTTTAGAACATTTTCTAAAATTAAATATTTGTAAAATGATTGTCATATTTGTTGATGGGCTGTAATTCATTCTCTAGGGTCCAGTTGGGAAAGTGGCCCCATCTAAAGTGATCATTGCTCCCCAGCCGCAAGTAGTGAAAACAGTCACACCCCTCACCTCTACTGGTGCCATCGCCTGTGGAGACATGCCTACTGTGGGGCAGCTTGTCAGCAGTAGGTTTATATTTTACTGGTAGTACATCTTTACTGTTTGAAGTATTGCATTTACACCCTTCTTCAGTCACATAATTGAATAGGAATAATTCTTTAAAACTGTTTAGATCAGATTTCAGTTTTGAAGATTGATGTTTCAGTGACTCATGGGTAAATTACTCATGTTGTTTATGATCTGGACAGGATCCAGAAGTCCTAATTCAGTTTTTGTTTTCGTTAGAGCCACAGTCTGCTGTGAATGAAGAAGAGGCCATTAATCTGGAGGAGATCCGGGAGTTTGCCAAGAATTTTAAAATTCGACGGCTCTCTCTGGGGTTGACACAAACTCAAGTTGGCCAGGCTCTCACTGCTACAGAGGGTCCTGCTTACAGTCAGTCAGCCATCTGCAGGTTAATCTCTTTTCTATCTTCTCTTTGTTTCTTTACGTGTCTTACAGGTCTGCACTGGAATGATTGAACCAGTCCTGATTGGTTTATGTTGTGTAAATGGTGCCATAAATGAAAGGGGAAAAAATTGTGCACCGATTGCAATTTTCTTGGCCGACAGAGACCGCAGGAATATTAGACTGCTGTCACTTAAAGAGTTTATGCACGGACCCAATATACTGTTACACAACATGCATTATCTTTCTCAACCAAGTTCCAAAACTGACTGTTTAGCTGAATACTTGCCAAGACTGGCATTTTGACATTCTGTTTACCGTTTAGGCGCAGTAAGCCACTCATTTTGGTAAGTTGGGACTCAAGCTGTTATGCGCAATACAAGCACTATTAACCGGAGCGAATGAGACGAGTGTGTGAGAGGAGGCGGGTGTGTGTCACTTTGCCGTCGGAGAGAAGAGAGCGAGAACGTGGAGCTGACGTTATTGCCTGTGCCGCTTTTTATATATGGATATATTTTTTTGCTGTAAACTTTGTGTAAATGTAATTTGTACAGTTACTGAGACAAATAATCTGTATTTGGTTATATATATATTTTTTTATTACATTCAATATAAAATCTGTTCTCAAATACAAGTGCCAGAAAGATGTCCACAGTCCACTCCAATATCTTTTGTGTTGACACTTTGCCTCTTTTTGAAGATTTGAGAAGCTTGACATCACTCCTAAAAGTGCCCAGAAGCTGAAACCCGTGCTGGAGCGCTGGCTGGCAGAGGCTGAGCTCTGGAATCAGAAAGGTCAGCAGAACTTGATGGAGTTTGTGGGCGGAGAACCCTCCAAGAAGCGCAAACGGAGAACGAGCTTCACACCACAGGCCATCGAGGTTCTCAACACTTACTTTGAGAAGAACTCCCTTCCGACTGGCCAAGAGATTACAGAGATCGCAAAGGAGCTGAATTATGACCGAGAGGTGGTTCGGGTCTGGTTTTGTAATCGGCGACAGACTCTGAAAAATACAAGCAAGATCAACGTGTTTCAGGCCCAGTAGGACGATGGCATGTCAATTAGAGTGCAACAAAAGAACCTTTTGGACATTGCTGTATTGGTGCTAGTTGCAAAATGACTGAAATAACTGATTTGCTGTTGTGTTGAAGCCAGCGGCACTTGAATTCGGTGCGGTCTTAGAATAGCATCAAACATACTCTTTTTGTTGTTTCCGTTATGCTGCATGCAGAGTGACTTTTTGCCATGCCACCACACTTTTCAGTGCTAAATGGCTTTTGAGCTATTTAAAATGTGGACGAAGCTACGAAATCCTGTAGTTGCTGTTTTTATAGATGAAAATAAGCACTTCCTTAATACATAATAGAGAAAGCTAGCAAAAAAAGAGCTCTCTCGTTTAGTTTTTTTGTTTTTTGTTTTTTTTTGCAGAAACTAACAATATTCTTGACCATTAAAATAGCTTTTCACTATGGCTTCTGACTACATATAGTACATTTAAGAGGCTATTTAATCTTTTGACTGATATTTTATTTTTATTCATGTGTTCATATAGTTTTGCTGTAAACATTAAGCTATGTGATTGTACAATGCCTGAGACAAATAATTGGTTTTTGGTCCTCTTAAACCTTCCAAAAAGTCCATCTAAGAGGGTGTATTCAGGTCTTTATTTCAGTTTCCATGAGTGCAGTGGTGGCCCGGTCTTTGTGCTTGAATACTGTAGATGTGGTTCAGTCAAGTGGACAATCATAGTACTCTGAATCAGAAAGCATGCCCTGCTTTTATGTGGCTAGATCCAATTTTTCCATTTCAGCTGCCATCGTAATTTCACATGCCAGAGAATTGTATGATTTCCACTGTTTTAAATAGAAAACTGTAACTGTATCAAATATTACAATGGCTGACATGCTAGAACATGTCCTGTGGATTTTACTGTTTTTGTCATAACAGAATGCAAATCTTAATATCAGGAGATGATATTGAAGACAAACTTGCTTCACTAAATATATGGGACCCGTAAGAAACATTAGCTGAACACTGAAAGTTTGTTTTATTGTTGATCAATGAGCCATCAAACAAGTGTTACAAGATATTACTATCATAAATTCAATTCATTATTAATGAATTTGGATTGTGCTCTCTTTTGTACTCTCATATTCACAAGTGATATGAACATTTCCCCATTTAGTAAAACGGCCCAGACAGAAGTGTGTTGTAACATGTTTCACATGTTTGTTCTAAGCATAAAGCTATATTGTTCTTATGGACCTTCAGTATTTATCTAATGGATTCTTATCTTGATTGGTACAATACCATACATTTACATTTTAATGTTGTGAAGAAGGAATGGTATTAGACAGTGTTTTAACAAATGACATAGACTAAACATGTAAAAAAGCAGCATCTTTTAATCTGCGCAGAATTTATCATTTTTTAAATGATGCCTAAATGCATTTACAGATTATAAACCATGGTATGGTACTCTGTTAACTCTATTTATTTTGTATCAATTGTAATGTTTGGTATTAACTTGTTATTTGAATAAATTAACTCTAAACAGATATGTTGTATTTGATTGATATCTTTGAGAATACCTTTTGACATCTTGTCAGTCATGATTGCGTTCCACACACTCCGACTGCAAAGTTCTCAAATGAATTCCCAGAACACATATGAAAATGAACCTGTAGACATTGAAGAATACTGTTCAAGTTAATTTTAAATGTCTGTCCTGACAACATAAAGGTAATATGTTTCATGCAATGTGTTGTAACCCTTAGGTTTTGGTCTTTGGTTTAACTGTAGCGACACTAACTATAGCAGGGCCTTAACCACCATAATTCCACCATAATAAAAAGATACTGCTAAATATTTATTATTATTTCACAAATACCATGGATAGAAAGCATGGTGATTGTAATATGCACCAATCCATGGTATTTATTTATGCTTTCTGTGGCCTTGAAATAGCATGGATATTTGCTACTATGCAAAAAATAAAATTGCCAATACCATGATAACCATATTTTCTTTCAACATATCACTGCATCATCACTCCTTCCCTAAAGTCATAGTAAGTGTGGTGTCTTCAATAAAGTGTTGGATTTGATTGATGGATCAATTGATGGATTGATTGACGTAACAACTGTGGTATTTTGCCAGAATATTGAGCCAAAACATTTAGGTACTTTTTGTTTATACTTTTAACACCTTAATCAGAGCAGCGACAACTAGCGAGGCTATGAGGGAAAGACTTGCCGTCAATGGCATACGCTGTAAAAAGAAATGCTGCTCCTAGATCACTTAATTTTTCCCACAGCTCATGTTGTCTGGTGTTTTTTGTCTACTGAAATTTCTTGGAGAGATATTTGCAGTGTTTGGTCAGCAGAACCATCTAACAACAACCCAATGAAGAGTTACCTATCCCCCTCACAGCCTCGCTTTCATTCCTTTAAAGGAATGCAAAAAGCAAACTTCTTTTTAGGTCTATCAACTAGCAAAGTGAAATTTTTATTTTATTTTATATTTTTATTTTATTGATTTTATCTAGCCTAATGTTGTATCAGTATAAAGGTTCTCAATGATTTGTCTTTATTTTTTTAATAATGTATCTATTGTTTTATAATTTAATAACGTGTAATATGTTATTTATTAAAAATATATAATTTTTGTGCTTATATATACACATATTTTAATTATTACTTTAGTAAATGTATTGTTGTGTGTTTGTGTTATATTTCATTATAAATTTCGCTTAGAAAAACACGCGGAGAAAGAGTATGTTGCCATGACAAAAACAAAAAAAAACAAAAAAAAAAAACAACGCGCCTCCAGGGCGGTTGGGGCCGCTAATGCTCTTGAGCCGTCCGCTGTTCCAGCCGTTAGTGAGGGAGAGTACTGCGGATATTACGGCAATTTCTACAGAGTACAAGAGATAAACAAACATGTAATATTATACATAAGACATATATTTAATCAAAACTCAACCTGAGAAATTAACTTCGAATTTTTCGCAGCGTCGTCACTTTTTTTGAGCGACCGGTGAAGGAAATTAATCTGTTTTCTTTCGAGCAAAACGAAGTTGTCTTACCAAAAGAAGGACGATGGGTGGGAAAATGGCGTGAAACGATGAGCTTTACTACATTCTTTATCTGACTGCTGTCAGAGGTAATTTACACTTTTATTTTGCCATATGCCATAAAGTAAACACATTATTTTATTACGATATCTGTTTTTTCCCGCCAATTGACTAATGCAATGTAATAAATGTGTTCGTCATGTGTAGGGTTTGTTAGTTACTTCTGAATTTAGTAATTTTTGGGATTTGTACTGCAATGTTCTGTCTTTAGCATTATATTTGATCTAGTAATAATAAAATAAACCTTCTATATCCATTCCCCTACTAATTTTTCTTTAGACAGGCGTCTGTGATCCTCCCTAAACCCAAAGGGAGACTGTCAGGACTGTTCATTTCATTTGTTCCTAAGTTCACTTGAATTGGAGGTATAAAGTCATGGCTTGGGCTCTGAAACTACCTCTGGCCGATGAGGTGATCGAGTCTGGTCTGGTCCAGGACTTTGATGCCAGTCTGTCAGGGATCGGGCAAGAACTTGGAGCTGGTGCATACAGCATGAGGTGAGTTTGTGTTTCTTGTGTCCTGAGACCTGTATGGTATGATAAATGTCATATTTTGTTGAATTATAGCTCTTTAAAATACTGTATGTTCAGCTTATTTGTGTTTTTATCTTTTATCAGGACTAGGAGCGTTGATTTATCTATTTTACTTGCCTACTGTGTCTATGCCAAACAACTTCTGCTGTTCACATGTCACTCCTGGCTCTCAAAAATGTCATGATGAATGTGTTTTGACACCATCTGACCTTCTGGAGAAGCACACTCTGTATCTTGTGCTCTCTTACATGACTGTTGTGCAGAAAATGATCCATTTAGAAAACTACAGATCTAATTGTGCCATGTTATCATGTGTGTAGGCTTTGATGAGGTGTTTTATCTCACATTTGGGGTTTCAAGGGGGTTTTAGCATGGAGAGACAAACTGACAAATCGCGTGCAAAATAAAATACTTTTTGTTTTAAAGTAAAATGAATCGCCCTTTTGAGAGGTAGATAGACTTACTCTGTCTAGCCTCATTATCTGGTCTCCAGGTAACACAATTTCTGTCTGCTATAAACCATGTTCCAGTCCTGCTTTGCCATCTGTGATGATTTGCTCTTAGATGTTTGAATAGCATTAGAAATGTGCTTATCAAGCTTGTCTGAAATGTCCATGTACTCCATGTCAAATTAATAGATTAATTTCTCCTTCTCTTGCTGTTTTCCAGTGATGTGCTAGCTCTCCCCATCTTTAAGCAAGAAGAGTCAAATTTACCTCCAGAAAGCGACAATAAGATCCTTCCCTTCCAGTACGTACTGTGTGCCGCCACCTCTCCTGCTGTCAAACTACATGATGAGACACTCACCTACCTCAATCAAGGTCTGTTCAGCAACACTGGCTGGAGAATGTCCGAACTTTCCTTTAATTCGAATATGTTTGAAGTATCTTTAAGTTGTCAATATAAATCTTTTGATACACAGCCACTCGAAATCCATGTTAATAGTTTATTACTAAACTAATTAAAAGTTTAAAGAGCTTCTTCCTCTGAAGACTAAAGTTTGGGGTCAGTAAGATTACAATAAGATCCATTAGTTAAAGCATTAAAGAGTATAACACACACAGTTTCTGCCAATCTCATGTTAATCTTATGCCTATATATTACCTATAGAGTAGTATTGTATCCGTCATATCTCCAAAGAGTCTTATCATATGTGTAAAAGACAGATGTGCTGTACCGATTCTTTCCGAAAACAGTCGAGTTTGTGAAGGTGTGCAGTGGGCGGAGCTAAAGAGTCACGAGCACACACATATACACACAGGCGCATTAGGGTTGGGCGTTTTTGCCAATTTCTCATTTTGAGTACTCGAGTATGGGTATGGGGTATGGGGGGCGTGTGTGGGGGGTGGGCCATGTCCGTCATGGAGATATGAAAATATTTTAAGACTGTTATGAAAATTAATGTTGAGAATACAAACATGACAGGAAAACATGTCTATGAAAACATGAACATACGGCTAGAAAAAAATAACTGCTAGATTATGATGCATCAATATTTTTGAAAAAGAAACATGACCGTCTCAAATAACCCGGTCAATAATATCGGGCATTGCATTTAAGCTGAAACTGTGAATAAACACCACCCTGCAGAGCTTTGCTAGCGGGTTAATAAACTCAACCGAACGCATCCTATATTAGATAAATCTGATATATACCTATTACACCGTTTACACCTGCACAAAAAGGCGCAAATGTGCAAGTGTTGTTACAGTCTATGGTTTGAAAGGGAAATTCACATTTTGAAAGCACCGAATTTACACCATTCTATTACAATCTTGTTCTCATTATAATGCTATGTATGTGACAGATTGGAGCTGTACATCTTGCACTTAATTTTATTTTTCATGATCAAAGTGATTACAGACATCACTGCGCGTTTTAACAACTTTTTAACAACTTTAAATAAAACGTAGGTCTACTGTTAAAAAACATGAGAACAAAATAACACTGCTGCATTATTAATATCATCAATAATTTTGAAAAAGAAATAGCCTATCTAAAAAGAATATGACCATCTCAAATAACCCAGTCGATAATGCTGGGCATTGCATTTGAGCTGAAACTGAAGAGAATGAACACCAGCTGGTATAACGGCAGCACTTTGCTATCTGGTTATTAAAGTCAACCAAACAATTCCAGGCATCACTACAGTGCACGCTTTCAAATCAGTTTCACTTTATTTCACCGTCTGGAAAGTCAGGGCGAATGTCGTTTTCATGATCGATCATCGCCTTCAAGTTTGAGTACTCGAGTACACTTGCCTATCCCTAACACGCATACAATATGGCATTATCCCTGGATAAGTTCCAGTTTTGACTCCTGATCGGGAACAAACGAACACATTTGCAGAACTCTGTTGCTGCTCCGGGAAAAAAAAACTGCATCCATTGTTTCCTTAACACTGGGTTATTTGGGAAGCTGAACAAGGTTTTCTTTCCCTCACAACCAAAAACACACGTCTTCATTGTTGATTTCATGGTCTAAAAACAAAATGACAGACAGCGCCCATAACCGAACAAAGCACATTGATGGACGTGCTCTTGCTCTCGCTCTGGTTGATGTGTGTGCGCGCTCATCCGGGAGAAGTGCCCATACAAGCAATTCCGCCCTTTATGATGTCAAACTTTAACAGTGTAAATAAGTCAGAATGCATGAAATGGCATTAGACATCCCCTTTAACTAACTGAGCAATACGTTGTTACAGTATTTATTCATCTTTGATAACACAGTGTCCATCCCAATTCAATTTCATTATATGGAGGGAAAAAAAAACATTTTTCAAGTTTTTTTTTTTTATTTCCTCTCCGTGCATGATATGTAAGAGCTTCCAACCTTAAATTATGATGCAATGTTTCCATAAACAATAGCATTCTTTATTGTATAGAGGGAAGCATAAAAAGCAGAGTAACAAGAGATGCAATATGTTTTTTACTGGTATTGCTATCATTTTTTTCCACCGGCTGCAGGACAGTCTTATGAGATTCGAATGCTGGACAATCGGAAAATGGGAGAGCTTCCTGAGATCAATGGGAAAATGGTGAAGGTGAGGATTTGCTGTCTGTTCTTTCTTATCCCCCATAATTTCATGCTTCCACATACAGGATTATACTCGCATCAAGGCTGGATCTCATTTTCTGTTGAAAATCCTTTAAGTGTTCTGGTTAATCTCACTGTATTTTATCTGAAGAAGCCCTGATGAATCATATGTGCTTCTTGTTACTAACTGTGGTTGCTCTCAACTGTTATTTTTCTTGTGGTTACTCCCTGCAGAGTATTATCCGTGTCGTGTTTCACGACCGCCGGCTTCAGTACACTGAACACCAGCAGCTAGAGGGCTGGCGCTGGAACAGACCAGGAGACAGAATCCTTGATTTAGGTAAATACTGTAACTGATGACTTCACAGAAAGTGAAAGATCAGATTATAACCACTTCCCAGTAAGATAATAATAAACAGATTGCAAGTAATTGTCACTCAACTATAAATGAACTACCAATATATCAGTGTTGTGGAAATGCAGGACTGTATTAGACATTAATAACATGCTTGTACTGAAATCCTCAGATATCCCAATGTCGGTAGGGGTGGTCGATCCCAGGGCAAACCCTACACAGCTTAACACTGTGGAGTTCCTTTGGGACCCCTCGAAAAGGACCTCCGTGTTTATTCAGGTATCATAGACCGCTTTTGCTGACCTCAAGAACAACTCTCCCTTAAAAATCCCAAGATGAGGTTTGATCTTTTGATTTTTATGAATGGCTAAAAAAATTTAGCCATTCATACACAATCTGTGTACTTTGTCAGTGACAATTTAACTTAGACTTCCTCATTAGGATCGACTTTAACTGTATTAAAGGAATAGTTTACTTACATGTTTTTTTTAATTCTGTCATTTACTCACCCTCGTGACATTCTAAATGAGTACATACACAAAAAGTTGATATTTTGAAGAACGTTTCAGCAGTTTTTGTCCATATGATAGAAGTCTGTAGGGTCCAGAGCAACACTCTGCATCTCATTGACTTTAATTGTAGGCTATGGACAATTTTTTTTTGTTGACAATTTTCATTAAAAAAAAAAAAAAATAAATATATATATATAAAATACATACACACATTATTCACTGTTACTCGTTATATTCCTGTTTGTTTAGGTCCATTGTATAAGCACAGAGTTCACCATGCGTAAGCATGGAGGAGAGAAGGGAGTGCCGTTCCGTGTTCAAATTGACACTTTCAAGGAGAATGAGGCCGGGGAGTACACTGAGCACCTGCACTCCGCCAGCTGCCAAATCAAAGTTTTTAAGGTGGGCCGAGGCCTGCGCTGATAAACATTTACAGTGTGACATCTATACTTCGTTTCAGTGCAAGTCCTGTTGCACCAGTGCAACATAATATTTGTGTAACGTTGCTACCGAAACAGGATTTTCTTAAAAAGTGTAATGCAGATACTTGGTATTTTTTGTGTTTAGCCTAAAGGTGCAGACAGAAAGCAGAAAACAGACAGAGAAAAAATGGAGAAACGAGCACCGCAGGAAAAGGAGAAATACCAGCCTTCATATGAAACCACCATTCTCACTGAGGTGTGTATCTGCTGCCTTGAAAGTATGGGTTTGTCATGAATCATTTAATTTGTGTCTTTAATATAACAGATTTTTTAATTTATGATTATTATAAAATTATAATAACTGTTTAATTAATGTATATAAATGAAGTTAATCATTGCGTCTCTAATAGCTAGAAATAAAATATATACATACACTCATATAAAAAAGCTTGTATATATTGCACTATATAATGCACTCACCAGCCACATGATTAGGTACACCTATTCAACTGCTTGTTACATGGAACGAAAGCTAATCACATGGATGAAAATGACTTGTTGATGCTAAAGGTCAGATGAGAATGGCCAGACTGGTTTGAGCTGATAGAAAGGCAACAGTTGTTGCGTCCCAATTTGCCTACTTATACTATGCCCTAAAAGTATGAACTGTTTTTATGAAGAAAAAGTATATGCTTTCGAGTGTGTAGCAGAAGAGGATGCAAGCTTTGGGACGTACTACTTTGTCATCAGCAAGTAACTCAGATATCCACTCATTACAATCAAGGTGTGCAGAAGAGCATCTCTGAAAGCACAACACATCGAACCTTGAAGCAGATGAACTACAGCAGAAGGCACACCGGTGCCACTCCTGTCAGCTAAGAACAGGAAACTACAAACCCGATTCCAATAAAGTTGGGACACTGTACAAATTGTGAATAAAAACAGAATGCAATGATGTGGAAGTTTCAAATTTCAATGTTTTATTCAGAATACAACATAGATGACATATCAAATTTTTAAACTGAGAAAATATCATTTTAAGGGAAAAATAAGTTGATTTTAAATTTCATGGCATCAACACATCTCAAAGTTGGGACAAGGCCATGTTTCCCACTGTGTGGCATCCCCTCTTCTTTTTATAACAGTCTGCAAACGTCTGGGGACTGAGGAGACAAGTTCCTCAAGTTTAGGAATAGGAATGTTGTCCCATTCTTGTCTAATACAGGCTTCTAGTTGCTCAACTGTCTTAGTTCTTCTTTGTCGCTTCTTCCTCTTTATGATGCGCCAAATGTTTTCTATGGGTGAAAGATCTGGACTGCAGGCTGGCCATTTCAGTACACGGATCCTTCTTCTACGCAGCCATGATGTTGTAATTGATGCAGTATGTGGTCTGGCATTGTCATGTTGGAAAATGCAAGGTCTTCCCTGAAAGAGACGACATCTGGATGGGAGCATATGTTGTTCTAGAACTTGGATATACCTTTCAGCATTGATGGTGCCTTTCCAGATGTGTAAGCTGCCCATGCCACACACACTCATGCGACCCCATACCATCAGAGATGCAGGCTTCTGAACCGAGCGCTGATAACAACTTGGGTTGTCCTTGTCCTCTTTAGTCCAGATGACATGGCGTCCCAATTTTCCAAAAAGAACTTCAAATTTTGATTGGTCTGACCACAGAACAGTTTTCCACTTTGCCACACTCCATTTTAAATGAGCCTTGGCCCAGAAAAAACGCCTGCGCTTCATGATCATGTTTAGATATGGCTTCTTTTTTGACCTATAGAGTTTTAGCCGGCAACGGCGAATGGCACGGTGGATTGTGTTCACCAATGTTTTCTGGAAGTATTCCTGAGCCCATGTTGTGATTTCCATTACAGTAGCATTCCTGTATGTGATGCAGTGCCGTCTAAGGGGATCCAGTATGGTTTTCCGGCCTTGACCCTTACGCACAGAGATTGTTCTCTGAATCTTTGGATGATATTATGCACTGTAGATGATGATAACCTCAAACTCTTTGCAATTTTTCTCTGAGAAACGCCTTTCTGATATTGCTCCACTATTTTTGGCCGCAGCATTGGGGGAATTGGTGATCCTCTGCCCATCTTGACTTCTGAGAGACACTGCCACTCTGAGAGGCTCTTTTTATACCCAATCATGTTGCCAATTGACCTAATAAGTTGCAAATTGGTCCTCCAGCTGTTCCTTGTATGTACATTTAACTTTTCTGGCCTCTTATTACTACCTGTCCCAACTTTTTTGGAATGTGTAGCTCTCATGAAATCCAAAATGAGCCAATATTTGGCATGACATTTCAAAATGTCTCACTTTCAACATTTGATATGTTATCTGTATTCTATTGTGAATAAAATATAAGTTTATGAGATTTGTAAATTATTGCATTCTTTTTTTATTGTGTTAGTGTCCCAACTCTTTTGGAATCGTGTTTGTTGAACAAGTCTACAATTCACACAGGATCACCAAAATTAGACCATAGTAGATTGGAAAAATATTGCATGGTCTGACGAGTGTCGATTTCTGCTGTGACATTCAGATGATGGGGTCAGAATTTGATGAAATCCATGTTTTTATGAAAACCATAAAACATGCATCATATAACAAAGCTCAAATCATCTCAAACTGGTTTCTTGAACATGACAGTGAGTTCACTAAACTCAAATGGCCTCCACAGTCACCAGATCTCAATCCAGTAGAGCACCTTTGGGATGTGGTGGAACGGGAGATTCGCATCTTGGCTGTGCAGATGACAAATCTGCAGCAACTGTGTGATGCTATCATGTCAATATGGACCAAAATCTGAGGAATGTTTCCAGCACTTTGTTGAATCTGTGCCATGAAGAATTAAGGCAGTTCTGGAGGCACTAGCAAGGGTGTCAGTGTGTGTGTATATGTGTGTATATGTATATCACCAAAGGCCCCCACAATATGCTGAGTATTGCAATAACATATTTATTGCCTTTCCTAAATGTCTCCAAATGAAAACTTTGTCCACGTTATCTAATAAGATATTAATAATAAGTTATTAACTGTTAATTTCACATATTTATATCTATTTCCTTCGTCCCTTCCTTGTTCTATATTTTCCATATGCTTTTCCTGGATTTTGATATGTGATGATATTGGGTTTTTTGTATTTATCCAGTGCTCTCCATGGCCCGAGGCTACATATGTCAACAACTCCCCATCACCAGGTTTCAACAGCTCCCACAACAGCTTTTCTGTGAATGAAGGGTAGGAAACATCGATCAACATTTTCTGAGCTTTATATTCCTCAGTCAATTTAGACAACACTTGCATAGAAAATGCATTGTTAATAAACCATTTTACTTCAGTAATATGGCATATAAATGAGCAAAAAATGATACATAATACGAAAAAAGAGCAATTATATATTGTTAAAGGGCTAAGGAGATATTTGTCTTCCTTGGAATTGCATGCACTGATTTATTTCCATGTGTGGCCATCTAATGGCTTATGGGTTTGTCTTGCAGAAATGGTTCACCCAATCACCAGCCGGAGCCTGTCGTACAGTTAGCAGATGTGAGTGTGTGTCTGTTTTCTCCACCCATCTTCTCTCATGTGAGATCCACTGCTCTCAATAGCATAAAATTTACATTCATTAAACGTTTCTAGTGACATCCTAGGATTAGTATCACTATGTCCATATATGTATATTGAGATATGATATGTAGCACTTTGTGGCAAACTATGTAGCACTTTGACTGAGACATTCATTCTTTGATTCATCCCAATGTTCTCCTGTGTTTTTCTTCTCTTACAACATTTCTGCATTCTACATTCTCTCATTTGAATGATAGTATGATTGTACAAGAACATATATCTGTTCCATTTACATTTGTGTGGGATTTAATTCATAACTGATCATACTATCTTTACTAATCAAGTAGTTGAGCTATATTGGGAATGGAATGGTCAATAGCTACTCTTAAGTATTTTGTGTGTGTGTGTGTGTGTGTGTGTCTGTGTGTGTGGCATGCTCCATTCTTCCATGTTTCCATGTACATTAATAATGTCAGGGGAACTACAGTAGTGCATCAAAAACCATTTGTTTTCATTCAAATTGTTGTAGCTGCTATTATCAGTCCTGTAAAATGCTTTTTTTTGTTGTTGCTTTTGCATGTTCATTAGCACATTTCAGAGTATGTAATGGCCTTTGTAGGCCTTTTAGAACTATAAAATTACAGCATCGGGGTGGGCAGCATGACCAAAATGTTAGATCTAGCTTTTCTTATATATATATATATATATATATATATATATATATATATATATATATATATATATATATATATATATATATATATATATATATATATATAAATAAAACATTTGGGGCTGTCAACGTTGTGTTAACGCATGATATTAATTTAAAGTCCTTAACGCGTTCAAATAAATTAACGCAAATAAATTACAGAAGTACGTGAAGCTGCGTAATTTTCATCACGCAGTTATATGATCTTAGAAGAGTTTATAACAATCACACTGTGCATCTACAGCACCTGTAACCCTGATAGGAGGAAATATCCACTCTCTAACTTTTAAACCCGATTCTGCTTCTCTGTGATGAGGCCATTTAAAGCTGTTAAACTCTGGGAAAGTGTTCAGTGATCCAGTAATTGAATTGACTCAAACAGTCCAAAACCGCTAATGTAAAGAAGGCCAGGCTGATCACAGCAGAGATATCAGAGAGAATAGAGACTCACATTGCATTTTTAGTGAATTATTCGTTCCAGTGTGTGCTTTGCTTTAAAACACAAGCTCTGTCATATTCTGCGATTTGTTTCTGAAAGCGCAATTTCGGTGACGTACCAGAGCCGTACAGTAAAGCTTGATACACACTCTGCAAGAACAAAAAAAAAAGTTCTCGCTCCCAGGGCTGCGAGAACAAAATGATGCCATTTTGTTCTCGCAGCCCTAGTTTGGGACTTCTTGCAGCTTGTTATCGACACATCGTCTGAGCAGAACTTTTTTCTTGTGGGTGTCCAAGAACTATTGTGTGATTAGTCAGAAATTTAAAGTGGGCGGGATTAATGCGGAGAAACCGAGATGCTCGGCACCTGCTTTTCTCGTGAAGTCTGGAATGTACTGTCCAGAATGAACTTTGTTCTTGGCACCTCTAGAAAATGAACAAATTTCTTTGTTCTTGCAGAGTATGTACCAAGCTTAAGTGCGTGAGTGTCTGATGCACAAACAACACACCGTGAATGTACCCGCGCTACATGAATGCAGCAATCAGTGATCTAAACACATTTCAGTACATTCGCGTTGTTTCCACACACACTCAGCAAGGATAATGTTTGATTTGTCACGTGTACGTTGTTGTGATTAATAATCGTAGGTTTATTCAGTCAAAGCGGTTGATTGAGGAATTTTCTTGGCGTCTCCATGTGGTCCTGTTCGGTATCGCAGCTTGACGTCTAAAAACTACATACTATACTCACACTATACACTGAATTCTGAAAAGTTTTTTTATGTAATGTTTTTTTCATGGGTGCTTAGGTGTGTTGTGTATAAATGTATCATATAATAGAATGATATGGACTCCTTATATTTGGTGTCATTTTGGAGTCTCCAATGATCCTTGAAGCTTGCAGAAAATACAGCTTTGTGAGAATCACCCTTCAATCTGATTGTTTACATTGGATATAGCAAATTATGACAAAATGAACGTTTAATGAGATAAATGGCGTATTATTAATTTCACGATGAGTGTACGATTAATCGCACAACAAAGGTGCAATTAATCACGCTTTAAAATTATCTATTGACAGCCCTAATAATAAAATAAATAACTATATATATATATATATATATTTGTAAAACATTACTTTATTAATTTACTTTATAACTTCATTAAATGTAATTTTGTTTTATTTTCTGTGTGAGGATTTTTATGACATTATTTAAGGTTGCACTGTATGTGTCATATTGCCCAGCCCTTATATATTTTGTTACAAATAATATATACACTACTGTTCAGAAGTTTGGCCTCAGTAAGATTTTTTTTTTAAAGAAATTAATACATTTATTCAGTAAAGATGTGTTAAACTGAGCAAAAGTGACAGTAAAGATATTTATAATGTTAAAATGTCAAAATATTTGTATTTCAAATAAATGCTGTTCTTTGAACTTTCTATTCATCAAAGAATCCTGACAAAAAAGTGGTTTCCACAAAATATTTAAGCAGCACACGTGTTTTTAACATTGATGATTATAATAATAATAACTTTTTTTATTAAATTGGCATATCAGAATGATTTCTGAAGGATCATGTGACACTGAAGACTGGAGTAATGATGCTGAAAATTCAGCTTTGATCACAGGAATACATTATTTTAAAATAACTTTTACTGGATGTTTGATCAAACAAGTGCATTCTTGGTGAGCCTAAGAGACTTCTTTCAAAAACAAAAAAATCTTACTGACCCCCAATTTTTGAACAGTAGTGTATACAGGGACCAAATTGGATGTAAAAGATCTTGTGCAGGTTGATCTGTGCAATCGGTAATTGATTGGTTTGGTACTTTTTTTCTTTAACAAATCTATTTTGATTTCCTCATGCATCTTTATGATTGGTTGTTGTAACTAATAGACTTTTAAAATGACTCCAAACATTACATTATTTGTGCATTAGTTTATAGGCTGTTATGTGAGGTTTTAGCCCATTGTTTTTGTTTCATTTGTAACATATAAGCCCCGTTAGTCACAACATACTTCCTCATAACAAGATAACACTCAAGACAAATCTGAGATTTTAAAACTGAGAGACCGTTCTGCCTTACAGTTGTCGTGCCACCTACTTACAAGAGACAGTGAAAGCAATCAGGTACATGAATTTATTTGCTAATATGAATGTTGAAATGTTTATTTGCCAAAGGGTTGGTTGTGTGCAAAAGATTTTAAGTTGTACTAAATCTGTTGATGAACTCGTATAGAAGAACATTTGAAGTGGGTTCAACTAAGGCCAGACAGTTTAAGGGGTTGTGTCTGACTTCAGTGGAGGGATTGTTCAATGGAAAACCAGACAAATTATGATCAGTTTATGGTCAGTGTGCTAAGGCCTATTTTGTCCTTTCTCTTTGCCCCCGAACAAACAGAATCTATTGCCCACGGCAACGCCACAGGAAGCACAGCAGTGGCTCCATAGAAACCGTTTTTCGCCATTCTGCCGTCTCTTCTCAAACTTCTCGGGTAAAGGGACGATTGGGCTTACATAAGTGTGCATCACATTCCATACAGCTCTCACATCAGGCTTTGCTCACTCAGCAACCATACAGTGCCACACTTGTCTTTACATCACTCTCATTCAGATTACACATGCTCTCCAATCTCATTCTCTCATCATAATTTGTTCAGAAAGATGTAATATGCCTCTTTAGTCCATTTTACTTTTAATATGTGTGAATGTGATAACTGTCTTTTGACATCCCTCAGGTGCTGATCTGCTAAAGCTGACCCGAGAGGATGTCATCCAGATCTGTGGACCTGCTGATGGCATTCGACTATTTAACGCACTCAAAGGGCGGTACGTGTCTGTTATCTGTGTACATCTACATGTACACAACACTCTTTTGCTCGCCACGGCTGCATTTATTGAACCCTCTGGTGCTCTGTGGGGAAAAATCTTTAAGTTTTATTTATTTTGTTTGGAGTTTTTTACTTTGTCGGAATGGTATGAAACTTGGTAAAGGTGTTGGTACTTGCTATATGAACACACACAAAAATCATTGACATGATTTGAAAAGTTTAAATGGTCCTGAAAAAAATAGTCACACTTGTACTCCTTGCGGTCAAAAATGGCCGCATTGGAAATGAATGGGAAACGAGTTTTATCCAGCGAAAATGTTTGGTGCTGCATCCAAACACAATCTTACTGAAAACTCACTTCTTTTTTTATCTGCCAAGTGTCTTCTTTAAAATGTGAGCAAACTTAAGTCTGTGCTTCAAAGCATTCAAGATTTATGACCGTTTAAGTTGGACATTTAATTTTCAGGTCTATACTCAATAAGTGGTTAACAGGAATAAATGGATTATAACTACTGCATAAATAGCATTTGGTACCATAAAAGCCCCATAAAATACAAAATATTAAATAAAAAAACATTATTGAACTACAATATAGTACATTAATTGAATTTAAATTAAAAACAAATTTAGGTCTGATAAAATGTAATAGTTAATAGTGAGAATTGGACCCTAAACTAAAGTGTGACCATATTTTTGTGTAAACCATTTATTTTAAGTACCCTAAAACTTTTGAGCGGTAGTCTATTTCTCCATTCAGTTTCCTTGTTTTGTTTTTGCTAAGCTGTTGGTGTTTACGTATTCTGAACGTATTATGTATGTTTCCGTACAGGGTGGTCCGTCCACGACTCACCATCTATGTGTGCCAGGAGTCCCAACAGGCTCGTGAACAGCAGCAGAAACATGAGAATGGAGACGGGACTAGCAACACTTTTTTCGGTGTGTTTAACATCAACTAGATCAAAAGAAATATCAAACGAAATGTTAAATTTCTGCTTAGTTATTGTAGGAATGAAATCTAAGGCTGTGATAGGTCATAATTTTTTCCTTGCCTGCATGATCTGGTTGTGTCAGCAAAATATAAAAGCTTTTTAGAGATTTTTTTTCTTTAGAATAATTTGCACTTATGCGTAATATGACCTGGGACATAGTTAGGGCTGGACCCGAATATTCAAATATATTTGTTCGGTGGGTTGGTATTTGAGTCTCAATTTTGGGGATTCGAATATTTGTTTTTTTGTTTTCTTCTTCGCACACCTGGCATTCCCCTCGAAACGGTTCTCATTTGCACTTGAATATGTTTATACTATAAAATCTGGCAAAATACAATGCTACAATGTATTGGGCTTTTTACCTGTTAGGGATGTGACGACCGGTATCACCGAAGGGGGCTTTTAAATTGCTAATTCTAAACCAAAAGTAAAATGCGCATGGCCGCTCAGGCATTCATAACGGAGTGGGGCAAAGCGAGTGTTTTCAATTAATTCAATGAATAAACTGAAAGCGTGCCAGTGGACATGCACCGTGAATGAATGACTGCGTGGCCGTGCACATTTTACTTTCGGTTTATAATTAGCGCCAATTCGGGGGTGGGTTGCTTGAATGGTGGGTTCATTAGCCTATTATTATTCAATGAAAAACACAACAACAAAACAAACTCACTTAAATTCACTCACTTTTACATTTCGCTTTGAAACCAAACCTTCCGCGATCATCGCTCTTTTGATGAATGAAATCTGACTCCTGCTGCTGATTGAGAGTGCTGCGACTCGTTCGGCTCACACTGCATGTTCAGTTTTTATTTGTAGTGTCTGTTCTCTAACTAAACTAAATTATTTTATTACTATAAAGAAAAATCAAAACGATGGTGGGGCAAGTGATGTAACTGGTGTTGGGACTGTCTATCGTAGCAAGCGTAACAGACCTGTGTTTTACAACAGTGTCCGTTCTCGGAGCATATAAGCCCTGCCCACGTGAGGCGTGCCGCTTCTCGAGATTCCTGCCTTTATTAGAGAGAAGAATATGTTCAGCCCCCTCCCTCCGAAGCTTCGAAGCTCAAAATATGGTATTCAGACCAGCCCTAGACATAGTAAATGGGGTCAAATAACCAGAGAAAATAGATAGGGTCAGTATTAATTTCATGTTGTCAGGTGTTTTTAAATGTCTTATTTGAATGTGTTTGCTTTTTTCTTTCTTTTTTTTCTATGCAGCGATTTGTTGATTAGGGTCTCATGTTTCTTTACCCCCATCTTAGTGTATCATGCTATCTATCTGGAGGAGTTAACAGCTGTGGAACTGACGGAAAAGTTGGCTCAGCTCTTCAGCATCTCTCCACGCCAGATCAGTCAGATCTTCAAGCAGGGACCCACTGGTATCCATGTGTTAGTCAGTGATGAGGTAATAAAAGCGTCTACAGGCTTTCTTTTTCTTCTTTGTTTTGGCAATTCACTTATATTTGTTTAGTTTTCCTTGCACCAACCTGCGCTCAATATAGAAACATTCACTTTAAAAGCATGGCATAGATCACTTTTCTGTTGACATTAACCCTATTGCTACTTAATAGAGGGCAAGCCTAAAGCCGTTTTCACACTTGGTTCGATTGTTTGGTCTGAAGATGCATTGCAAGAGATGCAAGCTGCTCGCCAAAGGTCATTTCTGCAGAGCTTGCAGAATCTGCTGCTGTGCTTGCAGTGCATCAGTCATCATCAATCCATCATCGATAGCAGTTCATTTCCACAAATAAGAGCAGATTGCTTTCATACCAATTGTGCTGCATTCTGGATTGCTCATGTACCGCGTGCACCCGAGTTTGCAACGCACTAAGATTTGTGCCAAAAGCTCTAGTATGAAAATGGCCTTACTGCAACCCATTTTACCTCTGTAATGTGGCATATTTCCAAATTATATTCCGAATTGAACAAGAAAAAGGAGCCAGGACTTGATTTTATCCTTTAGTAATTGATTGGATTTAAAAAGTGAAGGTTAAATACCAGAATTGAGCCTGAAGTTTAGATGATAAGATTGAAAAATAAGAAGGTTGGTTAAAAATGAAAACCGTTTCAGTGTTGTTGTAACATGCACCATAAGACCAGGAACGTGTTTTAAAGTAAATGAGGTCAGTTTTGAATTCATGCTGAGTTTAAAATTAGCGCAAAATGAAAATTCACTCTATTTTGTAAATTCATGTTATAATGTTGTCACGATACCAGACTAAAATACCTCGATACTGATACTAAATCGATACCACAGCAAAAAACAGTAAAAGTAATTGAATATGACAGAACTTAATATTCATTGTTTTAATATTTTTTATTTTTTTGAAACCCTAAAGACTCACTTGGCCAGCATGTTCCTGCCCTGGTTTTTGACCATTCCCTTCTCTTTATTTAAAAAAAAATAAAAATAACTACATGCCAGTGTGAGCATCCTTACAGAGCTGTTTGCACAATCACATTATCAATCATGTTAACATTCAGTAACCTTTCACTATTTTGAACAGGTTGGGATGACCAAAATAACATTTTTGATACTAATACATTTTTTTATGTAATTTTTATAATTACAATATAGATATTTTATTTGATCTTTGTTTAAAAAAAAAAAAAGAAGAAAAAAGGAAACATGTAAATTACAAACAATATGACAAAAACTGCTTTATTTTCAGTGACAGTTCAATGCTTTTAACAAAAGCATTGAAGAAAGAAATTAAATAATCAAATGCATAAAAAAATGCATAGTCTTAACTCTATAAATTAACTATACACTGATTGCATGGGGTGATTTTCTATTCTCTTTTGTTGTTTGATTGACATTAATCACACAGAATATTAGGTCCGGCCCTTTAAGAGCTGCACGGACCCAATACACTGTAACACATCTGATTTCTCACTCAACTCTGTATACGTTCACTAAAGACATATCCGACTGTGTTTACCTGAATACTCGTCAGGACGTGCTTTTTTTTACATATTTTTGACCATTTAAATGCAATAATCCGCGAAACTGACGTTGCGATCGCATGCTGTCTGAGTGAAAGCCGTGTGCACCCGCTTCAGGTCAGAGTCCGGCAGCACGAGCGCGTTTATGCTTTTTCTCATGCATGCGTTTCTGTTGCTTTCTTTGTCATGTGCGGTGTGTATATATTTAACTCTTCTGCTTCCAATGTTTAGTGAACGGTGAAAGCAGAGCTCTGCACACACGTCCTCACTCCTGCTGTCACACATCAACGCAAATAAATACTGCTCTTATTATGGTGCTGTCATTAGTACCGGTACTAATAAAATTTCATATCATACCATTTTTAATAGCAGGGTATCATGATACTTTTCTAGTACCGGTATATCGTGCAACACTAGCATGTTATAGATTTCATTATGAACGTTCATCCATGCGTTTCATTGTTTTTGTTTTTGAGCTTATAATGTTTAATCAAAATGTCAATCTTGGGAGTGAAAAGACAGACGTCTCTCTCTCCCTGGTGACATGTATGCCGGGACTTCTCTAATAATTTTGACTGCTTAAACCCCACCTCCCCTCAAATGGCTGCAAGCTCACATTCATTCTTGAGTGCCACGCCCACAACTCAAAATCCAATCAACAACAGCGTCATAGAACCAAGTCCCTGCCTCATTTTTTTTTTCCTTTTCGATAATGTTACACTCAGATGTACGTCACAATATGGAAGAAAAGATCTGTTGCTACTTCCGTTTCATCACAACTTTTAGTACGCAAGATCTTTTATTCTCTCTTTTTCTTTATATTCTCATTCAAACAGATGATTCAGAACTTTCAAGATGAGATGTGTTTTGTCCTGGACACAATGAAAGGTATGAGCAAGCCAGTTTTTTTTTTTAAGTACGGAGAAGTTTTAACCAACATATCTTTTGTTTTATAACTTGCACTTTTTTAATTGAATTTTCAGCTGAAACGAACGATGGCTATCACATCATTTTGAAGTGAAAACAAAGGATGAGGGGGGAGTGAACAGTCCCCTTATGTTTTTCTTAAGATTCAACCCACAGCCCATTCTCTGCACACTTCCTGGACCTTGCTGAAGATCGCTTTGCTTGGAATAGTAATGGAGACGATCATGGGAGAGGGAAAAAAGGCACCTGACCCATTTTGAAACCCTCACTGTTGTTGTCTGTGGAGTGCGTGCTGCCTTTTTCAATCTCTTCCCATTTAGACAAAATGAAATGAATCATAGAATTTCTATTTTATTAACTTTCTTTGCATCAATTTGCTCTTTTTAAATGCAGAAAATACATGTTTGTCTCATGTATTATGTACTAAGGCTGTACTGGCCCAAACAGAGAGAATTGGCTGGTGTTAAATACAGTATTATTTGGTGTTGCCTGCCTGGATGTCATTCCATGAGTGTTTTAGCTGCATATGCTAGAATTCCATGTGAAGTGCAGTCCACATGTCTCAATGAATACACGCTTTATAAACAACACTGTAAAAAGTGTAAGGTTATGTCACAGACAGAGACAGAGATTCCAGGGACGCTTATGAAATTGCATCTATTCGTGGTGAACGTTATCGTTGGTACTGTCACCTGTGGAAAAAGGTGGCCAGTTCCATTCATATTATCACTCCACTTCTAAATAAATGATTCAGCGCAGAATGAATGAATTTCACTCGATACTGCCACCCTAACGTCAAGTTCAGTTTCTTTAATCGTTCCACGGCGAGCAGCTTGACTGATGCATTGCTGCACAAGTCGCTGATGTTCCTTTCAAGTTAATTGTTGATTTTTATTTTTTTAAGGCTTGTTCGGACAACTCTTTATGACTGTTGGGCATGATATTAGGTTCTGTAGCTTTGATCTCTGATGATTCTTCAGGTGCTGCTGCATATGCACGTTATTTTACAGACAGGAGATGAACGGTAGCAAGTGGGCATTATATATGTGCATCATTTTATTTTTTTAACATTGTGCTTAACACCCCTCTCCACTTATGTTTTTTCATCCTTGTTGCATATACTAGAATAGTTTTTGCAAATGTCAGACTTGCCAGATAACTGCATTATTTTATGGTATAAAGAGAGAGAGAGAGAGATCATGTTTTACTTTTCTTTTTGTTTCCTTTTGGATATGACCACTGATGTACTAATATTTCAGGTGGGGTAAAGGGGAGAAATTCACTGCATGAGAAAAGGCAGCCGTGGTTAGTGCTAGACGCAAGTCAGACCAAGATGGTAAAGACGTGAGGTATTGTCTGTGACCCTTTACCGTGTCATTGCAATGATTAAAATGACTTACCTTGAATCAAGCGGTTTTGTTTTGTATGCTACATTAATTTTTCCTCACACAACGCTTAACCGAATAGAGACACTATGCTAAAACCATTGCAGGCAATTTATGGGCATTTTTAAGATGAGAATGTCAACTTCAAAAGGCTACCTGGGCGAACTTCACGAAAATATATCTTGTAACATTTCACTTCAAAATTAAAGCAAATAATATTTTATTTTATGCATTTCATAAAGAAAATTAACAATTTTATAAATAAAAAATAATATAAAATACAGTTATGTAAATCTGCATAAATGCAGAACAAGTATTACTGTGGTGTATGGATAATTGATTTACATGTTTTTTTTGATTGATTTTTTTTTTCACTCTATTTTTCTTAATTGTCATGAAAATGTTAAAAGGGGACCTAAAAATATTAAAACCAGTGAAACGTCTTTTAAGCAAAGCATTTTTCTTTCGAGTTTCAGGCTGAAATATGATACTAGCGTTTTCTTAACAGACTGAGATTCACCCACCGATATTTTTATATTTTTCTTATATTTATTCAGTGCAAGTCTCTTGCTAATAGTGCTTGACTAGTTTGAGAACGACCCCACTTAGTTTCCATAGAAACCGAGTTTAAAAAAAAAATGAAGCGAGGACTACAAATAGATCCAGCGTAACTGTCAGAGATGAGACATTTGTTTGATGCAAAATATCTTTTTATTGCTTTACATGCCTTGTGCCCAAATAAAACCGCTCAGAGAAACAATATCCGTTTTCTTGTCGAGGAATACAACGGACCTTCCAACGCTAACAAAAGACTCTTTAGAACTACATTTCCCGACAGCCTCTTCGCCGGCACGTCCTTGACGTCACAATAAGTATATATGGGTCCCGTGCGGCATTCCTTACTCTATTGTTACATTGTAACAAACCGGGGCAGAAGAGAGGCCCAAAGGGTCCTCGGGCCGACAGATACTACACATTTTTTTGTTTTTTTCTTTCCTTCGGGGTGGAAATATAACGTTGCGATTTGTCTTAACATAGCGCAGAACACAACCACCTATCCGGAGGGGGAAAAAACCCCGAAGCTCGGCTCTATTTGGTCTTTTTGAATGCAGGCATTTTAAAGGATCACATAGAGATTTTATCTGCATGTATTGGATGCATCTACGCCGGAATTTGTAATTTTTAGTGAATGAGGTTCTTGTCTGCCTTCGTCTGCCCCGTTTTTTAATCTTTACAGAGCTTTACTGCAACGTTAAATGCTCGTATAGGCTTCATGATACACGAACTCCCATTTATAGTCCATGTCAAGACTAATATCCATTGTTTACTATGCTTAAATGTTCGGACATCACAACATTTTTCGTGAATAAACTGCTATTTCCTCATTGGTCTGGCCATTTCGATGGGCTGAAGTCGCTTTTGTCTGTCATTTTGTAACCTTGTGGAAGTCTAAAGCTGAAATAGGCTCTGAATCCCCAAAGAAAAGAAAACCATCCAAATAAAGGAAGCACGGAACGAGCGACAGCTTCGCCGGTTTAAAGGCTCTCTATTTCTGCCCAAGGTAAGTCTATGGAAAAGGTTTTGTGTTTCACTTTTGCCTGTCTTTCCCATACAGGCAAGCTTACAAGGAAAAACGAGAAGAAGAAAAAATGGGTTGATCATTTGGACCGGTTGCAACACCGCATGCCATTTTCTGCTCTGTCATAAGACCCTCTGTATGCCTTTTCCAGTAAAGAATATACAATTATAAGACAGATCATATGTGATGTGTCATCCCAATCATAATGGGTTACACTGTGGCAAGCCGTTTAAACATTTAGGCCTATTCCTTTAAAATAGCTAGTGTCTAATTGTTTTACTGGTACTGCCATTAATCCATTACCGGTAATAATGTTTGTCATTGAGTTCTATAGAAATATGTGGCTCAGATGTTAACTATTTACCCCAGACTAGTAATCTACTACTACTAGTAGTATCTGTTCTAGATTTACTAGTAGGCTACTTATTTGACGTTACTATTACCTATCCCAATTGTTAACCATAATTTCTTATCTTACTAATTACAATCGCTATTTGGCTAGTCAACTACTGGTAAGTTACAGAACTAGTAGGATGCAACTAGTATTAATTGTGATACAATGTCTAATATATAAGATAGGTTCTATATGGAATGGATGCTATAAAAAATTTGAATAAAAAAAAATACCAATGACAATAGGCTACACACTTAACTATACATCTATATAGAATTGAATGTCAAATATTAGCTATTTTTATTTCCTGTAAATTAAGTATTAACATTAAACTCTATGCAGTTAGTGTAAAGTAATAAGTAGCTACTACCTTCGCATGATGCAGTCACGTTTTACAATACAGTGTTCATATTGCTGGACATTTACATTTTGTAAATGCACATTATTGCTCAAATAATTTACTGTAGTAAAATGGACAATGTAGTGTAAAGTGTGTTGTCATGTAATAAATCTTTCACTTTCTGTACCGTTAGACTCCTTTTAAAAAAAAACAGCTGCTGAGTATGCATGGAAGCATTCACGGAATGGGAATAATGTTTGCATTTTAAGAAATTGCAACGTCACCTATGCAGAGTTTGAAAGACGTGACGTTTATGTGTCATACGTCTAGGATGGGCTATTTTAGTGTAGGGCAGTCAAACCGGCTGGTGTGTAGTCGGTACTGTAAGGTGATTATTCATGCTTTCTGTCCACCTCAAATAGGCCACAGGATGTGTGTCAGGAGCTCTGCAAACATATTTCAGATTGACCTGTGCTGCATTCAGAAACTAGTTGGTTTGCCTAAACCCACCTTTCCTTCAGGTACTGGCATCATACACCAATGCTATTAGAGATTAAGTCTCTCTGGGATATGCAAACTATGTATGCCTGTGCATGGTGTCCGTTTGTCCATTATTCGATGTGCAATGGGTTACATACACTGATCTATATAAGTGATGGTAGATTTGGGGTAGGTGTAGACGTTAATGAAACAAAATCTGACAAGTAGCTAATTTAATTAATTGTTATTTTATCGTCTACTGCTCCCATTTTGCATGGTATAGTAGAGTGCTTTTAAAAGCCTATTTCTGCTTCCCAATGATCATAACTCCTTTACATGCTAATCTGTGTTTTACAGTGATGTAACCTGGGTTTATTCACCATTTGTTCCAGTTTGTTGCATATCTGACTAGATTTAATACTTGATGTAGTGTCAATGGTAAATTTCAGGTTGCAAGATCAATGCTTTTCATATGAAGATTATTGGATTATTATTGCCATCATTGTACCATCTTGCTCAGCGGTTTCTTTATCATTTATTAATTTAGGGTTTATATACTATACATATAATCTACCTAAACATCTCAAGCACTTTGTGAATCAGGCAATTTGTTAATAGGTAATAACCAAATGGGGAAAGACTCATTCTGTGGGATGAGATTTTTAAGTTAATTACTTCTACTGTGCAGGTTTGGTGCCATTGCAAAGCTTTCTGTTGTCACTGCCCACCTGCATATAGTTATAATGCTTTGCCCTATGAATATACATACAGTATTAAAACGAAAGCATTTAAGACACTGTGCGTGTACACGATGGTGTCCAATAGTAGTGATGTGTGACTAAGTTTGGCTCTGAGTCTGAAGAGAAATCTTGGCATGCTTCACTGAATACACATTAATTGGCAGACGTACTGCATTGTTTGCTAGCAGCTTACTTGTAGATCACCACAGAATATCTTCGCATTTTACTGCATCGCCACGGTAGCATTAATTATAAAAGGAACACATGAAAGGGAGGAAACAAGAAATGCTAAACGAGCAAAAAATGGACTCGTTTAGCATTTCTTGTTTCTATGGATACGGTTCATTCAAGAGCAGCGCACTGTGTGTCAAACACTGATGCATAAAGCAGCGTATACTCTCTCATTTCATTATCCTGTTGTTTGTTGCAGCTGTTTTTGAGGTTTCAAGGTCTTAACGCATTCTTTACAAGTGATAAGTGTTGGCATGCACTTGATCTTGTATGTGAATTCAAGGCTACCAGGCCTGATTATCGAATGACTGATTGTAAACATTTATAAGACATTCATATGCCCAAGCTGAGTCAGGCTAATGTTATTTCCTTAGCCTTCGTAATAAGAATTAATAAAACTAATCCAGTTTTTATGGATTTTACAAATATGTGGGATTAAAATCCATTATGCTGTGAGTTTAATTGTCAGTCATAATTCTTCAGTCATCTTTTTCTCCCTTCACATGGAAAAAGCCAACCTTCCCTCAAAGCCACCGCTGAACTGTTCTCATTTTACCCAGTAAAAAGCCACTGACTGTTTAAAAATAGTGTTTAATCATGAAGAAAAGCAGCCATGGAGCCGCTCAAAGCAGTTGTATTACACAGTTCCCTCGGGCGAAGGAGGTGGTCTGATCAAACGTCCCGACTCGGCCTTGTGTGACCTCTCTGGTTTGACTGAACTGGTCTTGTTATCGGCTTGCAAAGGCTTGTTGTTTGTAAGGTTCCAATGGTTTTAATGGGGGTGAAAGACCCAAAAACTTGGATGCAGTTTTTCCATGGCTATTGCTTTAAACCAGTTACCATGGTGATGTTTGCAGGCTTCATGATTTTTAAGCAGGACTTTCATACTGGATGGAGAGAAAGAGAACGTCAAGGATTAGGTAGCAAAAGAGGTGATATTGCATAAGCTTCCAGTTTTATTTTTATTTTTTTATTGAAAACAGGGAACAGTACATCTCCAACATCTTAATATAAAATATCACACTTTTCTCAATGATGTACATCCCCAGTACTTGTTAAATTTTTCTAAATTGAGAATAAATGTCTCTCCATACAATATATTTCATTTACAATTGCTAGTCCCTTGTTGTATCTTACTGCTTGCTAAAAGTATCTTTAAAGGGTTAGTTCATCCAAAAATTCTGTCATTAATTACTCACTCTCATGTCGTTCCAAATCTGTTCATCTTCAGAACACAAATTAAGTTGTTTTTTTTTTTTATGAAATCTAAGGGCTTTCTGTCCCTTCATTGAAAGCCTTCGCAATTACCACTGTCAAGCCTCATAAAGGTAGGAAAAGACATCAATAAAGTATTTCATGTGAACCATGTGGTTTAACCAAAAATTTATGAAGGGGTGTGAGTGCTTTGTGTGTGCAAAAAACATAATTTGCTAAAATATTAATCTCCAAAGCACGTTCACAAGAGCACCACAACGCTGCGAGAGCAGATGTTGTTGCATGAATAAGCGTTGGAAATTAATATTTTTGTAAATAAAGTGGTAAATTATGTTTTTTTGTGCGAACAAAGCACTCGCTTCATAAAATTGAGGTTAAACCACTGAAATCACATGGATTATTTTAATGATGTCTTTATAAACTTTCTGGGGCTTGAAAGTAGTAGTTGCGTCACTGTCAATGGAGGGACAGAAATCTCTCAGATTTCATTAAAAATATCTTAATTTGTGTTCTGAAGATGAACAAAAGTCTTATGGGTTTGGAACGGCTTGAGGGCAAGTAATTAATGACAGAATGTTCATTTTTAAGTGAAGTATTTATCCATGTCTAAAGCAGTTTCTGGTATTTCCCCTATATATAATGCATTGAATTAATAATAAAACTCTTCTCCTATTATCTTTTCAATTTCAGCCACTACTTCTTGCCAAATTGGTTGCATTTTGGGCGGGCCCAAAAAATATGAAATTGATTAGTCATTGAGGTTCCACTTTGCCTCCAACAAAAGCCCTGACTCTGTGTAGTGCTGTTTGATTGGGAGTTCTAAAGAATCCGACTTAATTCTTCCATCCAAACTCCCTCCAAGATCTTGAGTGTGTAGTATTTGCCTGTATCACACACAGATCTGTTCAGTCTTCCTCTGTTATTTGAAAGTCGTAGTCTTTCTCCCATTTTTGTTTAATGTATTTTGACGAATAGTTCTTCTTGTACGCTTGCATACATCCATATAATCTCGAAACCAGCTTTTTGTAATCTTCATATAAAGATGCAATGCCTCTTCAAACCTACTGTTTAAATCTCGTCCATCCTAGCAGGTTCAAAACCTGGGTCTTTGGTTGCATTTTTATGCGTTATATTTGGTCTCTATGACCTCCAGAATGAGGTATTTTTATTCAGCATGGCAGCTGATGATTAATCTGTTACTGGCCAAGTTTCAGTTTTTCTGACCTTTTAATAGTTTTATTCTTTATTTTACTTAGGAAACTTTTTGAAAAATTACAGTTTTGCTTTAAAAAGGTAATTGTCTGTTATATATAAACCATTTATATATTTAAGATATAAAGATATTCACCCAATTGATTCAGTGAAAATCTACAGACAGCCCTGTCAATGAACATTTTTTATTAGATGAATAATAATCCATCCAGTATTTTAGATTGGGTGTTGTATATATGAAAAAAGAAAAGTGATTTTAAGTTAGAGATGCTGCTCCTGGTTGTATACATATCCTACTCTTTTGTCATGTTTGGATTTTGCTGGCAATAGTCTGTCAGTCTGTCGGACAAAGCTTGTACCTCTCTGTAATGCCTCCAGACGCAGTGTTTCCATGGAGACAGTGTCATCTCGCGGCCTGAAGCGCAGATTTGAGGAGGTGGACAGCGGCTCGCCGTGTTCCACACCCAAAGATTCAGATGATGACATCTCCAGCAGTGACAGCGCTGATAGCTGCGACAGTCTCAATGCTCCCTCCAGCTCTCTAACACGTAAGAACACACAATTTAGTCTTTATGACCCCATTATTATAGCAACATCCTGGCCATAAATTATGAAAGAGCTCAGACAATTTCCATGTGTTTTGTTTTGTTCTTAGCCCCTGAGCTAATCCCGGACATAACATTTGCACGATTGCAGTATTTGCAAATCAGAACCATTTCAATGTAAAATGTGAAAGCTTTTGCATTTACTTTGTTTTACACATAGGTACCCTTTTTGCCAATATACAATTAAAAGGGTCATGAACTGATTTTTTAAAATTCTTTTATAATCCTAATTTACAAGTAATAGGCTATTTTCTATCCTGTTTTTGACCCTCTCTTTGAAACACTCAGTTTTGAAAGGCATGCTGTGACTTGGAAGTAAATGCCCACTGCTAAGATTTGGTAACTATTTTGCATATTAAAATAATTTTCAACGTCCATTACACATGTGGAAATGTTTTCCATTGTTGAAACATTTGCCAACAATGTGAAACATTTATGCATATTACATATGTTCTATAAGTCTTGGTTGTGGCAAATAAATTTTAAATTATCACAGTTATAATTGACAAATGATAGCTTACAGTGTTTTGTGTAATGAAATAATGAATGAATGCACCATTGTTTGTCACACTGTCGTTCTTATAGACTATTCATCATTCATCCTTTTCGATAATGTGAAAAAATTTATAAATTGCGCAAATTGAAATTTGAGAATTGAAAATACACCCAAATTATCATTAAGACCTTGAAGCAGATATGAGGGAGAAACCCCCACAACCCACAAACCCCCCACATGTGGCCGCTCCCAAGTATAAGGGGCTTTCCTTGCCATTAATGCTACATCTCCTTCGATTAAAAATAATGGCTAGTGCAGTGATATAAGTAAACCTACCAACATACGTTGGCATAATTTTTTGAATGACTTATCGTGAGATAAGAAAAATACATTTTAGTCTCATAACATAGGTCAATGGAAACGCAGTCATTTCACAAATATCGCAAAAGTTTTGCGTAAATCTGTAATGGAAATGCAGCTACTGATGACAAAACAGAAGATGTCGCACACTGAACCTTTTATTCAGGATTACAGCAAATTTCTTAATCAAAACAATAACAAAAGCAGCGTTCTCTATGTGCTTTCTTCTATATCCGATAATCCAAGGCATTAACCCCATAAATGCCGAAGCAAAGGAAAGAACAGCAAAACACAACTATTCACAGTTTGACTGTGGCACTACATTATAAATACTCAGTACTTATAATATCATGGTAAAAACATGTGTGTTGCACTTGTGTGTTGCAACATTGCTGTTGGATCCAATATAGTTGGATATATGGATAGCTTATAGTGTCTTGTTTAAAAAACTAATTTGAAATAAAAATGAAGCAAACAATCGAACATTGTCTTACTGGTGCAATCTGGAACATTATTAAAATAAAGTTCATCCACGCTTTCTTAATACTAAGCAATGCAGACTGTTTTTCCCCAACTTGGCACTTGAAAACGTCTTGTAATCGTTAGGCATCTCTATCGTTTTGTTGCTGTGTTTGCATCTCTCATATTTACTACTACATGACATGCGTGGATCGGTGGGCGGGGCTAAACAGGCAATGACGTAGAAGTAGGCGTTGATTTTCTTCTGCAGAGGCGGGCTTTCATCGCACTATGACATAATGGTTTCAATAAAAACTGTTTTTGGACTAACAAGGTTAATAACGAAAGTTATTACAGTTAATAACAAAGATTTGAGTTCTGAAACGTACAGGATATTTTTATAGTAATCCACCTATTAAAGCCACCTTTGGACTCTGATATCCTCTATAGTCCGTTTCAGGAATATGTCCTACTGAGGTAAATAACGTTGTTTCTAAAGCAGCAAGGCTTGAGATGAAAACTTGTTAAAAACTATTTTGGCATTAAACACAATATTGTAATTTAAGGAGGCGTAGGTTGAGTATATATAGCTATATATAGCTATATAAAAGTATATATAGCTATACAAAGCTATATATAGACCATAACATTATTGTTTACACATTCTCTTTATTTTGTTTCTGTAGCCCCCTCCATTCTCAGAAGACACAAAGTGTCTTTAGGTCGTAAGCAGGTACGCTTCGACGCGGTTACAGTCTACTACTTCTCCAGAAGGCAGGGCTTCACCAGTGTGCCCAGTCAGGGTGGCAGCTCCCTGGGTATGGCACGCCATCACTGCGCTATACGACATTATACCCTTGGCGAGTTTGCACGAGAACAAGAGAGCAGCCACAAACATGTGCTGCGTCAACATCTACGCCAAGAAAAGCTCAATGCTCGCAAGTTAAAGGTTAGTTGTGTGTTGTTGTAGCTCCTGTTGCTCATACAGGATTCTGCTTTTGCAATAGGGAAGCAATTTTTTAATAGAACTCTTACCTGACTTTCCCCAGCTGACACGGAATGGAACTGTAGATTGTCCCGAAGCGGAGTTGCTTACCCTGGATGACATATCCGATGAGGATCTGGACGTTGAGAGCGTGGAGGTGGACGATTGCTTCTTCCTGCAGCCTCTTCCTACCAAGCGGCGCCGGGCACTACTGAGGGCCTCAGGTATTGCCCGTATAGATGCCAGAGAAAAGGCTGAGCTGCGTGCCATACGTTTGTCCCGGGAAGAGTGTGGTTGTGACTGCCGCTTCTACTGTGACCCTCGGCACTGTGGCTGCAGCCAGGCTGGAATTAAGTGTCAGGTAGGGCACTTGGTAGTCTCGAAAGTACTTTTTACTATTAAGGTGTGTCCACTTAGCCCAAGGGTGTCCCTTCCTGCTCCTGGAGTGCCACCTTACTGCAGAGTTTAGCTCCAGTACACCTGCCTGAAAGTTTCTAGTGAAATTGAGGACCTTGATTAGCTGGTTCAGGTGTGTTTGATTGGGGCTGGAGCTAAACTCTGCTGGAAGGTGGGTCTCGAGAAGCAGTATTGGTAACCCCTGATTTGGTCTTTTAGCCTATTCAAATAAAAGGCTGGCATTTAATATCAGTCTCCTGTACCTTGTTCCAAAGGTGGATCGGATGTCCTTCCCATGTGGATGCACCCGTGATGGTTGTGGTAACACCGCTGGTCGCATCGAGTTCAACCCTCTTCGTGTGCGTACCCATTATCTCCACACTATTATGAAACTTGACCTGGAAAAAAGAATCCTGTTGGGTGTTAGGTCTGGAGAGGACTGTGGGGAAGAGACAGAGTTAGTCTCCTCGCCATCTCTGTCTCTTTCTCCTTTGGACTCGGATGCGGAAGTGGAAAGCCAAAGTGTTCAGGAGCTACAAGAGGAGCAGTGCGACAGTCTGGAGCGTGAGAACGAAACGGCCGTGCTTCACTTACAAAGTGCAGAGGAACGAGAAAGGAGACTGGAACAAGAGGAGCAGCAGGTCGAGGAGGAGCAGAACGCTGACCCAACCCTTTGCCTCCTGCAGGGTGCCCTGTCCAGCCAGGCTGGGATGGAGGGCATGGAAGGTGTTGAGGGAGTCCTTCTAGAGGGGCCTTTTCCTGAAGGTGCCACCCTCCTGTGTATTACAGAGAACCATCCAGATGAACAGACCCAGCAGAGGCTACTCAAAGACCCTTCTTCTGTCCTCTACTATCAGGTAGGTCACGTAGAGACGGCAGCCTTTGAGACGCTCCCAGCACAAGTAGAGGAGGCGGTGAGTGAAGGTGATGATCCAGAGACGGAGAGTGATCGGCAAAAACAAGAAACCTGCGGGCAGGATTCAGCCAAGAGCTTGTCTGTTGAAGTACCTCCACCTTTCGAGGATGGTGGCGAAGAGCAACTTTGTCCAGAACAGGCCTCAAATGACGGGGAATGCCTCGAGACGTGCCTGGCACTGGATGAAAAGGCAGTACAACTTCCTCCAGAAGTGTAGAGCCCATCACCTCTGCAGATGTTTTGCACAAGTTAGTCATTAAATTCGAAGAGAGCCTACTCCACACAGTGCGATATCTTACAAGACTGCATAATGTTATTAAATGTTAAAGAAACAAGTTACCTTCATGGGTTTGTATCCATTTTAGCTGGAGATAAGCATGTACTGTGTTTGAAGTAGGTTGTCCGTCGTAAAATAAGTTATTAAAAAGAAAAAAATTGAATAAATTATTTACAAAAAAAAAAAAAGAAACTCAAGAGGAGCAGAGATCCTGATCTGACAAGTGTTGTTTTTTCCCGATATGGTATCGGTTGATTACTTGATACTGGTGGGAAAATGTGGCCTTTATGTCGAGGAGCAAGCATTTTCAGGATTATCCAGCGGCTTCTTATGGCCTTTCTAGTTTGTAGTTTCCGATTGCGCACCCCGACAACTAATTGCCACTGACCAGAGGTTATATACTAACGCTAAGTTCACGTTTCGTCAGAATTACCGCAGTTATGAGATGTTCATGTACTCTGACTCAGTTCTATAGCAATGCTCATAACGCCAAAATGTATCCATGTGCAGCTTTGTTGCTTGACAGAAAAATCTCTATATTAACCTTGGAATGGAGTTTTAATCAAATTCAGAGGTTCCAACCTCAGAATTACACAAGTTCCCAAAGACATGAATAGGTTTTAATACTTATAATTATGGTAATTCTGCCAGGGCGTGAATACAACATTAGTAATATGCATATGGATAATGTTAACGCAGTGCTAATGCTAAGAGAAGGGGTTGCTAATTTTTGAAGAGGCTGCTGTTTGTAGCATCCTTCCTGTGAATAGACCCAACAATCCTGGAAATACTTGGTTTTCATGTACTGTACAAGTGTTTTGCTAAGAGCTAGCATGAAGATGAGTGAAAAAGCTGCTTGTTCTCTGTATGCACGTTGAAAACTTGATTCGTTTGAACTTGCTGACAGGGGGATCAGGAGGATAAATGAATGTGCAAGCCATTTGCACAGCAGTTCTTTACTGATTTATTGTAGTCTTGACCTTACACCGTTTGAAGCTGTAGCCTATCGTCCCAGTTCGTGGACATTTATTTATTCACCACCGCTTTGTATTGTGAGGGCGAGGACAGTGTGTGTTTGAGTACTGTCACCTACAATCATTTATGATTTTTATTTTTTTTTTCAGGAGTGAATGAGATCGTACACATTTATTGCACATCAAGCCTTTAATGATTACAGAAGAGATTTTAGCTGTAATTTTACTTCAGGTAGAAAGTAAAATAATTGAGTTCTGTGTATGGGTGAATATCATAAAAACATGTCCAGGTCACATTTCACTCCAAAATCGGAATAATAATTATAAATAAATAAATAAATAAAAACAAGACATTTTACATAACTAAAATAAAGCCTTTTTAGAACCATAAAGATTTTTGTGACTTTTCTACAACAATTCAACACATTTTACCTCCAAATTCTATTTCGTAGTGTATCCATTTTATTTTTTATTTTATTTTTACTCTGAAATGGTGATTCTTACTACTTTAATACAGTATTATTATTATTATTATTATTATTATTATTATTATTTATTTTTTTTTTTTTACTTTACAATTATGGGTGTAATTGTTTGGGTGATAGAACAAGTTTGGGTGCAAATGTGATTAATCGACAATGACACAATGCCAAAAAATCTTAATGGTCTTAAAATTGGCTTTACTTTCTATTTTTTTAAAATGTAATTTCTTATTTTCTTTTGTGCTGAAATATGACTCATTTTTAAAATTCAATGTCATCTTATACATCATGTAGGTCTTTATATACTGTATGACAAGGCAATGAAGACTATATAAGGAGACTATATATTGTAATTTTGACTTATACATGGGACTTTTTGTTTGTCACATTAGGCTACCATTTTAACCAACCCTTGTATTTAAGCAGCATTACAAGTCAGATTGTTTATAATTTTCTGTCATCCAGTGCATCATTTTAAATGTCCAAACCCTCATTTTAACCCTGTGAAGACCATCAGCCTTGTCCTTTTACCCTTGCTGTTCTTCCCTTTTGCATTTTTATGGTCCATCCCTCCCACATACCTCTTGTTTTAGAATATGAATAATGTTGATGAAGATTTTACCTAGATGCTTTGTTATAGTTGTTTTAGTTCACTCCTGTTTAATGATAGTTAAAGACAAAGTAATAATTTGAATGGTTATATGAAAAGAAAAAATGGTGTCTTCAAATAGTATAATAAGTTCTGTGGATGTTGCTAAATTATTTAAAGAAACCCAAGAAAAATGGTAATTTTGCAGTGTGTATGTGTGTGTGTGTGTGTGTGTGTGTGTGTGTTTGTATGTGTGCCAGAAAGATTCTTTCTGATTTGTGCGTTTGTGAGTGCAGTATGGGTTCTTCATATTTCAAAAGGTGCTCTTATTTTAGTTGTCTCACATTCATATTAACTATATGTAGAGAGAGAAAAAGAAAAAGAAATGTTAAAAAATCCACACATTGTTGGTTGTATTGCAAATGTTGTTATCTCTCCGCTTCTGATTTACTCACATGTCACTTACAACATGTAATGGATAAAGGAGATGCTTCATTATGTGATTACATTAGCTAAAATGAAGCATGTGAGGCTAACAATGGATTTGTTAGCGCCATTGCTCCCCCTCATGACTTAGCATTGTAAAGTTCCAAGCATTAAGCTTGATTCAAATCTAAATCTGCAATAATTATGAGTTTTGCAAATGACCAATCAAACAAGAAGGATTTTTGTTTTGTTTTATACAGTTGCTGTGTTTATAAAATGTTTTTTCAATACTTTTATTTGCCTCACTGTATGTTAGCATGTTTTTCCTCTCAGTTTACTGAATTATCTTAATGTACTGTTTGCCACCACACATTCCTGCACTCAAATGAGTTTTGTCTGAACTAGAAACTGACGAATCCTTAAATATGTTGGTGTAAAGGCCTGCTATTGACCAAAACATGGTAGACGGAAGTCAGTCTTCTTTTTTGTTCATGTTTTTGACATTCAAACATCCACCAGTCCAGTGGTCTAAAACCTAATGGCTTTAAAAAGGAGGCTTGAACGTTGCACATGCTAATGTACCTGTAACTAAAATGCTAAGCATCTTTTTTGTCAGATATATTTTTGTTTTCCTCCTTTTTTAAGTACTCAGATTTGAGACCACTACAGTAACTGAAAACCAACATTATGATTGTGTGTATGTGTGTGTTAGAGGTGCTTTATTAATAAGGCTGAATGGAGTTGAATTCTACGCTGTAAGAGTGACTTGCGCTAACTGTTGCCTACAGAGGAGACAAAACATACAAAGTTTTATATGAAAATGTGAGTGAAATAAAATCTAAAATGAAGAAAACAGCTGTGGTCAATCTTCAGTGTGAGAGCTTATTGAGTTGCATGACATCTAAATTGTACTATAAGTAATTATGAGGGCATCTTATAGTTATCTTTCAGTCAGGAATGGTCCAGTATCAATACAAACTATTGATAATCACAGATAACTGATTTGTAGCCTAGTTTGTAAAGTGTTAACAAGTATTAACAGAATAATAATAATAATAATAATAATAATAATAATAATAATATATATATATATATATATATATATATATATATATATATATATATATATATATATATATATATATATATATATATATAATATGGTTGGTTACATTTTATTTAAGGCAACGTAGTTATTGTACTTATTCAAATAAGTACTGAATAGTATTAATTAACCAGGCTACATGTACTTACTATAGAGTTGCAGTTAGGGTTTGGTTTAGGGTTTGTTACTTTTAATTATGCATAATTTACAGTTATTACTATAGTGTATAGTACTTGGACATTTTGAGAGACAATGATTTGACGGGACGAGTTTCTTCACGTTATGAGTAAATTCAATTGCATTCAAAGCTTTCCGTTCCACTAGAGGGCGACACTGGCCCATGAATGGAGCAGATCTAAGCAACATCCAGGCAATTGTTTAGTTAGCGGGGTTACATCCAGGGAAAACCTGCCGTTTCCCATCTTTCTCAGATATAAACCTTAACCTTATGTCTTGTTCACTGTTTGCCCTTGTTTTTTGCTACTGAAACAAAAATAATCCACGGTAGGTTAGATATGGAAAATATATTTGCAGATAAACTGCAGACCTATTTCAAATATAGGCCTAGGGGTGTATTCACTTTCCCTGTCATCTCAATGGAAAAAAGTGTTCCAGTGTCCCAATATATTTAAATTAGTGCCGTCACATCCAGAATAAAGGTTTGTTTACATAATATATGTGTGTGTACTGTGTATATTTTAACACACACATACATAATCATGAGTTTGCATATTAGTGCTGTCAAATTGATTAATCGCGATTAATCACATCAAATCAAATCACCTTTATTTATATAGCGGTATATAACTTTTATAAATAAAAGTTTATGTTTACATATATGTGTGTATTGTGTGTAATTATTATGTATATATAAATACACAAATATGCATGTATATATTTAAGAAAATGTTGTATATATATATATATATATATATATATATATATATATATATATATATATATATATATATATATATATATATATATATATTCTGTCACACTTTTTCCGGTGTTCTCCTCCAGGGATCCTGTCTGTCTTGTTTGATTTATGATGGGCAGCATATATCTGCTGCAAATGCGACCGTGTTCCCCTCTGTCCCAAACACACATGCATATAACATGTTGTATATAAGTAGTTCACGTGATAAATGTAACATTAAAGTTAAGATATGCTTCTAGTTTTAATAATGTAAACAGGCCTTTGAAGTTTGGGCAAAGCTGCTGCTCACGCTGAATTAAAGCCACAGTGCATTGTTCTGATCAATATTGACACGATTAACATGAAACAGGAAACAACTTCTACATGATATAAAACATTTTTTTAATACTGTATCCTAAATTGTGGATATTTAAGCTATATATCATATGCTGAAGTGAATTTCTGGAGAGTCAATGATTAAAAGAAAAACAACAAGAACCGTACAGAACCGAAAACCGTGATAAGAACCGAACTGTGGGTTTTGTGAACCGTGCCATCCCCAATATAAACTCAGCAAAAAAAGAAACGTCCCTTTTTACAATAATGTTGTAAAAATCCAAATAACTTTACATATCTTCATTGTAAAGGGTTTAAACAATGTTTTCCATGCATGTTCAATTAACCACAATCAATTAATTAACATGCACCTGTGGAATGGTCGTTAAGACCTTAACAGCTTACAGAGAAGTAGGCATTTAAGGTCACAGTTCTAAAAACGCAGGACACTAAAGAGACTTGTCTACCGACTGTGAAAAACACCCAAAGAAAGATGCCCAGGGTCCCTGCTCATCTGTGTGAACGTGCATTAGGCATGCTGCAGGGAGGCATGAGGACTGCTGATGTGGCAAGGGCAATAAATTGCCATGTCCGCACTGTGAGACGCTTAAGACAGCGCTACAGGGAGACAGGAAAGACAGCTGATCATCCTTGCAGTGGAAGACCACGTGTAACAACACCTGCACAGGATCGGTACATCCGAATATCACACCTGCATGACAGGTACAGGATGGCCACAACAACTGCCCGAGTCACACCAGGAACACACAATCCCTCCATCAGTGCTCAGACTGTCCGCAATAGGCTGAGAGAGGCTGGACTGAGGGCTTGTAGGCCTGTTGTAAGGCAGGGCCTTACCAGACATCACTAGCAACAGCGCCGCCTATGGATACAAACCCACCTTCGCTGGACCAGACAGGGGTGCCAAAAAGTGCTCTTCAGTGATGAGTCACGGTTTTGTCTCACCAGGGGTGATGGACGGATTCATGTTTATCGTCGAAGGAATGAGCGTTACACCGAGGCCTGTACCCTGGAGCTGGATCGATTTGGAGGTGGGGGGTCCATCATGGTCTGGGCGGTATATCACATCATCATCGGACTGAGCTTGTTGTCATTGCAGGCAATCTCAATGCCTTGCGGTACAGGGAAGACATCCTCCTCCCTCATGTGGTACCTTTTATGCATGCTCATCCGGACATGATCCTCCAGCAGGACAATGCCACCAGTCATACTGCTCGTTCTGTGCGTGAGTTTCTGCATGACAGCAATGTCAGTGTTCTGCCATGGCCAGCGAAGAGCCCGGATCTCAATCCCATTGAGCACGTTTGGGACCTGTTGGATCGCAGGGTGAGGGCTAGGATGTCCAGGAACTTGCAAGTGCCTTGGTGGAAGAGTGGGGTAACATCTCACAGCAAGAACTGACAAATCTGGTCCAGTCCATGAGGAGGAGATGCACTGCAGTACTTCAAGCTGCTGGTGGCCACACAAGACAATCTCCTGAACTCCAAACTGAATGTCAGAATGGGAAAGAAAGGTGATTTAAGCAATTTTGAGCGTGGCATGGTTGTTGGTGCCAGACGGGCCGGTCTGAGTATTTCACAATCTGCTCAGTTACTGGGATTTTCACACACAACCATTTCTATGGTTTACAAAGAATGGTGTGAAAAGGGAAAAACATCCAGTATGCGGCAGTCCTGTGGGCGAAAATGCCTTGTTGATGCTAGAGGTCAGAGGAGAATGGGCCGACTGATTCAAGCTGATAGAAGAGCAACTTTGACTGAAATAACCACTCGTGAAGCCACAACATGCAGAACCTTGAGGCGGATGGGCTACAACAGCAAAAGACCCCACCGGGTACCACTCATCTCCACTACAAATAGGAAAAAGAGGCTACAATTTGCACGAGCTCACCAAAATTGGACAGTTGAAGACTGGAAAAATGTCAAACAGTATTAGTATGGTGTTCCTAATAATCCTTTAGGTGAGTGTATATATATATATGTGTATATATATATATATATATATATATGAATTAATGAATGGGTGTGTATTTATATATACACATAATAATTATACACAGTAGGCTACACAAAAATATATTATGTAAACACAAACTTTTATTTTTGATGCAATTCATTGATTTGACAGTACTAATATATATAATTTGTCCTCAGCCTTTGAATTTAATTATGACAAATATGAGGCATACCAAGGCATTCCAACACCTCATTGTTTGCAGTCATCTTCAGTTTATTAACACCCCAGATGCCGACAATCAAACCAGCCCGTCTTTCAGTTCAGCTTTCTCACTTTCAGTCATTTATCACATTAACATTCACACAAAACTGTTTTTGGTTAGAGAAAGTGAGTAATGATGATAGCATCACCGACATGCTGTGAAACCATACAGAGCTTTCAATAAACACATGAATGTCTCCAATGTTCCACACAGTCATTCAAAGTGAAAGAGGAAGGGATGGCCTGGGGAAAGTTCTTGACATCCTGCTGAAGAATTGCATCTGGGGAAAGACCAGGGCTGTATTTCCCAAAAGCATCGTAAGCCTAAGTAGATCGTAGAATATTGCCACCAATGGTCCCTACAAACAACATAGCTCACAGTGCTTTTGAGAAACGCTGCTCAGGTTTATATTATCAACATGCCTTTTTGCACAACGTGCACTTTTCATTTTATCATTTAATTTTAGCAAAGGGAGGCATTAAGCCAGTGTCTGTTAATCATACACACTTAATTTAAGTCTGTATTTTATCTGCTTTGACAACCGTTAATAAAATTATCCATCTTTTTCTTTTCAACATCACTTAATGCCTTGCCTGGAGAACAATGAAATTTTCCTGTATCCTCTGAATGGGAGGAAACAGCTTGGTGGGTACAGTGACCAAATGCCTCTTTGTCTGCATTCTCTTCCTGTAGACTTTAGCAGTGGAAAACATTCCCACTCAAAGCCTAAAATGCTGTGATGTCCCCAGCCACTGCATATTTGCTTTTCACTTATGATTTTGTCAAAACATCTGCATTTGAATGACACATACATCTATATATAAAACTCTGACTTTTTTTTGTTGTTGTTAGGATTCAGGCCCCATCATAGCACAGAAATTGCGCTCATTAAAATTACAAATGACTTACTTTTAGCTTCTGACCAAGGCTGTATCTCAATATTTTTGCTTGATCTTAGTGCTACTTTGACACTATTGTGACATATTCTTAGATTGATAACAAAATTACACTGGCATTTAGGGACAGGCATTAAGGTGGTTTAGACTGTACCTATCTCCGTTACCATTTTGTTTATTTAAACTGGGAATTATCCAAGTTAACGTCAGTAAATTATGGAGTGCCACAAGGGTCTGTTTTAGGCCCTCTGGTATTTTCAATATACACACACGCTAGTAATTGTGCCGGGTTGTGTCGGACGTGGTTTAGCAAGGTCTGTGACGGAAGAGAGGAAACGAGCATGGCATAAGTGGGTTAAGTGCAAAAGATTAACACCTGTGTCTTGTGTCACTCTATACAACCGGTCCTTTATAATAGCAAAATATGGAAAAGAGAGCGGTCGGTCAGGCTGGACAGACTGGCCATCGATAGAACGGACCTGTTCAAATGCATGTTTCAATGACTCATCCTGAGACTGCTCCAGGGGAAAGTCATCGCGGTCTGAGAGAATCAGTCTCTCAGTCGTGCTCGTTTCCCCGGATTCAGTGCTCAATGGTCCTGGTTCAGTCTCTCCCACCTGCACAGCTGCTGTCTTCTCCTGCTTTCTTTTACTACAAGGGACATCCGCACACAAATGCCTCAATAAATCCTTAAAAGCTGGCCAATTGGTTCTCAGAATCAGCGGATGTCTGAGGTGCGGAAGCGGATGTCTAACCTCTACACCATTCTTTTGACCCCGAAATTGAATCACAACTGACACCACTGGATATTTCACCACGTCCCTGTGCACGCACCGTACTTAAACCATGCGGCCTGTATCCAATGCCTCGGGCTGAATCAGGCTTTGGTGGATCGAGGTCTGGTTACACCCCGAATCCACTAAAGCCAGATAGGTTTCCCCCTTAATATTCACAGGTATCTCTTACCAGCCAGCCTGACCGGGGGCAGCCTGTGGGACATCCGGGACCCGCAACTCCAACAGGCTGGCCCAGACCTACCCGCCACCCCTGTGGTGGTAAGTGGGCCCAGTGATGGGTGTGGAGAGAACGGGGCAGAGGAAGCGGTATTGTAAAAAAAATCATTAACCGGAGTTAACCCCCGAAAACTCCGGGCTAAGTCCACCCCTCCCTCAGGGTGGAATCCTGGGCAGGCCTGGAGGACGGGACCTAGGTAAAGGGACAGGTTTGTAGGAGGGAGAAGAAAAAGGGGGAGAAAGAGAGAGAGAGAGATGGTAAGGGTCCGCCGACCCCCGGGCACGTCACCATGTGGTCTTCCGCCAACACGATGGCTGAGTCCAATGACGTCGGTCAGTGGCACTGGACTTGGCCATTCTCCAGGGAAGCCGAGTGACAAACTGTTCCATTGCCACAAGGTCGATGATTTTTTCGACGTTGTTTCCCTCAGCCAGTAGCCATTTGTGGCAGGAGTCCTGGAGCTGTTGGGCCACCACGAAGGGTCAGCCATTTTCGCCCAGCTCCAGCGTCCGAAACCACTGGCGGTTTTGCTCTGGGCTTCGGCCGACCTGCTGCAGGATGGCCTTCCTCAGGTCATTGAAGACCAGGAGGTTCTGAACAGGGAAACCAGGAGGTTCTGAGACTCCCCCGGCAGCAGGGGAATCATCCTCATTTACCATTCATCCCGAGCCCATCCTGCTGCCTCGGCCGTCTTCTCAAAGAGGTCTAAGAAGACCTCCGGGTCATCCTGCGGCCCCATCTTGTTCAGCGGCAGGTGGGTGGTTGTACTCGGGATCGCTGGAACCTCTGTCCGAACCTCCTGGTCCATCCAGCTCCGGAACCTCTCGCGGTCCTCCTGCTGGCCTTGCACGATGGCCTAAAAGTGGCTCTCTTGGTCGCTCCTAAGATCGAGCAGAGCCTGGTGTTGATCCTGATGCAGGAGCGCAAGGGAAAAGATGATCTCCGCAAACGGTGATGATGACGGCGGAACTTGCATGGCGGCGGCTGCTTCTTCCTCCCGGGTTTCGGCACCACTGTAACAAAGTTCGATATAAATAAGGAAAGAAAACGGCAGGGTCGGCTTAGTGGAGACTCAAGTGACTTTTATTGTCTCTGTTTCACACACTCTCTTCAGTACGTTTCACAAATAAATCAAAACTTCTCAAAGACAGTCCAGTTGCTGTCCAGAGCTCTCCTTTCCTTGTGTGTGTGTCTCCAGAGATCTCCTTTCCTTGTGTGTGTGTGTGTCTCCAGAGCTCTCCTTTCCTTGTGTGTGTGTGTCCCCAAGTCTCCTGTCAGTCTCTCTCCCCAATGTCCTCTTCCAGGTGGCTTTTATCCGGTCTCTCCACGCCCATTACTGGAGCAAGACACAGGTGTTCATCATTTGCACTTAATCCACTTATGCCATGCTCGTTTCCCAACTGTCACAGACCTTGCTAAAAAATCATATTTCATGTTACAAAACAGCCTTCTTCCACCTCAGAAACATCGCTATGTTTCTGTTTCTGATGAAAAACCTCTAGACTAGATTACTGTAATGCATTACTAGGTGGTTATCCTGCATCCTCAATCCTCAAAACCTCATCCTCAAACAGTTAATCCAAAATGCAGCTGCTCTTACTAGGTCAAGAAAATATGATCATATAACCCCAATTTTATCATCTCTACACTGGTTACCTATTAAGTTCCGTATCGATCACAAAGTATTACTACTGACCAATAAGGCCTTTGGTTCAGCTCCTGTGTATTTAACCAATCTTGCATTGCCCTACAATCCATCAACCTATTTAAAGAAGGTCACAAAACTCTGGGCATTTGGTAGTACTGTATTGTCTTAGAACTACACATTTTTGTACACTTTACACTTTGACACAGCCACCTCTGATAATAGATTACTCTTAATTGTAAAGCTTGTGAAAAGCGCTATACAAATAAATGTGAATTGAATTGAGTTTCATTCTGAAGGAATACAATGGCAAATCTTTGAATATACCTATAACGAAATTCTTGTACATGCCTTTGAAGCTTAAGTAAAAAAAATAAAAAAATTCATTAATTAGCAAAAACACTGCCAGCACATATCACTTAATACATATGTTTTTACTGCATAATATGACACTAATATGTCAGCATAACAGGATCTGAGCAATAACCAAGAATTAAGGGAGATTTGTCAGTCATCCATCACTTCCTGTCTCAGCTTCACCATTGTGTTGTGCTTCCAAAACCCGGAAGAGCCGAAGGAATGCAGATAGTGTAAGAACCAATGACTGTGCAATACAATGCACTGGCAAGGAAATTCCAAAGTGGTAACATGTATTTGCTGAATAACAAGGCAGAATGATGTTAGGAACACTTGCACATTCAGTAGCAGGTTTAGATAAGCTGAAGAATGTGGCAGGAAAACAAATAATTCTTGTCTATGATGTGGCAAAGCAAGGTTAATGAGTCAACATCAGGTCTGGTCACATTTACAGGAAAAGAAGTAGGCTATATCTACTGTGTGCCTTGGCATTTTTGAGTTCCTTTTGCTATTTTTCACTGTAAGGATTTTTTGATTATTATTATTATTATTATTATTATTATTAAACTTGTGTTATGGTTTTGTTGTCTGTAAGTCATTTTATTGGTTAAAAATATTGCTAAACAACTCTTACCCAAGTTTCCAGTGACAATGTGTCTGTCCACACAATGAAAGAGAAAATATACAAAAACTGAAACAAAAAAAACGGCCAATCAGAACATTTTTGTTTAGTGGTTAATATAAAGTAATGTGGAACAGTATTTTGAACCTATGACCAATTTTCAGCCTACGTCACACTGACATCACACAGGTTCAACTGCGCATGTCGGTTGCAAAAGACGATAGGGAAAATGTTATAATGTATGAAACACATTGGTTTAAATCATGCTTTAGGCTATACATATAACAACAGTTGAATGATTTCAGCAAATAAGCAGTTAAATTTGATTAAACGTTTGATTAAATTGCTGACACTGAATGACAGTAATGAAAATTTTAAAGTTTAAGATTAAGTTTAAGATTGACACACACACACACACACACACACACACACACACACACACACACACACACATATATATATATATATATATATATATATATATATATATATATATATATATATATATATATAAAATAGCCTAAATAAACAAGACTCAAACATCCATTTAAGCAAGCGTGTTTATTTTAGTACTTCCGTCAGTGAAACAAAACACACTACAGCCTGTAAAACATTTAAATAAATATCAGTAAATAATGGTAATATAAATTATATAAGAAAGTTAAATATTAGTTAAATATGTTTTATATTTCCCCACAGAGGTGCTCATATGCCGCTTTGTGTGGAAACAGATGTGGGACTCGAGCAGGAGCATCGCTTTTCTAATATCTTCATGTTTTCTCCTGATGTTCCAGAAGTAAAATGTGTGAGGAGCGAATCTTCTGCAGGGTCAAGAACTTTAGGCCTTGTTTGATTATGCGCTGTGAACTAGCTCTCCGGCATATATGAAATGCGCTATACATATAAACTTAACGCACCTTAAGTCTAATAACAAGCACAAACTGTGTTAAATAGAGTTTTAAGTAAAATGTATCTGTCCACAGTAAATGATGCGAATATAGCCTACTCATAATTAAAGCAAACAAAAGGAAGAAACGTGTATAGCCTAATCCCCTATGAGAGACATAAATGAAGATTTGGGAAAATAAATGAGATTCCATGTCCAGTAGAATAAAATGGAGTAAGCCATTGAGTACTGTTAAATTCGTGGAAAATCGGGTGACCAGCTCGCAAAACGCAGGCAAAGCTTAAATTTAGCTCACCTCACATTCACAGAGTCTATACCTCTCTTGTTCGCATGAATCCATGTTTCAATGGCAGCGATGTAACATGTAATTGCGAACCTATTATTTATTTTATAAATAAATGTTTGTGCTTCACTCATGTCATTATATTCACGTAAAACAGCATTCACATAAAAAAAAAAGTGAAAAATGTGTTTTGGCCGACCACCGCCAGTGATACTCAGTGGTGGTGCGGTTGTCGCACAGCCCTATCGCTGAGTAACAAACTATTGTAATATGCGGACAACATTTTTAAAATGACATCTAATTATCTATAATTAGACATCTATAAATATATATCTATAAATAATCTATAATCTTTTTAAATCTAACGATTTTGTACCTTATCCATGTCATTTTCTATACATAAACACTATCTCTCACTGTTTTCTGCAACCTAGCTGCGCGCGCCTCCGGTATTTCACTGTGGGCGGGGCTTCGCAGTGCAACGCCTTTAAGTGTTTGACAAACTGTCATAACATAAGTGACTGACTGAAATAATTACCATCTCGTCGTGAAATCTAATTTAAATGAGGAGCGGGACCAGTTACATCCAAATGGTAATTACCGAAGCTATGAACTGCTTAAATAATCTGATTAGACCGTGTTTGTGTGCTGGTCGCCTGACAGTCATGTTGCTTTTAAAAACATATATTGCTAAATATTATGTTGATAAATAGGTCTATTGTTCAGTGCATTACACCCGCAAAATGGGCACCACCACAGAGACACGAGCTGTTATGAGCAGTGTGAATAATGTTTTTATGGGCGCCAAAATTAACAGGCCTACATACTGGTTACGTATCGCCTTTGTATGAGGTGAGATACAGTAATGCTAGTCTAATATACTGTGAAACACCCTTTTTCTTCTCATTTGATTAAGTCCTTGCTATAGTCTGGTCAGGTCGTCATATTTATATATGTGTAACGGAGGGATTCCTGCCGCTGTTTTGACTCCTTCACACATTTTATAAGCTCTTTACGAGGTCTCACCTCCATCATATACCATCATATGTATGCACAGCAAGCCCATTTAACCTACCATGACACAATGGTTAAGCACAACAGCACCTTGAGGCATAAAATATGCTGAGACAGATACATTAATGAAACTGCATCTCCAGTTCCAACAGCGTTTCACAGTTAGGAAGTCGATGTCAGTTTTATTTATAAAGCACCATTATTGTTGTCCAATGTGCTGCACAATAAAACAGAACAATTAGACAATACAATATAAATGACTAAAATACAGTGCAATAAAACTTCATTGATTATAAGCCAAATCAAAAATAAAGATTTAAAAACAGATCTAATACAGATGGGCAAAGGATTCCACATTCTGGAGGCGCAGCTTGCTGGGTCAGCAGGACCGGTTACATTTGGTACTGTTACCCGAATGGGAGTGAGTTTCTATTTCTGCAGATATATTTGTCATTTAAAAAGGGATACCAACCCTACAGGCGGCAGATACACAAACCGTAAGCAAAGCAGCGCGTGCTTACCGTTTTAAATATCAATCCTGCTGATCACTTTCTTTATTCCACTCCGCTCATGTTAATATTACAATATTCGCCCAGGAACACTCAGGTAAGATGACGTAAAATATGAACAGCCTTCTATTTGTACCTTTTTTTTTTTCTGGCTGTTTTGCTCTTATTCTCATGCACTGACTCGTTCGTTGAGCTGAACAGCCAGTCAGAGTTCTCTCTCACCGACGGCCAGACGCAGATTCTGCATCTTGAATCGGCCCCAAAAAAAACTAGAGCCAACTGTGCGGAACACAGCGGAAAAACTAAGTCGGACGATGCTTAAAAGCGCCCCGATGTTGCCCGACGGCCAATCGTCGTCTTGGTGTGTCTCGGGCTTAAACCTCACTCCCCTGATCTCAAGAGGCACTCTAGCGACTGACGCTAGAGAATGCGGTCTTAAGCCACCTTGTTAAGGCCAATTCAAACTGCACAGACAAACGGCAACAAACAAGTTGGCCGTTGGATTTAGATTTTTATGAAAAATAACTGTCATGTTCACACTGCCCCAACAGACACGATAAATGCTGATCGAACATGTTCAGTCAGGTGAAAACATACCCTGACCAACGCAAACAGACACCGACTGGGGTAACACATTGATCCAACAAAAGTGTTTGTTGGTGTTTTTCTGTGCTGTGTGAATTGGCCTTTAGAGTGCCTGCCTCCCACGCTGGAGAGCACGGTTTGAATCCCACTTGGAGTGGGTTGAGTAGGACCAGTTACATTTACATTGTGCTTAAATGGCACATTGTAATTTCTGTAAGATAAGTTTTTATTACCAAATCATTTGTCAGGAATACAGTTAAAATGGGGAAAAATGTGAACAATTGTGTTGCAGGTCGATTGAAGGTGTGTCCCAAAAGTTTCTGCTTGTGCTCCTAAAATTTTCAGTAAGGGGTTACAGTGCTCCTAGTAATAAAAGTTAGTCTGAAGACCTGAAGTTAATTGGCTGTTCTTAGAAAGCTTCATGTTCATGTTCTGTGTATATCTGCAATTAGAGTGACTTGACAAGCTAAAAATAAATTATCGATCAAGTTCAGTGGTCATCAAAGCGCTTTGAGGTTGAAAGGGTTTCATCAGTCTGTATATCTAAAAATAATTCAAAACACTCTCTGCTGATCATTCAGCTCTCCATCATTAGAGCTTCAGAAAGTCTGATAAGCCACAATGATTTTCTTCATAACCGCTTACAAAGGGAATGATACAACAGTCTCCCATTGACTCCAGTCAGTGCACTCCAACATCCACACTCAGAATAGATTTAACACCTCCCTCAGGAACACAGTGAATGGAGGAAAACTCAACATGTGAGGAGAGAAGTACAGCTGTAAAAATGTGACTCAAGAATGATGGAAAGGTACTTTTTGGCATTTTATGCACTTGTAAAATAAATGAGCAAGTTAAGATCTTGGCAGAAAGAGGCTGGTTGATAAATGGACGGTAAAAAACTTGATGGTGGACTGAATGTCAATGTTGTTGATTTTCCTGTTTAGTTTTAAGTTTAAGTCACTAGCCCCTTTCACACAGAGCGTTGATCCCAGAAAATTGCCATAGAATTGCTAGAGTGCTGGGATAAGTCCTGGAACGTGCCCTGTGTGAACAAAAGGCAGGACCAATGCCGTAAGCAGTGTGGTGTAGTGATGGCACTAAGGCTGAGATTGTTCGCCAACTAATTAGTGGAATGGTGTGCGATGTGCTATGACGATCGAATCAGAAAAAAAATGCATGCGTGTGGTTTCTCTTGAGAGAAATTGCAGATAAGCAAATTTAAGACGCTGTGAGACATTACACATCACATCCTGATGTCACATGTCTTTATGGGATCTTCACAGGATGTGTGTGAAGTTGAACTCGCTCACAGATTCCAGAAAATCACTGGCAGTGTGAATGAACCAAATCAAATGATCCTGGGACAGACACATTATCATTGTTTTATTCCAGAATCTTTGTGTGAAAGGAGCTGTTACGATTGCTCATACTTTGCATAGTAAACTTACCGTAGTAAACTTCAGCATGTCTCACACTGTAAGTGCTTCAGATGAGAATGATAACTCAAGCCATGCCACTTCTCGAGAAGACGAGCCAAAACTGGCAGAACCAAATACCAGACATGCATTAAAGGAGGGACTTAAAGGGGTAGTTCACCCAAAAATGAAAATTGTGTCATCATTTACTCACCCTCAAGTTGTTTCAAACCTGTATGAGTTTCTTTCTTCTGTTGAACACAGAAGAAGATATTTTGAAGGATGTTGGGAACCAAAAAGTTAAAGGACCCCATTGACTTCCATGGTATTTATTTACATACTATAGAAGTCAATGGGGGTCCATCAACTGTCTGGTTACCGACATTCTTTAAAATATCATCTTTTGTGTTATGTAACATGAAATACATAAACCAATACAGGTTTGAAAGGTTTGAAACACCTTGAGGGTAAATAAATTATGACAGAATTTTAATTTTTGGGTTAATTATCCCTTTAAAGGAACACGCCGACTTTTTGGGACTTTGGCTTATTCACTGAGTTAGATAAGTCCATACATATCATTTTCATCTCCATGCATCCCATAACTCTGTCTGACGCACCCACCGCTAGCCTAGCTTTGCACAAAGACTCACTGCTACTTCTGCGGAGTGATTTGCTCGCAGCACCTGAGAAGCACCGTTGTTTCTTCCGTCAACAAAACCAACATCACTAGGTAGCTAGTAACGAACGTGACTGTTGATCATGGCTGACTTTGAGGAATTGTCAGAGGATTTTTACTTGGTATCAAACCAAAGTCCAGAACCATATAGTTTTGAGCCAGAATACACACAAAGAGTTGAAGTTGAAGAGGAGTGGAAGCTGATAACGTTAGACAAGATGCCGAATTACCTCTAGCACCGCTCATTTGTTACTGTGACAGAGCGCGTTCGTGACAACACAATACTAACATTACAGGGGATACATGGAACACGGGAACAACTGCAATACAGTAGTGACCACCCTATTCATGTAATAGTGTCAATAACGTTACATTAGATCTAGCAAATGACACTGTGACAGTAGGCTAGTAATCTAAACACATTACGGAACACTTTGTCCTGTCTGTACTACCGATGGGATGGCCGTATCCTTCAGCACACGTTTCATTTAATTTTTTTTTCTTTAAAATAGTCGTCCTTGGTTAAATGTTCTGAGCAAACGCGATAGTACTCGATGATGGCTACAGGTGTGTTTGGATCTATCCAGAGCAAGCAGCCATAGATTTTTCAGGTCAGCGTTTTGGATTGGAATTCTATTAAATATCATGGTATTCCCTTTTTTTCCGCTGTTTATTGTTGCAGTTCTTTACAATACAGTGAACACCTATGATTGTAAACTATCTAGTAATTGCGGACTCTATTACTCCAACTCTGAGCGAACTCTCAAATGAATAGGAAAATGTTGGCGTTATTTTGTCACTTTTTGAGCAGTAGGCTAGCTGGAGCCGTTTACCTCCAGTCTTTGTGCTAAGCTAGGCTAGCGGTGGGTGTGTCAGACAGAGCTATGGGATGCACGGAGATGAAAATGATATGTATGGACTTATCTAACTCTGGGGGATACAGTGAATAAGCCAAAGTCCCAAAAAGTCGGCATGTTCCTTTAAGCCATATTTAGAGACAAGAAAATCATAGACATATTAGTTCTTTAACTAGCCAACAACCACCTAATAACCATCCAGAAATCCCTAGCGACCACAGCAACATGCTATCAACCCCTTAGTTCTCTTTAGAAACTAGCAATCTCTTCAAACCGCCTACAACAGCCTAGCACCATAGCCAGAGATTGCACAGACATCAGAAATTTTACAAATCTAGTTTAGCCGTGTCATGATTTATATTTGTAGTCACATCAAGCTCATAGTCACACTATTATATCAATCCCTGATAATAGAACATTGCTAAAAATGACCAAATGAACAGAATTTAAGCCTCAAGAGCCTTTTGGCTAAATAAATGAAGGTGCATGTCTTTTTCCATTCAGTAAATTGGAATTTTTCCATTCAGTAAAAAAACTTTTTCCATTCCATCTTGTGGAACTTAACAAGTTTCATTCACAGGCAACAGAAACAACTTCAGGTTCTTGTTCCAGTGAAGTAATACAAGGACCAACAGAAGAAAAAACACAAAGGCTACCATGACAGCTGAAAAAATATCGGTGAGTGGAGACATTTGTTTTGTGTGTACTGTGCACTGAACTGTGCTAGTGACTCATTTTATAAACAGTTTATCTGCTAACAACCACTTGTTGCTTTTCTTGCTTTGTCATTACTTGTGGTTATAGCAACATATTAACTGCTGTATATAACATTACAGTCAATTGAACTTAGTTCCTCTCAGTTTCTTAACTGCTGGTTGTATATTCTGTATATAACTGTGTATGTGACAAATAAAACTCTTGAATATTGAATCTTAAAATAGAATGTAATGAAATCACACCTAGCTACTAACTAAATTCTAAGTGTATGTTTGTACTGAAATATTCTCTTAGCAACTTAAGGCAGCTGTAAACAAAAGTTGTGGTAAGTGACATTTCCCTTTTTTATTTCTGTGGATGCAGAAGAGGGTAACAGCAGATATTATCATGCTGTACTTCCTCATTTTGTAGGCAGGGGGAGATCTATGAATCACACAATGACGATCCACCCATATGATGTAAATTATGGTTGATTTGGAGCGCTGAACCTTCAGATGCCATGTCACAGTAGGAGTTTCTGTCATATTATTGACAAAAAAAATATGCACATCAAATCCCAGTGTACAATTGTTTGATGATAACTGATGTTACAGTATAGACTTTAAAATCTTCTTTGCCCTGTGATATGTTTGTACGTTTCAGCAGAGGTATTGAAACCATGCGAAATCAATTATGTCATATATTTGCAGGCGCACGGCCATCGTGCAGGAAAATAAGAAAGGAACTTCACAAAGGCAGAACATGACAACATAGCCAAGCTTTTCCAAGAGGAACCAGAAAACAGCTGCACATCAGCTGAAGAAAAGTTTCCTGAAAAGAAAAATATGTCTATAGGAGTCATAAGAGTTTGTGTCTCTCAAAATCTGCCATGAATATCTCTGGGTCAAATTATTATAGAACAATTGAGTTTAAAATTAATTCAGATTTATTTAAATATATATATATATATATATATATATATATATATATATATATATATATATATATATATATATATATATATATATATATTATATATATATAATATATATATTATTTGAATAATAATAATAATAATAATAATAATTTAACGGTGCCTTTCAAAACACCCAAGGTCACCTTACAGGTAAACAAGCAATAACAATATATATATATACATTATATATCAACACAACTTAAAACACACATGCATCATAGAGACAGTAAAATAAGTAGTAAATCATAAAAAGGCCTGTGTAAAAAGGTAGGTCTTAAGATGTAAAAGTATGCAGACTGTCAATATTACGGATATCGAGAGGGAGAGAGTTCCATAGGTGAGGGGCCGCATGGCTAAAAGTTCTAGCTCTCATGGTAGTTAAGCGTATACATGGTAAGACGAGAGTGCGTGAGGATCGTGAAGTGCGTGAAGGGGTGTAAATATGAGGAAGATCAGTAAGATATGGAGGAGCGAGACTGAAGTGCTTTGAATGTGAGAAGCAGGATTTTGAAGTCAATTCGATATTTTGATAGCCAGTGAAGTCGCTAGAGAGTTGGTGAAATGTGCATGGTAGAAGGGTTCTAGTAAGAAGACGAGCCGCAGATTCTGAACCAACTGAAGTTTATAGAGAAGTTTGGAAGGAAGACCAGTAAGAAGAGCGCTGCAGTAATCAATACGTGAAGTAACCAGTGCATGGATGAGAATTGTAGTATTGTTCATTGAAAGGGAGAGGCGAAGGCGATTAATATTACGCAGATGAAAATATGCAGTATGTGTAATATTATTAATATGGGCTTCAAATGAAAGTGTGCTATCCAGAATAACACCCAAACTCTTAACCTGTGAAGAGGGATAAATAGGATGTTGATCGATATCCACAGAAATACAGTCAGATTTTGTCCCTGCAAGTAGGACCTCAGTTTTATTACTATTAAGCTTAAGAAAGTTAGCTGAGAGCCAGTCTTTAATATCAGCTAAACAATGGGACAAATAAGGTGGTGGAAAAGGGTCAGAGGGTTTGGAAGACAGGTAGAGCTGGGTGTCATCGGCGTAGCAGTGAAAGTGAATACCATACTTCCTGAAAATGTGACCAAGTGATTGGTTGAACATTTTAAAAGGGTAGTTTTATATTTCTTCATCGGTTTTAATTTGATTATGCTGGTCGCAATGCTTCATGGGATTATAGTTATTTTCTTCACTAAAGACGCTAAGTACAGTCTTGTACCTTTTGTTTTTTTGTCTGATTTTCAAATGCTTTTTTTTGCTATCACTGTTATGATTCACCTTGTTGCTGATTAACTTAGTTCATGGCTTTTAATGCTTTAACAAAGGCTTTTTAAAAATTCCTATGGAAAAAAGGGGAAAAATACTTCCGGAACCAGCGCTGCTGACAAAGTGGGCAGGCACTGTTGCACACAGAATAACATGATACACTCTCAGATACATTTATGATACATTTATGTTTATTTATAAAAGTGACTTTGACAAATGGTCATAGGACCCAAAAAATGTATAGTACGCAATGCTAAGTTTTAAAAATAAACAAGATTAGTACGCAAGTTAGAACATAGGTGAAGTTTTTAAAGAGATAAATAGGAGTTATAGTATAGTGCCCAGTGTTGGGAAAAGTTACTTTGAAAAGTAATGCATTACAATATTGTGCTACTCCTTAAAAAGTAACTAAATGTGTTACTTAGTTACTTTTTAAGAAAAGTAATGCGTTACATTGTGCTGGGTTTTTTTATTTTTATATATAACAAAAAAGTAACATTTTTGAGCAAATGTAAAGACCCTTTCACACCAAACGTGAAATAATAAGCCTCAGGTTAAAGGAAATGCAAATTCACACTTGTACAGTAGAGGGCGCATCTCAAACAAACCTTTCAGCTGTGCTGCCATTCTGGTTAATGGAAGAATAGGATGTAGGAGAAAAATGTTTAAGACTTATGTCACCAATAAAAACAAAAAAGTTATTTTTGCCTATGGTTTAACTGAATCATCAAAGGTCAGCAGCAAGTACACTGGTAAATAAAGTGATATTAAATGCATACAAATATTTGTTTTATTTAACCCATTTAATTATTGAAGGTTTGCATAGTATTCTGATTTTTGCATTTGACTGATTTTATTCATTTTGATGAAATGCATGATCACATTTAGACTAGAACTACAATAGCCATCATGTTTACACAGCGCCTCTGCACTTACAATTTGTCTAAACATTGGGACGAGAGCTGTAAGTCAATAAATGGGAAAACAAAGTAACTTGCGTTACTTATTTAAAATAGTAACTCAGATATTTTGTTGTAAATTTTAAAAGTAATGCATTACTTTACTAGTTACTTGAAAGGGTAATATTATTATGTAACTCAAGTTACTTGTAATGAGTTACCCCCAACACTGATAGTGCCTGATACACATATTGATCTTTATCTTCCCTCTTTATATTTCATGTTGCAAACTAGTCCTTTTTTTTTTTTTACAGTGATGTGCCTGTTATGCTCCAAATAGCAGTGTAAATTCTTAAAAAGAGGCCTTCTTTCGATCCATTTCTCACTGTTAGGAAAAAAATGTTGCCTCACATATCCATTTTCATCTTTATTCCCTGCCATCTTGTTCTTTGTAGTTTTTCACGAGTCTCAGTGCCTCCCATTGTTCTGACAACACTGATGTGTAAACACTCGTGGCGATGGAGTGCCTTTTGAAAACAATACGGCTGTAATCTCTTCCAAATAGTTTTTACATTACCTAACAAATGACATCTTCACTTCCAAAGGAAAACAAAGAAGGTTGTACAGTAAATTACAAGTTAAAGGAAAATATAACTCGCCTACACACATTTTTCATGAAAAAGCGAATTATTTTATACATAAACCTCTCATGAGACATATCATGGTGAACTCACTCTGCTGTAGATCCCAAAACACAGGAGGGATGTGCTGACATCATGCAGATGAATGATGAGAGAGGTATGTAATTAGCTGCAGTTTGGTGTAAGTCATGCCCCGGCCATTTATGGTGTGCTAGAGGGAGACCTCAGGAGACGCCACCAAAGGCAACACTATGAGACCCTCCCTAGCTGTGACTTGAAATCAAACTTTACCTTATTTACTTCTTAGTGCAAGTTTAATGTGCACAGTTTGTCATCATGTTGCTCTGAAATCACTGTCCCTTGAGCTGACCTCAACTAGGCCAGAAATAATGCAGTTAAAGGGTTAGTTCACCCAAAAATGAAAATTAATTCGAAAGCTGTTCATGTGAGCACCACGACGCATGTGTGTGATGCCAACACAGGAGCTAGCCAATGTAATCTTCGTAGGAGACACAGTAAAGCCGTTATTTTTCTTTCTTTTTTGTGCACAAAAAGTATTCTCGTCGTTTCATAAAATTAAGGTTGAACCACTGTAGTCACATGGACTATTTTAACGACGTCTTTACTACCTTTCTGGACCTTGTAATCTTAATTTGTGTTCCGAAGATGAACGAAGGTCTTATGGGTTGGGAACGACATGAGAGAGTAATTAATGACAGAATTTTCATTTTAAATTTTCACCCTTTAAGTTAAAACAGTAATTTAATGCCAGATAAAGTAAAAATGTTATGATAATAATAGTAAATAATGATGAATTAGGGGGAAAAAAGGTCATGATGGTCCTGAGCAGGGTTCCTCAAACTCGGTCCTGGAGGGCCACTGTCCTGCAGAGTTTAGCTCCAACCCTGATCAAACCCACCTTCCTGTGATTTTCTAGTGATCCTGAATACCTTGATTAGCTTGCTCAGGTGTGTTTGATCAGGGTTGGAGCTAAACTGCAGGACAGTGGCCCTCCAGGACCAAGTTTGAGGAACCCTGCTTTTCCCCCCCAATTCATCATTTTAAATTACCGAGTTTGAGGAACCCTGGTCCTGAGGATGATCTTGACCTAAAGCCTCCAAAAATCTGGTGAAAAAGCCTTCTCATAAGTGGGTGTGATGTACCATACTGAAATTTTTTTTGGAATAGGATTTATTTGAAAAAAGGTTTGATTCAGAAATTGGTAATATTTTAAAGTAAAGGCTACACACACAATTCTTGGTGGCCATAATTAGAAATTCTCAAGTTATGTTTAAACGCTTATTAAAATGCTATAATTTTAATGCTAATCTTTTTTAAAGTCTTGAGTAATGTTTACTTTATATATTTTTAGAATTACTAGAATTAATTTGTGAAGCATTAATACTGTAATATCTGAATCACATTTAACTAATTTGACAATATAATGGTTTCTTATATTCATCAGCACTCCCTTTCTACATGACCCTGCGATGCAAAGCCCTTCAACAAAGGGACATTTTTTTAGATGTTGTCAATACTTCCATGTACTATACGTTTCAAACTTATGAATACCTAAAAATACTAATAAGATGATATGGTCTGACTCTGTTCTGGTATGTACCAGGCACTTTCCTAATCTAATCAATTACCACTTTATATAATAAACTAACTTCCTACACAAAAATATGTCAATTACAGAAGGAAAATAGGTTTTGAATGCCACTTCTTGTTGACTTTAAAAACATTTAAGGTTACGACTCATTAGCTAAAGGCAAAGAGTTACGATTAACTTTTGGCAGCAATGCCATAGAAACTCACTGAACTCTTTTCCCGTGCTGATCTCTCAGCGTTCCTCTGCTATCTGAGATGTGTCCTGCTGCAGGCGTGACCTTGTTTTCGACAGAAACGTTTTGCATTGCTGTCATGACAGTTACATCTGTTGCCTCTTCAGTGTACACTTCAAATTAGCTCAACACTCTTCTATTTACAGGACCTGAGTGCATCTGTGCTCAGGGGCCTCGCCCCACATGAATTCTGCATGGTGATGTCAGCGGAAAACTGTGGTGTTGCTGAAAGGAGGGTTTGGGGGGTGAAGTGACATCATCTCATTAATGCTTTGGCCATGAAATCATTTCAGTGCATGAAGAGCTTTGTATCGTGGGGTCACATAGAAAGGGAGTGCTGAGAATTTGCCCATTGGAGGAAGAGATATGGGTAAAGGGAATGCTGGGAAGGAGACTGCGGTGCCTGTTGATCCGTTAATCTCGTCTTTAAACGTCTAACATCATGCTGATGTCGGTCTATCATGCCTTGATCATCCTGTAAGGGAGAAGACAAATTAGGAGTGAAAATTTGTGGGAGGAAGGACGTGTTCATGAGAAGATGTTATCGTGAGAAAGTATAAGGGCAGATTTTAGTTTCTCAGGGTTGCTAAAGGCCTTCACAACATCAGGGTGGGCGTGGTCAGTTTGGGTGTAAAGGGTAGATGACTGCAACTTGTCATTTCTGACTTTTTTGTCTGACCACATGAGCTAGTTTATCTGACATGTACATTCTAGATTAGAAGAGGGATTCTACATCGCTCAAGGGTTGCTAGATACCGTTATTGAGTGATTTAAGATGGTAACGGTTTCAAAACAACATCTAAAGGAGGTAGAGATGGATAGACAAAGATACAAGCAGGGCAAGAGGTCACCACCGAGTCACACAGGAGCTGCTCAGTGATGCAATACCCAAATGCTTCCTTTAAACTAGATAGCAGATCAGAGAAAAACTACTTTTTTTTTTAGACAAAAACCCTGTTTAGATACATCTTGGGTGAAGTGATCACAAGTGGAAAGCAATAAATAAAGGTGTAAGCATGATTCAAAACATCTGTGATGCAATCACATTGGAGGTAGTAAGAAATGCATGACCTGAAAGACCAAATATTGACCTGATACATAATCACTCCACCAAAATAAGTTTCAAACTGGCTGAGTACTATATGAATGAAATGTGGAAAAGTGCATATACATTTACATGCACAAGACTTCTGACATCAATATTCACTGACAGACCAGGGATTTTCAAACTTTTTGATACCACAGATTCCCATATTCTGATCCCCTTCTTAATATAGACTGCAATTTATTTTCAACTATGAAGACTAATTTATACTATTGAAAAACATTCCACTGATCACATGACGCATGCATATTCAAAGTTCAGATAATACAGTCACTTAAATAATAATAATAAAGCATTCCACTCAAATTCACATTTGTGGAGAGATCAAAATTGAATTGCATATATGTAAATAATGGCTTTTTTTATAGTTTTTTTAGTGCACCAGAAGCCTTGCGAAATCTGATCAAGTCAAAACAGGAGATGCATTTGAGAAGCCTGTTAATACCAGTTGTAAACAGCAATTTGACTCTCCTGACAACTAGTGATCGAATTACCTGTGACGGATGATAATACCCAGGCTAAAATGACAACTGTGTAATTTGCAGAGATAGAGAATGAATTTGGGAGAGAGATGGAGAATAATTTACTACTAAATGACCCCACAAGAGGCCCATTCACACAAGTCACATGAAATCACTGGAAGCCCAGAGAAGGATCATGCTGAGGGATGGAATATATAGAAGGGTGATTCAGGGTGAAGGGACTGTTTCCTGTGTGCCTCAGAGGGAGAAATCAAGCCCTCGGGTCAAGAGAAACAAGAGGCTCAAGTAAGAGAAGGAAAACGCTTGTTTTTTAAGGGGTAATAAGGAAATGGTTTCTGTGGAATCGGAGATACAGATGATGCACATTTCCTCTCTTCATGGCAACTGTTTCCTGAAATAAAAGGGGGGAAAAAAGAAAATTCCAACAAGTGGATATTGTTTTCTTGGCTAAGAATTAGTGCATAAATTAAGAGCACAAATAGCATCAAAAATATATTTAAGTCTTATAGCTCTTACTTTTATGAGATATTTTTGATAGTGCATTTTAGTGCAATCTAGTGCCATTGTTTTCTTGAGCCTCATTTATAAAATGTTACAGATAAACCGTCCTAAATTTCATCTTACGATAATTTCTCAAATGTGCGTACGTGTGAATCATAGAATGAGCGCGTTTGGCTTTCTTTCAGATGTGAAATCTAAGTGTGAAATCTTTTTTTTATAAACATGAACGTTGGCGTGGATTTTAGTGTACGCACTAAGACCAAACCTGTGCATAAGCATGCTTTATAAATGAGGCCCCTTGAGTGCACACTTGTCTTTCACACTCTCAAAGAGATGCTCGTAAATTTAGCACCCTGGGCGGTGACAACAGGCCTTTGTTGGTTTTCTCACAAGGACACCTGTTGTGTTTAGTTTGGCAGTGTTATCAAGGGGTGTTGATTCTGTTGTGGGGTTCCTGTTTTGGAATGAATGGATTGGGTAGGGAAAGGTGGAGCTTTATTAGCAGAGGGGGGTTTGTGATTGTAATATAATTGCTGGAAAATAGGTATAGTTATTATATTTCCAACTGAGAATGTCATAGTTTGTGAATCGTTCGCCTAGTACCATAAAACTGGTATATATGATTTAAAACTATATATATATATAAATATATGTTATGTATACTTCTAAATGTACACAGCCCGGCCAAAAAAAAAGTTGCTGTTTGGATTTAAATATGCATATGGTTAAGAGTCTATAATTGGATCACTATTGCAGTGATTATTATGTTTCTAGCTTGTTATATGTCTGTCAAGATTCATCAGGCTCAAATTGTGAAAGAATGGTTGGGAGGGAGCACGAAGAATAATTTTCACACATGAATTGGCACCTCTGAGTCCAGACCTTAAATTCACTGAAAGTCTTTGGGCTGTGCTGGAGGAGACTTTACAGAGTGCTGGACTCTTGCAGTGTCAATACAAGATCTTGACCAAAAATGTATGCACCTCTTGATGGAAATAACATCACAACATTTATTTCCATACAAACTATCATAATGAAAAAAGTATATCATGGAAGACGTCATTTTCATACAGGCTGGGTTTTTCTATTTCATGTTTCCCCGGCTTGTAGCTTTTGAAAATTGACATGTAACTTGCAGCATAATGCAAATAATCTTAGAACAGAAATAAGTTCACCGACCATAAGACCAGCACGCTTTCCTAGTTTTTGTTTCTTTAATTGAATTCAGAGTAGAGGAAGTGTTGTGTTAAAGACATTCAGATGTGAACAGATTTACTGCTTAAGTCTGTACAACATCCAGAGGGGAAAAAAAGACAGACACTAGCAGGACAGCCACTGTTTCCGGTCTCTAATGTGTTGATTTGTCCAGCACCTCTCTGGTTCCATAGTGGACATTACATCCCAGCAGGAGATACTAACCAGGTTACTGGTGGGAAAACAAGCCCAGTGTGGGCCTGACAGGTGATGGTGGGTCCTGAGGGAAGATGGGGTGTCATAATATCCCATAGCTTCTCCTCCAGGGAACCCCTGCCTGTAATTAATTACCATTTGCGATGAGCCCATAATGTTATTTATAGGGTCTCCCCGGGACAGGGGGCTTGCAGAGGGGATCATGTTATGTTCTTTGAGAATAAAGGACATCTGGGCTGTATGCCTTGAGAGTGTGCTGTGAAACATAATTTTACCACAACTATGATGAATGTTTGTAGTCATAGAATGGAAATGGACACTATCCCAAGCCGAAGCATACATATGGACCGTATGTTTGTGCAATAGCACGGCAGTGTCCTTGGCTAACTTTTATAAACCAATGAGGCCATTCATCCTTCAATCTACTGTAAATAACATTCCTCAAATCCTCTAGAATTAAAACGCTCTGGTAATTATCGGAGAATCCACTCCACTTTACGATCGTGGATAACCTCCCTTCATCGCTGCACATAAATCAGCGGACACAGAAATCCCCATATCAGCAAATGTTCTGCATGAGCGAGACCTCATCAGGATCGGTTCTTTATTTCATCATGGACTGTTATTTGTCTTGTAATGCTGTCCTGGTGTAGTCGTAAACCTTAGACGGGTACAGAGCCGGGGATTACGACAGGCACGGCTGGAATTTAGGGTCAGTGCACCGCCGCTCACCGTGACTGTGATTTACTGCCATCTTGGATAGGGTAGATTTAGGATAAAGCACCACCAGCCACCCAAACTCATTTCTCTCCTTTGCATTGCATCACCCATCACCTGTGCCCGACTGGCTGGATGGTCAAACGTTGACCCCCATGCCTTTCTGAGAGATGTATCTCTCCCTGCACTTCCTCTCAACAGTGGGATTTCATGGTGCTAGGCTGCCCAGGGTACTAATTTATCTCGCTCTCCCAAACTAGGCCTGACAAAACGAATTCCTGAGGACTTCAGAGGAAAGGCTCGAATCGCTGCAGATTTACGCTGTACTCCCATGCTGGCTGGCTTCCAGAGGAACTGATAAAACATTTTCAATGGCAACCCAATCTTGCCTATACAGGAGGGGCAGGAACAGCTTTTAGCCACCATAAATTCTCAGCCGGTAATTCGAGCTGGCTTGAGATGCTAGGGTTTGTTCCTGATTAGTTAGTGGCCTTCCGCAGGTACAGGACAGTACACATCCAGACCAAAGCACAAGTTCTTCTCCATCTAAAAAACTCAACTCCAAAGGAAAGGGGTGGGTTTCTGGCATACATAAGAGCCCATTTAGATTTCTAGAGAAATTCCTTTAAAACTTTGAGACTTGTCATGCGTGGTGTTAAACTGAAAAGGAAAGATAAGACACATACAAAAATAACTAGATGTTTTCATATTGTTTTTTACATTTACAATAAAAACTTTTTAGCATGTTATGTGGTTACTAGGGTATGCTGTATTTGAAGCACAAATATTGTAAGAAACAAAACAAATGCAATGAATGCAATGTAAGTTGCTTTGGAGACAAGCATCTGCTAAATAGAAATAAACAAATATGAAATGCATACATTGCTGCTCAAAAGTTAGAAGAAGTAAAGTAAATACTTATACATTAATACAAGCAAATATTTTAAATAAATTATTTTGAACTGAAGCAGTTTTAAAAACTGAAAATGAAGACCCCAAACTTTTGAACGGTATTGTAAATGTAAATTTAATAGTTAGGCTTAAATGTTGTAGCTTTAAAACATAATTTCATTCAGTGATTATTCATTGCATTCATCGCTCAGCAACTAATATAAACATTGTTCACCATTACACCATAATATCAAATATTATAGCATAATATCAATTTCCCCAAGTAAATGACACCAAAAAGCAGAAACAACAGATCAAAACTGCCGTTACATACTAAATCTGATTACCATATCTGAGATTAATGATCCAGAAGTGTTAAAGGAAGACCCGTGTGGTGTGTGTTATGGCTGGGAAGTGGATGGTCCTTCTCGTTTCCTTCCCACCCGTCTCCATTAACAGCTGAGGTGGCACAATGCCTGAATAGTCCACACATAATCTATGGATCCTCCATTTACAAGTTTTAATAGGAGAAGCGGTGTTCTCACACAGCCAATGATGGCAGGTGGAACCTGATGTTACTGAGCTATGTCAAATTAATTTTCAGTTTGAATTTGCTAGCTGCGTGAGAAGACGGAAATGAGCAGGCAAGTTGTAAAGAAAATGTTGGCAATGTTTAGTCTTCATGAACAATCCCATCTCATGATATTTGCTATGGTCAACATAATTGGTTATGGATATTGTAGATGAAATGAAATGCTAGATGATATGCACTATAATTCTGTGTATGAGCAAAACACACACACACTCCCCAATACATGCACTCAGAATGAAGGCACTCTGAATGAAGGCATGTAGGGTTTGTTTAATTAATCGTTCCCTCAGGGTTACTTCAGTGTGTCTGTCCCCTCCTCAGAGTCCTTCATGATGAGGGGTTTCCAAGGGAGTGAGAGTCCAGAAGCTTCTCTTTAATGTCTAGTCACACTCATTTCTGTTAACAGGTAAATCAAAGATCTTCGGCTGTGAAAAAAAGTTGAAACACAACCATAGATTTACTTTGTTTTAGGCAGGGCAAGAAATTAGGGAAACAAAGCAAAAATGGCACTAAAATAAACATCCCATACATTTATATTTTCATATATATGTTCTGTGGTAAACCATGTCATTTTTTTCACATCTGATAATGATAAGTTAAGCCCAAAAAGCTTTTACTCTTCTTAAAAAGTACCTGGGTTCAAAAGTAACAATTCAGGCAACTCACACTTCCATTCGTTATCCTGGTCTTTGAGGACTTCTCTTTGTGTAGCATTTTTTTTTTTAATAAAAGGAGTGAGAAAAAAGGGTGAATGAATTGACAAAGAACCATTATTATCATTTAGACATAGCAGGTGACGGGCCTTAACCATCTCGAGGGCACAGTTTTAATGGCTCCAGAAACTCATGCTGGGATAATGAGGGCGGATTGGCTCACTGTCTCTACCCAGCATGGATGCTCTCTGGCTGGACTAGATGTGTGGAAATCACTGGTGCTGGAAGAGCCCATGTCTTAAACAAGAAGCTGAAGAATTTCAATAATGAAATGTAATAAAATAGTAATTCTAAACAGCCGCAAGAAAGGGCGTTTGACAAGAAATGCCATGGTGGCATCTGAGGAATGTCAATTAAAAAGTGCATATCATTAAATTCAGTCATACCACTGGGAATAACAACAACAACAGATTTTTAATGCATATTCTGGTTAACAGTTTTGGGTACCTTTTACAATGCAAACTTTGTGTGCAACATTAGATTTTTAAACTTCATGGGAAATCTAAGGTCATGACTCTATTGCTGCGTCTGAAATCATGTACCATGTGAGTAGGTACTACATTTGAATTTGAACTTCCTTTGCGACCGTTAAAAAAGTACGTTCTATGTAGTATGAATGTAATCCGGACGTACTACATCTGCCATGTTGTCATTATCACATGACCTACAAGCCTCAGTTGCGTCCCTTCACGTGGCCTAATGGGATAGTAAAGTGTCCATTGTATGCGCACCTCAGAAGTAGTAGATCATCCGGGTACTTTTCGCCTACTATTTTTCGAATACTATGATTTCGGACATACTACTATTTTTGGCGTACTGTTTTGCATACTATATAGTAGGGAAGTATTTGATTTCGGATGAAGCTAATGACTATTAAAAAAAAAATCCCATAGCACTTCTAAGAAAACAAGGACTTCCAGGATTTCTGATGTTGTCAGCTTGATTATTGTTCCCTAAATAATCTACACATAACAGTACTGTTTGCATTGAGAAGTTTTTCAAAGAAAGAATTTTTTTTTTACTTTTTACTGAAATGGAAGCAGAACTTCCCTTCGGAGCTCCAATGAACTGTGAAGTCTCCATTGTGTAACCATGGTCACACAGACGTGTTGAATGGCCCTTCAGGATAAGATAAGCCCAAAAAGCTTGTGTTCGGCCATTTATCTTTGGCAAGTGTCAGCTACGTTGACTATGTGTCCACTTCACTTAATCTAGAGAACATTCTTTAAGGCTCTGTCAAACTGTGATCTGGTCCTCTTGAGGTCACCAGGCTTATGAACTTCTCTTCAGGGTCAAAACAGGTCAAAATGTCATGCTTTATCACATCACATCCTGCTCATTTTTGCATGTCTTGATTTGATGACATTACACAATACCATGTTGAAAACTGATGCCTGGAGGTCACTTTCTGTAGGGATGGATGATACCACTTATTTTCTTTTCAGCCTGATGACAAGAACTATCAAGGACATTATTAACAAGTTTTTGTTTGATTTCAGAGAATAAAATGAAAATCTTGCATTAAGACATGGTCTTGATTAAATTTAGACTATTATGCGAGGTCTCGATTCGAAAACTGAAATGACTTCAGGGTCAATCACCTGTCCTTTTGTGTTTCATATGGTGCTCTGATGGATATGAATCATGTCCGATGTCTGGACTCTGTAATGGGATGTTAGTTTGCAAAAGCTATGATGATGAGGACAGATATTGTAACTCTACCATGCAGCATGTTTTATACACTCACCTAAAGGATTATTAGGAACACCTGTTCAATTTCTTATGAATGTAATTATCTAATCAACCAATCACATGGCTTCAATGCATTTAGGGGTGTGGTCCTGGTCAAGACAATCTCCTGAACTCCAAACTGAATGTCAGAATGGGAAAGAAAGGTGATTTAAGCAATTTTGAGCGTGGCATGGTTGTTGGTGCCAGACGGGCTGAGTATTTCACAATCTGCTCAGTTACTGGGATTTTCACGCACAACCATTTCTAGGGTTTACAAAGAATGGTGTGAAAAGGGAAAAACATCCAGTATGCGGCAGTCCTGTGGGTGAAAATGCCTTGTTGATGCTAGAGGTCAGAGGAGAATGGGCCGACTGATTCAAGCTGATAGAAGAGCAACGTTGACTGAAATAACCACTCGTTACAACCGAGGTATGCAGCAAAGCATTTGTGAAGCCACAACACACAACCTTGAGGCGGATGGGCTACAACAGCAGAAGACCCCACCGGGTACCACTCATCTCCACTACAAATAGGAAAAAGAGGCTACAATTTGCACAAGCTCACCAAAATTGGACAGTTGAAGACTGGAAAAATGTTGCCTGGTCTGATGAGTCTCGATTTCTGTTGAGACATTCAGATGGTAGAGTCAGAATTTAGCGTAAACAGAATGAGAACATGGATCCATCATGCCTTGTTACCACTGTGCAGGCTGGTGGTGGTGGTGGTGTAATGGTGTGGGGGATGTTTTTGTAGCACACTTTAGGCCCATTAGTGCCAATTGGGCATTGTTTAAATGCCACGGCCTACCTGAGCATTGTTTCTGACCATGTCCATCCCTTTATGACCACCATGTACCCATTCTCTGATGGCTACTTCCAGCAGGATAATGCACCATGTCACAAAGCTCGAATCATTTCAAATTGATTTCTTGAACATGACAATGAGATCACTGTACTAAAATGGCCCTCACAGTCACCAGATCTCAACCCAATAGAGCATCTTTGGGATGTGGTGGAACGGGAGCTTTGTGCCCTGGATGTGCATCCCACAAATCTCCATCAACTGCAAGATGCTATCCTATCAATATGGGCCAACATTTCTAAAGAATACTTTCAGCACCTTGTTGAATCGATGCCACGTAGAATTAAGGCAGTTCTGAAGGCGAAAGGGGGTCAAACACAGTATTAGTATGGTGTTCCTAATAATCCTTTAGGTGAGTGTATATATTAATATATTTTTTTCCCAAAACATTCCACTAAGACTCCAGACATTAGAGAGAAAACAGAAAGTAAATGAGGAGTGGGATACTGAGAAAAACATAAGAGAGAACATATTTCCTCTTCTCCTGCACTTTTTCACCCAAGTCTAGCATGTCAGTTTACATGTTTTTGTGTGAGAACACAGATACATTTGTGACATGCTCAAGCATGTGACCATACCATCTAGGTACAGATAACATCTAGGGTCTATTCCCAACATAATGCTTTGACCTTGCGCTGTCTTCAGCACACAAACAATTTGTGGTGCACCATGACCTGCACAGATATATACAAAATCTCATAATACACAATAAATCACCACAGAGTTCAGAAGAGATCAGTATTGGTTTCCATTACACAGAGACGACGTAGGTCACTCTGCACCCCACAAATATGACATTCAAAATAAACATTAGATCTTTAAACACTATGATTTTATTATTTTGTTCTTTAACCGATTCTAATTAGTCACTGCAAGGGCCAGATGCAAACGGTGGACTTATTATTATTGCAGAATGTGTTTCAACATTTCAACACATTCAAAATTCTACATTTTCTCTTCCAATTAAATCCCATGCAAAGCAATCTGGGAACTAGAAGTCTCCTTACCCCTATTAATTTGTGACAAAATGTTAATTTAAATATAATATTGAACAAGCAGCAAACATCCTCGTTTTGAGTGAGTGCTTCCATTTCAGCAGCAAAACTACAAAAATCCACAACTTTCCAAACAAGGAAATAAATAAAAACGCTGTTATAAAATGATACCCTAAAATATGAAAAATTGCTAGATTTTTGTTGCATTGTGGAAAAATATGTAATCATCGTGTGAAAAGGGTTCATTTCATCAATCAAATCCAGCAGTAAATATTTGAAGTAAACTTAAATAGTATGTTGGAAATTCACATGTCTACAAAGCCTTGTCTAGATTACTGAGAACAAGAAGTGCTATAAATCCAAATTAAGTGAGCTACTCAAATTATCCAAGTAAATTAACAAACACAGATTCATTTGTAAAAATTAAGATTTTGTTTATGTTACACTTACAGCTTCAATAATTCATTTTTATCAGTGTAGGTGTGGAACTTTGTGAATGATGTTGTTCCACTTCCATAACCTTTCTGCAAAGTTCTTAGCACATAGATTCCACGTGGCCCTGGTCACTGCTGCCCTAAATGTCTTTGCATAATGAAAAAATGGTTAAATAATGGAGGTAAAATTCATATAATTTAATACTTATAGACTAATGAAAAGTTTTAAAAACATTTAAAAAGTTTTGTGTGCTTTCAACAAGTGGTCTGTTTTCTGTCATTTCAGATGGAATTTAGTTAACTTTGCAGGAGAGAGAGCCAGGGAGAACTTATTTTTTAATTTTACAGACATAAACTTTGTCATAAAATGTAATTTTCTGTTTTCCAACAGTTTTTCGGCACTGCCATGACTGCCATGAGAATCTCCCAGAGATTTAATTCTCACTGCACAGAAATGCAAGGCCTCATTATATTAGACCTGGACATCCTCCAAGGGATGTGAGCATTTAAGCTGACATTCACACCCTCCCTGAAGTTGTGAAATGGACTCTGGCATTCTCATGCTCTCACGTAAGAAAACATCGTCTTTTCATTCACATAGACATTGCACAGATAGATTTGGTCAGTGCTTCCTCATTATCATACGACCTCAGGAGACATAGTCAGACAGACAGCAAGCAGATCCTATCTCTTGCAGACACATACACACTTTGTCAGCCTCGTTTTTTTTCTCAACACTCATTCCCAGGAGCAATGTCTCACAATCATTGCTGTAGGAGACCCATCGCCAGCATGAACATGTGGACACTGCATTATTCTGAGCATGTGTGTGTGAGAGTAACTAACCAGTTTCCTCCATCAATAGGAGTCTGTTTTGGCTCCAGCAGGGGAGGTGGTGATGGCTTGGGCAGTAGGCGTCACTCACCACAAAGATTGTGGGAACTCTTTTTTTCTGTTTTGTAAGGCAAGCTAAACTAAGTCTCGTGCCGACTCCCCAGGTAAGGGTCTCATTAACTCAGCTGGAGACACGAGAATTACAAAATGACTTTGCTCAGGTTTACACAATGGAAAAGACATACCCACCACTGATGAGTCCAGTCGGGGTTGGTGAAACAAAGGATGGTGAAACAGTGGTTCTGCTTACATACTCTTGCTCAACGTTTAGCAGTGGGACAGAGCTTTAACAACTTAATGGCTTGCAGGGACCTCTAATGGGGTAATTTAAGGATAATGTAGCAATCGGACTATTTCAGCCATGGAGCCGCTGTTCCCCTACTCACCTATCCTTAAGTCACCCCTCCTTAATTCATATCAAAGAAACATGTGTTCTGGACACACCTGGAGAACAGTAGGGCTTAGATAAAGCACACCTGTGGAATTCAACATCTTCACCTGTTGGGAGAGATTCAGGATCAGCTACCTTCCAATTCCCCCTTCGATCTGTCCTGATACAAAAAAGGAGCATTCATACAACTCAGTGTGGTTTCTATATAGACTTTTTATAAAAGTTTATAAGAAAGAACTATTGCTGGTGGTGTGGGTGGAAATCATCTGGGGTTAAGGCTTTGTGGTTATGTAAACATTCTCCATAGCGATGGTCCTAACTACATAAAAAGTGAAGGACTCCATGAAAGCAGCAACTTAAGTTCAACGCGATTTAGCTTACTGAGAGTTTCTAATCAAACGTGTAAGGACATCTTGATACTGGAGAACATGGTTTCGCAAACCAATGCACAATGTGTTTTCAATCAAAAGCTCCTAATTCTTGTTCTCCTATTCAGCAAGTTGCTCAAGTTGAAGTGAGAATCTGTCTCCATCTTGTATGTTTTTTTTTGTTTTTGTTTAATTTGTCTTATTTTCTCTTGCCTATCTTAAGATTTGACTCAAATTGCATTCCTCAAATGTTTGGGTTCTTAAGATGTGAACGAGTCCTGCATATACTTTCTTAGCTCCTCTAGGCAGCAACTACATTCAAAGGTGTAGGATCCAATGCAAATAATAAGAAATAACAACTAGGTGACCTAATACTCCCCACCGTCGTGTTCTCCAGCCTTCCCTGTGTTAATTCTGCAACAGTCAGCGTTGACTGCACCACAACTGAGAGAGATGGAAGCAATTAGGGCCGTAGGAAAGCACGGGAACATTTTAAAAGACTGAGCGCTCAAACGGTGGGATCAAAGCAACTCCGTCTCGGTGCCTGCCAAACCATTGATCAACCGTTTGAGACTCTGTGACACATGTGAGATGGGAGGTGATGTGAACTTGAGCATGGATGAGAGGATAGAGTGCTTTACTGTGGTGTGATCTGCTGTTTGGGTGGGGAACCATAAATGCCAGATAATATTACAGATGATGGAAGAACCGAAGACTTGAATTCAAAGACCTAATGTAGATGTTAGGACAAACTCTTACTCTGAGCTGAACAGGACAAAGGCGTACCTAGTTTTTGTGGTTGCCTGTAGTGACATCAGTAAATCTGGCTGGCCACCAAGTTTATAAACTCCCTGATTCAGATCTCCCCAAGTCCCTGAGTTCTTGTTGCAATGAGCTTTACGTCATGCATCATATATCTCTCTGTAAAATTCTTCCCTGAGTTGGCCTCATTTTTTACAGTCTCAAATACTGCTCACGTCAGAATTGAGTACTCTGGGCCTTCCCAAAATCCCCAGCCTCAGCTCAGGGTCTACAGCCAAAACATGGACAGGATGGATTACCCAAGAGTGCAAGAACGTGTGCACACTCCTCACAGATTCCAGCTTAGCAACCAGCTTGCTTACACACCAAACTTCCAGCTCACTCACACGTTCCGAGCTCTAAATATTCTGTTGGGAAAAAGGGAGGGTGGTGTGTAACTGTAGGGGGCTGGGAGGCTTCAATTGGTGGATGAGACAGAGACAGGCGGGGTCTAAGCAATGACGAATCTCATGGCTGTGTGAACCGCCCTAAAGGGGGGCTATGCCAAATCTTTAATGTAAGCCAGACCTCTGGCAAATGGGGGAGCAGGACTTTTCACAGCAGAGGAAAAGAAATGAAGGATATACATAGAGGAGAGGGGAATAGTAATACAGGGTTCCTCCTGCTTGCTGTTTGCCATTTCTATGTGGAAATCACATGCTCCAAAAGGTCATGGGGCGAGAGATCTCTTTCCAAAAGTTTATTTCTTTACCTACTCCAGAGTTTCTCCAGACAAGATCACAGTCTCCAGGCTAACCTCTATCATGGCCAAGACAGTTGAATCATTGGAAGGGAAATATGAGGTTGGTGGGATGTAGATAGGATGGCATCCAAGTAGTGAGACCATACATGATGTTCTGCTGTCAGGCTTAGACGTTGGCTAGTACTTTCTAGATACCCAGCTATTTAAATCTTATATGCCAACGTGCAGAGGTGACTGCGGAAGTCGAAATGAGGGGAAATGGGTCAGCAGTACTGACCGAAAGTCATACTCAGGGCAAGGAACGGAAAGACATATTAAGCATGTGAGAGGCAAGCAGTGGGTGTGTGAATATTTCAAGCCGTAAATCATGTGATTCATAATCATTTTGTTTTTGACTCATATTTCCCAAGACATTTCAGGGGACAGTACCCCTCTCTCTCTCTCTCTCTCTCTCTCTCTCTCTGAACTGAACTATTATGTAGTCAGCTGTCATAAGAGATATAAAGCACAGCATTCAACTTCCAAACAACTTCATTTGATCCTGTCTGAATGGCTCCAGTTACCCAGGCCTGTTATCAGCAGATCTGGAATTGCTTCCACTATTGAGATCATGTCAGAACAGACCCCACATCACTTTCTCTGGTAACCTTTATATTGGTCACTTGATGCTACCACGGGATCACTTGATACTAGCGGTCAGGAATTATATAGATAAGCTGAGAACTATATCTGTGTTCGGTTTGAACCTCACACTCATCGCGGTCATCATTAAGTGCACTTGAACCAGCAGTCTAATAGAACAGGCCTCTGGGTAATATTCAGCTGAGTCTTTCTGAGAGCACAGATGGCCATGGCTTGGTCGGTTTAGCGTAAACAGTCAGATGTTTGTGTGTTTCCCTGATGAAGGACGACAAGCTGATTCACTCGGAAGAATAGATGTCTCGCATCCTGTATTGTTTGTATGAGACTTTTCATATAAAGGTTATGTTTAGCAATAAAATGATACTATAATGATCCTTCAAATGGATTGCACACACAGCATGCAGTGAGTTTACAATAATTTAAAAACAAACACTCACAAAAATGTGCATGTAAACAGTCGGACAGCACAGAAACCTCTTTATAGTCTCTCAAGGTTTACATGCTAAGGGAAAAATGCAATATCTAATACAAAAACAGCTCTCACACCTAAGCAAATCTTCTTAAGATATTTTTTGTACTGCATTAAAAAGTGCTCTTGTTCTTGCCCAGTTTACATTACCTGCTAATGGAACCGCTGTTACACAGATACGCCTTTGTTAGGCCTAAAACTACTGAGAAAGTCTGCCTCTTGTTCTTTGTTCATGGCTTGTGCCATTCCAATTCTCCATACCAGTAAGGAATTAAGGTACAAATATTTGAGAAGTTGTTGTCTTTTCTGCTATGATTTTGTGTAGTTAGGTTTGTTTGTCTTATAGTAAGGTGTCATTTATCTAAAGTATCCTGTGATGTATTCTCACTGGGTACAGCTTGTCTTGTTTATTCTAAATCTCTGATGTCAAATAAACTTAAAGAGAGCATTTAAGGTGAACCGTTGCTCTGTAAAAGCCTTAATGATTTCAGCAGGTTTAGTATTTACCAGGGGTACAGAAAATGTAAGCCAAAGTATTGCGTGAAAAAAAGCCAATTATATATTGTGTTCTTTCTGGTTTTGCCTCTTTGTCACCATCTCTGTTTTCAATTGAATTTGTGGTTCATCTTTACTAGTTCTGGTTCCTTTCCCGCGAACGGTTCTTTCGGACAGTTCGTAATGAACCGCCAGTTCAATTCTATCATCCCGGCAAAAACACCCAATACAGCCACTGCCTTGCAAACGCAAATGTTTTACACATTAAATACATTTAAATTGCGGCAAATTCGCCCCTCATTCAAGTGCTTGGTTCTCCCGTGCTCATAGTGTAATCACAGCGTCAGCTGTCCGAGAGAAACAGTTTGGTTCAGACGACGCTATCATGCATGCTCAGTATCTCCAGCTCATCGGTTCTCAGTATTGAATGTGTCCGAAAGAAACAGTTCTCGATTCTGTACTGGTGATTCGAGAACCGCTGCAACCCATTCCTGACTCGAGAACCGCTGTAGCAGTGTAAGTGTGCTGAGCTGAGCACTGTTGCAACCTGAATATATACACTCACCTAAAGGATTATTAGGAACACCTGTTCAAATTTCTCATTAATGCAATTATCTAATCAACCAATCACATGGCAGTTGCTTTAATGTATTTAGGGGTGTGGTCCTGGTCCCAAGACAATCTCCTGAACTCCAAACTGAATGTCAGAATGGGAAAGAAAGGTGATTTAAGCAATTTTGAGCGTGGTATGGTTGTTGGTGCCAGACAGGCAGGTCTGCGTATTTCACAATCTGCTCAATTACTGGGATTTTCACGCACAACCATTTCTAGGGTTTACAAAGAATGGTGTAAAAAGGGAAAAACATCCAGTATGTGGCAGTCCTGTGGGCGAAAATGCCTTGTTGATGCTAGAGGTCAGAGGAGAATGGGCCGACTGATTCAAGCTGATAGAAGAGCAACTTTGACTGAAATAACCACTCGTTCCAGCCGAGGTATGTAAGTGTAGTTAACAAAACTAAAAAGTCAAAGCATGTTTCCGGTATGTTCAATAAATTTCTACTGTTTTAATGAATACATACATGAATAATGTTTAATTTGAGTTTTACAATCCATTCATTGTGTTTTCAAACTTTAAAATAATACAGTGATAAGACAGCAATCATTTGATGAACATGTTACATGTTTTATTTTGTTACACTTTCTGATGTTCAACAAAATACTTAAGAAACATGACGAACGTGTCCAAAAGAAACAGTTCTCAGTTCGGTTTCGAGAACTGTTAACTTGAGAATCGCTGTACGTTAGGTAGGACACGTATGCTCAGTATCAGCTGCTTGTGCTCTCATCCGTTCTCTCAGCACAATATGTCTCAGTTCAGTGAACTGTTGGAGTTACTAGAGTATACTTCAGGGTACTGGTTAATTGGTCAGACACATCTGAAAGTGGGTTTGATTGAGTAACTTGTGCATCAGTGAGACGCGAACGGTTTAGAGCATTTCAGTCCGATTTGGTCAATTGGTTCGACCGGTTCACTAAAAAGAATTGGTTCAAATTAACAATTCGATCACAAACCGGACATCACTAATCTTTAAGTGGGCTGTACATCAGCGGCTCCTAAGTGCGGATGAATCTAATGTTTTGAGGAGTATGTGTGGCTGTCATTCACCACAACGGTGTAGATACTGTACTTCAGAATCACAGATTCTACGTCTTGGAAGTGTGACCAAAATAAGAATTTCCCCCGCAAAATGTGATCTGAACAAGTAACATGTCTGCCACTTTTGTTCTGACCAACTGAGAAAAAAAGCATTACAATAAATCACGCTACCAACAGTGATTAAATCTAACGACCGCTTAGCTCATGTCACATCAAACCCTGCAAATCATTATTATTGTTATACTTTGTTCTCAAATTGTTAATGTTATTGTAAACATCAGCATTGCATGACTGTGTATTTAGTGTGTATTAGCGTTACCTGTAGATTTAAATTTCCATACAGTCTAATTTTTTGCGGGTGACTCCAGTTGTCACTGATGATTGTCGTTTAGAACTTTCTGGATTACAATCCGCCATCAAAATGGTCTAATTATTCCAGCTGCTGTGAGAAAAGGCTATAAATGATCCGCCACCTGCAGCGTCCTCACATGCGATACTACTAGCAGAACTCCTTCTTTATTTTTACAGATGTGACGTAATGATGCAAAGACATGATTGAATTTCCCGTGGAAATACACCAGTACTACTCAAATTATAACACATTATTACAGGAGATAATTTTGAACATTGGTTGGTTATGTACTTGCTAAAAAATTGATAAACCAAATTTTTAACCAAAACAAAGTTACAGACTGCTGCTTTAAAATAGCAAACCATAAAGTTAAGCTGTGTAGATCTGTTGGTTGGTCTCTTGGTCTTCTTGGGTGTTCTAGTGTAGAAAACACTAAAAGACAAAATTAGTAGAGTAGAGTAGCACATGCCACAGTGTTAAAGAAACAACACACACTAGAGTCTATCCACTAGAGTCTATCTCTCAGCAGGAAAAGCAACTGTCTTAACACATTCATCACAATGTTTGTCTTGTTTTTACGTGACATACCGTGCATTTCCTCTCTCCGATCTGCCACAGACAATCCGGTCTGAATCTCAGTCCTTCTTATGGGAAACATCAAGATGAGCAGATGAGATTCTCACAGTAGCAGATGTTTGCATGCATCTTAAGAGTCCCGTGTGGTGTCAGACTCCCTGTGGCAATCCACTGAGCTGTAAACCAAAGCCGTGTGTCATGAGAAATCTTCAGCAAACATTGTGGAATGGAAATACGCCTAAAAGAGGGTGATTATTTAAATATAATATTACAGCTGCTTTCAAGCAAAGACGGAAACACATTTGTTTATGGACAGGCAACCATAAACAAGCTTCACCCTATGCTGATCAAAACTGTAGATCATGTACCATACTATTATGGGCACCATAATAAATATGTCTTTCATTGTAAGCACTGGAGATGCATCACACTCTCCACATAAACCAAAAACATAGCAACATTCCTTTCCACAATAGCAGGAAGCGATGGTTCCTGTAACAACACATATGTCCGGATTGAACACCATAAATGGTGCACACACAATGTCCCAACGGGAAACAAAGGATGCGTTTACACGACAACGATGTACTAAAAACAGAAAAGGTTTCACGCATACAGACGACATCATTGTCAAAACAATCCACGAAAACCAATTAAAAACGCTGTATTATGAATGGCAGGCCAGTTGGCGATGTAACATGGTAAAGAAACACTACTCGCATATAGACTGAACACGTAACACAGTGTTTTCACAAATTCTCTTTGTGGTTTACACAGAGACAATAGCGGTTATCGTTTTCAAAAACTTGCACTTTGAAAGCTGTTTTCAAAAACTTGCACTTTGAAAGCTGTTTTCAAAAACTTGCGTTTTCAGGCCCCCAAAATGATGATGTCATGTAAATGAACAGCCAAAAAAACGCATACAAACTTTTCCTTGAAAACGGTGTTGTGTATTCAGCAAGGCTTTCTTGGTCAACCAGCCTTAGCAGAAAGAATTTGCTGGTTGATAATGCTGGTCCACCAGCTAGACCAGCTCTAAACCAATGCTTATTAGCATGAACCAACTTGAACCAGCATGAAACCAATGTTTTTGTATGTTCTATACAGACAGAAACTGTTAGGGATGACGCAAAGTATCACAGGAATAAATTGCATTTTAATAATATTTCACAATATTCCTGTTTTTGCTATATTTTTACTACATCAAAAATTTAATCAATTTTATTTATGAGTTAAATCAGAGGTGGACAGAAATAAAGATATTCTGAAACTCTGAATTTTACTAAAAGTAAGAAAGTACAAAATTTTTAATGTAATTAAGTATTCAATTATATTCAATATGAAATGTAGTGCAGTAAAAAATACAATATTATGCTTTGGAATTTTAAAAAACACTTGAAAAATGTACTTCATTATACTGTCCGCCTCTGGTCCCAATTAATTTAATAAACAATCAAAATGATTGTTAGTTAGTCCTTGTAATTAACAACAATTATCAAGCAATTATGTTGACAATTATCCTATAAATTGCACGAGTATGGGAACTTCTCAACAGGTGGAGATGCCTTGACAAATGGAAAATGAGCTGTTATTATTAAGGGTCCAAATATCTCAAGTTACCAGCTCAACTCCAACGGTCAGCATGCCTTGGACTTCTCCATTAAAAGAAACATCTCGTCCCTGCCCCAAAGTTGTTTGTGAAGACAACTGTGGTTTATTTTCACAGAAACCTAAACCTGTGAAAGAAAAGAAGTGTAAACAATGTTCCATCGGTCCTGCCTGAGTGTTTTAAAAGAGCCACTTCAGAGTGATTCAGTTAACTGTATAACTGAATAAACAGTCCTCTCCACCATACAGATACACAAATATTGTAATCACAACCTTTTCTGCCATCTATATAAGGTACTCTTTTGTATGTCACCCTGTTTTCCCTGGAGAGTTTTATTGTGAGCATAGTCTTATAAGGAAGACCCTGTCATATTCTGGGTGTCAGAGAGCGTGTTACAGGACTATTAGAAAATGTAGTGAGTCACTCCAGAGAACACTGTGTTTCATTGCTGTTATGATGCTCCAGACTACGGTGACATTTTTATGTGAGTGCCAACAATCTCGCTCACCAAAAATGGCAGAATCATGACTGCGCAGGATCCAAGGTACAATAAAATACAGAGCATTAAAGAATGTGTGTTGCGTTTGGCTCTGAAGCAGAGGCTGTGATCTAACAGCGGGCTTCGGTTTTGGTAGTATTCTGATAGTATTTTTTTGGTTTTACCCCTGTCTCTGACTTGGATACTCAATCTTAAATTATAAAGATCACTTTTATAAGTTATTACAATTTAAAAACCATAAAAGAATAGTTCAGTTTCATGTTACTGTGTGAAAATGAGTTCCATTAATTTTTAATCGCAAATTATGATTATCCCACAGTTTTGGCGACACTTCCACCACATCAGTTTTGCCACTGATAAAGTTTCATTCTGGAAATGTTGTGTATTGTTGAAGGCCACAGGATCAGTGGAGAACTGATTGCTTAAAGGGATAGTTAATAGTTAATATCATTTACTCACCCTCAAGTGACTTTCATAGTATGGGAAAAAATACTATAAAGTCAATAGGGCTCAACTGTTTGATTTCAGACATTCTTCAAAATATCCTCCTTTGTGTTCAGCAGAATAAAGACATTCATACAGGTTTGGAACAACTTGAGGGTGAGTAAATGATGACAGAATGTTCATTTTTGGGTGAAAATTTTATTCATAATGAAATTAGCCTTAGAAGTCAGCCATTATATTCCAAATATATCATATCAGATGTTGTGAAAATGACTTATGACAATCTTTCGTAGTATTTTGAGTATCTTTATGTTATACCTAATCGAATGTTAAGATGCCTCCATAATTGGCGTTTTCATTCTGAGGATTCTGAATGGGAATTAATTGATTTTTAAAGATTTATGTACTACAGCAAGCTATACTTTTGAGCATAATGCTTCTAACTTTGTGATCTGTGTTTATTTATGTGTGCATGAGTATGTGTGCTGGGGGTTCAAGATAGAGGGAACAGCGTTCCCCTGTGGCATCCCCCTAAAAGCCTGATTTACTGCTTGTCTGTTCTGTGCTCAGGAGCCCTGGACGCACACACCCACCAACACAAACACATTTACCCATACTCTATATTTTTTCCCCGTTGGGCCTCATGCCTGCCCCCGACTTGGTTTAACCCAATGAGAAAACACAGGAGGGGGTCAGAGGGCCACTGTTACTCTAAGAGACCATTGGACAGAGTAAGTAAATATTAAATAGCAGGCTTGGTAGAAGAACGTCAGTGGAGCTCATGAATGGAAGCTGCTTCTGTATTGTTGCTGTCATTGCAGAGATGCCGTTTAATATCACAAAACAAAGGTTTAAGAGAATACAAGTGTTTGTTTTGTTTCACTCAAGCGAAACCAGTTTAAAGTAAGAATTTGGAAAATGCCAACTATGTCATTAAGTGTTTGACTCAATTGTTCAATTCAAAGGAGCTCATTAGCAAGTGACCAGAGATCGTTATGAGATTAACAGAGACTTTACAGAACAAATGTTCTCATTTTTATCTTAAAGAGGAAAGTAAACACTAAAATTAACATTGAGCTTTGAAAATAAGCTCTGTTCCAAAACCTAGTGAGCTTCCTTTCAGGAGACTCAACAACTCAAAAGTTATTCTAATAGAGTTTGCCTTTAAAGTCCTCATGAAATCAAAAAATTGACCCTATTTTTTTTTTTAGCACATATTAAAGGTCTTAGGGTGAACAATTAATCTGTGAAAGTTAATACACAGAAAAAAAAAATTGTTTGTCGCGGTAATCTTTAATCAAAATCTGAAAAGTAACTTCCGGTCTGGAATGGCGTTCCTTCTCAGATGATGTCAGTTTGACGGCTTAGGTTTGAAGATGCATAACCACTCCCCTCCAACCGTCAGTCTGCTATGAGCGCGAGATGGAGAGGAGGAGCGCTGAAGTAAAACCCTGCCCTCTGTTCAATATTCCCTTTCACTTGGAAATACGTCACAGCACTGAAGAAAACTCCCCTGCTACTTCCGCTTCACTGGGACTTTAACATAAAAATCTAACTGACCCCAAAGTTTGCTATATTTAATTGATTCATGTAATGGCAAATCTGAATTTTCAACATCATTGCTCCAGTCTTCAGTGTCACATTATGCTTTTTCCTTTTCAGGATTATTTGATGAATTTAAAGTTTAAAAGTTTAATATTTTTGTATATAAAACTAATCATTTTTGTAACATAATAAATGTCTTTACTGTCCCTTTTGATCAGTGTAATGTATCCTTGCTGAATTAAAGTATTAATTTGTTTCAAAAAACCATACTGACCCCAGACTTTTGAATGGGAGTGTATATTTATAATTTCTATTTCTCTCACTTCAGTACTCCATCTTGAATTGCACAATGCATTCTGGGATTGCCTTCATTAGGTAAGATACATATGCTGCCTTCTAAGACATATTCTTTTAATTCAGCAAAGTATGATGGAAGACAATCCTAGAATGCATTGCACAAGCTAAGTGAACTTAATACGTTTTGGAAACGACCAAAAGCAGTCATGATAAGAGGAGAGAACTTGTGATTCTGTATATGTAGGCAGCTCGTTAGGTTTGGGAACAGTTTATGTTAAACTGATGTTAACTCAAATGTTTGCTCTAAACATGCTCACCCTCTCACTTCTGCTGTCTTGTGGATTTAAGGTGACCCTGAAGGCCTTCACATAGATCTTTTTACACTTTCTGTCAACATACCCGCTCTGCTGCTGACTCTCTTCTGTGAAATTATGTCACACATTTTATGTGATTCCTAAACATGCATGTAAAAGCGGGAGACCTACTCAAAATGATGGTAAAATCCTAATCATACTTACATGAAGTTTCCTTTAACATGTAGCCATTTTCATTGATTAAAAAAAAAACAGTATTTGCATGAATGTTGCATGCATGACAACTGATCCTATGGTAAGGCAACATAAGTGCACTGTAAAAGGCATGGTGGGATGTTTATGTGGCTCATTAGTTGTCTGACGAACTCTGAGCTGGGGTTCAATGCAGAATACTACACCTCATGTCTCACTGTGGGATCCTAGCGGATGTGCATTAAACACAAGCACGCGTCGTGAACCATTTTGTGGCTCTTTAAAGAAGGTTTCGGAACAATTCAAACTTAGGTGTCATTTTAGCGCGGTTTTCTGTGGTGCCAGCCTGTGTTTGGAAAAGAAAATAGCACAGTGAAACTTTAGACACAACAGATGAGAATAAGAGTACTTTAAGACAAGGGGTTAGCCGCATGTAAACACTGGATTTTCTGTTTCTAAATTTACAACTTCTGAACTTGACCCTAACTTTTGGGACAAATTCCACCACAGGGACTTTATTTTTCACCGGATGAACAATATTCTCCTCTATCTCCCATAAAATAAACCTGGATGAGGTGAAATTAATTCAATTAAAGTTATGTTTACTATAATATGCACTGTAAACCCGATTAAGTTGGCAAAACTCAAAAAAATTTAGTTGCCTCACATTTTTTTAAGTTAAGAAATTTTAAGTATTTAGAACGTGCATAATTTTTATTTTGTAATCATATACACTCACCTAAAGGATTATTAGGAACACCTGTTCAATTTCTCATTAATGCAATTATCTAATCAACCAATCACATGGCAGTTGCTTCAATGCATTTAGGGGTGTGGTCCTGGTCAAGACAATCTCCTGAACTCCAAACTGAATGTCAGAATGGGAAAGAAAGGTGATTTAAGCAATTTTGAGCGTGGCATGGTTGTTGGTGCCAAACGGGCCGGTCTGGGTATTTCACAATCTGCTCAGTTACTGGGATTTTCACGCACAACCATTTCTAGGGTTTACAAAGAATGAAGTGAAAAGGGAAAAACATCCAGTATGCGGCAGTCCTGTGGGCAAAAATACCTTGTTGATGCTAGAGGTCAGAGGAGAATGGGCCGACTGATTCAAGCTGATAGAAGAGCAACGTTGACTGAAATAACCACTCGTTACAACCGAGGTATGCAGCAAAGCATTTGTGAAGCCACAACACACACAACCTTGAGGCGGATGGGCTACAACAGCAGAAGACCCCACCGGGTACCACTCATCTCCACTACAAATAGGAAAAAGAGGCTACAATTTGCACGAGTTTACCAAAACTGGACAGTTGAAGACTGGAAAAATGTTGCCTGGTCTGATGAGTCTCGATTTCTGTTGAGACATTCAGATGGTAGAGTCAGAATTTGGCGTAAACAGAATGAGAACATGGATCCATCATGCCTTGTTACCACTGTGCAGGCTGGTGGTGGTGGTGTAATGGTGTGGGGGATGTTTTCTTGGCACACTTTAGGCCCCTTAGTGCCAATTGGGCATTGTTTAAATGCCACAGCCTACCTGAGCATTGTTTCTGACCATGTCCATCCCTTTATGACCACCATGTACCCATTCTCTGATGGCTACTTCCAGCAGGATAATGCACCATGTCACAAAGCTTGAATCATTTCAAATTGGTTTCTTGAACATGACAATGAGTTCAATGTACTAAAATGGCCCCCACAGTCACCAGATCTTACACTTCATTTCAACATTTATTCTCACTATCCCGTCTCCCGCAAAGCATGCTGGTAAAATAAAAAGCTCAATGAATGAAAACAAAGCAAATTTTGTAGGTAGTCTCAATGCACACAGATTAAGCAAGGTCCTATTATAGAAATAGACCTAAACAAAACTGCTTCTGTTGCACAAGCTCATTCTAAGCGCTAACCTGCATGCAACAAAAATCCATTCTGAGTTTGCTTGCTGAGTTTTGTTATGTGAATGGAGCTCGCTCACTCGCTCGCTCACATAAACCCTCTATAATCTTCTGTTGTGTTTCCCATCTCTCTAAGGCAGTTCTGAAGGTGAAAGGGGGTCAAACACAGTATTAGTATGGTGTTCCTAATAATCCTTTAGGTGAGTGTATTTTAATTGCTCTGAACTTGAAATATTTGAGTAAGCTATTTCATACATTTAACTTAATATCACGTAATCTCAATTTTTGTAGTAGTGGAAACTTGGCTAATTTAATAAATGCCACCTTGCTAATTAGATACACAATGCTTCTTCATACATTGTGTATGATGATTAATAAAACTGCTTATAATTGATTTTTCAATTAAATGTTTTAATTTTAAAAAGTCATGTTATAAGTATATAAATATCATTTAAACTGCATTTAATAAAATTAAGTTGGACCAACTCAATTACATTTCATTGCATTAATTCGTTTTTATGAGTTGAAGCTACACATATTTATTAGATGGAAAACCTGCCCTCAATTAAATTGAGTTTGTCCAATGAGTTATTTTTTGAGTGCAGAAACTCTTCTAAACTAGCATTAAAAAACATTAAACACTGCTAAATCTCCAATTTAATGTTAATCTGTCCTTTGGCAATCCCAGCCCAGTTTTGGTTAAATTTAAGTTTGTCTAAATTAAAAGAAACAAGTTCATAAAACTCAAAACAATTAAACAATTCAGATTACAATGTGTCAGTTTTGTTAACTCGAAAGAAAAAGAAAGTATTCTAAATACTCATAAAAGTTCATTTGATTGAACTTTCATTTAATTTGAGTTGGCTCTACTTAAACGAAAATGTTTAAAGTTGAAAATATTGAACTATGCATCAGAAAGGGTAATTTATTTATATTTAGTTTTGTGGCAAAACTAACTGGTGTGTGGCAGAGAGCAGGGAAAAAAACTAAGCTAAATGCATATAATAAAATGCAACTGGCCATTTAATAAAAATTAAATAGGCATATGTCAATTTTGGATAGATTTTTTTGATTGATTGATTGATTGATTGATTGATTGATTGATTGATTGATTGATTGATTGATTGATTGATTGAAGTGTGTGTATCCACTCAAGATTTACAAGATTTGTTACAGATTTAGACTAGCAAAATGTTGTTAGTAATTTAGCATATTGCGGGCCAGTTACATATAAAGGACATATTTTGATGCTGCATTCGTCAGTTCTTTCCAATGTAAAATGTAAATCCTAAAGCAAAGCCAGTTGAGAGCCACTGCCCTACCCTGTAATGTAATGAGGTAATGCAATAATAACACTTGGCGGGGAAATGTTTTGTTAGAAATGAAAATATGACTTAAGAAGCCAGCTCTGAATTTCTCTATATCTTGGTTTCTCAAATTACTTTTCTTGACTTATGTTCTCCTAGTACCAAAGAAACATACAAGACCGTGTTTATACCATACCTATCAACAATAAGAAAACAATAGTGATTTCGGTGACCTTCTGTACTTCTAGACCAGAGTAATGAAATCACACAGTGTGAGAATTTATGGAGTCTGCAATGTTCCTCCAGGAGGACATAATTCCAATGAGCCTTTGAAGAGCAATGTAGTTCTGAAGCAAGTTACTCAGAGAATCTGAAGGAGGTCCAAGCAACACAAACTAAACATCAAAAACGGAGATCACAGCACCGTCTGCAACGCATGCTAAACTTTATCACGAACAAGTACAAGAAGGAAAGAAAGGAAACTGAACTGTTTCTCATTGACAAAACGAGATGATTCACATTCATAAAATTGAAATACTTTTGGGATGTTCTGAAGAAAACCCATGCAAAACTCACCACCACAATGCCAGGGTGTTGCTATGCAGCTGCTGGGGTGTTCTGGGTTGTTTCCAGATGGTATCTGCGGCCCATGTAAAAAGAAAAAAAATAGTGCCCTATTATGCTATTTTAAAGGTTCAGTCTGTTGTGATTGGTCTATAGCTTAGAGCGTGTGTCAGAAACTAAATGCCTATTACCTTATCTGAATTTCAGTTCTAGAGGATTCCTCAGTGCTTGATACACAGTAGTATGAAAAGGAACAATGGCTTTGGTTTTTTTGTATCAGTTCCAGTTGTACTCTTTAAGGGCATCAAAGTGGATTTGAAAACAGCATTTTATCAACATGTCGACAACATGAACCAAAATCTTCCAGTCTCATCTACAACTGCAGTGTTTGATGGCGGGTCAAAGTTGACATTGTTCGCAGGCAGCCAGTGAAGACCATAGGCTGGTTTTATGCAAATGTGTTATATTGTTAAGAACTTTTTTTTAGGGGACAGTAACTTTATTTGTTGTGCACTTTGATCTTTAAAACTTTGCAGACCGTTTACATTCACAGACAGCTATATTACACCCTGCATGAAAAGTAATATTCGAAAAAACATAAATATGGTCAGTACTTCAATGCTTGTCTATGAGATTTTATTTTATTTTATTTTTTTACCCATTTTATAATCAGCTAGACTGTACATTAGATCGCTTTGAGTTATAGCACACCTCTTCTCAGCAAACTGCATGATTTGAGATATCATGTAGCAAAAATTATTTATGCTTTAAAGTTTAATAACATTTTGGTTTGGGGTTTGTTGAAATATTGATTCTAGTCTTTGCATCATCAAACAATCTCCCTAATTATTAAGATCAGGTCAATTTCGTTCTGCTTCTACAGTACAATGGGAAGCCGAACTCTCCCACAAGCCAAAATCCCATTTCTTAAACTTGCATCCATCTGCTAACTCACAATTTAACAGGTATCTGCTGCTATCAGAAACATCAGCTCCCAAAACTTCCTCCCTTTTATAGGAAAACGTTAAAGAAGCACAGAATGAGGGAAAGAAATTCCACAGACTCTTTATACGTGAGAGAGGCAATATGTTGAAGTAGCAGGAAGTGAAGGCATGTCTTTACGTTAGAGGCATTTCCTGTCAGAGTGATGCATATCAGTTTTCTGAAGTTAGGTGAAGTGCTGTGTGACAGAGAGGGCAAAGGAAAAAGAGAGCACACTTGATTGTGTATTTAGATCCTGATAAGAGATTGAGAGATTAAGGCATTCTGCCAACACAAATGTGAACAACTTTACTCTCTCAGAAAACAAAGAAACCACCTTTTTTATGGTCGTAAAAGGGTCCCAGTTTCATGTTCTCGCTTTTGAAGTTTAAAACATCTGAACGCAAGGGATTTACTCTCTCTTTTACATTTCCTTGTTCTTACATTTTTTTGTTTACTAAAAATTAATAAAGAATTAAATTATACATTTATGGAATGTGCCGGGTTTCGTAACGAAGCTGTCAATAACAGAACATATTTTGTACAACAACAAAAAAATAATAAAAAATTCCATTTACAGCAATGCATTTACACCGATCAGGCATAACATTATGACCACCTTCCTAATATTGTGTTGGTCCCCCTTTTGCTGCCAAACAGCCCTGACCCATCGAGGCATGGACTCCACTAGACCCCTGAAGGTGTGCTGTGGTATCTGGCACTAAGATGTTAGAAGCAGATCCTTTAAGTCCTGTAAGTTGCAAGGTGGGGCCTCCATGGATCGGACTTGTTTGTTCAGCACATCCCACAGATGCTCGATTGGATTGAGATCTGGGGAATTTGGAGGCCAAGTCAACACCTCAAACTCGTTTTTGTGCTCCTCAAACCATTCCTGAACCATTTTTGCTTTGTGGCAGGGCGTATTATCCTGCTGAAAGAGCCACAGCCACCAGGGAATACCGTTTCCATGAAAGGGTGTACATGGTCTGCAACAATGCTTAGGCAGGTGGTACATGTCAAAGTAAGATCCACATGGATGTCAGGACCCAAGGTTTCTCAGCAGAACATTGCCCAAAGCATTACACTGCCTCTGCCAGCTTGCATTCTTCCCATAGTGCATCCTGGTGCCATGTGCTCCCCAGGTAAGCGACACACACGCACACGGCCATCCACGTGATGTAAAAGAAAACATGATTCATCAGACCAGGCCACCTTCTTCCATTGCTCCGTGGTCCAGTTCTAATGCTCACGTGTCCACTGTTGGCACTTTTGGCGATGGACAGGGGTCAGCATGGGCACCCTGACTGGTCTGCGGCTATGCAGCCCCATACGCAACAAACTGTGATGCACTGTGTATTCTGACACCTTTCTATCAGAACCAGCATTAACTTCTTGAGCAATTTGAGCTTCAGCGGCTCGTCTGTTTGATCGGACCACGCGGCTCGCTCCCCACGTGCATCAATGAGCCTTGGCCGCCCATGACCCTGTCGCCGGTTTTTTCTGCTTCTAACACATCAACTTTGAGGACAAAGTGTTCACTTGCTGCCTAATATATCCCACCCACTAACAGGTGCCATGATGAAGCGATAATCAGTGTTATTCACTTCACCTGTCAGTGGTCATAATGTTATGCCTGATCGGTGTATAATGGAAGCCTATGGGGCAATAAATTACTCTGGGATAAAATTGTTTAATACATTACTAATACAATACTTTTCTGCCTTTTTCAACCTGAATTGCAGGAAATGATATGAATGCACTGCACTCATACATAAATAAAAATTCTTACAAAAGGAAAAAAATAGACTTGACTTTAAATAAGAACATTTTTGTACAGACAATTACTATAAGTGCTTTAATAAAACAGTCAGACATTCTGAGGGATGAATCAAAATTATTGTCTGTGGTTATTGACAGCATGCCATGATAATTCTTAATTTAGTTTAAACCTAGAAAATTCCTGCATAAATTAAACGACACGTGATTTTTTACTATGTAATTGTGAATGTAACACCTGTGTGTATGTATATCCATAAATTCAAATGATTACAAGTATATGTATATGCTGTGTCTTAAAACAGCTCCCCAGCTGTTTGGAGTACAGCATGCGTCACTCACACTATTTTTGTTGTGATCACTATTAGTTGCCATGGCAGCATTTGTGAAGTCACAGTGCAAGTATGAGAGTCCCCTACCAACACATTTGTCTTTGTTTTTTTAAAAAAAAAAACAAGGTATTTATGGGCCACACTAGAGAATAGTAATAGGGAACATACATTTTTGAAGTGAAGTATGAAATCAATTTGTTTAAAACCTCACAATAAATCTTAACCTAATGTTTCACTAGAAAATAATTACAGTAGGCATAATTCATTGCTCAGTACAATTCATGTGATATCCTGTGAGATCCTGTTTACAGAGAAGTTTTTTTTTTCTGTAGTGTGACAAACCTCAAGAGATGGTGTAGAAAGAAACAGACGAAAGACTCATCCTGTAGTGTCTAAACTCAAAGACGCCTTGAATGTTGTCTAGACTCCAGTCATGCATGACAAACCTCTTGACTCAGAAGAACCAAGGACAGCAAATTTCCACAAGGCACTTTAGCTACCAAATAGTGATCCATCACTTTCTGTATACCCCCGCTCTTTAAATATACCCATGGAGTGGTAAAAACTTAAAAGCATAGTTCACTCAAAAGAAATTCTGTTATTATTTATGCACATTCTTGTTGTTTGAAACATATATGACTTTCCTTCATCCATGGAAAACTGTACCTTCTATACAATGAAGGTGGATGGGGACCAAGGCCTGACAAGCTGAAAAAGGACAAAAAGCATATCATATGACTCAATATTCAAAGTCTTCCAAAGCTGTTTGAGGAACAGGCTGAAAGTTTTGTTCTCATTTATGCAGCATTCCAACCTTGCATATGTAGCACCCCTAGTTAAGACATTTTTTGGCTACCACCGCCACTTGTTAATGCCCCTTCATGTATGACAACATCCAAGCAATATCCTACAGACATAACACCCCTTTTGCAGAGCCCATGAAAAGAAAAGCTGACCCACATCCAGCCCCATTACCTAATCTTTTCCTGTTATTCTAACTCAACATTTGCTATAGCAGATCTGGACAAAGGCCTCTCATGCCATGGATTTAAAATGGCTCCTTTACATTACCAATGAGACTTTGCTTTCGCTTTTCTCTGGATGCTTTGATTTGTGGTGTGATTTGTGAAATGTACACCATTCATTCTCTTCATAGTGCCAGATGTTCAGGTGAATAGCAGATATAATGTGTTTAGTGTCAAGTATGTAAGAGTCTCTCAGGTAATTGGGAGGATAACCTTCTGGTGTGGAGGGCTGACTTACAGCGGCAGACAGCCTGATCGTGCAACCATTTATCTCTCTCTAAACTGTATATGTTAAAGTCTCAGTATCTGTACATGTTTTATGGAGTGTATGACAGAAATCAAGTGGGTGTAAAAAAAAAAAAGGCCAGGACAAAATAAACCCAAATAACCTAAATAACTTAAGGGGTTATTTAATGAGAAAAAAGTTAATTGTACTATGAAAACAGTAACTTTCAGAATTCACAACTTCCTGTCTAGTCCAAAAAGACCATTTACTAAAACCAAGCAGCAAAAATGGTGCATAAAATCTTCAATCTTCTGACCAATTAACATGATAGATCACCCAATATGTACATGTAAACACACCTATATGTTGTAACTGGCCCCGCCCAATCTCAACTACTACAAGAATTGAGGATTGAGTATGAGTTTATGTGCTTGACACTACCCTAACTTATAATAATATACAACACCAATTAACTAGGTGATTCCTGCCTTTCATTTCTGCTAAAAAAATCCTCCATCAGTTACTTCCAGCTGACTAGTCGACAAGAGTTGTTTGTAATGGCAAGATGAAACAGGTGCTTGAGCGCCGTCAGTATGGCTTGTAATGTTTAATTTGTCGACGAAATACTGATATACACTCACCTAAAAGATTATTAGGAACACCATACTAATACTGTGTTTGACCCCCTTTCGCCTTCAGAACTGCCTTAATTCTACGTGGCATTGATTCAACAAGGTGCTGAAAGCATTCTTTAGAAATGTTGGCCCATATTGATAGGATAGCATCTTGCAGTTGATGGAGATTTGTGGGATGCACATCCAGGGCACGAAGCTCCCATTCCACCACATCCCAAAGATGCTCTATTGGGTTGACATCTGGTGACTGTGGGGGCCATTTTAGTACAGTGAACTCACTGTCATGTTCAAGAAACCAATTTGAAATGATTCGAGCTTTGTGACATGGTGCATTATCCTGCTGGAAGTAGCCATCAGAGAATGGGTACATGGTGGTCATAAAGGGATGGACATGGTCAGAAACAATGCTCAGGTAGGCCGTGGCATTTAAGCAATGCCCAATTGGCACTAAGGGGCCTAAAGTGTGCCAAGAAAACATCCCCCACACCATTATACCACCACCAGCCTGCACAGTAGTAACAAGGCATGATGGATCCATGAATGTCTCAACAGAAATCGAGACTCATCAGACCAGGCAACATTTTTCCAGTCTTCAACTGTCCAATTTTGGTGAGCTCGTGCAAATTGTAGCCTCTTTTTCCTATTTGTAGTGGAGATGAGTGGTACCCGGTGGGGTCTTCTGCTGCTGTAGCCCATCCGCCTCAAGGTTGTGCGTGTTGTGGCTTCACAAATGCTTTGCTGCATACCTCGGTTGTAACGAGTGGTTATTTCAGTCAAAGTTGCTCTTCTATCAGCTTGAATCAGTCGGCCCATTCTCCTCTGACCTCTAGCATCAACAAGGCATTTTCGTCCACAGGGGTGCCACATACTGGATGTTTTTCCCTTTTCACACCATTCTTTGTAAACCCTAGAAATGGTTGTGCGTGAAAATCCCAGTAACTGAGCAGATTGTAAAATACTCAGACCGGCCCGTCTGGCATCAACAACCATGCCATGCTCAAAATTGCTTAAATCACCTTTCTTACCATTCTGACATTCAGTTTTGAGTTCAGGAGATTGTCTTGACCAGGACCACACTCCTAAATGCATTGAAGCAACTGCCATGTGATTGGTTGATTAGATAATTGCATTAATGAGAAATTGAACTGGTGTTCCTAATAATCCTTTAGGTGAGTGTATATATATATATATATATATATATGTAACATCACAGTGTCAAACTGCAATAACAAGATTTTTGTTGGCGATCACAAACACCTTTGCACAGGTAGTTAGAGGACCACTGAAATCGGTGATGGGAATCATTTCCATGAATCAGTTCTTCAGAAAGAAACATTTCAAATAGACTAACCGATTTAGTGGTTGTTTGTGCCATGACGTAATTACATCTTTACGTGGTCCCTATTAGCGTACATTATGTAAATATAAAGCATGAAGTTATATTTAAAGGATTAGTTCACTTTAAAATGAAAAGTACCCCATGATTTACTCACCCTCAAGCCATCCTAGATGTATATGACTTTCTTCTTTCAGATGAACACAATCTGAGTTATATTAATACATATTCTGACTGAATTGCTGACAAGCTTTATAATGGCAGTGAACGGGGCCCACAAGTTTGAAGATCAAAAAAGCGCATCGTCCATCATAAACGTACTCAACATGGCTCCGGGGGGTTATGGAAAAAAGGGTCACCATGGCACAACATATGACGTTGGACGTAACGTAAGCATTTTAAACTGAGAGAGGTGTTACACTTAATGCTTAAGTTGAATATTTTACTATATTTCTTGCAAAACTCAATTGATTCGCTTCAGAAGGCCTTTATTAACCCCCCCGGAGCCGCGAGGAGTACGTTGATGGATGGATGCACTTTTTTGAGCTTCAAACTCAATGGACCCCATCACTGCCATTATAAAGCTTGGAAGAGTCAAGATATGAATTAATATAACTCAGATTGTGTTCATCTGAAAGAAGAAAGTCATACACATAGGCTTGAGGCGAGTAAATCAGGGGGTAATTTTAAAGTGAAACTTTTCACGTTTTAATAAAATGTTTCTTTGTTGAAATCACATCTGTTTCGTATGTTTGTTGGTAACTACAGGTTTAGGTTCGAAAGAGATTCTTGGTTCATTGATTCGGTGAGTTGACTCGAGCATCGCTCTCCTGATTCATTTTGTGAACTGGTTCTTTGAAATGCCCGATTCAAACGGAAGATTTGTTCACGAATCGGGCATCATTAGAATAAATGAATAATTATTTCTTGAGATACAGGTTATTGCAGCATCTGAGTTTGAGCAAGAAGAAGAGGTATTTGAAAGTGGTGTTGCTGTGGTCCGACAGCTGTGATCTCCCCCTTCACACCCTACTTTCCCAAATAGAAAGCTTCTCACGGCGAGTTCCCTGTAGCCATACAGCCAAATTTGGCTCCCCATTTCAATCCCTTGGGCAAAGGCTGACTCAACTAAAACAACACTCTTAATTCCAGTCGATGGAGTGGCTTTTTACAGCTCGCGAAATTTCCCAGCTCCGTGTGTCCTGACTTTTTTTTATAGTCTGACTCACGGTGTCAGATCTATAAATGGAGATTGCTCAGTGTACAGGCTTGTACATTATAAGCATCATTTCTCCAAATTAAAACAGACTCATAGTAATACATAGGCTACTTGCGGAATTGCTAGTAGGCTTTTGCTTCAGATACTTCTGATAGCTTGACAAGCTTTATCAGCATAGCGTCTATAAACCCGACGCTGAGAAGGTTCATGTTGAAGGCAACAAGTTTGGAGATCGTTTTTTGGAGGATAACGGACTTTGAAAACAGCTCTTTCATTGTTTAAATGGTTAATCATTCATTTAGCTATCTTTGACAACTATGCAAAGAGTGCTTCAAGTGGACAGATGAACTGTTGAACATGTCACAAGTCTCACTTTTCCCGTTTCTTGTAAGCTAGTATTTTTTTTATTTTATTTTTTTATTTAATGATTTTTTATTTTATTTTAGTGGACATGATATTCAGGAATTACTGATTGAAAGCAGGCTACCGAAATAAGTAAACAAAAATGATATACAAAACAATAAATAAAAACGATGTCATCATCCTTTCAGAATATTAACTCTACAAGGAAGGACACCTAATCGTCCCCAGTATAAATTATATATTTAGGCTATCTAATTTAGTTTGAGATGGCACAGTGCAACATGAATTATTAAAATATTAAATACATTTAATGTAAGATCAGCTTTTGTAAAATGCATTTATTTTGAGGAATGATAAAGTCATAAAAAGGTTAAGCGTTTGCATCCATAGTTCACTGTTTGTCTTTTTGTTGTAGCCTCTACATTTGATCCTCTTGCTTCTGCCCCTCATTTGATTAATGGAGTTATCCGTCTCAATATTGTACCGCTCTATTTCCCCACTTTGTGAATTGTGCTCTTAGCTCCACCTCTATGGGAGTTTGTCACGAGTGGAAGAACTGAACCTCCTCCTCCTAATACCCCTTCAATTAAGCTTGAGGGAGGACGCAGAAAGGAGAGAAGGGGACAGATAGACGGAGGCGCGTAACAGAGCGCTTGGAAAAATAAGGATCGAGTTGATACACTTCACTAAGGCATGAGATTTGCGTAAGGCAGCATCTTCAGGAGGATTCCGCTCAAGTGCCCCCCTTTTGTTCCGAAAGAAGTTTAATAAAGAGGTGGATTGTGACATAACGATTACAATGGGCTCCAAAAGGCACCGTTCAAAGACTTCAGCGTCTTCACACAACCCGAACTGCTCTCCAATGGGACTTTCACTCTTGATTCTTCTACCTTTGTCTGTTGCCTTCAACTTGGATGTGGAGAACCCAGCGGTGTTTAACGGACCCAACGGTAGTTACTTCGGGTACTCGGTGGACTTTTATATGACTGAGTCAAGGTAGGTTTCCTAATATTTAACATTGATTTTGAGGAGGCTTGGCGTGCATTCAAAGAAAATTAAAACTAGACTAAGTTCACTGGTCATTGCCCAGCTGTTTAATATAGGAAATGTACTACAATTAAAAATGCTATTTAATAACTTTAAATGCCGCACAACACGGTTGATTGGGTGTTTTGACAACCCTGATATCGCAGGATATGCTGATATAACTGGAGGCTATGTATGTAATGTAGTGGCACACAGTATTAAGTACAATACCATAGTATGAAGAGTTATTGTCATTCAGATTCAAGAAAGGTACTGTTTTATTTATCAGTGATGAAAAGACCAAGGGTCCATAGAGATGTATGTCATAGATGGACATTTTTAACAGTTAATTGATTTCTAACCTATTTTAAAAATGCTTGTTATAGGAATGTTAGCTAATGTTCTTAAGAAGAAAGTTTTTTTTTCTTTTTTTCTTCAATACTCATGTGGTCCCTGGGTTGGTTGAGAGTTTGAGATGGTGGTTTGAGTCTGTAAAGGTTGAAACAATTGTCCTAAATGTAACCTAGTTCATTCATTGATTCAGTGTTTCTCTTTCATCGTGTACTACAGTCTTCTAGAGCTCAGTGTGAACACTCACCAGTCCAGGGGGCAATGAAACCGGGGGTATCCCCCAACTGTTGTTTACAGCCCCAACCCAGTCTGTGCACTGCCATTTACATCAAAGCATATCACCACAGTTGGGGAGCGACGGTCCTAAAGTTTTAGTGTTTGTGTAATGTAAGCCTGAAGTGTTTGTGCGTGTTTTAAGGGGATGACAACATGCAGCATGTATCTCTGTCAGTGGCATCACTATGGTTTTTCCATTTATCAGACTTGACTAGAAGTTATGATGAAGCCATAGTGAGATACCAGCTCTTCTCAAGAGGAATGAAGATTGCCCCCCATAATTATCTCTGATTGCATGTGTTATGGTCACTTAAAGTCTTATGCATGAGTGTCTCCAACTATTCAAAGATGACATTTGCTAGATTACGTGTAACCCTTCACTCTTAAAAAATAAATTTTCATTGGCATTGATGGTTCCATGAAGGACCTTTAACGTTCATGGAACCTTTCCATTCCACAAAAGGTTCTATATTGTGGAAAAGGGTTCTTAAGAGTTTTAGAATGTTCTTCACACTAATGGTTCTTTTAAGAACTGAAAGGTTCTTTGGGGAACCGAAAATGGCATTGACGCTAAAACACCTATTTGCAACCTTTATTTTTACGAGTGTTGGGGGGGAAATAATCCAAAAGTTAGACCTCTCTGATCTGTTGCCGGGTCTTGCAGTCATCTGCAATGTGCTCGTTCTTACCTAAACTTTTAGAGTTCAGAGTTTCAAAGACAAATTTGAAGGGATGCTTCATTGCTTAGCTAACATCCTGATTTCCTTAGTTTAACTGTAGATTCTGGATGACGTCTTTCATGTTAAAGGGATAGTTATGTTGACAAACCTGTGTGACTTTATTTCTTAAGTGGAACACACAAAAAAAATGTTTTGAAGAAGGTTTTAACTGTTATTGTCCATACGATGCCCACATTTTTCATAATATCTTCATTTGTTATCAGAGGAAATAAAGCCATGCAGGTTTGAAATGCCATGAGTAAATGACAGATTAAAAACAACTAATTTGGGGGGATAAACCATCCCTTTAAGTGCCTAGTGATTAGTAATGTTACACCAGAAGCCGATATGATCTGTAAGGTGCTTATGTACCCCAAACACTGGCAGTCTGCCTTCAGCACTGCTTTGAATGGAGAATTTTGTTGAACGGTGCAGCAGTAATCATAAATGTAATCTAGCTGTGATTGAAAGACCTTATGATCACCTTCAACCCATAGATATGATCTTTGTAGCCATATGAGGTGATAAATCTTAGGGGAAATCACAGAATATGAGGCATGCCATTCAATCACACTGCTGATCTTTTAGGTTTCCCTGCCCTTTGGCTGCATTCTTCCAGCTGTAGACAGCTGTGCGGCACTATTCGGAGGTATGATTGCAGTAATAATCAACTCACGCATGCCCTGACTAGAACACGCCACAATCAGCCATCTCCATCTGTGTTTGTCTGCTGGACTGTGTCTAGCCGTGCACAGCTGTAGAGGGGCTTTAGTCAGAGTGGGCTCATGCTGGCTCTGGTTTCTTGGGGGTGTTTTTTTTCAGGGAGCCCTTTCCTTTCCTCCCACTTTCGTCTCTTATTCTCTTTCATTGCTCACCTTCTCTAAAGCAGACCCTCCAGCTATTGTTTTAGTCTGCCATTGGCTATCTGACATAGATGAATTTCAGAAGCAACGGATGATTTAGAGCATGACGCATGGTTGAATGAGTCAGAGGAGTGTGTGTGCACCTTTAAGCCTGTGTTTCTCCATTCTTGGTCTCTGATGATGTAATTCTGCATGGTATTTAAACTGCTCACCCTGTACTTCCAGTCTAATACTCTAGACTGTATGACCCCCACTCCTATATGCAGTATCTTGGCCTCATTCTTATGAACTGTGAAGTCATGGCAAAAGGCAGCTCTCTCAGCAATGACTTCATCTGAACTTTTCACTCCCGAAATGTCGTTGTGGAGGAGGATGGATGGGCCTCAAAGTGGAGGCTGAGTGAAGGGGTGAAAGAATGCACAATATCAAGAGTTTTCTTCCCAGGCGTTTGATAGAATGTGTATTTCTAAGTTTTCCGGTGCTGTATGTGATAGATGGTCAACTAGTTGGACATCCTGCCCAACATCTGTCTATGGGGTATTGAAATTGACTAACTGATCTTGAATTTTTTTAAATTTTTAAAAAAAATTTTTACTTTGGCTTAAATTTTTTTTAACTTTGGCTTAAATTTTTTACCAGAGGTGCTTTAAAGAGGATTTTATTTTATTAAAAATAATAAGGGAATCATATTATTTATATCCCCTTTAAAGCACCACTGCTATCAAACGCATCTTTTGTGACAAATTCACCAAATTCAACAGTATGTTTACATGACACCGTTTTCAACTGAAAATTTTCAGTGTTTTGGCTGTTCATTTACATGACAATGGCGTTTTGGGGGCCTGAAAACGCAAGCTTTTGATAACAGGTTTTAAATCGCAAGGTTTGGAAAACGATGCCTTTGCCATCTCCATGTAAACAACAAAAAAACAAATTTGTAAAAATGGTGACATCGTGCATTCGTATTACGTGTTCGTGGGGTGTTTCTTGACAAAATGACATTGCCAACTACTGGCCTAGCATGCATACTACACCTTTTTTAGTCATTTTCGCAGATCCGCTGAACGGGGATCGTTTTGACAACGTTGTTGTCTGTTTTTAGTACATCGCTGTTGTGTAAACCCTCAGACTACAAGACTTCAGATTGTCTATGCAGTAAAAGTTATTATTTTATTGCATTCTATTTTAGGTATAATTGGTATTTATTTGTTGAATTTACAACATTTACTCTATTGAATAGCTGTGCATTTATTGATTTAATCACTGAGTGACTCTGACTAATCACTTTCACTGATCATATAATGAATCTTAAGAAAGTTAAATCTAGACTTGGTTTCTTATATCGAAATAGATCTACGTTTTTTTTGTTTTTGTTTTTTTATATAAACACATAGACGATCATCTTTGACCCATAATTCCATCCTTTTGTCTTCCAGCTAGTTGTGAACATAAGAACATGTCCTTTATGGAAAACCTGTATTAGAAACAGGTTTGGGCTGCGTTTCCCAAAAGCATTATAACCTTAAAAAAATTGGTCCCAATGCTTGGTTTCTACAATCTATTTAGGCTTACAATGCTTTTGGTAAACACAGTCAAAAAGTGTGGGTCTCAAAAAGTTAAAAAAGTAGTGGCTTGATTTATGCATATTTCAGTGAAATCATGGTCAAATTGGGGCAAAAAAGCTTGTCTTACACACTTCATTTAAACAGCGGCAGCCAGCTGTCTGAAGACTGCGTGTTCTTTCTCAACAAAAAAAAAGAAAAGATTCTGGTATCAGGGATAAACTTTCTGTCCTGCAGGTTCTCTCTCATTTTCTTGCTCTGTATATCTTCCTTTCTGACAAAACATTCACTCCTCGCCTCATCCACAGACTCATAGGGGCTTGTAGGTCTGAGGAGAATAGCACTCCTTGGCACGCATTAATAGAATTAGCTAGTGTGCAGACCACCACAGAGAACTGCCCGAGGACAGGGTTCATGATCTTGGTATCGGGGGCTCTACAGCTGTATACATGGAAGAGAAATTTATGGTTCTTAAACGTTGAGAGAAGAACAGTACAGTTCATATGTAGGGGCCTCTTCCGAATGGTCTGGTATATAAACCTAATTTGTCCTGAAGAATTGTGGCTCGATGTTAAACGTCCTACTTGTTCACTATACTTGAGCAGAATTGAAATGTCTTCTAGTTGATTGTTGCAACAAGTGTCTCCTTGTATGTTCTCATCAGAGATCCAACAGTTAGTCTATGTTTGAGAAGTTAAAACTCTTCTACCACCACAAATGGTGATGTGCACCACATTCCCCAGTCTCTGTATTCTTTACCTTTGGATAAGAAGATGATCCTTTGTACTGTGAAAGGGCAAAGGTCAGGGTCTGGATGTAGGGTTGAATGTCAGAAAACTAAATGCCTTTATTTGAAATGTTTATATTGCAGAAACAATAGAAACCGAATACCACCATCTCTGTTCCTGCTGGGATTTGTGTGGCTCCGGATGATGAGTGTTGTTTTCAGAGAATAATGTGTTACTATGCATAAATTCCTTTTGTGTTTATGATGTTCAAAAAGATTGTTTGATGATTGTTGGCAAACGTTTGAAGCTTGTGGTTGAATCCAAGGAGCTGGACTGTCTGCAATGGCAGCCAAAGGTAACAAATTTACAGCCACAATGGCAGGAATATTACTGTAAAAACATAAAAAAAACTTTCTCACCTGCCTCCGTGTATTTTATTACCCGAAGATTCACGAATTTGAGGTTTACCAAGTTGCGTTGGCTATCAAACCCATAGGCACTCCTCTGATAATGACCTCCTAGGACTGGATTGACCAAAAGTCTTAAGAAAAAAAAGAATGTTCTTAAGATAAAAAAAATCTGATTCTATACCATCTTACTGTATTTGTCAGGTTGCCTTGTCTAATACAACACATTCGAAACTTTACACTGGAAAGTTTTAACAATATATTTGTCCATCTTTAAGTAGCAATAAAATAAAAAAATGCTTAATATTTGAAACAACCCAATAAATTATTTTAATATCTTGCCTTTGAGCATTTAAGACAAGTTGGAGGTTATCCAAACTTTAAGAAATTATTTACGATTATTTTAAGAACATTCCTTTCAAGAATTTCAAGAACAACTTTTGTTCAAGAACAAACTTGAGAAAGATAAGAACATTCTTAAATGGAATTTGGAGAATACACTTTTTCATTTAAAAAATAATAATTGTAAGTTAAGAGAAATTTTGTTCTTAAGAAATGAATCTGTCTCTGGTCTTGTGTTTATATAGAATGGCACGTTGGAATTGCAATGGTTTGGTTTGGCCCTGATCTAGAGTACAGTAGGTCATCATTCTCACAAAGTTTACCCTCTATAAGAAGGTCATTGCTAGATCAATATTTACCTCGGACCTTGAGCTCAGTTTGCCTTTGCTAAATACAGAGAGACCCACTTTAGCTCTACCAGGGTTTCATTTGCTATTTATCATTTCTACTCTTCCTCCTTGGATTAGGCTGTCTGTTGTCCATAGTCTTGCATCCAGCTGGAGATGGGTGTGTGTACATTGGCTGCCAAGCTATTCTTCACCCAGGTTCTCCCTACGACGACTAGTGTTTTCCATGGAGTCGGTACAATAGAGGCCTTTGTGCATTGGTTGAAAGGTTTGCTGTTTTCAGTAGCAAAACTTTTCCATGTGACTTAAATCTCTATTTATTTATTCGTGTTTTTGGCTCATTTGCTTCATGATAAAACCTTGTTTAGCTCTTTTGGCTTCATGACATTTGGCTCTGATGGTGGTGTCAATCAGATTGGCCTGATGTAGAATTATAGTCCTTTATTTTGGAGGTTAATGGGTGCAACCGTAGCTTATTGGGACTGAGGGTTGGGTTGTCTTTACCATCGACAAGTTGTCTGCTTTTTATGACCTCGTTGGACCAGGCAGGCTTGTATAATAGGCTCTTGTGTGCAATGGTGTACATGTGCTCTGGTGGAAAAACAGGCATGTGTTCGATCACGGTAGAACAAATGTCCCAGTCAACTTTGCAGACATTTAGCCCTTGGGCTCCACAATTGCCTGGGGTTGACGACTGGACTACTGCAGATCTCCATTGTTCCTGATGTACATTTTGGGTAGATCATTATCACCTTGATCTGTTCTATTCTAGTTTATCAGGCCCCTGCTGTGCTGGCAACAACAATGAATGTCCAATCAGCCGGCATTTAGATGGCTTTTTTATTGCCTGCAGGATTATAAACAAAAGACGTGAGGCATAGCATGCAAAGGTGAGCGATTGATGCTAATTGTTTGCACTTGATGGCCCCTCTTACTCTTTTCAAGTGTGAAGATGGGACTCCATGCTGAGAAAGCTCCCTCGAATGTGTCGACGGCCAACAGTTGCAACTCGCTATGGGATGTTTTTTGGTCTCTGCGAATGTGTGAATTATAGCTCTCTGGGGGCTGGGGTTACAATTTGGTATCAAGAGATTTAAGAGGTAAAACCACACTCTGTGTTTATGTAAATTTCAGGGGTGCTTTAAATGTTGTGACTCGTGTCACATATGAAAATGTGGCATGCAGTTGAATGACATGGCTTGTGCTTTCTTGGATGCATTTTCTAGACTGTTTTTTCCTAAAAGAGGTGTCATTTTCTCTTTAAAATTAGAACTTTTGTCCATTATTAATGTGGTGGTGACATCATACAGTATCCCTGCTTAAAATCAGCATAATGCCTGCATCCGAAATCACATACTTCCCTATTATATAGTTGGTGAAAATATAGTTTGTAAAAAGAATAGATCTCAGTTAAAAGTGTACCAAAATGTAAGTCACATTTGTAAGTCACTGTCCTCTTATTGGTCAGAGTTTCCTCTGCGTCCTCCATCAAGATGATTGACAAGTTCACTCCACAAGCATATTGTGGCTTATTTGTACATTATACAAATGTAGCAGTCTGGCCAAGGCCACCTCGTTCAGGCAATCTTAGAATAAATAAAATATTAGGGGGTTCACTGAGATAAAGAGAGTAGTGTTCAGTTAGTCATGTGATCTCAACATGGCTGCCACCATGTAAAGCGGGTTTTTGTTGCCTAGTTGATGTACGTGATTTTAAACTTATTTGTTAAATATCATTAATTTAAGCATCATGTTTTTTAAAATTGCATTGAGGTGTTAGGCTACATCAAAGAAAGTTAACACAACACTCACTTTTCACCTCTTTAAAATATACGCCTTTCAGCATGTTGTTCTTATGTTTCCACACTAACTTCCCTCTGGTTTCATAGTTAGTACATAATTAGCATAGCAGGTAATGCAGAGCTGGATATTTGCGAGTCAAGCCAAGTGCTCTATTATCTGGCTGACCTCTCAGCACCTGGTGTATGATGTTAATTCAAACCATATCCTTTGGGAGGAAATGTTTTTGTGGTGACATTTTAAAATCTGCCTGTGTAAAACGGGGTGGGGGAGTTTATCAGATCAACAGTCATGTGCAGATTTAACGGTTATTCCAGACTAGCACAACACTGCCGCAGACTTTGCACTAGTGCAATTATTTACAAGGCCACGATGTTGGAACTGTAGATGCTTGTCGCATCTTGAAAGATTCAAATGCATTTTGCACATTTTCAAGAAGTTTGACTATGAATGGCTATGAGTTAATTGTCTGAGTGTTTCATTTTCTTGCATTATATCATGTGAAGTTTAATTTTTGGATTAATATAAGATTTTGTGACAGCTTTCTGTTGTATTCCTCCATTACTATGCAGTTCTCCTCAGAGCTCTTGGCGCGCCGGCTGTGTGAGTGAGCTGTCGTCCCTCAGTGCCAGCTGACCCAGCGGTCACTGCTTTGCTCATCATCTTTGGGCCGCAGCTCCCAGACAGCAGAACTGAGCACGTGCGGATCAGGTCTACCGAGCAGACGAGGGGCCGCAGACAGAACTTCTCCGGCCCACTTTTATCCGTCTCATTATTAGCTGCTACCATCGCAACCGCTTAGCTGCTTAACGATGCAGAGACAGACTGGCATCCGAGTTAAAGCTCGCTGGCGTCGCACAAAGCAAAAAACCCCAAAACAAACCATCCGGGCCTTGAATTTCACTTTGGCTTTCTTTGATTTTGAGAATGTTAGTTCATTGAGATCATTGCATTTTTCTTGATGTCGAAGAGCTGCAACAGTGTATGCTTTGTTTTGGATCCATTCCACATCTTCTGGGAGGACGTGGTGTGCTATCAATGTAACCGTTTTTGCTAATGACAACATTCAAATTCTGCTTGCCTCTGAATAGCTGGATAATTATTCGACTTTGTTTGCATAGATTTTCAGAAATGTTTCTAAGGCCGCAAAACTACAATCAGTTAAAAAAGTGGGATAATCACAAATAACTGAAGTTTACTTACAGAAGTGACTGATGGTAATGAAATTTTCTTGGCGCACATATTGAATTGTAGTTAGCTTGATTTATTTTGCTGTTTATTATTATTATTTTTTTAGTTAGTTAGGAAATACACAAATACTGTAAACCCAAATAAGTTGGAAAACCACTTTTTTTAAATTAAGAAATTTAAAGTTTAAGTAAGCAGAACTTGCAATATTTGAGGTAAGCTAAGCTTTTTTTCTGCTTTTAACACATGCAGATTTCTGCCATTCACAATGGTGGCAGACTGTGGATGTGTGTGTTGTCTGACTGTGATTTTCTTGCACCTTCATTAGCAACCAGTGTGGTTTCTTGGCAAGCTTAAACCTTTATAACAGCGTTCAAGTGACATAAGCTAAACAGCTGGACGGTAATGAAGTGTGGAATGGGTGGGAGAATGTTTTAAGCAGAAGAAGGTGGAAATTAAGGCATTTGCCATCTAATAGCCTCTAACCATTAGTGCCATTAGTTTTGCGCTATCAGCTTCTTTCACCCAATATTTTCTTGCCACATCTTAAGTAGATGACACATGTGGCATGCCAATTCATTTTTATAGCTTTAATTCTGGTCTGATTACCAAACCTCAGGCATGATGGGTTAACTTTTAAGACGTACTTTGCCTTAGTGGTGAGTATCTAGCAAGCTTAGCATTTTAGTGGTAACATATTCAAGCCTTATTTTCAGATATAACTCATTTAGCTTAATTAGATCCACACTGAGAATGGTGTTTGCGTCTTGGTTAGAGTTAGTGGTTGTCTCTTTTAGAGATGCCACAAAGGGTGTTAATGTTTTTCCTCAAATAAATGTAAAATAAATCTGACTCTATTTACTTTATATTAGTGCTGTCAATCGATTAAAAATTAATCGCACATTTTTAATATTTAATTTAATGACCATTTTAATTTCACAGTTGCTCTCCAAATTACTGTAGAAACAACTTAAAGACAGTATATTTTAAATATTTGTTGTAATGGCATCTTTTTATGAAATGAAGGCCAGTAACTGATACTAATACAGTTACTGATGTCTCTGTTTAAACATTAATGATAGACATTCAACATTACAGTATAATTGAAAGCTTTCAATTTCAACATTTAATAGGCTTTAAAAAATAACTTTTGATTTAAAGTGATCTTGCATAAACCCATGATAATAAATGTTATCAACACCTTTCTTAACTGCATATATTATAAATTAAATGTTATTAATCCTTATTAAAGCTACAATTTTCTCTGTTACCTTTTGTACTTTGATTATCATTAATGAAAGACATCACAGCAACTGGTTTATTAGGCTGCTGTCGCTTTAAGACCTGCCGCTGCCGAACATGACATGGATCTGACACGCATCTCATTTTTTCACAACTCTTTAAGTTCATTTAAGACTGCTCTTATGAGAATACTCGACAAAACAGGCAATACTTTCTTTCTGTGCATAGTTTGTTTGCCAGGACATTCTCTTTTGCCGTTCTCGTTGCGCTTGAATGGTTGAAAAGCATTTGCATTAATAAGAGCGTGGTCATATAATGTAATACCCAGAGGATGATAGAAAAATGGATGCTGCGTTAATTGCGTTAAATATTTTGAATACATCAAACTGAAAAAATGAATCGCATGTGCAACGCGCTAATTTAGACAGCACTATTTTGGTGCTACGCTTCTGAAATGTTTTTCAAAAAGAAGATATTTTGAAGAATGTTCAACTGGTTTTGTCCATATGAAAGTGAAATGGATCCAACACAAAATCTAAATAATTCTGATTACCAACAGATGCTAATAACAGTTAAAGCCAAATTTGTTCTCCATATAAACTGGATCGAAACAGCATTCTGTTGTTCTCTTACAAGGCCAGGTTGTTTTAATTAAAGTGAGCTTCACTTTGGCAGTCCCTCTGCTGGAAGGCCTCCTGAAGTCTTTCTCATTTTATGTGGAGCCGTTACAAAAAGCTAGCATCTAAGCCAAGAGCAATCTGGCTCTTATCATTATGCTAATGTTAGCCCAACATTTAAGCATTCAGTGGAGAAAAGAAGGACATTTAGGAGAGATGAGATCCCCATAAGATAAACCCCTATTACATGCTAATTGTTTCTTATTTACAGTTCTTTCAGATCATTATCAAAATGCTATGGTTTAGGCTACATTAGGTTGAGTGTTAGGCGGAAGACACAGTTATTTCCACTTGTTGATGAAAGCAATTTTGTGTTTTCCTGTTTGGTGAGTTTTGTATATTATGATGTTTTTTTTTTTTTTTTTTTTATCAATTAAAATGGCACATTTGAATGTATATTTAGGTCTTGATATACTGAGCATAATGTGCGTCATGTAATTAGCTTATTGTTTTGCAAATGAAGGTGGTTCTTTGTTTTATCATGCTTAAATGGCAACCTTGTGTGTACTTTTTTAATTTCTTTTAAAGAATGAATATTTAAAACATTAACTTGTACTGGTTTTGCGTTGCTTGGAAACTACCAACAGTATTGAAGATAAAACTCAACCATAGTGAGTCTTAATTAGTGTAATTGATCATAACAAAAGTGCAACGCTTGTAGCTGTACTGTAACTGTACACTTGTGAGCAGTCAGCCAAAGCGGTAGTGTAAGTGTGCAGCATTCCAGGAACTCAAGGAGAAGAGTGAACGTGCTTGGGAAAGTTTGTGAATTTGCAGCTGTTAGACGCATTTCACATGCATCAGCAACATAACATTTCATCAGACTATGGTGCGCTTGAGTTCATTCATAGTGTGCTTGGGTTCAGATGAGGTGGACCAGCCTGTCCAGTTCACGTTTTAGTTTCAGAGATCCCTAAAGTGTTATCTGCAGTAAGGATTTTGCATGTTGTCCCATTTAATGCCATCGTGGGAATCTGGGATTGACATTACACCTCAGCTGAGGCTCTCTAACACCTCTGGGGCATGGCGGAAAAACTGGATACTCTTTCCAAGCCGGAAGAGGGCTTTGTTTTGGTTCCCCCTTTATAAAAACAAATGGTGTGAGTGTGAGTGTGTTTGCGCCCCACTTGTAGTAGTAGCCTTGAAATCTGGTGACCCTAACAAACATTTCCACATTTAATGTCCTGGCAATTTATCCATCAGTCAATTGTTCAGGCCTTTTCCTTTTTGTCTGGCATTCCTCTCAAAGCAGAATTTGGAAATGATAACAAAGATAAAAAATTGTTATAGTAAATTTCCAAATATTTTGAATTGGCTTTTATTTTTATATTTACGGTTTTGTTTTCATTTTAGTAATTTGCTATTTTCTTAGTAATATTTGTCCTTTTTATTTATTTTTTATTTTTAGTCAACTTAAGCCTATTTATTCAATTACTTGCCAAGCTCTTTTAAGTTTAGGTTTTCAATTTTTTCCAGTTTTATTTCAATTCATTCTTTTTTTCTCCCTTTTTTCTTTTTCAACTGATCAATTTTTTTCTCTCTCCAATTTTTAGTAGTTTTTAAATGGGGTGCTCCCATTGTTACAGTTTTGATGAATTTTTTTTTTTTATTTAATAGCTACAAAATGTCATGTATTTCCATAGTACGGGATGACCATGAAGCTATAGACCTTGATGATGATGCACAACTTCGTTCAACTCTTTGACTCCAGACACATTGTTTTTTTTGTAAATAACAGCTGAGAAAATCCAGCCCTCTCATTTAGGATGCGGTCAACTCTCTGTCTCCTGTTTGCTCTGCTGTTTTTGACCTAAATGGTCATCTGGTCCTACCTATAGTTCTCTATCTCAGCAGTCCATCTAAAGTGTGCTTGAGTCTCCATGGCTGACCGGAGGGTTTACTGAATGCAGCCTTTGTAAGGAAGTCCTCTGTTACGCGTCACTGAGACCAGCCCAGGGGGCAGGAAAGGGTGTTCTCTTCCTGTACCTTGACCACCCCCCCATCCCCCCCCTCTGGAGATGCCCTCAGTGCCCTCTCACAAGCACCTCCACACCCCCATCCCCCCATCTCTCAATGGACCGGCCTTAATGACAGGAAAGATGATAGTAAGTTTACAGACAATGAGGTCATGGCGGCACTGCACCAATCCATGCCGGCTCTTGGAAAATTAGACACAGATTAGAAGAGCAGGGACTGTGGGAGTGGCTGTCTAACTGTTGGGTACTTTTCAGAGAGCTTGTTTCAAAAGTCAAATCTCAAGATGCCATGCCATTAACTTTCTAAATGATCATTCTTGATCAGACTATTTTAACCTGAGCCTGTAAAGAATGAACATTGCATCCACCCAGAACACCATATAGCAACCACATGGCAACATGCTAAAGACCAATCAGAACACCTTAGAAAATACATAGCAATGCCTGGTACTCACATTGTCTTTAGAGAATGTAAAAATGCAGTTTTAAACAGCTGTTGTTCCTCCTTTTTCTCGTCCTGTCCAACTACAATTGTTTATTCCTCTCTGTTAAGAAGTTTGTTTGGTTTGTGAAGTTTTAACATGTGCATTAATGCTTTTAGATATGTGGCTGTGTTTGTCTGTATGCATTCAAATATTTGCAACTCGTGTGTTTGTAATAACCCAGGGGGAAAACAGCTGTAGGATCAGCGCTTCAGCAGGCTCAGCTCTTGTTTTCTCGTTGAGTTATTATCCAGTGGGACTGGTGTGTGTGTGTGGTTGTGTGTTGGTGGTCACATGTCGCCAACCAAGTTATTAACCATTGCACATGGCCACGCTGTTACATAATTTCTCTCTGTATGGTAGATTGAGAGAGTCCATTTCCTCAAAGATTATTATTCATTTTAAAGGGATGGTACACCCAAAAATGAGAATTGTCATTTACTCACCCTCAATTTGTTTCAATACAGGTTTGCACCGGTTTGAGGGTGAGTAAATGATGACACAATTTTCAATTTTAGGGGAACTATCCCTTTAATAAAATCTGAAAATTAGCAATTTTCGAATTCTAGGAAACTAAACTACTAAAAATATAGTTGTTATATTAGTCAAATGTATACTTTTAGTTAGTGTATAATAGTGTAACTTCTCCAATAGCAAGCACAATTTCATAGAGATGTAGCATAACGTTTTTTCAATGTCTTGTATTCTGTCTGTTTCAGTTTAGATCTTAGATTTTGACTAGCTCAAACATGCTACTATTCTAAAATGGCTTCTCAACACTGAAGTTTTCATCTTTCTTCTTTAACATAGAAGGATTGTTTCTTTACAGCTCAGATGTTCAAATCCAAACCTTTTAACAATGTTTCCCATAGACTCTTTGTGAATTGGAACACTGTTGTACTTCCTGCCCTCTTATAAATATTCCTCAGTCTTATTAGTATGCTAACATCTTCCTTCATCTTTTTTTTCCTCCCTGAACAGTGTGAGTATTATAGTTGGAGCACCCAAAGCCAACACCAGTCAGCCCAACATCAGAGAAGGAGGATCCGTCTTCTACTGTCCATGGAGCCTCAGCCAATCACAATGCAGCACCATAGAGTTCGATAGACAGGGTAAGTCCCACTAACCAGTTGCTTTGCTCCGTTTAAACCATTTAAAATCATGGCCCATCCCACACTACAAGATATTCGTATGATTATCATGCCAGATAACACCTCATGTGATCTCACGAGGAAGTGGATGTAAACTAAATGGATACTGTTTCAACTTGCTGTATCAATACTTATTCCTAGTAATGAGACCTGTACAGCTGCCTGTTTCGCGGTCACCATTTTAAAAGTTCCGTCACTTCCGTCTCCTTGTAGACTTGTCTCTCATTGGCTATTGTGGAAGTACTGATGTAATCATAGTCGTAATCATCCAGATTAATAAAATCCTAAATATCAAGCATGTTGATATTGTCGGGACAGCCCCGATGTGTCCACGAGCAGATTAGGAGGTTAGATCTGTAAACGCCTCACATTACCAGATAATCTGGGCTGAATATCGGAACTGACCGATGCCCTGGATGCAATTTCTGATGTCTGAATGTCGGGAGGGGTAATCAGGTATAAATCAGCCAAAAACTCCTGTAGTCTGAGCCTGGCTTTAGCCAAAAACCAAAGATAACCTTTTGGTAATTAAATTTGGGTAAAACTCTTTAGGGCGTCGTATGCTCTAGTCCAGTGTTATTTTAACGTCATTGATATACTATTATAGGTTTTGTTCATATGTATATAATGTTTTTAAGTCTATATAGTTTTTAAGTTTTAGCAACTTAACTGAAATAAAATAATGTGAAGCTTTTTTTATATTTTTATTTATTTCAGTTAATGTTTATTTCTAATAATGATTTTTTTAAATAGTTATTTATCAAAACATCACTGTTTCTGTCAAATTATTTCGGCCCTTCAAAACTATATTTACTCAGTTGTCAAAATCTAGTGCATCACTAGAATACATACTATGGCTTTGTTCCTCAAATCAAGTCTTGTGCAACTAATTTAGCACAAAATGTACACTGCTAATTGTTTACCGGCACTTAAAGTGGATCCAGTATTTTGACTTGTGTTTCTACATCCTCCCCAAAACAATCCCAGTGTTGATAGATATCTGCTCCTTCCATTATGTGGCTTCCTCAAAGCTAGCACCTTTTTGGTCGCACAGCTCTCCACCTTTCATTGTGTAGACTTTGCTCTGAGAGGGTGATGGAAGATGGGATTTAGGGGAAGAGAAGGCAGACAAGTGCTCGAGCAGACTTCCTGATGTATATGCAGGCTCAGATTTTCTTAAAATAGTTGCGTTTCTCAACAGGGAAGGCAGAACATGAAAGCAAGCAACTGCTAAATGGATAAATGGAGATGGTTTTATGTAGTTTGTTTTGGGTATATATTCACATCTAGAGCAATAATACATCTGGAATGGTGTCACATGACCTAAAAAATCAGATTAAAAACAAAAAAAAAAACTACAGAAAGAAAGAAATGTCACTGGAAGAATCGCAAATATTCAATCTTGATATGAACTGTCTGTTTTGTGGCTGTCTTCTTAGTGCCAGCATGCTAACATTGTTAACCACATTCTTGGTTGTTGATCTACTCACCATGCCAGAATCATTTCTGTTGTGGCAGTGATGTAAAACATTTTTTTTTTTTTAAATTAGGATTCAGAGTTCTGTGCACTACAGCAACTAGGAAAAAGAATAAGCGGAGACTACAACAAACACTCTATCAATTGAATCAGACAGGGTCCTATAGAACTGATCCAAGTTGCTGAGTATGTAGAACACATGTCAGGGGACAATGAAGTGTTCACAATCTCAGTGAGAGACTGTTGGCTTCCTTCCTGCGGAATCAAAGTCTCCTCTGAACATCCAAGCTGTGATTTATTGCCTATTACTCAAACACGGGGAGAAATATTCCAGCAACAGATCCATTTTATAATTATTCTCATCTCTCATGATGCACAGCTGCATGTTCTAGAAAATATCGCTATACTGCAGATTATGCTGTGTAGGGCTGTAAGCATGCTGTGTGTTCATGAGTCATGTATATGTCATGCTCTTCTTTTTATTACGTTTGACTTCAATTAAAACATAATTTTGTTTTGGTTTAACTCGATAGCCAAGCAGAAGATCATAACTGAATTAAGCTAATACCCTGTGATGTATGATGCATTACAGGGGCTGGTTTAGCCTTGGAGGTTAATGCTTATCCAATGATCATTCAATTAGATGTCAATACATCATGACAGATCCAAAATGATTTATATTTTGACAAGTGGTTTTTACAACTTTTAAGTGGTTTCTTTAGTTTCAGTAGTCAGGCGATATCCTGAAATAAAGCATGACAATAACCACCTTTTTCAGCACCCTTGGTTCTGGAAGTATTTTTATTTTATTTTATTTATATATTTTATTATTTCATTTTTTTAAAGCAGGTATCATTGAGAGGTCATGTTAGGTCTTTCTCAGAAGTTACTGAGACTAGGTTCTGGAATTATTTTCCTTTTATTTTCCAGTTTTGTGCGGTTTTGTTTTCGTAATTGATTTATTCACTTTTTCCCCCCATTTTATTTTATGTTCCCATTTTATTAAAAATAAATTATCCAAAAGTTGAAAGCATATGTCATTTGTATAAGAGCTCATGTTAGGTCTTTCTAGGTTTATATGTTATTATTAAAAATCCTCCTATGGAGAAAATAAATGACTTGTACTCTGTTTACAGTTTACGTTTAGTCTGCAAATATTTCAAATAAAGATTTCACCACTTAAATCTTGGCTTGACCCTGCAGCCACTGATGTGCCATTGGCTTCCCTAAGTGGTCCGCAAGAGGTTCACATAGTACTTCCTCCTGCCTAACATCCCTCAGTCAGAGAGAGCATTAGCTAATCGTTTCTTCAGGACTGACTTCTTTCCTCTTCCTCCCCGATAAGAAAATAACAGAGTATGATGAGAGAGAGAGAAATGAGAGTGGGTGGGAATCAGAGGAGAGGGAGCGTTGACTCTTGTCTATTCTCATTTCCCTGTCTCTCGGCGTCTCCCCAGGGACACTTGATGTGATGACTGAATTTAGCCATGTGGCTCGTGCCTTCCGCTACCCCTTCCTGACCCTCCTTTTCTCTTACACAGATCTAGATACTCCACTAATGGGGCGGTTCTCTCATCGCTGAAAGAGAGAGGTGTGTGTGTGTGTGACCTCCTCACCTCCACTATCCCACGAGAGAGTCGGTCGGGTCGCCTTGGCCTGACTCCAGGAACTGAGAGCACTCATAGGATTAGCATTCGAGGGAATTTTGATTAAAATGGCTGTATATCACAGCAGAGGTGTCTCTTAAGGTGCCTTAATTGTTGGAATACTTCCTCCTAAATCTTCTAGGTTACATCAGCATTAGTCTCATGTTACCAGACTCAAGTCTGGTCTACATTGCGGATTATTCTGGCCAAGAACCACCTACTTAGACATGCGAGGTAGTTTCACTTTTTATGTGAAATTTAAGATGAATTTGATTTAACCTTGACCAAAAAAGAATGTCTGGTGTAATTTCCAATTAACAACAAACAAAATGCTTGAATATCTGTCGAAGATTCAGTTCAATTAATAATTTTTTTTAATTATATGTTATTAAAAACCTTTTTCTCTATAGAGAAAATTAATGACAGTACTACTTTTGCACTCTATTTACAAATTTCTATTTAGTCACAGCAAACATTTCAAATAAAGACCTCACCACATAAATATGAAAACAAATGTAGTTCAGTTTTCATTAACAATAGTAAAACTGCTCAAGTTGAGTTAAGCCATCCAATCAGATTAGAACGTGTCATTTTTGTGTGTGAAACGTGTGAAAAATCTCCCAACTGCTGTAAGTCTATGGTATCTTGCATCCAAGTCTTAAATAATCATGCCCGTCATTCTGACACAAAGGCAAATCACATCCAGTTTTGGGTAGCTCTTCTCTAACCGTAGCCAAACCACACCATTTCCCCCAACTTCCCCGCTGAGCTTTATCTTCCCAGCTGTACACCTCACCCATGATGTGGAAAGTGAGATAATTGTTAGTTTTAACAGCCCACCTCCATCGACGTTGACTGATTCTCGTCCCACAAACTGTCCTCCCCAACTGTGCACCAGTTTTACATTAACCGTCCATATACCATGTCTTCAGTTGAGACACTTCAGTTGAGTTTTCAGTTGTAAGGAGTCTCACAGGGGCAGGGCTGCTGGTTTTCCAGCATGATTCTTTAGGCGTCTTTACTTTGGCAGTGAGAGAGGGAAAGACAGGGAGGAAAAGAAAGAGAAAACCATCACCCTGGAGGTGACCATAAGGCATATATCCTCTAATGTTATTAGAGGGCTCTAATCCCCACTGCTTTCCTACTGGGGTACCAAACATCCTTGAGAGAAGGAAACAAAAGATGTCTGGGGAAAAGGAGGTGTGTGTGTGTGTGTGTGTGTGTGTGTGTGTGTGTGTGTGTGTGTGTATCTGGGTTAAGGAATAGGACAAGTCTACAGAGATGACAAGTAGAGGGAGATAAAGAAACCATACAAGATAGTAAAAGAATGAGTGGGAGATGGTGACTTAAACAGAGAAAATAGTGAAGTGGAATTCCTAGAAAGGGATGACAGACTTTGAGAAAGGGAAGAGGAAGGTGAGGGGTGCTATGAACTAAGAGAGAGAGAGTGTGTTTGTATCTGTAGGAGTGTATCTGACAGATAGCTTGAGCTCCTGTTTTGCTTGGATGAGGGTTCCTGGCACTGTTTCCTCACTCAGAATGTCAGTCTTTTAGACCGTAAAATAGGGTCTTACCAATTGGATGAATCACAGAAAACAATGTTTAGGTTATATTTCATCCTAGAAACGAAAAGTATTTGTGCATAAAGATTTTATAATCCCTATTTTAGGCCTATAAAATTTGTTACATTATTTTAATAATTATGCATATTTTTACCTCTACATTTTCATTACTGTGATTATGAAAAAGGACATCTTATTGAATTCTATGGTTTTACGTATCTGGTCCTTGACAGGTCTTAAAATTAGGTATATACTTCAGATGAACAACAACACATGACATATTACACTGTGTCATTATTTATTAACAAAAACTTGGCTAAAATAGAAAAGCCATGTGGGACCATCTACGTACTCCCTTACTACTTTCATAGGAATATAGATGGTAAGTAGCAGTCAGGCGCTGCTATTCAAATGCCTTTGATTAACTGATCATCAACAAGTGTGATCACCCCTAGGAAAGCAGAAGTTCTGGCAGTTTGCTGGCCTGGAGCATTCAGGTGTGTGTTAAAACAATGCCAAGGAGGAAAGACATCCGCAATGATCTTTGAGAAGCAATTGCTGCTGCCATTGGTCTGGGAAGGGTAATATGGCCATTTCCAAAAAAAAATAAAGTCCATCATTCAGTAGTAAGGAAGATTATTCACAAGTGAGAAACATTCAAGACAGTTGCCAATCTTCCCAGGAGTGGACATCCCTGCAAATTCACCCCAAGGTCAGACCGTGCAGTGCTCAGAGAAATCACGAAACACCCAAAAACTACACCTCAGATTCTACAGTCCTCAGTTAACATGTTAAATGTTAAAGTTCATGGCATTGCAATTAGAAAAAGACGGGAAAAGTATGGCATGTTTGGAAGGGTTGCAGGAGAAAGCCTCTTCTCTCTAAAAATAACATGGCAGCACGGCTTAGGTTTGCAAAGATGCATCTGAACAAACCTCAAGACTTCTGGAACAATCTCCTTTGGACAGATGAGACCAAAGATGTTTGGCCATAATGCACAGTGCCACTTTGGCGAAAACCAAACAGCATATCAGCACAAACACCTGATGATTTTTGGAGTTTTGCAGCCACAGGACCTGGGCACCTTACAGTCATGAAGTCGACTATGAACTCCTCTGTATACCAAAATATTCTAGAATCAAATGTGAGGTCATCTGTTCAACAGCTAAAGCTTGGCTGAAATTGGGTCATGCAACAGGACAATGATTCCAAGAACCCCAGCAAATCTACAACAAAAGGGATGAAAAAGAAAAAAATCAAGGTGTTGCACTGGCCCAGTCAAAGTCCAGACCTCAACCAGACTAAAATGTTGTGGTGGGACCTTCAGAGAGCTGTGCAAAAAGAGATTCCCACAAACCTTAGTAACATGGTAACACTGCCAGTTGTATTTATATATCATATATGTATATTATATTTAGGCATCATTAATTAACCAATTGCTAATTAATTATACCCAATTATGAAAATAATATTTTGGATAATTTAAGTATAGTTTACATAAAGTTTTCTTTATGCAAAATCTAATTTCCTATTCTTATTTTGACTTGGGGGTTCACTATGATCCAGACGTTTCTTGACAGTTTTCGTAATATTAACCCACATAACTTCAGTTCCTGTTTTGTTTGGATGAAGGTTCCTGGCACAGTTCCTTCTTGCCGAATGAAATCAGGCCCTCTTCAGAGCCAGCTGAGAATTGTGTTACCGCCAGTTGTACCTTTCACTCATTTCTCCTCTTCCTCAATCTCTCGTTCCCCCTTCCCCTTCATCACACCACAGAACCCTGTTGCATCATGCTTGTAATTATGGTGTAACTGGAGAAATGTCTGTGGCATAGTTCAGTTTGGCAGTCAGGGATGGGAATGGAGTGTGTTGAAGGCTTTTGGTGGAATCAGTTTGAATGTTCTGGCTTAGTGAGCTCTGATAGTCTTGGTCTAGTGGTCTTATTGTTGAATCCCCTCCCCTCTTATTGGTCAGGATATGTCACCTTTGTTTTGATTTCAGCCCATATGTGACCATCTGTCTTTTCCCCTTCTTGTGCCAGCATTTCATGATATGACCTTTAACCTCAGTGGACACCTGAGCCTGTGTTCTGCAGTCTGTTCTTTTTTTCACCTTGGACTTTTCATTTTATTAGGGGTCTTAATGCACTTAAAATCAACATGGAACTACATTCACAACACGTATAACTTCAGTGATGTGGCATTTCTGAGTGCCACAGAATATTAAGTGGAAAATAATGTTGGGCAGGAGTTGTTTTTATCCACTAGGATGCAATTTGGCTTGTGAAGTACATTTGATTTAATTATAGTTAATGTTTTTTTCAGATGAGATGTTTATAGATTGATGAAATCTTATTATTATTATTTATTATTATTATTATTATTATTATTATTATTACTACAACGTATTCTTTCCTTTATAATGACAATGTTGAATTGTGGACAATAACACCATTTATTACATTTGCTTAGTTATTTTATTCATTTAGCCTTTCATTCTAGTGTTCATAAGTGGTATCATCATCATCATCATCATCATCATTATTAATTTGGATTTTTGTATACATTTATACTTTTGTTTTTTTCTGGTTGTAGGAGATCTAAGCGTGACTGTAAATGAAACGATGCATCAAGGAGAGTTCAAATCCCATCAGTGGTTTGGAGCAACAGTACGAGTTCATGAAGATAGTGTGCTGGTAAGATCATCTTACTCATATTTTTGATTATGTGGAAAATAGTCAGTATAATAGTCCGTTTGGACTCGTATGAATTACTTTGCCTTCGATCACAAATGTTCTAGAAAAAAATAATGGTTGGTGACTCAAGTCTAAAAATGTTCTTAAATTGTCTGTGTCAGTTTCAAATTATAAACAGATCAAATCCAGCTCTAGTCATCCCGTATAATTCCTTTGTTTTCCTTTTGAATTCAAACTTTGGCTTGTGGATAATGCTGGATTTCTGTTTGTAACATCAAAAGTTAAGGTGTTTGTTCTTCATGGATTGTCAAGCTGTGACCTGGATTCATGGTCATGGTTGCTTTCCTCAAGAGCAACTGTTGACCGTGCTTGCATTCTTCTCTACACTCATCTAGCATGTGGGTTTTGTGTCAATAGAGTTTACCTTTTAACTTCTAGCATTATCCATTCCCTAGGCTTGTGCCCCCCTCTACTCATGGAGAACCATGGAGGACAAGCCTAATGCTGATACTACCGGCTCATGTTTTCTGGCCGTCAAAAACTTCACCAAGTTTGTGGAATACGCTCCATGTCGCACAGGTGGGCTAGCAGTCAGTGATGTTTTGTTATGGCACTGTCCAATAAGTTGTTTTAAAGTGAGAGTAACATAACTTGCTGTCCGTTGCAGAATTCCATGGAAGAAAAGGACAAGGCTACTGTCAAGGTGGATTCAGTGCTGATTTTACTCAGGTGAGCTGTTAGAACTGAATAGAACATATAATTTCAAAATGCAATGCATATCTGCTGTTTTCTTCTTCTGGTCTCACTTAGATACTGTTGCTATGTTACAGGAAGGAAAGGTGGTGCTTGGAGGACCTGGCAGTTATTTCTGGCAAGGTTTGGCTTTCAAATATATAAAGTAGATACATATAAATGCCACATTTTTTTACTCTTATATATATTATGTATGTGTATGTGTGTGTGTGTATGTGTATGTGTATGTGTGTGTGTGTATGTGTATGTGTATGTGTATGTGTATGTGTATATATGTATATATGTATATATGTATATATATATATGTATATATATATATATATATATATATATATATATATATATATATATATATATATATATATATATATATATATATATATATATATATATATATATATATATATATATATATATATATATATATATATATATATATATATATATATATATATATATATATATATATATATATATATATATATATATATATATATATATATATATATACATATATATATATATATATATATATATATATATATATATATATATATATATATATATATATACATATATATATATATATATATATACATATATATATATATATATACATGTATGTGTATATGTGTGTGTGTGTATATATATATATATATATATACATATGTATGTGTGTGTATATATATATATATATATATACATGTATGTGTATGTGTGTATATATATATATATATATATATATATATATATATATATATATATATATATATATATATATATATATATATATATATATATATATATATATATATATATATATATATATATATATATATATATCACACACATATATATATATATATATATATCACACATATATATATCACACACATATCTCTATCACACATATATGTGTGTGTGTGTATATATATGTATATGTGTGTGTGTGTATATATATATATATATATATATATATATATATGTGTATGTATGTGTATATATATATATGTGTATACATGTATGTTTTTTTATTTTTTTAACATTTTTTACATTCTGTTCATCACAAAAATATTTAGCAGCACAACTGTTTTCAACATTGATAATCAGAAATGTTTCTTGAGTAGCAAATCAGCATATTAGAATGATTTCTGAAGGATCATGTGACACTGAAGACTGGAGTAATGAAAATTCAGCATTGCCAACACAGGAATACATGACAATAAAATATACATGACAAAAAAACAAAACAAATCTCTATTAGAGAATAAAATTCTCTATAAGGGATTTCCTTCAAAATAATTTTCAAAACTCCCAAACTTTTGAAGGATAGTGTATGTACCTTTCATAAACATGGATGTTTTAGAATTTGACTAGCTTTCCATCAGTTTTAATTTCACAAGGAAAATGTGGATATTTACATTTATTATTTGCATCGACTGTGACTTTTAGCTCAATGCTAATGTCATTAAAAGATCAATTTCTCCTTTCCTTCTCTAGGCCAATTAATCACTGCGGTTAAACAAGAAATTGTCAAAGCCTATTACCCGGGATTCTTCCTGACATCAGTGAATGGTCAGATTCAGACCAAACAGAAGAAAGAGATCACATTTGATGACACCTATATGGGTACGTCTTTCCATCCCCCTCTTATTAGCTGTTGAGTAGTTTTTATTATTTCCTGTTTGTCACCACCCGCATTTCTCATTTGTTTAACAGGTTACTCAGTGGCTGTGGGTGAGTTCAGTGGCGATGATGATGAAGGTGAGTGTTGTAACCCTAAAAAATAAAACCTCTACGTCATAGTGCTCATTCAGGTTACGGTTTCACTACATTATTTTGGAGTAATTTTTCATTTACTCATTAAAAATGGAAATAGAATGACAGTGTTTTACCACAGATGATTTAATATCATCATCTGCTGTTTGAATAACCATAGAGAGAAGCATTAAATCGGAGCATAGTTTGTAGTACCTTTCAAAAGATGTGTTATGATTATACCCTCTTAATGAATCCATTTCACTTAAACAAACTTGAAAACAGAGCCCTCGGAGTGACTTGGAGTGGCTCTGATTACCAGAATTCTCAGAGTTCCTGAGGAACCAACACATTTCCATGTTTCCACTACTAAATCTTTCTCTATTTCCTCTTTTTTTTTTTTTTTTTTTGGCTTGCCTGCTCTCAGACTTTGTGACTGGAGTTCCCAGGGGAGTCAGACTGCATGGACAGGTGAGAGGAAGCAGTCACACTATCAGCTGTGACATTTAGAACCTTTCACTAAAATAGTGGGTTACAGCAACTTTTCAGTGTGATACATGTGACAAAATCCCTTACACATCCCCTAATGTATGACTTCAGATAAATTTGGACCCAGAGATTATGATGGTTCTTAATGGAACAAAAATTATATTGTGCTGCCTTTTTTTCCCTCAGGTTTCCATTCTCAATGGCTCTCTGGATATGCTGAAGACCTTTACTGGTGAGCAGGTAAGTTTGACGGCATTTATTCTATTTCCAGTGTGACAAACATTAAAACAACTGCAATGTTCAAATTATAGTATTACACTTTTGGTACATACCATGTTCCACACTGTCTGTGGTAAAATGTGCATTGGTTTTCACCTTGTTGATGATTAAACAGACAAAATTATCATCAGAGAATATGACTGAGACTAGTGGATTCTTGTGGCCAGTAAGAAATCACCTAGCAACCTTAAAGCACCCGCACAGGGATGCATATTAAAGGGTTAGTTCACCCAAAAATTTATAAAAACATGTCATTAATTACTCACCCTCATGCCGTTCCAAACCTGTAAGACCTTCGTTCTTTGGAACACAAATGAAGATATTTTTGATGAAATCCAAGAGCTCTCTGACCCCTCCATAGACAGCTATTTTATTAACACTTTCAAGGTCCAGAGAGGTAGGAAAAATTATGGAGGGGTCAGAGAGCTCTTGGATTTCATCAAAAATATCTTCATTTGTGTTCCAAAGATGAATGAAAGTCTTACAGGTTTGGAACGACATGAGGGTGAGGAATTAATGACAATTTTCATTTTTTGGTGAAATAAACCTTTAACCACACAACGCATCTTAGTAAGTTTTTAGTTTTAAGTCATAAGTTTTGTATGGGCATGCACCACTGATATTTTTAAATCTAGTTTCTAATTTGTTCTATTGGATTTTGTGGTGTAATGCTAATAATATATTCTGCTATGACAGTGGCTATTTTAGGATGTGACATTTAAACAGAGTAATTATACTGCTTTGCAAAGCTTCATCCCACCATGATATTCTTCAAATTGTTGCACACTGATGATATAAGCAAAAATAATTTCCTTTACAAGTCTCTTTAAACTGGGTTGAAGTGCTCTGTGGTAAGCAGTAAAGAACAGATTATGTGAGGCGAGAGCTTACGGGCAATTTTCCTAAACTAGCGCCACAGTTTTGCAAATGGAAATTGTTGGAGGCCTTTAACTGCTCTGATTGCCTCAGCTGAGTAAATACAATCAAAAGGCATTTGTGTGTGCCCACCTCGGGGGGGCTAGAGAAAAGAGCCACATCTGAATCATCAAAGAGCTCTTTTCATGTACTACAACAAATTGGAGTAAATGTCAATGTATGCCTTTAGGCGAAAATGTATTGTTCATGTGGCATTTATAAGTCCTGCATGTTGTTTTGCATGTACAGTGTAAAAATGTGTAGCTGTGATGATTCAGATCAGTTTTTAGATTTTAATTCACCAGATATTCCCACATTTTTCAGATGGGTTCCTACTATGGCTACTCCGTGGCTGTTACTGATATAAACAATGACGGGTAGGTAACCATAACCAGGTTTAGACAAGAATGTACCACAATAATGTTTCAAATTCAGTGTTTAAGTTTGTGGTTCGTATCACCTTCAGAATGGCAGACCTGCTAGTTGGTGCTCCCATGTTCATGGTTCGTGACTCTGATGGGAGGTTAGAGGAGTTGGGTCGGGTCTATGTTTACTTGCAGAATGGACCTCTGGATCTCACACCTCAGCTACCTCACCTCACCGGCACACAGACGTTCGGCCGGTTTGGCAGCTCCATTACCCCTCTTGGAGATCTCAACCAAGATGGTTACAACGGTGAGAGATTTATCCAGATTTTTGCATTTGTTTATCTGTCAGTCTTCAAATAACCATATTGGTTATTGGCCGATATTGGAATTTCTTTATCGGTTTGGTTATCTATTTTTGGTTGTGGTTTTAAATATTGTGATCTATATCGCACAATATTTAATTGTGCATGCTCATTTTCCTAATGTTTACATGTGGATTACTCCTCTAACACTCACTTAAGTTCATTTTTCAAAAATTAAAAACATTTATTTAATAAAAAATTATAATTTAAATAAAAAACAATACCGTAAAATGTAATCTTTAGCAAATCTCAAAATGAATATCATTCTTATTGTATGTTATAATGTTATGATGCCTAAATTCAGTTAAATAATTTAAATTTAAATTTAGTTTAATTTATTTAGACAAAATAATATATCTGTTACTTATTGGTCAATTTAAAATAATAAAATTGTGTATTTTATTTTTAACCTATTTATACAATTGTATAGAATTTTAATATCTGTCATTTACCAGTTATTTAAAATATTTTTTCAGTTTTAGTTTTAATTTTAGACAGAATTATATAGTAATTTAATATCTGTCATTTATCAGTTAATTTAAAATGATTACTTAAAAAAAAAAAAAAAAATCAAACAATAAAAACTAACTTTAGACAAAATTATATAAAATTTTAATATCTGTCATTTATTGGTTAATTTAAAATTATTACTTTAAAAATAAAATCGTAAAACTAATTTAGACAAAGTAATATAGAATTTTAATACCTATCATTTATCAGCTTTAAGATGAAAGGAATTATCACATTTTTGGTATTGGCCAGAATTGTAATATTAGTGCACCCCTAATTCTTGAAAATAAAACAATATTCACAATTGTATTGATTTGACTGCACTGACACTATTGGATGAGAACTGATCTGGATGATGACATCACTGACTTTATAGATGAAATTAACTAATTTAATAATTGATGATCTTTACAACGGAACCGAGTCAACACTGACCTGACAATGACACAGTTTTCTTTAGAGCTGCTGTACAGCCGAAATTAACTTTGTTTGCATCATTTAATCATTTTCCTGTTATCACTGTAAAGCTGCTTTGAAACGATCTGTATTGAATAAAGCGCTATATAAATAAAGGTGACTTGACTTCCATCTCCTCTTAACAGATGTGGCCATCAGCTGTCCGTTTGGTGGGGAAAACAAACAAGGATTGGTGCTCATCTATAACGGATATGCTGGAGGACTCAGGGAAAAGCCCTCTCAGGTGATCACTGGCCAATGGGCTTCTGCTGTGCCATCAGCTCTACCTGCCAGTTTTGGTTACGCCCTTCGTGGAGGCAAAGACCTGGATAACAATGGCTACCCAGGTGAAATAACTTAGTCTGTTGAGATACCATAAACCGCCACCACCATTACTTTTGAAATCTAGTCTGATACCATGTTTTTTTTTAAATTATTGTTGCAGATCTCATTGTTGGTGCATTTGGTGCGGACACAGCCGTTCTTTACCGGTAAGTCAAATACATTTTTCACATTTCAAATTTCAAATAATTGCTGTTCTTTTGAAATTTCTATTCATAAAAATGTATGTCAGTTTCAACAAAAATTCAGCAGCACAACCGTTTTCAACATCGATATTCATGAGAAATATTTCTTGAGCACCAAATCAGCATATTAGAATGATTTCTGAAGGATCATGTGACACTGAAGCCTGGAGTAATGATGCTGAAAATTTGTCACAGGAATAAATAGCATTTTAAAATACACTGAAATAGAAAACAGTTATTTTAAGTTATAATAATATTTCACAATATTATTGTTTTTACTGTATTTATAATCAAATAAATGCAGCCTTGGTGAGCAGAAGAGACTTCTTTCATAAACATCAAAAAGCTTACCAACCCCAAACTTTTGAAGGGTAGTGTAGCTATGGAAAGCTATTTAAAATTGAATCATAAAATTGTATAAAATGCTAAATACTGATGTTATGTCATTTGCAGGTCTCGTCCTATTGTGAACACCAGTGCCACCTTGACTGTCTATCCAACTATGATTAATCCTGAGGAGAAAGTTTGCCCCATAAGCCGTGGGAATGAGACCCTACATGTGTCCTGGTATGTCCGCCATCTTGTTTCGGACAGAATTTGTTGCATTCCTGGTTCAATGCGGTAAATAGACTTCATTGGGTCTGACAATTTAAAGTTTATCCAGATTCTGAGTATTCAACAAGCAATAATATGGGATGTTGATCATGATCTTTCACATTTAACATAATTTAAGCGGCATTGAAGTGTACTTATGTAGGAATTTAAAAAATAAAATTTAGCAAATTAAGGTTACTTCATTACATCCACAGTCGGGCTTTGTGTGTCAGGTCGAGCATATGGAAAGGTGTAGTTATGCTGTTGGCAGATGCCTTTCCAAATGGTTTGGACACGCTATTCTAGTTGAGAACGAGCCAGGAAGGTGGCGAAAAGCATGAAATGGCCCTTTTCCACCTCCATGACGTGCGTTTTTGAAATATGCATCCTATCAGTGGAGAGAAAGGAAACTCCACAGGGCTGGTCTCTATCTGACGTAAAACGTCTGTGTCTCCGCCTGTTCTGTTTTATACAGGGAAAGTTTGTATATGTATGTCTTGATTACAAGTCGTTGCCTAGACACAGAGGCTTTTGGGAGAATTTGGAGAGAGAGAGAGAGAGAGAGTCTAGCAGTGGCTCTGAATGAGATATTGTTTAGTGGTGGAACAGCTGGGAAACATCAGGACGCACTGACACACACACACACACACACACACACACACACACACACACACACACACACACACACACAGATGTATGCTGAGGCTTAGAAACACACATGGGAACACACTGCGTTTGCACAGGTCAAAAGTTGCCTGGATTGTGTTTTTTTTTTTTTTTCTCTCTTCACTCTTCCCCTTCTGTATCTTGCTTCTTTTGTGTTCTTTGTTTTGTGTATCTTTTTTTATTCTTATATCTTTATTATAGTATCCTTACCTTTTTTTTTTAAACTTGCAAACTTTTTCAGTCCTTTTCTAAAATGATGTTTTAATCAAACTTTTTCTTTCTTGCTTGAATAATATAAATGTCTCATTCATTCATTTTTTTATATTTATCTGCTTGCTTTCAGTTGGTCCCTCATTTATTACTCTCAAATAGATAGATAACTAAATTGCATAATTAAATAACTTAATTGGATAGTCATCTATCCTTTAAATTAAATAAAATAAATGTTTTAATAATAGTTTCATTCAGCAAGGATGCATTCCATTTATTAAAAGTAAAACTAAAGTCATTTATAATGTTACAAAAGATTTTCAATCTTTTAGATTGAAAATAAGATTTTACATTATTTCAAATAAATAATGTAAGCTACTATTCATCAAAGAATCCAGACAAAAATGGATCATGTGTTTTGTCATCACAGGAATAAATAACTTTTTAATATTAAAATAGAAAAGTTTTTTTTTTTTTATTTTAATAATATTTCACAATCGTTTTTATTGTATTTTTGATCAAATAAATGCACACTTGAAAAGCAAAAAAACATGAAAAAATCGTATCGAATGGTACTTTGAACGGTAGTGTACATTTACAGCTCCTTCCTTCCTTCCTTCCTTCATTCCTTCCTTCCTTCCTTCCTTCCTTCCTTCCTTCCTTCCTTCTTCCTTCCTTCCTTCCTTCCTTCCTTCCTTCCTTCCTTCCTTCCTTCCTTCCTTCCTTCATTCTTCCTTCCTTCCTTCCTTCCATTCCTTCATTCATTCATTCCATTCCTTCATTCCTTCATTCATTCCTTCCTTCCATTCATTCCTTCCTTCATTCCCTTTTCCTTCCTTCATTCCTTCCTTCCTTCATTCCTTCCTTCCTTCCTTCCTTCCTTCCATTCCTTCCTTCCTTCCTTCCTTCCTTCCTTCCTTCCTTCCTTCCTTCCTTCCTTCATTCCTTCCTTCATTCCTTCATTCCTTCCTTCCTTCCTTCCTTCCTTCCTTCCTTCCTTCCTTCCTTCCTTCCTTCCTTCCTTCCTTCCTTCCTTCCTTCCTTCCTTCCTTGTCAAGCCATATAGCCTGAAGAAATATTAATAGCAAATATTTCATAGCCAAAGCGATGCAACCAATGTGTTTCTAATGCCTCATTGTAATAAATCCACTTCTTCTCTCATCATTTGTCTGCTGTGCTTCTTACAGTGTCAACCTGAGCTTTTGCCTCTCAGCCAATGGGAAGCACCTACCAAATAATCTCGGTAAGCCACCTCTGCTCCTGTTTACACACCTATAGGATCCCCTGTGCAAAGTTATCTTAAATAGTATTCCTTAAACAGTTATTCTAGGTCTAATTTCCTCACAACCTAAATTTTTTTTTTTTTTTTTTTTTTTTTTTTTGCCAAGCTTTCCTTGCTTTTTCTGTTCCCAGCCCATCCCTAAGCCTTTCTTTTGTTCATATGCAACCTTTACAATGTATTTATTCAGTAATTGCTTCCCTCTATTCCCCTGGGCTAAAGATACCACCATATGCCCTGCCTTTAGAGGCTTAGACTATGTGCGAAGAATAACACCTATTACACACGCTCAGATAACTGAGCACAGGTGCCTAACATGCATCTGAATGGCATGCAAATTCCTTCATGCCCATCAAAAGCATTATGGCTTTTCTTATAGTCATTCTCTTCAGGTTTTGGAGGATGATAAAACCTAAATGTTTGGGAGAACTTTCCACTCTTGCCAAAGCCAAAAGGTCTGATCTGACCAATAGACTTTGAGATTTAGTGCTGTGTCAGCATGGCGCCATCCTGCACCTGTGCAGAGCCAATACACGAAGGCATCATGCCCAAAAGACTTCTAAATATATCTGTTAATGGGTCTGTGTTCTAGAATTTAACGTTGAAGTTCAGCTGGACCGTCTGAAGCAGCAGCAGAAGGGGGCTGTACGGAGAGCTTTGTTTTTGGACACCCATCTTCCCGCTCAGCAGAGGACTATGGTTGTGCCAAATGGAGGCAGATTCTGCAGCGACACCAAGATCTACTTGCGGGTATAAAACTTAATACTTTCATACTTTACAAAAATCCAAAATAGAAGTAATAATGAAAAAAATCCCATTTGATAAACAGTTAACAAAAAGTTAACTACATTAGGAATGGACTTGAACAGGGCAATGGTGACACCAGCACAGAAATATTCATAATTCTAATTATGTTAGACACTTATGTTTGCACTCTGTCCCTGACTACATACATTTAATATGCTATATTATTAAATAATGTTTTTTAATACCGTATTTTATTAATAATAATGAATACACATGGAAGCTTATTGTGTAACCTTCTGGGATTACCATATTTAATGCTAAATTAAATCTAAACTTTAGAGTTTAGAGTTTTAAAAGTTTAAGTCTAAACTCTTATTTTGGGTGATCTATACATGATGCATATCGCTGTTATCCTCAATATATATATATGGTTGCATTTTTTATTTTTTTATTTTTGCGATTTGTATTGACACCCCTAGGTATTACTATTGCTAATCTATTAAACCTAGGCATGTAATCATGTCCTAATGTGGCATTCAGAAGATATTTGTTGTTTAATGTACATTTTATAAGCAAGGGGATTGTGAGCCAATGAGACTTAAGAGTAGGTGGGGTTAACCAATGGAAATTTGCTGTGGAAAAATGACTTGACCATTTAAGTGATTTTTCCATTTCTTAGTACAAGATAAGTGTTAAAAGTGAAGAGAAGTAAGAACAAAATGCAGCAAGGGATTAAGAGTGTCATTTCTGACCTTTCTCATAAACTCCCATTCTGTTTTCCTCGGAGTGTAGGATGAGAAGGACTTCAGGGATAAGTTGTCTCCCATCTTCGTTGCGCTCAACTTCAGCCTGAACCCTCAGTCCGCGGCAGACAGACACGGTCTGCGGCCCATCCTCAACTACCAGACGACAGAGCTCATCGAACAGAAAGTATGTACATTTGCTGCTGCAGATATCACACAGTGCTTTGCATGAATAAACCTATTGCATGGTGCGGTGTGTTGTTCTCTCCCTTCATGATGAGATTATCTAAACGTACATCTGGGATGTTCTCCAAATTGTCTGGAAAGCCGTTTGAAAAAACTCGAGGAAATGTGTAGCGTGTACAGCAGAGAACTTTTTACTGTCCCACCAGGAGAAGCTCTTTGGGCATTGTGGAAAGTCCACTGTTAGTGGTATTTGTGTGTATAAAGGGTTAATAGATTTCAGTTTTTTTCCGGGCGGGCCCTCGCAGGCCATATGCCGTCTGTTTAGGTTTAATGTTTTGGGTGGCAGTTTTCTCTCGGTAGTTATTGAGACTATGCCGAACACATAAGCCGCTCTGACCATATGCAGAAACATTCTAATCAAACGTCCTGGAAACACTGTAGATGGACCGATCTTCTAAAACGTTCACTTATTCAGGCCAAGTGGAAGCTCTTTCATTCATGATAAATGAGTGTATCCATGATAAGGAAAAATCTTGTTTAAAATGTATATGCCAAGTTTTTAGAAATATACTCTGCTTTCATGCTGGTTTCATATGGTTTTAAAAACATAAACTGTTAATTTAATTTTGCAATCTATTATTATAATAATAATAATAATAATAATAATAATTATTAGTATTAGTATTAGTAGTAGTAGTAGTAGTAGTAGTAGTAGTAGTAGTAGACTAATAATATTACCCTATTATCAATATTACACGTTTTATATAAATATATGTGTATGTGTGTGTATATGTATATGTGCGATATTAATAATAAAAGGCTAATATTAATACCAATACCACTACTATTAATAATAATAATAATATTATTATTATTATTATTATTATTATTATTATTATTATTATTATTATTATTATTATTATTATATTAAAATTGTTGTTGTTTTTACCGCTATATGTTTTATAGACTTTAAATAAAAATATTGTTGGTAGCCTATTTACAATTTTTATACTCTATAAAAATATATTGTGGTAATAACAACATTATTATTTAATTACTCTAAAACATTGTGGATATTTTATATAATAATTACATTTTATAAAAAATAATTCAAATGTTTTTTTCCTAATAAAAATAGATTATGCAATTTTCAATAATTTTCAAGAATTAAAGGAATAAATTATAAATAGTTCAAACAAAAAGCTTGTATGTGGCTTTTATTTGCATGGGACTGTTAACATGAGACTCCATATTCGTCTTGCCTATAGATTGAGATGTTTTGGACCTTCTTGAATAAATGTTGTGAGTGATCCCGCCTGGCGTCCTTCAGTTTGCTGACCCAGTCAAGGTCTGCAAACAGCATGACACTTCCGTAAACACATGATGGTAGTTTTGGCTGAGGGTCAGCTTGGACATGCACATGTGACCCCTTCTTGTATCTCCGCTTGGGCTTCTAATTGTTTGGTTGCTGCAGTGAACCCAAACAACCCTCTCCAGGAGGCTCGGAGCATCCCGATACAGAGCTGTGGAAAGGGTTGGCCGCCCTCATTGGTTGTAATTAGAGCTCAGTTGTTGCTGATTACAGGGAAGCCACTTTGCCCTTTCTAATCTCCCCATTAAATTTTTTTTATCCTCAATGTCATGTTGCGTCATCCTCGCACATGTTGGAAATACGGCATCAGGTGGTAGCAATTAGCAGTGGCACCGCTTTCCCCTTTTCTATGTTTTAGATTCATTCATAAATTGTATATGGATTCTCTCTCATTAATGTTTGTGTGCTTATGTATATTTATATATTTATGTGTGCGTGTGGTGAGAGTTGGGTGGTGTTGCGTGCAGCTAGCATACGGTTTAAGGGCGGCAGCCTCTGATGTGGATGTTGGTGGCAGATAGAGCAGGCTTATGGGTACAGCCATAGCTCTTTATCCCTTTGAATGAGCTCTATACATTTTTGAAGCCTATACACATCTGCTCTTCAGCCCAGAATTCATTCAGCGTTGTTTAGGCTGAGGAGTGATGTTTACCAATGCAAATGGTAATGTTTATAGTCATACTGTATCATGGTGTACTAGGCAGCAATATCCTCTGAGGATTGCACAGTCGTGCGCTAATACTTGACCCAACTGAACGGACTGTTTATAGTGAAGCACGCTGCTACGGGGTGTTTATCTTATGAGTGCTTTGCGTGGATTTTTGAAAATAGCTGCGGTTGTTTGATAGGAATTTGTACATAAAGGTTTATTGGATTTTGTGTGTGTAAAGATGTTTACTTGCATTATCGGTTATAGGAATTGTACAATATGCCTGTGTGAGTCACTGGATTGCAGGTGGTATTCTGTGTCCAATGAGAAAAAAAAAATGAGCTGGAGAATCTTTTTTTCTTTTTAATCAAAACCTTCATAAATGAATGGTTAAGTTTTCACTTTTACCCTTAAAGTCAATATGAAATTGAAATAGACCCCATTCATTGATTTATTTTTATATTCTCTAAAACAACAACATAATAATAATAATAATAATAATAATAATAATAATAATAATAATAATAATAATAATAATAATAATAAAGCTTATGCCAAACTGAAATAATACATTTGTAATTACAATAATAAACATTGAAAATTAAAGCTTATATTTGGTCTGTATTTGCATATGACTATAAATCTGCCTGGCAGGATTGCAACTTTTGGACATTTGGGCAACTTTTAAACTGTTGCCGTGGGTTTATTTGTTCTTATATATAATAATAGTAATATGTTTTAGGAAAACAGTTGTTGCATTCGTCTTCTGGGAACTGTAAACCCCGCCGCCTTTTATCTGATTGGCCGTCTCAATCATTTTGACATTGACGAGCGCTGTTAGATCAGCCTAAAAATGTAGCTTTTAAAACTTTTTGTCATCCTAACAGAAAACAGAGCGATGCATAATGCAGTGCAGAAGAGCAGCATCAAGAATATCAAATATTGGGAGGGACAATTTGGCCATTTTCTAATTGTATGGTGGTTACAGCCCTGCTATATAGTGATTTTACAAGTTGAATATTATAGTGACTGTAAAATATGCATTTTAGGTATGGGAGTGGCATATATATTGCATTGTGTGATATTTGAGGTAGGGTCATTGGGCTAGTTTTGGGCTACTTTTGATTGGACGTTGGGCTAGTTTTTTAAATTTTATATAGACCTGGTAATCCTGCTGCCTGGCTTCAATCTAGTATGTAATGCCACTTTTCACAATCCAAACCATTCCTGACAGATAAAATCAGGTCCTTTTTCTCATGTTTCTCCGTTTCACTCAGAAATAAGTCACATTACAAAAGTAAAATGGGTTGCATGCAAATTGACAATACAATAACCTCTCTCTGACATTGACCATAATCTCTCTGTAACTTACCTTTTAACTTTTTTTCTGGCTTCTGCTCTAGGCCCAGATTTTATTGGACTGCGGAGAGGACAACATCTGCGTCCCTGACCTGAAACTCTCCGTGCACGGGTAAGATGATTAGCAAGGAATGAAAAAAAGAAATACAGGCCTGGGATTTAGTTTGCTTGTTGAAAAGTTTGCAACAGTAGAACAACTTTAGGCACGAAAAATGAGCAATTGCTCTTCTAGCTACTGTTTAGATTTAGATAAATATATGTGATGAGTCTCAGCTTTCAGAAAGTCTCAGTAATGGACTAGTTTTCTAAGGTGAGAATTAGAGAGCGACAGATATGGGTTTTTCTATAGCCGATGCCGATTTTTAGAGGTCAGGGACAGCCGATGGCCGATATGGCCGAGATCTTGAAGTTTTCGCCTTCATTTGCATGCTAAAATGTCACACTAATAATAAGTGGATACACAACATTTCTAAACTTAACTTCATATATTGAACATTGACTTGAACATCTCTCGAATCTTAATTTTGTGAACTGTTATTTGTTATTTGTGAATAAAAATATTTATCCAAAGTTAACCAAACAAATCAATAAACTGACCAAGTATTAATGATAAACATGGCCATAAATGCCATTTCCATTCTATGAAATGCATCTATACTCTAGATTTAATTTGCATAGTAATGTGTTTTTAGGACAATGTGTAACGTAAAAAGACATATAATAATGGGAGTAATAAAAAGGAATATTTTCATAAGAATATCCAGACAAAACTGGGTATGTTGTCAAAGAAATTCACTAAAATATAATGTCCTCTACAGAGGCCAAAACTCCTCGCTCATGCGGATGCGTTGAGTATAAACGTGTCTAGCCTGTCATACACTGTTCTGGGCTGCTCCAGGAGTGAGGACAGCTCTGTGTCTCAGGGGTGAGTAATGTACCCCTCAATCCCGCTGCAGTGTTTGTGAGAGCTGCTGCTTTCCACCCCACGCACAGTGTGAAATTCTCAGACTCCGATACAGGAAAAATAAAACAGAACTTATAACAATGGGGCTAATATGTTAGCAAACAAGCTGCTGATAGTTTTTGACTACAGTCCTTAAAGTTAACAGCAAGCATTATGCCAGATTTCAGACGCGTCCACCACACCAATAACACGGGGCTGCACGCGGACATGCCTGACTTTAAATTGGCGCTACTAAACACAGATATCGGTCTCTTTAGCCGCCACAAGCTCCAAAAACGGCAACAAAAACAAACTGGTGCAGTCTGGACCACCAAACATCATAAACAGTGCTCCAGCCAATAGCCGACAAGAATGATTTCCACCCCCAAATCATTCTTGTCGGCTATTGGCTGGAGCACTGTTTGTTATGCTTCATTGTATGCTTAGGCGGACTACAGAGGCCGCGTTTTTTTACAGTATGTTTAGGGGACAGGCAGCTAGCGGATAGCAAGGAGATGTTTGCTGTATGTGACAAAAAAATGTTTGGCCTATAAACGCGTGACATCGCTTAGAGCACCTTTAAAAAATGACAAATATCGGCC